>CM053034.1:104727330-105443849 GCA_028564925.1 Lithobates sylvaticus | reverse complement strand
GCAAATTATTATTGAATCCCTAATTGATTAAGGGTATGCAACAAATATATGAACTAATATTGAATAACAAATATTGTAAGCAATAATGAGCTGCTCCCTATAAAAATCGGCATGATTTAAAGAATAGGTTATAAGGTGTAGTAGGGGCGCTAATTAATTGACACACCTAATAAATATCAGGTATGTGTAATAAAAACGAGCTAATTACCCTTGAGTATAGTGCTATGGATGAGCCATCCACTGTGAACAGCAATACCTAAAAATACAATGCTATATGCCTAGTTCTACCACACACTCCATGTACACTATATTACGCACACATTATCAATCCATTGCAAACCATACAAGTTTCTTAGAATGTGACTAATACCTCCGCCAAACAAACCAAAAAATTGTGTACAAAACAAACTCAAATACCTCCTTTAGAAAAATATTGCTATTGATTCGGTGACTGACCGTGACTACAAAATAGCATGTGTAATTACCACATAATGTGCATATATCTTATCAAATTGTTACACATTTAAATGTAAGCTAGATTGTGACCAATAATAAGTGGTTCTGAACATGTGGTCATACATAAAAAATTATGTGGTTAAACATACAGTCCATAAACAATTCCAATGATACTGAAAAAAACCTCAAAAGATATAAAAACTTATTGTGTTTTAAAAAGTAAAAAGGAAAAAAAAAGTTCGTGACAAACAATTCTTGCTGAAAAATTGTGATAATTCATTCCTGTTGATATCGCAAAAAAACCATCACCACAGATATCCTTTTACACCCAGAAAGTGATGCCAGTGAAGTTTGGATGGCCGCTTACCAGATGGAGTTGATTGTCTTAATTAAAAGCCAATCAATCGCACTTGTACAGGATTGTGCCTGTTCACAGCATATGCACCCGTTTTCTAGGCAACTCTTCCTCCTTCTCAGATCAGCTCGCATGTAGGAGGAAGAGTTGCCTAGAAAACGGGTGCATATGCTGTGAACAGGCACAATCCTGTACAAGTGCGACTGATTGGCTTTTAATTAAGACAATCAACTCCATCTGGTAAGCGGCCATCCAAACTTCACTGGCATCACTTTCTGGGTGTAAAAGGATATCTGTGGTGATGGTTTTTTTGCGATATCAACAGGAATGAATTATCACAATTTTTCAGCAAGAATTGTTTGTCACGAACTTTCTTTTTCCTTTTTACTTTTTAAAACACAATAAGTTTTTATATCTTTTGAGGTTTTTTTCAGTATCATTGGAATTGTTTATGGACTGTATGTTTAACCACATAATTTTTTATGTATGACCACATGTTCAGAACCACTTATTATTGGTCACAATCTAGCTTACATTTAAATGTGTAACAATTTGATAAGATATATGCACATTATGTGGTAATTACACATGCTATTTTGTAGTCACGGTCAGTCACCGAATCAATAGCAATATTTTTCTAAAGGAGGTATTTGAGTTTGTTTTGTACACAATTTTTTGGTTTGTTTGGCGGAGGTATTAGTCACATTCTAAGAAACTTGTATGGTTTGCAATGGATTGATAATGTGTGCGTAATATAGTGTACATGGAGTGTGTGGTAGAACTAGGCATATAGCATTGTATTTTTAGCTTGGTAAGTATGCTGGGAGCGCACTCAGAAAACAACAGCAAAGCATTAAGGCCCACCTGCCAAGCTTCTACAAATATTAGTAGTGCTGGCGCAAAGACGTTTATGCAAAATATGATCGGTTACACCCAAAAGTGCTGGTTTTTACCACTCCCCTTCCTTTATACTGGCTTTTCAAGATAACAAATGTTATTTTTTAGAAGCTGAATGAAAGATTTAGAGAAGTAAACAATTTATGGCAGTTAAAGCAGTTTTAAAGGCATTTTTAAAAATAAAAAATGTAATTGTTATAGTCACCTGCTCCGTGTAATGGTATTGCACAAACAGAGCAGCCCCCAAACCCCCTCTTCTAGGGTCCCCCACCAGCGATCATGGCTCCTCCTCTTCTGTGTCTGCTCCCACAGCAATTTCTTACTATGGGGACAAACATGCAGGCTCGATCCTGAGCTGGGCTGTGTGCGTCTATAGACACACACAGCCCGACTTGGCCCCACCCCCCCCCCGCTCACTCATCGTGGTTTTTGCCTGACAGCAGCAGGAGCCAATGGCTCCCACTGTTTTCAGGAAAGCTTGTGAGCATGGGGAGAAGGGAGAAAAGACCGGGGAGGTTCACAGCAAGTGGTTTTATTCATTAATGTAGATTTAAAAAAATAAAAATAAAAAAAAGAAGGTTTGAACAGTAGATCACAAAGAGAAATAAATGGACAGGACATGGATTTTGGTTCAAAATGAGGGAGCTATGGAGTCTGCATGTCATTTCCAAGAGCTCCTCCGCCACCCTATTCACCTATAGGCATCCTGAAGTCAAGAAAAAAAAAAGGGGGATTTTTTTTGTCACTGGTTCTAAGAATAAAAGTATGTAATAAAAATGGAAAGATTTGATTTAAAAAATGTCATTAGTATGTTGATAAGGGAGTAGGAGGGAACCAGGGACTGCGGATTTCACATTTCAGGAGACTACGCCCTTTTTCTTGGTCCAAACCTCACACATACACAAATGTTTAGCAAACTTTTCCTAAGCCTCTGTGCATCAGTACTACGTAGACTGAGAAGAAGGGTGTAGACTCTCCGGAAATTTTATCATGCACAGTACTGAACTGTGATGTTTAAAATAAACCCAATCACTAAAACTATTAGCTTTAACATGTCACTGGAATTTAATTTATTTATTTAATTTAGTTTTTTTAAAATATTACTTGGTGATCCTCCTATGGCAATCACTATGCAGGCCTTTCCTGTGAATTGGGGGGGGGGGGTGTGGACAGGCGAAGATAGTGGTTATTGGTAGTGGCTATAGTAGGCTGGTTGTACCCAAGTTAATTGGTCGCTCAACTTGGTACCTTGAGTCAGCCTGCCCATACACGGTTTGAATCTTAGCCGGGTTCCTGCTGAACTGGCCGAGATTTGAACAGTGTATGGCCTGCCTTAGTGTGTAATGTGAGGTACACACTATAAGAAAATCGGGCGAACCATCTTCCGATTTAACTTGTTCTTTCACAGCAAATCGGAACCGATGAATGAAAATTTGTACGAAAATTCTCAAAAGGCTTTTTTTGTTTTTTATTGTTGTTTCTGATAATGCGCAGTCTCTCTTTTCTGATTTTTCTTGTATGAAAAACATACAAAAATGGTACACATTAAAACTAAAATTGTTTGTTCTGTTCCCGTACAAGAAACATCTTGGAGTTTGTCCCTTCGGGAATTTTTGTATGAAAAGTCAGAATCGGCTGTCGAAAGTTGTGTACACACTATATGAAAATCATCATTTTCAACGTTCCTTGGACGAAAATGTTCGCCCAATTTTCTTCTAGTGTGTATGAGCCTTTAGAGCCGATTCACACAGGGGCAACACGACCAGTGCGACTTTTGGAGGCAACTTGCACACGACTTGAGTATGAATAACATCGCGACTTGGGGCGACTTACAACGCGATTTTAAGTCGCCCCAGGCCAGCCGACTGGCCGTGGCCAATCACAGAATAATCAGCTCTCGAGGGGGAACTCCGCACCACATTTTAAATAAAAAACAGGCATGGGTTCCCCTCCAAGAGAATACCAGGCCCTTAGGTCTGGTATGCTTTTTAAGGGGAACCCCCTACGCCGAAAAAAAAAAAACGGCGTGGGGGTCCCCCCAAAATCCATACTAGACCCTTATCCGGCCGGTCAGGAAAGTGGGTGGGGACAAGCGAGCGCCCTGCGGGCCCCCCCACCCTAAAGCACCTTGTCTCTATGTTGATGAGGATAAGAGCCTCTTTCCGACAACCCTGGTCGTTGGTTGTCGGGGTCTGCGGGCTTATCGGAATCTGGGAGCCCCCTTTAATAAGGGGGCCCCCAGATCCCGGCCCTCCACCCTATGTGAATGAGTATAGGGTACCACTACAAAAAAAAAAAAAATAATAAAAAAAAAAAAAAATTTTGATTCTAAAATATCTTTTTTATTTAAATGTCACTTATTCACTAGCAAACTATGATAATCTTCAAAGTGGCAGGACATGCAGAAGTATACAAGTATATAGAAAATAGTGATTTCCATACACTCCCCCTGCTGTTTTTCAAACAATTGCAAGAATTTTAACATTTGCTTGACTCTCCCTCCTGTGAACCTTCCTTTTGTTTATATGTGTTTTTTAACTACTCTTTGATACGGGCGTCTAAAATTCTGCATTAGATGCATACAGCAAATAGTTTTGTAAGCAATGGAGCTATACTCACAGCTGCATCTACAAAAGAAAATGTGTGCAGCGTTTAGCAGCACAAAACAAAGTAGGATGCAGCTGCCTCGGGGCCGTACATATCTGCAGATTTTATGTAATAATGGGTATAAACAGCTATATATATATATATACACACTACACACACACACATACATACATACATAGTCATTAGAGTGATTGTACACATCTAAATGCATCATAATGCAGGAACTTTAGACATGTATTTTGCGCAAGATCTTCTGCTAGCTCTGCCAGCATGAACCTGCAATCAGTGCAGAAAATACACACATGCTTGTGTTACCAAAGCCTAAACCTAAAGAAAAACAAATGCCACAAACCTGCATTTAGCCCTGGTTCACACTTATGCGATGTGGGATACACAGCGAATCCTGTGTGGTTTCCAAACCGCATTACAATCGCACGGCGTCCATGCGATCTGCTGCGGATGTCAATATTATCTTAACGACACCCCGAAACAGAAAATGCAGTGCAATTGCCCCATATGATGAAAAAAAAAGGGGGTCCTGCACCCCTTTTAATGCAGATACAAATGCCATTTCACCCATACAAACTGTATGGGTGAAAGCGCACCACACAGACATCACAAGTGATGTGCACAGGAAAGCGGTGCGATTCCTGTGCAAAACACATGCAGTGTCTACATTGCACAAGTGTAAACCCAGAGAGGCACTTTCTGGCATAAAAAAAACACGTAAATAAATAAACATGTGAGCATGCCCAGATGTCTGTAAATTTATTCTAGTGGTTAGAAGTTAATACTCCCAGGGACAGGTGACAAACTGGCGGCTGTCCAGCTGTTGCAGAACTACAAGTCCCATAAGGCATTACATGGCTGACAGTTACAAGCATGACTCCCAAAAACAGAGGCATGATGGGACTTGTAGTTTCTCAAAAACTGGAGTTTGACATCCCTGTGAATAGAATGAGTTTTTGTGCATAGGCTTTAAAGCGCTATACGCCTGTAAAACGTATGTAAATATCTGCTAAAAATTTGCTTTTTTTTTTACAGTAGATTTTTCTGCCAGCCTTGGCAGAATGGTCTAGCGTAGAATGGAGAATTTAAATAATGCACCTATGTGCATGAAGCCTAAATCACACTTATACTAAATGCAGACCCTTTTCATCACGTTGGAGTGCGATTTATAATCATGGCCATCATTCCTGTAAATTTAGTAAAGTGTAAATTCCCCAGAATGTATTATTTACATTAAAATAGTACAATGACTGCATTTGTTTTATATTCAGTACAAAAACTTTCAAAAAGCCCAAATTACATAAAGTTCTACATAACTTTCTATGAATTTCCCTGAGATTGGTTGCTTTAAAGAAGCAGATTATTTTACCTTATAATCCGTAAGGTTGAGACATCCTGCAGAATGGACACCAACATGTAGAGGGACAAGATCGCTGCTTCTAGTTATTTACCATCTTTACTTGCACAACTCGTTAGCTGCCAGTTTCTATGTACAGTCTCTAAGTTACCTGGCAGAAAGTAGCTGACACCTGAAAAGCTGCACTGTACACAATGGTTGTCCCAGGAGACTATCATGACACAAACTGTCCCTCCTTTGGAAGGATTGTGCCTCCTATGGAACCCAATCCCATTTTCCTCTTTTCTCCTCAAATGTCCATCGTTTAGCTCTGCTGCACTGATCTGTATAAATAAATGTACTACTTATGGCGCCTATACATGGATAAAAATTTGGCTGGTTCAGCAGGGACTGGCCGAATTTCTATCCATGTATGGCCAGGCTGATTGTATAGAAGTTGATGTACCAATTGACTTCTGTAAAACCAGCCTGTGTATTCTGATGGCGGGGAATACCCCCTGCTGTCAGAATACAATCCCTCAGTGGGAGCGATTCCCTCATCCACAATTAGTGTGTGAATGGGGAATTTTTTTTGGGTTGAAAAAAAAAAAAAGGATTAAACATATGGCCTGCCTTAAAGCAGAACTTCACCCTAAAGAGGGTGTTTTGCTTCATGCCTTCCCCTAATTCTTTTGGAACTTTTTTTTGGGGGGGGGGGGGGGGTGTGGTTTTGACAGGTACCCACACCCACTTCCAGTCGGATTTCACCAGAAGTTGGACTCTCCCCACAAGCTTCAGGTCCCAGAAGGCTGCGGGACTATTCACAAAGCGTGGAGCTGCTTGCACACGTGCACTGGAAAGCTAGTGTGCAGCTGCCAAGAGTTACAGCCTCCCACAGTTACAATGCATCCGGAAAGGATTCACAACGCTTCACTCTTTATGTTATGTTATAGCCTCATTCCAAAATGGATTCAATTCATTATTTTCCTCAAATTCCTACAAAACTACCCCATAATCAGCCCTCAAAAATTACACTCGCACACTCGCATTTTGCGAGTGATTTTTGAGGGCTGGCGAGGAGAAGAGAGGAGAGCTGCCACTGGTAGATCACAGCAGGGAACATTCAGACTTTTGTTTCATAAGCTGTGAATGTTCCCCCGCCGTGCGCCGTCACATAAGCCCCTCCCCTTTTCCGGGACTTTGATAGACAGATCACCCGTCCAATCCTAGGACGGGTGACATGCAAACTTCCCCGGACAAGGGGAGGGGCTTATGTGACGGCGCGCCGCGGGGGAACATTCACAGCTTATGAAACAAAAGTCTGAATGTTCCCTGCTGTGATCTCAGTGGCAGCTCTCCTCTCTTCTCCTCCACAGGTAGGCAGCACATGGGGGACACAGGCTGCAAATGGGGGGGAGACACAGGCTGCACATGGGGGGGAGACACAGGCTGCACATGGGGGGGACAGACACTGGCTGCACATGGGGGGGGGGGGACACATGGGGGGGGGGGGGACACTGACTGCACATGGGGGGGGGGGACACTGGCTGCACATGGGGGGGGACACTGGCTGCACATGGGGGGGGACACTGGCTGCACATGGGGGGACACTGGCTGCAAATGGGGGGGGGAAACAAATGGGGGGGGGGCCTGCATGGGGGGGGGGACACTGGCTGCACATGGGGTGGGGGGACACTGGCTGCACATGGGGGGGGACACTGGCTGCACATGGGGGGGGGGCACTGGCTGCACATGGGGGGGGACACTGGCTGCACATGGGGGGGGACACTGGCTGCACATGGGGGGGGACACTGGCTGCTCATGGGGGGGGGACACTGGCTGCTCATGGGGGGGGGAACTGGCTGCACATGGGGGGGACACTGGCTGCACATGGGGGGGACACTGGCTGCTCATGGGGGGGACACTGGCTGCTCATGGGGGGGACACTGGCTGCACAGGGGGGGGGCACTGGCTGCACATGGGGGGGGGGGACACTGGCTGCACATGGGGGGGGGACACTGGCTGCACATGGGGGGGGACACAGGCTGCACATGGGGGGGGGCACAGGCTGCACATGGGGGGGGACACAGGCTGCACATGGAGGGGGCACAGGCTGCAATGGGGGGGACACAGGCTGCACATGGGGGGGAACAGGCTGCACATGGGGGGGACACAGGCTGCACATGGGGGGGGGACATGGGGGGGACACAGGCTGCACATGGGGGGACACAGGCTGCACATGGGGGGACACAGGCTGCACATGGGGGGGGGACACAGGCTGCACATGGGGGGGGGACACAGGCTGCACATGGGGGGGGACACAGGCTGCACATGGGGGGGGACACAGGCTGCACATGGGGGGGGACACAGGCTGCACATGGGGGGGGGACACAGGCTGCACATGGGGGGGGGACACAGGCTGCACATGGGGGGGACACAGGCTGCATTAACATTAAGGTTGTTAATATTTTTATAACTTAATTGCATAAAACATTAAAGGTGTCATTTAATGAGATAATTTATGAGGGCGGGTTTAGGGGCGGGGCAGGGTAGGGGTTGGGCGGGGCAACTGGTGGCGAGTAACCCTTAAGGCCTGGCTAGTAGCTCAGGACTTGAAATTTTGAGCCCTGCCATAATGACAACGTGAAAGAAGTTTGTTTGAAATCTTTGCAAATTTATTAAAAATAAAAATTAAATTTACATAAAGTATTCACAGCCTTTGTCATAACTCTCAAAACTGAGCTCAGGTGCATCCTGTTTCCACTGATCATCTTTGAGATGTTTCTACGACTTGATTGTCCACCTGTGGTAAATTCAGTTGATTGGACATGATTTGGAAAGACACACACCTGTCTATATAAAGGTCCCACGGTTAACAGTGCATGTCAGAGCACAAACCAAGCCATGAAGTCCAAGGAATTGTCTGTAGACCTCTGAGACAGGATTGTATCAAGGCACAGATCTGGGGAAGGGTACAGAAAAATGTATGCAGCATTGAAGGTCCCAATGAGCATGGTGGCCTCCATCATCCCTAACTTGAGAAGTTTGGAACCACCAGGACTCTTCCTAGAGCAGGCCGCCAGACCAAACTGAGTGATCGGGGGAGAAGGGCCTTGGTCAGGGAGGTGACCAAAAACCTGATGGTCACTCTGACAGAGCTCCAGCATTTCTCTGTGGAGAGAGGAGAACCTTCCAGAAGAACAACCATCTCTGCAGCACATTAACCAATCAGGCCTGTATGGTAGAGTGGCCATATAGAAGTCACTCCTCCTTAAAAAAGGCAAAATGACAGCCCACCTGGAGTTTGCAAAAAGGCACCTGAAGGACTCTCAGACCATTAGAAAGAAAATTCTTTGGTATGATGAAACAAAGATCGAACTCTTTGGCCTAAAAAGGCAAGCGTCATATCTGAAGGAAACCAGGAACTGCTCATCACCTGGCCAATACCATCCCTACAGTGAAGCATGGTGGTGGCAGCATCATGCTGTGAGGATGTTTTTCAGCAACAGAAACTGGGAGACTAGTCAGGATTACAGGAAAGATGAATGCAGCAATGTACAGAGACATCCTTGATGAAAACCTGCACCAGACTAACTGGGGCAAAGGTTCATCTTCCAACAGGACAACGACCCTAAACACACAGCCAACAAAGGAGTGGCTACAGGACAACTCTGTGAATGTCCTTAAGTGGCCCAGCCAGAGCCCAGACTTGAACCCGACTGGCTGTGCACTGACTTGTTGGAGCTTGAGAGGTCCTGCAAAAAAGAATGGGAGAAACTGCCCAAAAATAGGAGTGCCAAGCTTGTAGCATCATACTCAAGACTTGAGGCTGCAGTTGATGCCAAAAGGTATTTCAACAAAAGTATTGCAAAAAGGCTGTGAATACTTATGCACATGGGATTTTTTTGTCTTTTATTTTTAATAAATTTGCAAAGATTTCAAAACAAAAAACTTTTTTCACGTTGTCATTATGGGGTATTGTTTGTAACATAACAAAATGTGGAAAAAATGAAGAGCTGTAAATACTTTTCAGATGCATGGCAACATGCTGGTTCCCGGGGGCCATGAGATCTGCGAATAACTGGGCCAGGTGAGGACGGTGCTGGAGCACTGGACAGACAAGTGTCTTTTTATCCAAAGTCAGCAGCTACAGACATTATATATAACAGGGCTCAATCACATCAGCATCATTGGACTGTGTTGCGCAATGCAGTCTCGGGCCAAGGACCAATCTAAAAAACCTCATTAATTATAGTCTCAGTTCATACCAATGAACTGTATTGGTGTCCAGTCAAAGACAAATATTTGAACAGACTGCATTTTTGTGCAGCGTGTCATGACATGTTAAATCAAGTTGTAAGGTGATACATGAAATGAGCAAGGTAAAAGCACTGAAGTAAAAAAAAAAAAAAAAATGTTTAAGAAGTCTTACAGTGCAGTCCAATATTAAAACCCACACGCTATGGTAAACCTAAGTGATTGGTAAATCAAATCAACAAAGTAATAATTTTGGTTTTTAACTAGGTATTCAATTCATAAATACAGTATATGTATGCCGGTGCCAACTGCTGAAATTCCCTGGCCCACGGCGGCCATCTTCTTCGGGTCGGGCCGGGTCCCAGCACGCACGATGATCATAGGGAGGGGGCCCCTGGCCCGGCCCGTCTCCGGTAGAAGAAACCAGCCCAGGAAGGAACTAGGAAGCATTGAAGCAGACCCAGTGCTTGGAGGCGCGCGCCATGCAATGTCATGTGTTGGCCTGCGCACCTGCCGAAACCCTTCCTGTAGTAGTACCCGGATAGGCCGCCGCCTCTCTCCGAGTCCCTCTCTCACTCACCAAACTGCCCAGAACGGAAGAGGAGAGGAGGAGGACACACCACCAGCCAGCCACAACAGGGGCATGGTGCCCCCAAGCCACCTACAGCAGGGTCAGGGTACCCCCAAGCCACCCACAGTGACCCACAGCAGGGCCAGGGTGCCCCCAAGCCACCCACAGCAGGGCCATGGTGCCTCCAAGCTACCCACAGTGGCCCACAGCAGGGCCAGGATGCCCCCAAGCCACCCAAAGTGATCCACAGCAGGGCCAGGGTGCCCCCAAGACCCCCACAGGAGCCAGCCACCCACAGCAGGGCCAGGGTGCCAGCCAGCCACAGTGACCCACCCACAGTAGGGCCAGGGTGCCAACCAGAAAGCCACCCACTGTGACCCACCCATGATCCACAGCAGGGCCAGGGTGCCAGCCAGCCACCCACGGTGACCCCCCTACACCAGGGAGCCAGCCAGCCACAGGAGGGTGCCAGACAGCCACCCACAGGAGCCAACTACCCTCGGTGACCCACCCACACCAAGGAGCCAGCCAGCCACCCACCCACCCACAGAAGCCAGCCACGGTGACCCCCCCAGAGCAGGGCCAGGGTGCCAGCCAGCCACCCACCCACAGGAGCCGCCACCCATGGTGACCCACCCACAGCAGGGTCAGGGTGCCAGCCATCCCCCCACATTGACCCACCCACACCAGGGAGCCAGCCACAGCAGGGTGCCAGCCAGCCACCCACAGTAGCCAGCCATCCACGGTGACCCACCCACAGCAGGGCCAGGGTGCCAGCCAGCCACCCACCCACAGGAGCCCGCTACCCACAGCAGGGCCAGGGTGCCAGCCAGCCACCCACGATGACCCACCCATACCAGGGAGCCAGCCACAGCAGGGTGCCAGCCAGACACAGTAGTGATCTACCCACAACAGGGCCAGTGTACCAGCCAGCCACCTACAGGAGCCAGCCACGCACGGTGACCCAACCACAGCAGTGTGCCAGCCAGCCACCCATGGTGACCCACCCACAGCAGGGCCAGAGTGTTAGCCAGCCACCCACAGTGACCCACCCACACCAGGGTGCCAGCCAGCCACAGCAAGGTGCCAGCCAGCCACCCACAGGAGCCAGCCAGCCACAGAGGACGTGGGAGCTATCCACAGCTACAGTACCCATAGTTAAAAGGTAAGAGAAGCGCTACACATTGTCAATTTTTTTCTACTTTGCAAGAGGTTGGGGCAGGGGTGAGAGCCATGGCATAAGGAGGGGGTCCCCTGAAGACCAAAGTGAAGGAAGATGTTCATTGTACGCTCTGTTAGAAAGAGGGCCCCTTCCAGGTCCCATTATACTCCTTTGTAGTCTCTAATGGGACTTGGGGGGGCGGGGGACTCTAACAGGACACTGAAAGGGCCTCTGTAGTCTACTCCTTTGTAGTCTTTAAGGGGTCCTGGAGGGGGGTCTCTCTAATGGAAACTGTTAGAGAGAGACCCCCTCCAGGTCCTATAAAAAAAAAAAAAAAAAGGCAGGAGTTGTACTTTGTGCAAAATGTAGGGGCGGGATCAGTGGAGGACCATGGGTGGGTCCTGACAGGGGGTTTTGCTGTATTTGGTCCAGGGGCTCTGAGTGTTGTCAGTCCGCCCCTGTATGTGTGTATATTATATGTACTGTTATAGTCAGCAACATCTCCGGACCATAATATCGTATTTCATTATTCACTGTATACTTATGAATGAAGAACATCCGATCCAGTAAGAAAAGAATCTTGTAACATTTGATTTTGTCTGCATTTGTACAGAATGAATATACATGCAGTTTCAGAGGATGAATAACTGCAAATTGTTTTTAAAAATACATTCCAAAAAGTTTTATAGACATTACTATTGCATGTTTGTGAGGGCATTTCAAACATTCCATGGATAATAATGAGCTAACATTTTCTTTAATGAATTATGGCTCCTTTACATGAGCTTTGCCCTCTGAAGAGTTAACCGCAGCAGTATCTATCAAAGAGAGTATTTGATAGGTGGGGGGGGGGGGGTGGCTCGCTGCCTCCTTTAACCCCTGGAAAGCTGCACCACTGTGCACAACGTTATGGGGTGTTTGGGGTTTTATTCTGGACCATTTTTGCCATACCGTGATGAAAGCATTGCAGTTGTGACATGTGTAAAGTGCATTGAAAAAGTATTCATACCCCTTGAAAAATGGTTGAAAAAAACAAAAATGTAAATATAGTTTATTGGGATTTTATGTGATAGATCAACACGAAGTGCCACATAATTGTGAAGTGGAAGGAAAATGATAAATGGTTTTCAAATTTTTGAATATTTGAAAAGTGTGGCGTGCATTTGTGTTGAGCCCCCGAGTTTGTAGAACCAACATTCGCTGCAATTACAGCTGAAAGTCTTTTTGAGGATGTCTCTACCAGCTTTGAACATCTAGAGAGTGACATTTTTGCCCATTCTTTTTTGAAAAATAGCTCAAGCTCTGTCAGATTGGATGAAGAGCGTCTGTGAACAGCAATTTCCAAGTCTTGCCACAGATTCTCAATTGGATTTAGGTCTGGACTTTGACTGGGCCATTCTGATACATGAATATGCTTTGATCCAAACCATTCCATTGTAGCTCTTGCTGTATGTTTAGGGTCATTGTCCTGCTGGAAGGTGAACCTCCGCCCCAGTCTTAAGTATTTTGCAGACTGTAACTGATTTTCTTCTACGATTGCTTCTAAGTATCTTCTAAGGCCCCATCCATTTTCCTATCAACTCTGACCAGCTTCCCTTTCCCTGCTGTAGAAAAGCATCCCCACAACATGATGCTGCCACCACCATGTTTCACGGTGGGGATGGTGTGTTCAGGGAGATGTGCAGTGTTAGTTTTCCTCCACACATACCATTTTGCTTTTAGACCAAAAAGTAAAATTTTGGTCTCATCTGACCAGAGCACCTTCTTCCACACGTTTGCTGTGTTCCCCACATGGCTTCTTGCAAACTGCAAATGGGGCTTCTTGTGGTTTTCTTTCAACAATGACATTCTTCTTGCCACTCTTCCATAAAGGCCAGATTTGTGAAGTGCACGACTAATAGTTGTCCTGTGGACAGATTCTCCCACCTGAGCTGTGGATCTCTGCAGCTCCTCCAGAGTTTCCATAGGCCTCTTGGCCTTGCGGCTTCACAGCCTGTGTCCCTACTTCGCATGTGAGAGTCGCGCTGCGCAATCCGGATGGTCCCTGCTGTCTCTGGGATCCGTGTGTTTCCCAGCAGACAGCGGGGGGGGGGGGGGGGGGGGTATGCAGGAGTATTATACAGGTATCTGCACCCCCCTCCCCCTGAAAGGTGCCAAATGTGACACCGGAGGGAGGGTTCCGAAAAGCGGAGGTTGCATTTCTGTGTGAACCTCCGCTTTAAAGTGGTTGTAAGCCTTTACATATACCCGGTGAAGTGACTGGCCTCAGGGGATACACAGAGATGAAACAAATCCCTGTACATAAGTTGTACCTGTTTATCTACAGTCTTCTCTTCTCTACATCCAAAGTTTTGAATTTATAAGCTTGTCAGAGAGTTCAGAGAAAAGAGATCGGAGAGCTGAATTTACACTCTGCAGTCCACTTTTTCATTTGTTTCGGAAAAGGTGAACTAAAGCGGTTGTAAAACGCTGGACTTTTTTTTTTTTTCTTTGTACCTAAAAAAGTAAGGCCCCTTTCACACTGGGGCGCTTTGCAGGCCCTACAGCGCTAAAAATAGCGCCTGCAAAGTGCACTGAAACAGCCGCTGCTGTGTTTCCAGTGTGAAAGCCCCAAGGGCTTTCACACTGGAGAGGTGCGCTTGCAGGAAGTAAAAAAAAACTCCTGCAAGCAACATCTTTGGAGCATTGAAATCAATGGGTCAGTGCGGCTATACCACCAGCAAAGCGCCGCCTTGCGGGCGGTTTTAACCCTTTTTGTCTGCTAGTGGGGGGTTAAAACCACCCCGCTAGCGGCCGAATAGCACAGCTAAAACGACGGTAAAAATAGCACTGTTTTACCGCTGACGCCGCTCCCGCCCCAGTGTGAAAGGGGCCTAAAGGCATATTGTGCCAGTATGCATCACATACTAGCACATTATGTTAAACTTACCTTAAAACAAAGCTTTTCCAGCGCTGAGATGTCAGCCCTGACGCCTTGCTTCTGGGTTTGCAGACTCCGGCTCTGTGACTGGCCGGAGACGCAATGACATCACTCCCGCCCATGCGCGTGGCACAGGGCTATGAAGAAACTGCACGGGTGGCCGTTCCTTCAGAGCGCATGCGCCAGTGATGTCACTGGCTGCATGTACACTAAATAGCTCCTAAACGGTGCACGTTTAAGAGATATTTAACACTACCTATAGGTAAAAGCAAAAGATGGAAGTTTACTTTCACTTTAAGCATAATAGAGGCTTGCTTTAATTCAAATCTCAAACTGACCCTAAACTACCTGTATGTACTAATCATAAAAAGGGGGAAAGGGCTGAATTTCCTATTGTCTGTTTTATAAACTGTATACAGCACAGATCACTTATCGCCTCAAGTTTCTTTACTTTAGTTTTACAGTACTTGACTCTGCAGAGCTGACATAAGTAGTGCCAGGAATCTAATAGAGTCTGAACTCTTCATAGGAATGAATGGAGATTGCAGCACCTATACGCAAGCTCAACAAGGAAGATTGTGCAGTGCTGAGGAAGCTGCAGAACCAATATCTCTTTGGATCGGGGACAGGTAAAGTATAGGACGGGTAGTGGAGGGCTTAGAATGGTTACAGTGCAATTGCACTTTAATATCTCTAAAGTGTATTTCCACATTTGCAGCCAAATTAGAATAAAATCTACTTTATATTTGTTACCATTCCGCATAATTAAAAAATATATATATATTTTCTGTGCGTTTTTCATTGTGGTCTGAGAATGCATGTTGTATCTGTAATGATGGAACCTGTAAATATATTAAAAATGATGCTGCTTACCTTTGTACTTGCTGTAAAAAAAAAAAACAACTCCAAAACAATGTGACAAGAAACGCAGAGCAGAAGAACAGCACTATGCACTAAGATAGAAGTCAAACCATACCATTCGTCTTCCTCCTGTTCACGCCTCATAGATTTCTTTTCAGAGCTCCTTGTAGTATAAAACACAGCACAGTCCATCCACCCCAAGATACCTGATCTATAAATGTCCTTATTATTCCTGAGCTCCTGGCAATTCCTCTCCTCTGTGTTCATCGCATCCTCACACTTCCTGGTTGTGATGCTGCTGGTCAGGTGTCCATGCTTTTTCCAATCAGGATGCTCACACTGTGCCTCTGCTTTTCCAGTCTCTTCCAACCTTGTCGGTTTCCATGTCTCCGTAGAAATGTTCAGCTGGGTGTGATATACGAGCGGCTGGGTGGTCTTTACAAAAAATAAATTAAAAAAAGGCATTGTAAAATCATTGAGAAATAGAAACCTTGCGCAAATGCTTATAAAAATCATTTTTATTGGCAAAAAATACACTTTTTCTACTGCATGCAAACATAATATCTCAAAATTTCTGTTAAATGAAAAAGACAAGACTATCATATTTATAATTTTTAAATATATCTAACCCAAAAAATTGCATGTGCTTATAAAATACTACTGAATATTGTACGCAGTTAAATCTAAATAATGTCTCCAAGATTATTCTTCCATTCTGGAGCTCCAGGAGTTACCCAATATATGTCCTGCAATGGGTTTTATGCATCCTTCTACACCAATCCTAACATACAGATATACCCCACTTTTAAGTACACAATAGGACCAGAGCATGGATGTAAAACGAAAATGTACTTAAAGTGAATATCTTTTTTTCCTTTCTGGGGGGTCAGGGGCTGTAGTGGGGGGAATCAGAACCATTGGCTGTAGTGGGGGGTTAGGGAGTGAAGTACTGTACAGTAATCCACTTATGTTTAGGCAGCAACTCTGGCCTGGCTGGCGGGCATGGCTGGAACTTGGCCTCTTAACTTGCAGCTCTTCAGTGGCAACAACTCCAGACGGCAGCTCCGCTTCTTCCAGGCCATGTGGCTGTGCGGCGTGGAAAGCTCTGTACTTGTGAGGCACTTTATGTACACTCATGGGTATGTCCATACTCACGAGGTGTGTGTGTGTGTGTGTGTGTGTGTGTTCGTTCTAGTTTTGACAGCCCATTAATTTCAAGCAATATTTTTTCAGATCGAGTTTGCTTAATTTCAAGCAATATTTTTTCAGATCGAGTTTGCTGCCCACAACTGCCTGATATATGGAACACACCTTTTCCCACACAGCATTTCAGTGTGAACTGAAGAACGGGGAGAGGTCTGTGTAAACAAACTCTCCCCGCGCTTCCTACTCTGCCTGTCATTGATCGGCTGTTCCCGGTCTTTGGGAAAGCCGATCAATGACGTCAGACGTCTAATGTAAAAAAACACACACGTCACAGCCCATAACCCCTCCCCTCATACTAGTGGTTAACTCTTTCACTACCACTGTCATTTACACAGGAATCAATGCATTTAAATAGCATTGATCCCCTATTTTGTAAACGCCAAAACTGTCCGATGTGTCCGCCATAATGTCGCAGTCACAATAAAAATCGCCGCCATTACTAGTAAAAAAAAAATATTAATTTTATTTTTACCAAATAATATGTAGAAGAATACGTATCGGCCTAAACTGAGGAAAAATATGTTTTTTTATGTATTTTTTGGGGATATTTATTATAGCAAAAAGCAAAAAATATTGCATTGTTTTCAAAATTGTCGCTCTATTTTTGTTTATAGCGCAAAAAATAAAAACCGCAGGGGCGATCAAATACCACCAAAAGAAAGCTCTATTTGTGGGAAAAAAGGACGCCAATTTTGTTTGGGAGCCACGTTGCACGACCGCGCAATTGTCAGTTAAAGCTCGCAGTGCCGAATCGCAAAAAGGGGCCTGGTCCTTTGGCTGCCAATTGGTCCGGGGCTGAAGTGGTTAAGCACCATATAGCAATATGGGGTGACCAAATCCCCATATTTTTTTGATAATGTCTAGGTGTTTTAAAAAGCCTTTGCTTTTGGTAAATGTATTTTTTGCATGTGTGTGCTGTAATATTTTGTTCTGTTGTATGGTCTTATGGCTGCACCATCTTTAATGCATCTTTTAGGGTGTGCCCCCCAAATATCTGGTTTGTCCCACAGCCACACTGTGTTCGGATATGAACCGTCCCCAAGTACAGAAAAGGTAGAACTCTAACAAAGTTTGTCAAAATCCCTGCAATGCATACAGATTACCCAGAGAAGATTATTATTTATTTTTTTCTGGACAAAAGTGGAGTTACTCCTTAAACGCTTCAATACCGGGCACTTTCACCCCCTTCCTGCTCAGATCAATTTTCAGCTTTCAGTGCTGTTGCACTTTAACCCCTTCAATACCCGCCCATAGTCATATGATGCCCACAAGGTGGATCTACCATCCTGGGTGGGCGTCATATGACGTCCTCCCATTCCCGGCCGCCTGGGGGGGGGCGCGCGCGCCCCCGCGGCGTCGCTCGGGACCCGGTGCGGGTGCCCGGCGGCCTCGATGTCCGCCGGGCACCCGCGATTGCCCGTTAAAACAACGGGACCGTGGAGCTGTGTGTGTGTAAACACACAGCTCCACGTCCTGTCAGCGAGACCGATCATGTGATCCCAGTACGGAGGAACACATGATCGGTCCCCTCCCCCCCCAGTTAGAATCACACCTATAGGGAATACATTAACCCCTGCAGCGCCCCCTAGTGTTAACCCCTTCCCTGCCAGTCACATTTACACAGTAATCAATGCAATTTTATAGCAACGATCGCTGTGTAAATGTGAATGGTCCCAAAAATGTGTCAAAAGTGTCCGAGTGTCCGCCGCAATGTCGCAGTCACGAAAAAAAAAAAAAAAAAAAATCACAGATCATTACTAGTAAAAAAAAAAAAAAAATGCAATAAATCTATCCCCTATTTTGTAGACGCTATAACTTTTGCGCAAACCGATCAATATACGCTTATTGCGATTTTTTTTACCAAAAATATGTAGAAGAATACGTATCGGCCTAAACTGAGGAAAAAAATAGTTTTTTTTTAAAAAAAAAATGGGATATTTATTATACCAAAAAGTAAAAAATATTGTGTTTTTTTTCAAAATTGTCGCTCTTCTTTTGTTTATAGCGCAAAAAATAAAAACCGCAGGGGCGATCAAATACCACCAAAAGAAAGCTCTATTTGTGGGAAAAAAAGGACGTCAATTTTGTTTGGGTGTAACGTCGCACAACCGCGCAATTGTCAGTTAAAGCGACGCAGTGCCGAATCGCAAAAAGTGCTCTGGTAAGGAAGGGTGAAAAATGGCTCGGTGCTGAAGCGGTTAAAATGACAATTGCGCAGTCATGCAACACTGTACCCATATGACATTTTTATAATTTCTTTGACAAGATAGAGCTTTCTTTTGGTGGTATTTTTTTTTTTTTTTACTTTTTGCTAAACAAACAAACAAACAAAAAAAAATACAGAAAAGTTTGAAAACAAAAATGTTTTTCTTAGTTTGCTATAAAATTCTGCAAATAAGTCATTTTTCTTCTTCAATGATGTGCGCTGGTGAAGCTGCCCTGATCATCAGCCTTGCCTTTTATTGGCACTCCTTTCCTAACACAGACACAGCGTGTGAGCAAAGGACTGCCGATGACTGGCAAGTCTGTTTACATGTGATTGGACACAGCTGATGACATGGTAAAGGACAGCTGCTTTGACCCTTTTTCCTTTGTCTGAATGTCACAGCAGTCACAGATTGTGCCTGATGCGCAGGGCGTGGTTCTGGAAGGACATCTATGGACGCCGTCCCGGAACTATAGTCCCGCGCTGTAGTTGTATTTTGGCTATAGTGCGGTACTAAAGTGGTTAAATCAGCATCTTCTTAAAGCTATAGATGCTGGCAAGCCCAATGGTACACTTGTTTTTCCTTAAAGCGGAGGTTCACACAAAAATTGAACCTCCGCTTTTTGGAACCCCCCCCCCCCCCGGTGTCACGTTTGACACCTTTCAGGGGGGAGGGGGGGTGCAGATACTGGTCTAAGACAGGTATTTGTACCCACTTCCGGGTATAGACTCCCACGGGAGTCTACTCCTCTCCCTGTCCCCCCGCGCTGTCTGTTGGGACACACACGGGTCCCAGAGACAGCAGGGACCATTCAGATTGCGCAGCCTGATTCGCGCATGCGCAGTAGGGAACCAGGAAGTGAAGCCGCAAGGCTTCATTTCCCGATTCCCTTACCGAAGATGGCGGCGGCAGCATCCGAGGACCGAAGGAAGGTTCGGCCTCGGGTGCCGACATCGCTGGACCCTGGGACAGGTAAGTGACCTTATTTTAAAAGTCAGCAGCTGCAGTATTTGTTGTAAAATAAAAAAAAATTTGCGGGACTCCCGCTTTAATCTGTTTCCGTCGGCCATATGCAGTCACTGGGCAGGTGGGCTTTAACACCTGCCAGGATTTCATTGCTGTCTGTGTCTCCATTAGGCCTGATTCACACCTATGCAGTTTTAGTACTTTTTGCATATTTGCACTACAGTCTATTTACCATGGCTTCCTATGGAACACGTCATGTAGTGCAAATCTGCAAAATGCACTAAAAAATGAGGGATGCACCGATACCATTTTTTTTTTATTTTTTACGAGTACCGATACTTTTTTTTTTTTTTTTAGTACTCGCTGATACCAACCGCAACAGTTTTGTTTTCACTTCAGCTGTCAGCAATGGTACAAAGCATTGAAAAGTTATTTACAAATAAAAAGAAATAGATTTTTTTTAATTTTGCACTTTTTCAATGTGAAATGTGTAAATATATATGTGTAAAAATATTCACTAACAAAGCAAACAAAAACTTTTAATTGTTTATCGTTTTTACAGTAGACGTGAACAAAAAAAAAAAAAAAAAAAGCAGGAAAATAATTAAATAGAGGAGACTAGGGAGTTAATTAAGGCTGATTAGAGTAAATTAAGGTGTTAAACAGAGGAACATTTGTTCATCCCTTTGATCTGCAGATGAAGAAACAGAAAGATTCAAAAATAAACAATGTTTCTTTTTATTTTAGTGTTTCAGGGCTGAGCAATGTTGTCAAGAAAGATTGGTGGCTGCTTTTTTTTTTTTTTTTGAACGCTCCAATTACCGGACTTCTATAACACTGGGGAGACCCACTGACAGCTCAAAGAACCGAGCCTGAAAGTATCGGTTTCAGGTATCGTTTATTGTTTATTGTTGCTGTCACCAAAAGTAACAGTGAAAGAAAATCCCAAATTTTGTATTGTCACCAGAACAGGAATCGGAGGAGAAATCTTCAAATGAGGACACTAGTTCTAATGACCCTGGGGACACCCCGGAATTCCCGCACTTTGGAGGGATTTCCTTTCACTTCCTGTTTTGGCTATGGGACAACCAACCAACCTATCCAAAAATGAAAAAAAAAAAAAAAAAAAAAGTTCTGCATTTAGTTGTACTTAAGGCTGGGTTCACATCTATGCGCATTGGATGAGGCTTTCCCAGCATCTAATTTGCATGAAAGGAGATTGTGATCAGCTCTCTATGTGAGCCGGCGGTTCACATATCTTTTGCGGCTGCGGAGCGGCTTGCACAGGGGTCCTGTGCATCTTTGGCTCAGTTTCAGAGCCGAATTTAGGCTAAAATTTGGCCCTGGTTTGTCCCTGAAACAGAGTACAGGGAGGACCCCTGCTGTGAGCCGCATCCGGAGGTGTGAACCCAGCCTTAAAGCGGCAGTCCGCCTGGGTGAAAAAAATAAAATAAAAAGTCAGCAGCTACAAATACCGTAGCTGCTGACTTTTAATATGAGCCCGCGATGTCGGCACCCGAAGCCGACCCATCCATCAGCTTCGGCATCCTTATTAAGGGAAACACAAAGTGAAGCATTGCGGCTTCACAGCCTGTTTCCTACTGCGCATGCACGAGCCACGGTGCACTTTCTGACTGGTCCCTGCTGTCTTCTGGGACCTGTGTGTCTCCCAGAAGGCAGTGGGGAGTAAGGAGGAGGGACAAACATTGCGTAGATCGCCGCACAAGATTGCGGCAATCTTTCCCCGGAAGTGGGAGCGGATACCTAGTTTTGACAGGTATCCGCTCCCTCCAAAAGGTGCCAAATGTGGCACTGAAGGGGGGGGGGGGGGGATCAGATCTGCGGAAGTTCCATTTAACCACTTCCTACCCTACACCAGTGTGCTGGACAATTTCCAATATTGTGCATTCTAGTACACATAATTTTCTTTGTGTGTAGAAGGTCATCACTTCAATTTTATGCAGTTGAAGTATCACAGAAATGACTACCTGTGTGAGGTTTTCTCTAGCTATTACTGCTTACATACTGGTTTTGCATCCTGATGTTTAACCCCTTAGCCCCGGAAGAATTTACCCCCTTCCTAACCAGTGATACGGCACTGCGTCGATTTAACTGACGGTCGTGCTACGTTGCACCCAAACAAAATTGACGTCCTTTTTTACCCACAAATAGAGCTTTCTTTTGGTGGTATTTTATCAACTCTGCGATTTAATTTTTTTGCGCTATAAATAAAAAAGAGCGACAATTTTGAAAAAAAAAAAAAAAAAGCAATATTTTTAACTTTTTGCTATAATAAATATACCCAAAAATATCTATTAAAAAAAACGAAATTTCTTTCTCAGTTTAGGCCGATATGTATTTTTCTAAATATTTTTGGTAGGGAATGGATTTATGGCATTTTTATTATTTTATTTTTTTTTTAGTAATGGCGGCAATCTGCAATTTTTTTTTTTATTTATCACATCAAACACTATTAAAAACAGCGATCAGTGCTGTAAAAATGCACTGATTACTGTATAAATGACACTGGCAGGAAAGGGGTTAAACACTAGGGGGCAATCAAGGGGTTAAGTGTGTCCTAGGGATTGATTCTAACTGGGGGGGGGTGGGCTACCACTGACATGACAGCGATCACTGCTCCCGATGACAGGAAGCAGTAGATCCCTGTCATGTCACCAGGGAGAAAATGGAAATGCTCTGTTTACTCCCAGTTCTGCCGCTCCGTGACACAATCGCAGGACACCGGCAGACATAGAGTCCGCGGGACCCCTAGGCGCGGTCACGAAGTATGCAGCAGGCGCGCCCCGCCGGCGGTGCGTGCGCACCCACAATGTCACATCTTAAAGGGGACGTACAGGTACGCCCATTTATGCAGCCGACGTATATCGTCATGCACTGGTCGGCAAGCGGTTAATAAGGAACAAGAACAGGTTCCTCACTAGTAAAGGCCTCCCATTTAAAGGTCAGTCCAAAGGAACCAACAGAGTCACTGGGAAACATACAGGAAAGACAATTGCACAAAGGATCTTGTGAATGTATAAGCATTCAGGCAGATATATAATCTTTTATCCTGTATTGAATAAAGCATGTTATTGGGTCTCAGGTACAGGCGGCGATCTGCTTCATTTCACAAAAAATCCTGTATAAGGGCCCCCAGAAAAGAGTAATGCGCAAGCAGCCACAGAAAGGAATTGCTAAGGCCAAGAACAGACCTATTATATATAAAAAATAAAATAAAAATCTGCGCTAGTGTGTTATCAAAAGTAAATACAGCACCTGTGCACTAAAACTTAAATACCAGGTCAATTAGAAATGTATGTCCTAAAAGTGCAGCGCTAAATAAAACCTTTGAAGTGAACAGAAAGTCCAATCAAAATATTATTCAATCCAAAAATGTCCTTATGCAAAAGTCCAAAGTTCATAAATTGATCACTAAAGCGCAAACAATCCATGCATGCCAGTGTCCCACACTGGATAGAATGATCCTGACAGCGCGGGGCTCAGACATTCACCGTTGTGACACCATAAATCACATGGGGCTTACTAGATCACCAGCGATCTTCCTTAAGGCCCATACACACGATCGGACTTTGACAACCAACATGCAAATTAGCTGTTTTGGACCAACATCCGACCGTGTGTACGCTCCATTGGACCAACTTTTTCCAGGTTTCATCGGACTTTTGTTGGCTGTGCGAACGGACCAACTTTCTGCCAACAAAAGTCCGATGGACCAAAGTTCGACCGTGTGTACACAAAACCAACGGACTTTTGTACAAACCAATGCAGAACCAGTGCAAAAGATCAGACAACAACAATACAGAAGTTGACCAAAGGTGGCGGTAAAGAGCAGAAAAACCAAGTGATTTGGTGAAAGTTGGCTGAAAAAGTCCTGCTGTGTGTATGCAATACCAACTTGGGGCCAACGCCCTTTGGACAAAAATCCACGGGAAAGTTGGTCCACGGTCCGATCGTGTGTACGAGGCTTTACTCAGGAAGATCATTCAGCGCCTATTGGGATCTCTGATCCTCAGATGGAAATCCAGAAATGTTCCCCCATCAGACTCACTGTGTTCCCCTTATGGTGACAAGATGATCCAGCTCACCGTCTCAGAGGGGATGGATGGATGAATCCTCAGAATTAAAATGGGTAAAAAACAGGGAGACTCCTCACAGTGTAATATGGTCTCAACCATTTCATTTTAACCACCTGATTACTGGGCACTTAAACCCCCCTCGTGATCAGACCAATTTTCAGCTTTTGGCGCTGACGCACTTTGAATGACAATTGCGCGGTCATACAACACTGTACCCAAATGAAATTTTATCATTTTTTTTCAAACAAATAGAGCTTTTTTGGTGGCATTTAATCACAGCTGGGGTTTTTATTTTTTGCTAAACAAACAAAAAAAAAAAAAAAAAAAAAAAAAAAAAAATGTTTAATGGTTTGTTATAAAATTTTGCAAACAGGTAATTTTTCTGCTTCATTGATATGCGCTGATGAGGCTGCACTGGTGGGCACAGCAAAGATGGCACAGATGGGTGGCACCGATGGGCACTGATGGGCACTGGTAGGGTGGCACTGATGTGCAGCACTGGCACTGTGGGCACTGACAGATGGCACTATGGGCACTGACAGGTGGAGCTAGTGGGCACTAGTAGGCGGAACTTTTATTAGGCAAAGGTGGGCACCATGGACCCTGGGCACATTGCA
Source organism: Lithobates sylvaticus (assembly GCA_028564925.1). NCBI lineage: Eukaryota > Metazoa > Chordata > Amphibia > Anura > Ranidae > Lithobates > Lithobates sylvaticus. The sequence goes on along the minus strand of CM053034.1, from coordinate 105,419,325 downwards.
GTGAGAGGGACTGATGTCCCTCTCACTGCCGCCGGTGTTTTTTTTTTTCTATAGCGCGGATCTCAGGTGGTTAAAATCAGTGCACTTACATATAAAACAACGTGCTGCTGGCTGTAAATCTCTCCACTATAGCCAGTGCTCTCCTTCAAGCAGTCATAAATAAAAAAAAAAAAAAAGCATCTGTGCAGCAGCGTGTGTGCATCGTCCCTACGATTGTTTCGTTATATGTAGCATCATCAGGGGTCACCACGGTGAATGTCTGACCCCTGCGCCGTCAGGATCGATCTATCCAGTGTGGGACACTGGCATGCATGTATCGTTTGCACAGGAGCACTTTAGTGATCAATTTATGAACTTGGACTGAATAATATTTTGATTGGATTTTCTATTCACTTCAAAGGTTTTGCACAAGAATAGACCTATGATGGTCCTCAAGGCCCGATACTGATCAGACCAGACTGGGGAAGACAGGATTCGTCCCACCAAGTACAGCCCAAAAGGGAATCACCATCTTACACCAAGCAAAATATTCATCCAAAAGTGTGTCGACTCTTCCAAAAGAGCAGAAGTACCGTATATACTCGGGTATAAGCCGAGTTTTTCAGCACTTTATTTTTTGTGCTGAAAATGCCCCCCTCGGCTTATACTCGAGTCAAGAACTTTTTTGCAGCACAGAATGACATTTTCCAAACTGACTTTGGGGCCCCGTATCTCAGGGCCACTTAGTGCTAGTTTCACTGGGTTTGCACACCAAATTTGGGGTTTCTAGTACCAAGTGGCCCTGAGATACGGGGCCCCAAAGTCGGTCAGCTGTGTCCATCTGCAGCAATGTCATTTCGGGACCCTTTGGGGGCATCTAGGAACCCTTAACTACAGAGTTTGAAGTTTGGGGGACCTATGGCTGCAAATGGGCATTGTTGACCCTCTTTTCCACTTACAGTAGCTGCGCATTTCTCACATTAGGCTTATACTCGAGTCAATACGTTTTCCACGTTTTTTTGTGGTAAAATTAGGTGCCTCGGTTTATATTCGGGTCGGCTTATACTTAAGTATATACGGTAATTTGAACTGATGCCACAGAGGTACCAGAGAATCCACAGCAAAAGCTAAGGGATTCCTGTGGTTGGAGACTATCCAGCGCAGTTTGCGGCGGAACCTGAAGGTTTCTCTAGATACCAGATATTGTCTACAGCAGGGGTCTCAAACTGGTGGCCCTCCAGCTGTTGCAAAACTACATGTCCCATCATGCCTCAGCCTGTGGGAGTCATGCTTGTAACTGTCAGCCTTGCAGTGCCTCATGGGACTTGTAGTTTCACAACTGCTGCAGGGCCACCAGTTTGAGACCCCTGGTCTACAGGAAAGGTCCACCTGTAACATTTTCCACATTTTGGATGAACATGGCTGGCAGGTTGAACAAAAATTCCTGCCTGGGTCAAAAGCAGATCTGCCTTCTTGTAATTTGCAAGACATGAGATTTCTCCTTGATGGTCAATGGAAGCCACCACTATAGCCCAGATCCAGTATGGGGCAGATGCCCCCTTGGCCATGATCCCAGTGAGGAGAAATGCAAAAGTTTGCCAATCCACAACGCTTAGATCCCTCTGGCCGAAAAACCATCATTGGTAGGATGAGGAGTTCAAGGACTCAGGATGGCTCTGAGCCACCAACATAAATAGGGGTTATGCCCCTATGCCAAACCGCCCTACATACCTACTCATCTAAATTCACACAACTTGGGTTAACAAATATAGCAAATGCCAGACAAACAGCGATAGCCAACAGTACATACAGATATACAGTATATAAAGATGTATAAGTGAGACGGCACCAACAGAATGGACTCGCGAGGACGGAAAGATGACCGAATGAGACTGGAATCCCCCCCCCCCCCCCGCTTTTGAATTCTGCGGACAGTGCTCAACTGCACTGCTGGCTATTTTATATTTTACCTGTAAATGCACTTTAAACTTTTCATATACATTTTTTTTTCCAGCGTTTTTAAGAACCAACTTGGGAATGAATCAGTCCCCGAATAAAGAATAAAGCCACTTTGAATAAAAAATATTCAACTGCATATTTAAATTTAGCAATTTTTAGTCTCTCTCGATTACTTTCTCTCGTTACCCTTATTCTCTTTATTATTAATAGTGTAGGATTATTTACTCTCCCTGACCCATTCTTTTATAGTCTAACTATATACACTATATCAGTGATGGGGAACCTTGGCACCCCAGATGTTTTGGAACTACATTTCCCATGATGCTCCACTACACTGCAGAGTGCATGAGCATCATGGGAAATGTAGTTCCAAAACATCTGGGGTGCCAAGGTTCCCCATCACTGACCTATATTGTCAAAAGTATTGGGCTTCAACTCTTCTGGGAAGGCTGTCCACAAGGTTTTGAAGTGCATTTGTGAGGTCAGGCACTGATGTTGGACGAGAAGGCCTGGCTCATAGTCTCCGCTCTAATTCATCCCAAAGGTGTTCTATCGGGTTGAGATCAGGACTCTGTGCAGGCCAGTCAAGTTCCTCCACCCCAAACTCTTTCATTCATGTCATTATGGACCTTGCTTTGTGCAATGGTGTGCAGTCATGTTGGGACAGGAAGGGGCCATCCCCAAACTGTTCCCATAAAGTTGGGAGCATGAAATTATCTAAAATGTCTTGGTATGCTGATGCAAAAGTTCCCTTCACTGGAACAAAAGGGGCCAAGCCCAATCCCTGAAATACAACCCAACACCATAACCCCCCCTCCACCAAATGATTTGGACCAGTGCACAAAGCAAGGTCCATAAAGACATGGATGAGCGAGTTTGGGGTGGAGGAACTTGACTGGCCTGCACAGAGTCCTGGCCTCAACCCAATAGAACACCTTTGTGATGAATTAGAGGGGAGACGGCGAGCCAAGCCTTCTCATCCAACATCAGTGCCTGACCTCACAAATGCACTTCTGAAAGTATAACACGTAACACAGGAGTCCAAATCAACCGCCCCTATTCGGACACCTCCCACCGCGCTCAGGTGATAACGGCCCTAAACTATAGCTGCCACTTAAACATAAATTATAAAGGTGAATTTGTGTAAAAAAATCTTAAATTAAAAAGATTTGTAACAAATAGCGGCGCTGTAATATATATCACACTTCTAAACACACAATATTCCAGTGAGAAAATGTAAATATAAATATAATAAACTTGACATATATGTGTATAACACACCAAATAATTGCCCAGTGTTCTATATAACCATGAAATACATATATAAAAATTAATACATATATGTGTAAGATGATTGGCAACAGCCAATCAAGCTCCAGCAAAAGAAAAAAAAGAAAAATATTAAATAAAGTTCAAATAACCGCTGGTGGTTAGTGCAAAAGTTCAAAGATGAATAATTGAAGTGAAATAAATCAATCAAATAAAATCTTCTGTGCTCTTCCACCACACCACAGTGACTTGTGCCTCCTCCCCAAAAGAAACGCACTCACCACAAAAGTATGCCCACACTTTCGTGAAGGGCCACTGCGCATGAAAAGTCCCTCCAAGGGGGGTCAATCGAATTCCCACAGATCAAGTGATGTGATTGGTTAATTGGTTGACTGGTTAGGCTCCACACATGAAATAAAAAGGAAGCTCTCCATAGTGTGAATCAGTAAAACAATTTTTAATGCAAAGTTTAAAAAGCACTTCAAAGGTTCCACTCACATTTATCACATTAAAAACCAGCATAGATAGTGACACACAGCACCGCACTGCACTGCAAATCCAAAACCAATTCCAAACACTGTCTGTTAGGTGGTCACGGCGGACCCAAGGTGTACCAGGCTCAGCCTGTATATCTCTCACCCCCGTCTCTATGGCCGGACCTCCAGTTTAGACAAAACTCCACTCCTTCCTGGGCTCTCTGCGCTATGGTATCTCTCTTGTTAGTTGCCGCTTAGCCACGCCCCCGACATGTTTCGTCATAGGTTAGACTTAATCATGGGGTTGGCTAAGCGGTGCGACAATCACCTTTTATATACCCTCCCCAATTGCGGTCATCGACTACTGTGCATGCGCGTATCAGAATCTTCGCGCATGCGCAATACACAGTTGGCGCCTGCGCACACCTTGTGTCCCCGTTCGTCCAATATAGCACTATTAGAATTCCTAAACAACAAATGCTACTCCAATTGCATGGAGTTGATGATCCTTCTATATTATTCGCTCCCATATTGATTGTGCGGCGGAGCTATTTAAACACTTCACAGTACATTTATATTAATTATATTATTAACAACACATAAATGTCTGATCTGTATACCTATCACATGAACGGCTAGATTACTATAAAATATGGGTATTTGTATTCAATTTAAAAGTATTAAAAGTTTTCAAAAGTTTTAAAAAATTGTTCAAACAATTTCACTTTCAGTTTACCTCTTTAGCGGTCACCTATTTTCGGATGGCCGATAAATTAATAAATATAACAATGAAAATAAGAAAAATGAAATTAAATAAAAATAAAAATAAAAATAAAAATAAAAATAAATATAAAATAAAATAAACTAAACTAGAAAATAAACCAAAATATAAAGCGAAAGTGTAAATGATGCCATAATGTATCACATCAAATATAAGTGAGACGACTGTATGACCCTAGAAATTACCAGATACACTCTAAGTCTCCTGAATGTTATACATTATAATTTTAAAAACAACTAAAATCGTCTTATGATTATCTAAAAATTGTCTAAAAATTATTGATGAAACAGTTTAGATCCAATTCAATATTTAACCCTCTCGGGAAAAGACATTTGAAAAGAAAAATCCATTTTGTTTCCCTTTGGGAGAGGTCTCTAATACGGTTAGACCCCCTCCATGTCTGATGTACTATGTCTAGCCCAACAAATTGTAACAAAGAGGGGTCTCGTTGATGTTTTTCCCTAAAATGTAACGATACACTGTGATATCTAAACCCCTTCTTTATATTGGCCAAGTGCTCGGCTATGCGTACTCGCAATAGCCTCTTGGTCCTGCCAATATAGAACAATCCACACGGGCACCACATAAGGTACACTACATATGACGAGTTACAGGTAATGAACTCCCTTATATCAAATCTCTCGCCATCACCATTAGTTACATTCGTTGTGCCCCTATTTTGTACCCTTACTGTGCGACAACAGATACATTTCCTGCAACTGTAAAACCCTTTGAGATCTATTCTCATAATATTTTCATCAGGGGGATCTAATATCTTTTTTACCACCTGATCTCCAAAGCTCGGTGCTTTTTTATAGATGAATTTGGGTTGCTGTGGCAGGAAGTCTCCAAGGTGTCTATCTTTACAGAGAATATGCCAGTGCTTTCTGTAGATGTTTTCTACTTCTTTGTACTGACAGTGAAAATTTGAGATGAATCCCACCTGATGTTGGGTATGCGTTACTTGATTATCTTTTTTCTTCAAACATTGAGCTCTAGGTATATCAGCCACTTCATTGATCAATCCATCTATAGTAGTGGTTTTATACCCTTTTTGAATGAATTTATCCTTTAGGACCCCGGCCTGTGTGTGGTAATCCTCAATTTCAGTACAATTCCGACGTACCCTTAGAAACTGACCCTTTGGTATATTTCTTATCCATGCAGGATGATGGCCACTCCTGATGGACAAGTAGCTGTTACGGTCAGTGACCTTAAAATATACTTTGGTACTAATAATGTTCGAACTACTTTTCATTATTGTTAAGTCCAGGAAATTTACTGACTCTTTACTGATTTGGTGGTCCAGTTTGATGTTATTCTCATTCTGGTTTAGATCCCTCAGAAATAACTCAACAGATTCCCTAGATCCCTCCCAAATGAACAGGAGGTCATCTATGAATCTACGATAAAATTTCAGTTGAGGTAGTTGTCTGCTGAAAATACGTCTGTCCTCCCACTCAGCCATAAACAGGTTGGCGAGGCTGGGGGCATATTTAGCCCCCATCGCCACGCCAACCTGCTGGGAGAAGAATTTTCCACCATACCAGAAGTAGTTGTGAGAAATACAAAAGTCCAAGATATGTCCCAAAAAGCATTTCTGCATATGTGGGATGTCCTCACGTTGGCTCAAAGCCCAATTTAAGGCTAACGAGGCATCCTCATGTTGGATTACAGTATATAAGGAGGCCACGTCAGCCGTAACTAAAAAGGACTCTGAATTTGCATCCAACCTGATCTCCTGTAGCATCAACAGTAAGTCCGACGTGTCCTTCAGATAAGCTTTGGTGCACTTTACGCTTGGCTGAAGGAACTTGTCCAAATATTCACCCAACCTCGCCGTAACAGATCCAATCCCATTTACGATTGGTCGAGGGGGTGGACAAGATGCATTTTTGTGGACTTTGGGTAGTGTGTAAATAACAGGAATTCTACACATACTCGGCATAAGATATCTTCTTTCTTTTGAATTTAATGCGTTAGTACTATAGCCCTGTTCCACCAATGCTTGAAGTTGTTCCATATATGCTGTTGTTGGATCTGAATGTAACTTTTTATAGGTTACCTCATCATTCAACAGCTCACATAGTTGATTTTGGTAGAAGACTTTATCCATAACAACCACCCCTCCTCCCTTATCCGCTGGGCGGATAACAATATTTTTCCTTCCTTCCAAAGATTTGATGCCCTCCCTGATATACTCAGGGTTGACCCTTTTCTTCTGGGGTAATTCTTCAAGATCTTTCAGGACTAGGTTTTTAAACACCTCTATATAGTGGTTGCTGGGATTTTGGGGGTTAAAAATGGATTTATTCTTCAGTCCGCTATCTATTTTACTAGAACAAGTAGGCCTTATTGAGGGGTCTACTGGATGATTTAAGAAATGTTTTTTTATATTCATAGTTCTAATAAATTTATGAGTATCTATGTATACCTGGAACTTATTCATTTCCTTCTTTTGTGCACACTTCAGGCCTAAGTTCAATATGTTCAATTCTTTTGGTTCAAGCTCAACATTACTTATATTATATATTCCTCCATTTACGCATCCCTCATGCGTTTTTTTGGTGGATTTTCGCTTCCCGGCCCTACATCCCCGTTTTCTCTTTGAGGTATTGTAGGAGCTCTGTTTTGGGAGTGTGTAGGGCCACTCAGCCCCTTTACTCTCTGATTGCTCCCTTGGTTGTTCTTCCTTGGGGTATTTCCTCCTCTCCCCCCCTCCCCCGTGGTCCTAAAAAAGGATTTTGTGGACCATTATATTTATCATCATTTCTCCCAGGTGTAAAGCGATTATAGAATGCCATATCGCCTCTAGGGTCTGAGAAATGGTTTGGGGGTGGGTGCTCATACTGTTGTTGCCAAGGATGAAAATTCTGTGGTGGATAATATCCATATGGGGCATTTGGCTATACAGATCAGACATTTATGTGTTGTTAATAATATAATTAATATAAATGTACTGTGAAGTGTTTAAATAGCTCCGCCGCACAATCAATATGGGAGCGAATAATATAGAAGGATCATCAACTCCATGCAATTGGAGTAGCATTTGTTGTTTAGGAATTCTAATAGTGCTATATTGGACGAACGGGGACACAAGGTGTGCGCAGGCGCCAACTGTGTATTGCGCATGCGCGAAGATTCTGATACGCGCATGCACAGTAGTCGATGACCGCAATTGGGGAGGGTATATAAAAGGTGATTGTCGCACCGCTTAGCCAACCCCATGATTAAGTCTAACCTATGACGAAACATGTCGGGGGCGTGGCTAAGCGGCAACTAACAAGAGAGATACCATAGCGCAGAGAGCCCAGGAAGGAGTGGAGTTTTGTCTAAACTGGAGGTCCGGCCATAGAGACGGGGGTGAGAGATATACAGGCTGAGCCTGGTACACCTTGGGTCCGCCGTGACCACCTAACAGACAGTGTTTGGAATTGGTTTTGGATTTGCAGTGCAGTGCGGTGCTGTGTGTCACTATCTATGCTGGTTTTTAATGTGATAAATGTGAGTGGAACCTTTGAAGTGCTTTTTAAACTTTGCATTAAAAATAGTTTTACTGATTCACACTATGGAGAGCTTCCTTTTTATTTCATGTGTGGAGCCTAACCAGTCAACCAATTAACCAATCACATCACTTGATCTGTGGGAATTCGATTGACCCCCCTTGGAGGGACTTTTCATGCGCAGTGGCCCTTCACGAAAGTGTGGGCATACTTTTGTGGTGAGTGCGTTTCTTTTGGGGAGGAGGCACAAGTCACTGTGGTGTGGTGGAAGAGCACAGAAGATTTTATTTGATTGATTTATTTCACTTCAATTATTCATCTTTGAACTTTTGCACTAACCACCAGCGGTTATTTGAACTTTATTTAATATTTTTCTTTTTTTCTTTTGCTGGAGCTTGATTGGCTGTTGCCAATCATCTTACACATATATGTATTAATTTTTATATATGTATTTCATGGTTATATAGAACACTGGGCAATTATTTGGTGTGTTATACACATATATGTCAAGTTTATTATATTTATATTTACATTTTCTCACTGGAATATTGTGTGTTTAGAAGTGTGATATATATTACAGCGCCGCTATTTGTTACAAATCTTTTTAATTTAAGATTTTTTTACACAAATTCACCTTTACTTCTGAAAGTATGGTCAATCTTTCCCATAGACACACTCCTAAACCTTGTGGACAGCCTTCCCAGAAGAGTTGTACCAGGTATAGTTGCAAAGGGTGGGTCAACTCAATATTGAACCCTATGGACTAAGGCTGGGATGCCATTAAAGTTCATGTCTGTGTAAAGGTAGGCATCCCAGTACTTTTGGCAATATAGTGTAGGCATAGGCGCGAAGCCGAATGGATTAGGGTGTGCACCCCAAAGCTCAAACACGCATGCCTTTCTCTGCAGCCTCAGCTGCACAGGACAGTGAATGAATAGGAAGTGCTCTGTGCTGAGCGGCTTCCTGTTCAGTCACAAACTGAAGCGTAGTAAGCAGTTTACTATGCTTCAGCAATGAGTGAACACAGTGAGCGAGTGTGTTCATTTAGAAAAGTAAGGGGCCGGTAAATTACATATTGCTTAGCCCCTTCCCCCACTCTCTATCCTGAAACATCCCCTGCAGCAGCTGGGGGGGAAAGGAGGGAAGCCATCAGCACTGCGGTGGGGGGCGCAACAGAAGGGGAAAGCCAGGGCAGTATGGTAAATCAGCACCCCACAGGGCGATTAGGGTGTGCCCAGGCACACCTGGCACACCCCCTGCGCATGCCTATGAGTGTAGGTGCCCTCTCTAAAATCTGTCTGTTGGGGCTCAATTAAAACAAGTTTGCAGATTCTCTTTATTGTGGCCCACTGATTCCTCACACAAGTTTTAATGCAGGTTAAAGAAAAATTCTAGGTATGTTTTTTTTTTTTTTCACCTTGGACCAATGTAAGAGTACATACTCCGTACCTAGCCAATCTCTGTGAAAGTGGAGAATCACTGTAGTAGCCACTGTCACTACTCTGATCCTTGCGGTCTTCCAGATATTGGAATGCAAAAATGTCTTGCACTTTTCTCAATAAATGCAAAGTGATCTCCGATTGGACATCGTGGAGAGGCAGGGCAGTGACATCATGATAGGACCATGAAGTGTATGGTGCATTGAACAATCTTTTTGATCTTCCATTTCAATTTTTCTCTCGGACAGTAAAACACTAAACAATATGATCAAAAGAGGATAAACCTAAACAATCCATTCAATCTGCATCAAATGAGACCGGCCTTTAAGCTTGTCGTACGAGGCTCGCATTTCACCTGTTGGCACCACTCAGCTTGACAAACTTCATTTTGAACACTGAAGGAGCCAGAAGGAAATGTCTGGGCCAAACTGACTGCAGCCAACCAAATGCAGTCTCTGTCGGGGTCTTCTGGTATATTTTCCAGCAGTACAGATTCCTGTAACCCGGATGGAGGAATTGGGGGAGTTCCTGTCCCTATGTGTTCTGGTTTTGACAGCCCATTCATTTCAAGCACTTCTTTTTTAGATTGAGCCAGTTTGGTGGCCACAAATGCATGGAACACCCCTTTCCTCACATTCCAGTGTGAAGCAGACCTTAGTGCACAAATATCCATGAAACGCACCTTTCTCACACTGCATTATGGGAGTGAAATGGCCCTAAGTGCAGAAAAGGTAGAAATCTGCACCACGGTTTGTCAAAATCCCTGCAATGTACATGGATCACCCAGAGAAGATTTATTTTTTTCCCCTCGACAAAAGTGGAGTTACTCCTTAACCACTTTAATACCAGGCACTTTCACCCCTTCCTGCCCAGGCCAATTTTCAGCGCTGTCACACTTTGAATGGCAATTGCCCAGTCATGCAACACTGTACCCATATGACATTTTTATTTTTTTGGAGACAGCTTTCTTTTGGTGTTATTTAATCACCACTGGGGGTTTTCATTTTTTGCTAAACAAAACAATTTTGAAAAAATAAAAACCTTTTTCTTAGTTTGTTATAAAATTTTGCAAATAAAAAATGTGTTTCCTTCGCTGATGTGCACTGATGAGGCTACATTGATAGTTGGCACTGATAATCAGGGCACGGATGATCATTGCCCCGATTATCTGTGTAAATGTCCCGTCACACTTGTCGGTTACCATCTCTCCTCTCCTCACGCTGTGACAGCGTGTGAGGAAAGGTATGCTGGTAACCGGCTAGTTTGTTTACATGTGATCAGCTGTGATTGGACACAGCTAATCACACAGTAAAGGGCCCCTGTGATTGGGCCTTTACCGTGATCTGTGATCAGCTGTGTCCGAAGGGAGTGTGCATGGCATGGCTCTGGGAGGACATCCATGGACGGCCTCCCAGAACAAAAGAGCCTTGTTGTAGCCATTTTTTGGCTAAAGCGCAGTCATGAATTGGTTAAGCTAGCCATACACTGATCAAAATGTGTGTAGACGTCCCTGCTTGGCAGAAGTCAAATAAATGAGGCACAAATTGTGAAATGTTCCTTGATCAGCAGTTGCCGGTGTCACAATACAATCCCTTGAGTTCATAAAGCCTATCTCCATGTTCTCTGGCACTTTAAATAGTTTGTTTGGACCAAGCTGTCCAAACCAACTATTGCCTTCAGTAAGTGCTGCAGTGTCTCTAAGCACTGTATGTAGCTTCAGCTACATACAAGACACAGTGCTGGGCTCTAGCTGTGAGACACCCGGAACAATATAGAGCCAGTCTGAGCGACACTCAGCCATTTATAGGCAGCTTTGTATTGTGTGAATGAACACAAAGCTTCCTCTGATTGGCCAAGTCAAAGAGCATGACATTAGCCTGCCTCTCCGTCTCAGCCAATCATTTCACAGAATACAAAGCTGCCAATGAATGGCTGAGTGTCGCTCAGACCTATTCTTATTTTGTTCCAAGTGTGAGAGGGGAAGTCTCTGCCTCACAGCCAGAACCAAGCAATGTATACTGAATATAGCCGACACTACGTATAATTCAGACAGTGCTTAGAGACACTGCAGCACTTAGCGAAGGAAACAAACTACCTAAGGCTTCATGTACACTTTAACTACTTTGACTGTGGCTGCAGGGGAAAAAAAAAAAAAAATTGCTCCACGATTTTACACGCTTTTTGGCCGGCGGTCAAAACGTTCCTATCCTGAGCGTGATTCTTCCGTGTTGAGGAGAGGGAGGTTAGGGGTGGTTGAACCTCCCCTAACCTCAGCAGCTACTAAACAATCCTAAAAGCCTATGTGTACATAAAAATGCCAAAAGCTCCTAAACTCAAGTTTAGGGGCTACTAGTGTACATGGAGCCTAAAGTCACAGATTTTGTGAAAGTGTCTTGAGCATGGGTCCTGTAGCTCAGCCGGGCCAAATTCACACACTGGTCTAAAACTTGTACTTGAATTTGGTGTATACCGCATCACTTTTAGAACGCATGGGAGACACTTTTGCAAAATCTGTATACAAACTGTTGGTATTTTATTTTGAATTTGGTGCAGGTGTTGCGCCATAATGTTATGCCGCGTACACACGGTCGGAATTCTCGTCAGAAAAAGCTCTGATGGTTTTCCCGTCGGAATTCCGACGGAATTTTGCTCAAACTGTGTTGCCTACACACGGTCACACCAAATTCCGACGGTCAGTAACACAGCGGCATAAAACACATTCGACAGCACTATAAAAGGGAAGTTTAATGCTTCCGAGCATGCGTCGAATTGTTTCCAAGCATGCGTCGGAATTTTGCGTGTCGGAATTACATACACACGATCGGAAAATCCGATAGAAAAGGTTTTCCGTCGGAAAAATTGAGAACAGGTTCTCAATTCAAAGTCCGTCGGAAATTCCGACAGAAAAAGACCGATGGGCATACAGACGGACGGAAAATCCGATGAAAAGCTCCCATCGGACTGTTTCCATCGGAAATTCCGACCGTGTGTACGCCGCATTATAGTTAAGCTGGCCATACACTATACGAAAAATTGGCCGAAAATTCGGCCATAGAACGTTCGTTCGATTTTTTGGCCAGTTAATGGACACAAAATCGATAATCATTTGGACGTTTTTGAGCCGAAAAAACGAAGGACAAGTTTGGAAATTTTCTGCCAAACGAACGATAAATTGAAAGGTTAATGTGTTTCCCGTCCAACCTGTCTGCAAAAACAAACATAAATTTTTTTTTATGTTCACTGAACGACTTATCGGCCATTATATGATGGCACCATCGTTTGCCGATTTTTTGTATAGTGTATGGCCAGCATTAGTCAGGTTGAAAAAAAGACTAAAGTCCATCTAGTTCAACCAATGAAAAGAAAAATCATACCCACAGCTGATCCAAAGGAAGGCGAAAAACCCCAGTAAAGCAGGATCCAATTTGCTACAGTAGGGGGAAAACCTTCCTTCCTGATCCCCCGAGAGGGATATTCACTGGATAAACTGTACCTATAAATGTAAGCAAATTAAAACTACATGACAAGAGCTTTTAACTCCTCCATCCATCTCTGGCTGAACGGAAAAAACTACACATGGCCAGATGTTTTCTGTGCAGCCAACCTGTCCAAATCAATGATTGCACCGATCTGTGCAAATCTTCAATCGCATCCCAGAGTGTACATTCATGCGGGTCTGATGCAGTTCTGATCTGTGCATCGGGTCCGTATGGATGTACACTCTGGCACACGGTTACAGCGTGGCCCCATTCACCTCTTAGCAGCCCCAACAATGTGACGGGGGGTCTGACGCTTTTGGCAAGGTTAAAAAAAAAAACGCCACAGATGCCTGGTTTTGCCTACTAATAGTACCCAGGTAAAAGGGCCTAAGTCATGGGTGCTCAACCTGTGACCTTCCAACTGTTGTGGAACTACAAGTCTCATGAGGCATTGCAAGGCTGACAGTTGCACGCATGACTCCAAAGCTGGAGCGCCATAGGTTGAGCACAAGCCCCCCCCCAGGGACTGCTGATCATCACGTGTTTATAGCTCACCTGTATTCCTGGATGGAATTATGCCTGCACCTTGGCAGTCTTATATCCTCTTACATCACTATATAGAAGTGCTGCCATGGTGACCAGTCTAACTCATCCCAGTCAGTCTTCCTCCCCTTAAATCTCCGTTTGCATTATGACACACAGGACAGTCCATCCCCTCCAAAGTGTACAGTACCTTCTCTATGATCACAGTCCTTCTTATCCCTCAGCTCCCAACAGACCCTCTTCTTTGTGTTTACCCTTCTCCTCCACTTCCTGGTTGTGAGTGATGCTGCCAGTCATGTGACCTCACAGCTTCCAATCAGGACCCTCCCCCTGTGTGTCCTTTTGTCTTTTCCAGGCTTCCTCTGGTGGGAGTCTATTTATCCTGTACAATCCCTGTGCAGCAATTTTTATAAAGTAATTGTGAAGAAACAAATGGTGGCCTGCTTGCATTTTCCAGTTTGTACAATGCATGTCACATCTTAGGTCAGAGCCTTGTGGAAGCTGTGAATGGATGCTGATAATCATCACACAGCCAGATGGTGAAGCTGCTTTTCCTTAGAGGAGCTCTGGAATAATCAGTAGCAGGCTGATATATTTCACGGTGTAATTACCATGTAAACATGCTGGACACGTGTAATGTGTGAAATTTGTGACATCCCCCCATTAAATTGGAGCACTGAGAGGCTGACAATGTGAAAGTCATTAACCCCCTCAGCTTTCACAGCTAACCCCCTTATGGGCCACTTATCAGCTATAGAACCATTGATTAAGGTTGGGTTCACACCATGTGAGGGGCACAGCAGGGGCTCCAGTGTGTACCCATTCATCACTTCAGGTCCAAATTTTTGCCTGAATTCCGACCTGAAACTGAGCCAAAGATGCACCGTGCGCTCCGCGGCCAGAGGTGTGTGAACCGGCTCCATTAAGAGCCTGTCACATTCTCCTGTCATGCAAATTGGATGTGGAGAAATCCGCATCCAGTTTCGCACAAGTGCGAATCCAGAGTTAGGACTCATTTACACTTGCTTCGGCTTCAACACACGTTAAAGGAGTTGTAAACCCTCGTGTTTTTTCACCTTAACCACTTGGCGACCGCTGCATGTACATATACGTCGGCAGAATGGCACTACTGGGCAAATTGGCGTACCTGTATGTCCCTTTGAATTTGCCGCCATGTGGTCGTGTGCGCGCCCCTGCCACAAGCTCTGTGAGTAGGATCGCAGGTCCCGGGGACTCGATGTCCGTGGGGATACCCGCGATCGTCTCACGGAGAGGAAGAACAGGGAGATTCTAATGTAAACAAGCATCTCCTCGTTCTGCCTAGTGACACTATCACTGATCATAACTCCCTGTGATCGGGAGCTATGATCAGTGGCATGTCACTCATAGCCACACCCCCTAACAGTTAGAATCACTCCCTAGAACACACTTAACCCCTTCCTAGCCAGCTAGTGGTTAACCCCTTCACTGCCAGTGTAATTTTTACAATAATCAATGCAATTTTATAGCACTGATCGCTATAAAAATGACAATGGTCCCAAAAATGTGTCAGTTGACCGATGTGTCCGCCGTATTGTCGCAGCCACAATAAAAATCGCAGATCACCGCCATTACTAGTATTAAAAAAAAAAATTATTAATAAAAATGCCATAAAACTAACCCCTATTTTGTAGACGCTATAACTTTTGCGCAAACGCTTATTGCGATTTATTATTTTTTTGGTAAAAAGAAAAAAAAATCGCAATAAGCGTTTGGTTTGCGCAAAAGTTATAGCGTCTACAAAATAGGGGTTCGTTTTATGGCATTTTTATTAATTTTTTACCAAAAATATATAGAATACGTATCGGTCTGAACTGAGGAAAAAATTTTTTTTTTATATATTTTTTAGGGGATATTTTATTATAGCAAAAAGAAAAAAATAATGCGCTTTTTTAAAATTGTCGCTCTATTTTTGTTTATAGCGCAAAAAATAAAAAACCGCAGAGGTGATCAAATACCATCAAAATAAAGCTCTATTTGTGAGAAAAAAAGGACATCAAATTTTATTTGGGAGCCACGTCGCACGACCGCGCAATTGTCAGTTAAAACGACACAGTGCCGAATTGCAAAAAGTGCTCTGGTCTTTGGCCAGTCAAATGGTCCAGGGCTTAAGTGCTTAATGCATCCCATCCATTAACCACTTGACCACTGGGCACTTAAACGCCCTTCCTAACCAGACCAATTTTCAGCTTTCGGTGCTCTCACACTTTGAATGACAATTACTCAGTCCGGCAACACTGTACCCAAATTCGGTAAAAAAGATTCTGGGAGGACGTCCAACGGACATCCACCCAGAATAAGCCGACTGCACTGTAGCCTAGCCGTCTTTCAGCTATGGCCCGGTCGGCATGTGGTTAAAGTGGATGTAAACCCCAATTTTTTTTTTTTTTATGTCATAATGTAGAGTATAAGATTTCCTATCATTTGAGCCCAGTCTTGCCACAAAGAGTTAAGCCAGCTCTGAGCAATCCTCTTTTATTGTTCAGTGAGATAAATCTTGACAAACAGAGAAAAACTTTGTCAAATCCTCCCCCTTGCTGTGAGAGACAGGTGATTTACATATCTCGTGCACTAGCTTAAGAGACATGTATTATTTTTTTATTTCCCTCCCACTCCTTTCTTTTGCTGCTCTGCCAGGATTGGATGTTCCACACCTCAGCATAATTGGGCATGCTAAAGTCATGTGGTTACTTTCCTGTCTTTTCACTGGATGTTAGAAATCATAGCAGAAGTTCAGTGTAAGAAATACACAGGAGAAAATGCATATCGACAAGGGGAGTGTAGAGGTGGGTGCGGAATCTACTGACATCACATCTCCAGCCAACAGACCCACCCACAGAATCTGCAGCATTTGACAGGTAAAGATACATGCAGGAGGCACATATATCCTTGTAGATAACCCCTATGGCAGTAGTTTAGAAAGGATGACATTGGGTTTACATCCACTTTAAGATGAAAAAACACCTGGCAGTGACTGCCCTGTTTTACTTACCTGAGCCCTGGCGGGGACATGCTGTCTCTCTGCAGGGGTTTCTCAGCTCTCGATCGGATAGATTTATAGCAATGCAGCCATTTGCTCCCGCTGCTGTCAATCAAATCCAATGATGCAGGGCCGAGTCATACATTCGGCTGTTACAGACGACGAATGCTGGACTCGGGAGCGTGCCTGCAAGTTAACCTCCTCGGGAGAGCTCTTCTCCTAGGGGGTTATCTGATGTGGGGAGGAGCCGTGAGAGCCCCCGAGGGACCCCAGAAGTGGAGGTTTAGGGGCCACTCTGTTCAAAACGAGCTTCACAGCGGAGGCAAGTATGACATGTTTGTTATTTTAAAAAAAAAAAAAAAAACCTTACAATCACTTTAACAGCTAGTTTACACTTGCTTCGGCACAAGGCTTCAGACATGCTTTGTCAACCGCTAGGCGTCCGTGCCAAAACCTGAAAGACGTTTACAGCGAGGCGCCCAATTGCCGGGAGGGCATCCCTGGACGTCCTCCTGTTTACTTCCCCGATGCGCGCCCGCATCGGGGAAATTCTGTGTTGGCTGTGTCCCTTGGACACATTCAATCACAGATCGTGCTAAATGACCAATCACAGCGGCCATTTAGCACTCGATCTGAGTGTCCAATGAGAGTAAACATATGAGATCATCTCTCATCGCCGGCTCTCCCTCCTCGCAGAGACAGCGTGTGAGGAGGGAGAGAGCGACCTGCTGCAGCGTGAGTGTAAAAAAATAAATAAATACAGTGCCCACAGTACCTGTCAGTGCCATCTGTCCCCAGTGCCATGTGTCATTGTCCTGGTGCTCCAGGGCCTTCAAAAGTGTAATAGGTAATCAACAAGTTAGATGTGTAATTTATGCTCCTAGAACACATGATGGTGCTCCCTGCATGTTGGGCCTCTCTAAGTGGCCAGGCTGTGAAAAAGCCCCACAAATGTGATATCGTAATACTCAGGAGTAGCAGAATGTATTTTGGAGTGTCATTTGTGGTATACACATGCCATGTGAGAGAAATAACCACTTCACATTACAATGACAATTTTGTGGAAAAAAAATAAAAAATCTTAATTTTGCAAAGAATTGTGGGAAAAATTGACATAAAAAACCTCACCATGCATCTTACTAAATACCTTGGAATGTCTACTTTCAAAAAAGGGGTCATTTTTGGGGGGGGGGGGGGATTTGTACTGTCCTGGTTTGTTCGGGTCGCAAGAAATGATAGGCCACCAGTACATCAGGTGTGATCAAATTTTTATGATTTGCACCACAGTTTGTAGACTCTCTAACTTTCACACAGACCAAATAATATCTACTAATCTGGGTTTTTACCAAAGATATGTAGCAGTATAAATTGTGGACAAAATTTACAAAGAAAAATTAATAATTTGCAAAATTTTATCACAGAAACTAAGAACATTGTTTTTTTTTCAAAATGTTATAAAAAACCCAGAGGTGATCAAATACCACCAAAAGAAAGCTCTATTTGTATGAAAAAAAGGACAAAAAAATCTATTTGGGTACAGTATTACATGACTGAGTAATTGTCAAAGTGTGAGAGCACTGAAAGCTGAAAATTGGTCTGGTCATGAACCCGTCACTAAATAAAATGGTTCGCCTACAGTCCCTGTTTACACCTTGCTTTTGCTTCACGTCAAAAATCATACCTCATGTAGCTTTAGTGGTGCTTCAAAGAGTCTTCAAAGCCTCCATTGAAGTCTATGGCAAAGCTCACTCGAAGGCTCATCGAAGCTCCACCGAAGCCTCAAAGCACCAAGCAAAAGCAAGGTGTAAAAAGGACTGTAAAGCTAACTATTTTATTTAGTGACAGGGGCTTTGACTGGCGTTCAGAGAGCTTTAACAAAGTGTGCCCGAGGCCAGGTTTTGAAGCAAGTGTAAACTAGCCCTTAAAAGGACAAATTTTGTCACAACCAGAGCAATGCATATATTGGGTTTTTTTCTGTAGTGGCATAGCAGTCTTACATTTTGGAGCTATTTTTTCCCCAAAATGATTTAATTTTCCACATCTTTTAACCACTTAAAGACCAGCCACTGCAGTTGTACTGCGACAGGTTGGCTCTCTTCTGGGGCGAATCGCCGTCACACGTTGGCCACTTTAAGACAACTAGGGGACGAACGCACCGGAGTTGATGCGTGTGGCCGGCTGCCGCAATGCCCACTGTGATCACTCTTGAGAGAGACAGAACTGGGGGATCTGTCAATGTAAACAAACAGATCCCTGTTCTGTCAGGGGAGGATAGACAGATCTGCTGTTCCTAGTGATTAGGAACAGCGACCTGTCTCTTCCTCCAGTCACTACGCTGCCCCCTTAGTTAGAAACACCTCCCTATGGAACAGTTAACCCCTTGATCGCCCCCTAGTATTAACCCCTTCCCTGCCAGTGACATTTATACAGTAATCAGTGGCTATTTTTAGCACTGATCGATGTATAAATGTCACTGGTCCCAAAAGTGTCCGATCTGTCCACCGCAATGTCACAGTCCCGCTAAAAATCACTGATCGCCACAATTATTAGTAAAAAGAAAAAAAAATTATAAAAATGTCATAAATCTATCCTCTATTTTGTAGAGGCTATAACTTTTTATAAACCAATCAATATACGCTTTTTGCGATTTTCTTTTTTCCAAAGATATGTAGAATACATATTGGCCTAAACTGATGAAGATTTATTATAGCAAAAATAAAAAATATTGTCGGTCTATTTTTGTTTATAGGGCACAAAAAAAAAAAAACCCTGCAGAGGTGATCAAATACCATCAAAAGAAAGCTGTATTTGTGGAAAAAAAATAAAAAAAGACATACATTTTGTTTGGGTACAGCGTTGCACGATGGCGCAATTGTCAGTTAAAGCAGCGCAGTGCCGCATCGCAAAAAATGGCCTGGTCATTAAAAAGGGGGCAAATCATTCTGGTGTTTAAAAAAAACTAAAAAATCTGTGACCAGTGATACATTGAAAAAAATAAATAAAAATTAGTTACTATAAATACTTTTCTACAAATCAGACTATTTTTTTTTTTACAATATAAGTTTTTATTGTACAGTTTGAGGTGTACAATAGATATTGTATACCTAGTATGTACTATAAGTATAAATCACATAATGAGTGAAGGGCATAACAATGTATGTAATAAGCGTTCAATCTTATGTTTAGTAAAGTTTATATTTCTGATATAAAAAAAAAAAAACGACAAAATGATGTATACGTTAAATAAAAAGGCCTTTTATTTTTAAATTTTTTAAATTTTTTTTAAACATTGCTACAAAAATCAAACAAATGCAATAAAATGTAAAATGCTTGCATATGAATGGCAAAAAAAGTTTTAAAACCTAACTCCGAGACTACTAACTGGTTGCCGCCCACCCAGCGTCAAATGACAGCGGGGCGGTGCGGCTCTCGTTCTGGGACAGTGTCCCAGGAAGGGAGCGCGCAGCGTGGTGATCACATCCGCGCCGTGTTGCTAGGACACGGCGTGACCCCGATCTCTGTAAGGAGCCGCATCCGCGGCTCTTTGACCATGTGATCGGTCCAATCACAGCCGGTCACATGTAAACAAGGAAATGCTGGTAATCGGCTATCCTTGCCACACAATCTGTTAGTGTGAGGCGAGGATCGCCGATCAGCGGCATCTCCACGCAGGGGGACATGTAGGAATGTAATCAGGTCACTGATCATCAGTATAGTAAAACAGTGTCACCATACAGTGCCCACCAGTGGCAATCTGTGCCAACAAGTGCCACCAATCAGTGCCCATTAGCGATGCCAGTCAGTGCTGCCCATCAATGCTGTTGATCAATGCCCAGTGGCGCCCATCAGTGCTACCCATCAATGTCCATCAGTACCGCCTATCCATGCCGCCTATTTGTGCTTCCTATCAGTGCCCACCAGTGCAGCATACTAGTGCCCATAAGTGCCGCCTCATTTATGCCCACCAGTTCAGCCTATTAGTTACAAAATTTACCGACAGAAAAAAATAAAAAAAAAATTGTATTTTTTCAAAATGCTTTTTTTTTTTTAAATAAAAAAACCCAGCAGTGATTAAATACCACCAAAAGAAAGCACTATTTGTGTGAAGAAAATGATAACAAATGTGTTTGGGTACAGTGTAACACGACCGTGCTGTCATTCAAAGTGCAACTGCGCTGAAAGCTGAAAAATGGCCTGGGCAGGAAGGGGGGATTGCAAGTGGTTAAAGTGTAACTTCACCTAAAAGGGGAAGTTCTGCTCGTCTGCCTCCTACCCCCATCCTCTAAGTTTTGTCACTTTGTTGACAGGTAAGTGTCCTATTATTTCTTGAAGAACCGCTTTAAATTATTATTAATTATTATTATACAGGATAAATATTTTGTTCCTACGAACCTGGCCCAAATTAACTAATAAAGTCATAGTATTCCTGGAGTTAGTCTTTTAAAAAGGGTTAGGCCATACAAATGTGGTACTCTAGTTAAAGGCAAAACTTGGTGGAGTGATTCAGCCCTTGGTTTCTTACATGTTTTTTTTTTTTTTTTTTTCTTTATTAGAAAAAATTTTCTTACAAACATTATTGCAATACATTAATTGTTATTTTTATATACCCAACTTCCTTTACCCCAAAGCTTTTATCCTATATCCTCAATTAATACCGTCACATACATATTTTTAACTTATCCCTATCTTAAGGGGTACACAGTAGTCTAAAGAGAGTTTGAAGTAGCTCATTGAGGAGACGTTTCACTGGATCTCAGTACCGGATCCCCGGTTCCGCCTACACCCCCTATCCCCCCCTTACCCCTATTTACTGCTATTAACTCCTCTCCCTCCCCCCACCCTCCACCAGTATAGCCGATCTTCTACACCCAGAAACTTATACTATTTTCCCTTCGTCCATGGATTCCACATCCTGTCAAACTCTATAAGGTTACGTCTCTTCACATAAGCTACCCTCTCTGGGTATATTCATTATATCCTTTATATTTTAAAAGTTTTTTAGTCACCTTCCATACTTTAATTATCATCCTAATTGTTGGGTACTTATGAAGGAAGAAATCCACCTCCAGTGCCTCTACTATTGAGTCATGCACTATCCCTGCTGACAAAATTTTCCCATTTGGAGTTCCTCCATTTAACTCCCCACAACCCATTAGTTGCTGCAGTGTTGCCGCCAAAAATAATGCTCAGGGTTAGGTAGTGCTACTCCCCCTTCCCCAACTGGGAGCAGTAATGTACGTAAGCGTATCCTAGCTTCTCCCCCCTTCCATATCAGTTCCCTGAACAAACTCTCAATTTTACTAAACCATTTTTTTTGAAATCCACACTGGTGAGTTATGTTATACGTACATCAATTGTGGCAACCACAGCATTTTTATCAGGCTACATCTACCTGCCACCGAGAGTGGTAATCGCTTCCAGAGATCTAAATTTTTTCAAAAGGGGTACAAGATTTTTATTTATATATTGGCCAGGGTCTTTTGTTATAACTATCCCCAAGTACTTCAAAGTGTCCACCACTGCCAGCTGCGGTTTCCCTGTTATTTCTTCCCCTTGTTGGATCTATAGGGAATAACTCAGATTTCGACCAATTAATCTCCAGCCCAGTAAAGCTGCCAAATGTCTCCACTAAGCTCACTGCTCCCGCCAATGAATGTCCCATATCTCCCAGGAACAAAAGAATATCGTTCGCATATAGCGCAATTCTTTCCTCCCCTAAATTCTTCTGGAAACCAAATTATTTTGGGACTTTTTCTTATAGAATTAGCCAATGGCTCCATTGCCAGAGCAAAGAGCAAGGGAGACAATGGGCATCCCTGCCTTGTTCCCCTTTCCAGTACGATCCTGTCTGACAGTTTATTATTCATTTTTAATCTTGCCATAGGCTTATCATATAACATTTTGATCCAGCCCATCAGTAGGGGGCCAAATCCAAATTTCTCCAACACTTTCCAAATATCTTCCCATTCTATAGTATCAAAAGCTTTAGTCACATCCAGTGACAATATAGCTCTCGTGCCTTTATTTTTTACTGGTGATTGTAAATTTAAAAAAGTCCTTCTAATATTTGTACTAGTGGATCTATGGATATGAACCCCGCCTGATCGGGATGGACCAATTTGTGCATCAGCCCATTCAGCCTAGTTGCCAGTACTTTAGCTAGAATTTTTGCCTCTGAACATAGGAGGGAAATTGGCCTATACGCTGCTACATCCAGTGGGTCCTTCCCTTCTTTATGGAGTACAATAATTGTTGCCTCAAGCATTGAAGTAGGGAGGTGTCCCAATTCAATCGCCCCTCCCAGTGTTTTTAATAGTTCTGGGATCAATATCTCTCCATAATATTTGTAGGTTTCAATTGGCAGCCCATCCGGGCCCGGCGCTTTCTGGTTGGCCATTCCCGCTACTGCATGCTGTAATTCCGCAAGTGTTATCGGTGTTTCCAATACGTCTCTCTCTTCTTGTGAGATAACTGGTATTTCTATTCTAGCCAAAAACTCCTCCATTATTCCCTCTACTCCTTTTCTTTTGAGCTGTATCATAGATGAAGGGGAATTGGCTTTAACCAATTGTGCCAGCATCCTTCCCACTGTCTCACCCTCCATAAAAGAGGCCTGATGCTGTAGGAGGAGTTTTGTCTCCTCCCTCTGCATATTTACTCGTTTATACTCTTGCTGCTTAGCCTCCCAGACAGTTTTCCTCTCTGGTGTCAGGTCTATTATATATTTATTCTCTGCTGCAGTTACCTCCCTTCTACCATTTTCCTCCTGGGCCCTCGCTGCTTTATTGTGTTTAGCTATTTGCTGAATTAGGACACCCCTTAAATAGGCCTTTAACGTATCCCATACTATCGTAACAGATGCTGTACCTTCATTATTTTCTATAAATTCCCTTATTTTAGGAAGAATACCACTTGAGTCTTTAAATAACTCAAACCAGTGCGGATTTATTTTCCACTCCTCCTGTGTTCTTTGATCCCCCATTTTTAATGCTATCACTAATGGCGAATGATCCGAAATCCCCCTCGGCCAATATGTTACTTTTTCCGTGAGATGTAGCATTCTATCATTTCCTAATGCCATGTCTATCCTAGATAATGTTGAATATGTGGCTGAATAACAGGAATACTGCTGGACTCCCGGGTTCCGTACCCTCCATAGATCCACCATACCTACCTCTCCCAACAATCGGCTTAACCTACCCCTCTCTATAGTCCCTGTCTCATTCCTTATAGGGAATCTATCAATCTTGCCATCCAGAACCTCATTGAAATCTCCAACTATTATGGTTGGAATATCTTGCTTATCTATCAAGAATTCATTTAATTTTAGCATAACATCTATTTTAAAATGCGGGGGAATATAAATATTTGCTACCACCATCGCTTTATTATTAATTAGACAAGACAAGAAAACATACCGACACTGGTCATCTATACTGGTTTGCCTGCATGAGAAATTTACACCCGCCATCACCAGTACACTTACCCCTCTGCCATAGGAGTGATATTGTGTTTGATATTTTTTTCTCCCCTGGATTTGCTGGGTTGTATCCTTAGTTAGGTGTGTCTCCTGCAGGCAAACCAGTTCCGCACCATACTTCTCCATCATAGAAAATACCACCGCTCTTTTTACCGTTGTACCCAGACCTCTTACGTTCCATGATCCTATCCTTATTATTTTATCCTGCATCAGGAATTCTCTCCATTACATAATTTTTACAAATAACTAGCCAAAACTGGTTTAATATCCAATTCTTCTCTAAATTCCTCACCATTGTGTATCTTTAATATGATTTGTGTTCCCTTCCTCTTCTTGAAAAAGACGTGACAATAAATATTCTTATATTGTGTTATTACTAACTTCCATCTGTTGTAGTTACTATTGGTGCCTTTATCCCTTTTCTCCGTTATTAATTCTTTAAATATACTGGTGTGCCCTCCCCCTCCCTCTCCCTTTTCCCTCCCTCGTATCCTCCCTCCCCCACCTTCCCTGGTGTCCCCCTAGGGGGCACACAGTGACCTTTTTCCACACCTCTTGCTCCACCTTACTACCCACACATTCATTCCCTTCCATCACCTTCCCTGTGCAAAGACTACCCTCCCTCCACTCCTTTTTCATATTTCTCTTATTTCACATAGCTTTAAATTTACATCTTAAACCTTCCCCCCTCCCCCTTTTAAACACAACTCATCCCTCCACCCCCTCCCCAGTCAGGCTGTCTGAAAATGTTCCTTATTTTCTTCTATCCACTTTTCCACCCCAGCCGGGGATTCAATTCTTACATGTTTTGATTACTGAAAAACAAATTCTTCCTGCCGCAATTCCCAGATCTGTCGTGTCCACCTGAGGTTTTGGTGATCCTGCCCAACTTTGTGTTTTCAAGCACCTCTTGCTGAATTCTTTAAGTTTGTGAAGCCTTTATATTTGTTATAGCAGGTGTGCATATCCAGAAACTAAAGCACAAGCATCTCACCAATGGAGTGCCACATTAGAAATGGTCATCCTGAATTTGAACTTGAAAAAAATGCCAGCAGGGAGAAGATTTTGGTAAAAAGTGACCCTTCTGTCATATAAGTCCTTCATTTGTTTACTAGGCATTTTAGGCAGGTTTTCAAGCTTCTACCAAACTCGCCTGTCACGTGTGTTACCAGACCCAAGTACTTGGGGCAAATGATTTGGGTACTACGCTAGGGGCCCCTGGTCTAGCATCAAGCAGCCTTCTAGCAGGCACTGGCCCAAAATTTGATCTTCAGCCCAAAGTGCACACATGGTTCCATCATTAAAGTGTACTGTATGTTACCCTAACAATGATGATTTAGTTATTAAGTTATTAATATTTATTTGATCTGTCCTGGGTAAATACCTGGTGATCCTGCCAGTTCCCTGGGACCCTTTTAAAAACTGACCATGCCAAGCACAGAAGCAGATGCAGATCACCAGTTCTAGTTTGCGTCCCTGGGATCACTGTTAGGAGATGCAGGATGCTGCCACACCCCCTCCCCCTGCTGTGTTGCAGGTGCAGCCTGTGGAGGGGTGGATCAACCTATGAGTATGTACATCCCTGCCCTGTACAATGTCACACAATGGTGCCCAATGGCTTTATAAGCACGCCCACCGCTATGGGGAAGGAGGAGCTGAAGGAGGCAGAGCTGCCACGTGACCACAGACTAAATCCCCAATAAAAGGTGAAAAAAAAATTCTGTAAAACATGCAGGCAATATGAGTCAGCAATTGGGGCCTGCAGTTTTGCTACAGACTTTAAAGCTACTGTGTTAACACAAATTAAAAGGCAGTCCTTGAGTACTGTACTTGGTACAGCTGGGCATACACTGGTCAAAATTCAGCCAGTCTAGCAGGAAAAGGCCAACTTGGGATTAGTGTGTGGGCTCTCCTACTCAACAGAAGTTAATTGTGTAATCAACTTCTGTAGAAGGGACATGCTCAAATTTTAGCTTCAGGCCGGATTCACACTGGTACGACATGTCGTATGATGTGTATAAATCCATGATTCCCTATGAAAGCCATCTTAACTGGTCTGACTTTGAAAAAGATTCCTGCACTACTTTGGTTCGACTTCAGCCCTTTGAATACCATTGAAGTCGGATCCTTGTCCTAACCATCCGACATGGTGATTACAGCAGCAGGAAAAGGAATTTTTATCACACTGGGATTGTTTTGATTGGTCAAAAGACAAGTCGTACTATCTCAAAGTCGGAGCAAAATCTTATCTTGGTCATACAAGTCGGATGGAAGTAGGACCGATGTTACAGAGGATAGTAGGATAACAGTCGTACAACAGTCATGTCCTACCAGTGTGAACCCGGCCTCAGCCACTGATCAGTGTATTCTGACAATGCCAGGTGGGGTGGTGGAAAAAAGAGCAAATTCCTCCATTTGGATGATTTTTTTTTAGTCAACAAGCTGAATGAAAAGAAACAACTAACCATGTATAGGCAACTTGAGAGAAAGCAATCCTTCCATCTCCTCTATCTGTGATCACTAGGGTTGTAATATTGTCAATTTAGCAGCAGCAGAGGGTTGATCTCTGATGAACAATATCTATCCGCAGCTCAGAACAAGCAGGCTTAGAGCCAAATTTATCATTAGCGCAGATAAGCCTGTGCCAGAAGGCTTCAAAGTGCCGGATATTCAGTGTACAGATAGTGGACGCAGATTTTGTTAAGACAGGTAGAAATCGAGTCATCTCATACCAGCTTACTTACAAAACGGTCACAATATTCTAATCCACCTTTAGGCCAGTAAAACAAGAAAATACTATGTGTAAAAGGCAGAATATTGGCACAGAGGTATTGCTTTTGGCACCAAGAGTTGTATGTCTACAGGGAGTGTAACTTGTACCTACAGGTAAGTCTTATTCTTGGCTTCCATGCACCGTTTAGGAGATATTCACATGTGTAACAGCTGGTGACTTTCTGAATTGAGGGCACACTTGAGAGTCATTCACTGAGAGTGTTGTACCTAGATTGTGATTCCTACAGCAATGTTGAAGAAGAAGACTCAAGTTATTTTTCTCAGCTGCTTTCTTCAGATATTTTTGATGACTGAATAAAGGTGAAAATACATCACTAATACATTATTGCAGTAACAAAGCTGTACTCTTCATAGTGTTTAAGATGGTATGGGAAGTACGGCCCACTAAGTGCCACTGGTCAGCATTGCACAACGAAAAGCCCAGCACTGCCTGTTATCTGTAGTTCTTCAATGGATTTCAAATCAAAAACCGGAGGGCGGAAGTCATTGACAGGAGTCCCATTAATGGCAAGCCTGAATAGTCCAGCTTCAGGAAGGAGTAATATCTATAAAAACAGGAAAGGGAAATTTGGTTTCTTTTGAGTGACCAGAATTAAGTATACAGATTACAAAAAAGGAAAATTGTACCAAGATTAAACACAGGGGATGCCATTGCTGATCCTCTGAAAATGCTAACTTCCTGACTATCCCTTGTTTCAATACTTTTTAAATCACTAACCCAGGTCAAGGAGTGAGAAAGTACTGGATTACAGTGGGAATCGGCAATAGAGAGGTCTGCAGACATTCCCTCCATAGATCCCTCAGCGCTGATTTACCTAAGGACCAATTCGCACCTGTGCATTGCATAAACACGTGTTACATTACAGCAACCTATCGATTCACAAAATGCACTGCGCCCTCGTTCCAAACACTAAAACTAAACTAAAACACACGGTATGGCATTATCTTGCATCACAGCACATTGCAATACAGGCGATTGTAGATGTGCACTGGGTTGCCATTTAAAATAAACTATTATTTTTATGGTGCAGGATTTATATAGCGACAACAGTTTGCGCAGTGCTTTACAACATGAGGAATCAAATGCACGTTAACCCGGAACACCATAGATTGACAATTACATTCAAATCTTTATGAAAGAATGATCAAATCACAGAAGAGTGCAATGTTTCGCAGACGTGCAGGACCCCTTTGTCAGGCATGTGATGATTGTGCAGCACGCACTTCTCCTAAAGCCTTATCCAGGAAAGTATGCAATAGGAATATCAATACTACTTTACAACATGAGGGCACACAGTACAGTTAAAATACAATAAGTGCCTTAACCGCTTAAAGGCCCACCATAGTTTGACGGCGGCACAATGGCTCTCCTGTGTGAATCGGTGTAGGTGTACGGTGTCTACCGCTGCACGAGCATGCCCGCGGGTCGGGAGGACTCGATGTCCTCCTGCGGCCCGCGATTGCCTTGTACACAGGCAGAACGGGGAGGTGACACGACAGGGATCTACTGTTCCCAGTGGTCGGGAACAGTGATCGCTGTCATGTTCCCTTAACTTCCGCTTTAGGGGAAGGTGACCCCCTGACATACCACATTTGGCATGTCATTTTTTTTTGGGGGGGGGGGGGGGGGGGGGGGCGGAAACCCTCAGCTTCCACTTCCTCCTGGCGCTCTGCGGCACCAGAAGGGAGATCACCTCTTCTCTCCCCCCCCCCCCCCCCCCTCAGCAATCATCTGGGACACGTCACAGGTCCCAGATGATTGCCTGGCCAGTCACAGTGCGCAGTGCGGGCTTAGTTCCCCGCATCGCTGGACAGGTAAGTGTCCGATTATTAAAAGTTTGCAGCTGCAGTATTTGTAGCTGCTGACTTTTATTTTTATAATTGGAACTCCGCTTTAATGCATTGTTTGCTTTAAAAGGTAAAAAACCTGTGCTGCCCCCCCCCATACTTATCTGAGCCCTATCTAGGGATGTTCCGCTATATCCCTCCTCACTGGGCAGATTGATAGCAGAGGGAGCCATTGGCTCCTGCTACTGTCAAGCAAACGCTGTGACAAGGGAACGGGGTGGGGCTGAGCTGCTCAGTCTATGTTAATGGAAGCAGGCACGGTGGCTCGGGAGCGAGCCTGCACCAGTGCCCCCAAAGAAAGCAGCTTTCTGTGGGGGCACTCATCGAAGATGAGGAGCCATGAGCGCCGACAGGGGACCCAAGAAGAGGATTGTGGCTGCTCTGTGTAAAACCATTGCACAGAGCAGGCAAGTAAGGAAAACAAAAAAACACACACACACACACACACACACACACACACACAATTATAAGGTGCGTCTGTGCTCATTAAAAGCTTAGCCTCTTACCAGATCATGATCATGAGTTTTAGTCCCGTGCTGTGTCCCGATATCTCAGTGTAAAGTTCTGTTGCTGCTGCCCAGCCCTGCTCTTTTGCCATGTACAGGTGACTCACTTGCAGAACCTGTGTTTACATATCAATGCAGGTTATTTACATGTAAATAGCGGCAGCATTAATATGTAAATAGTTGCGGACCGCGGGATTGATATGTAAAATAGAGGTGGCATGCATATGTATATCACCTCCCCCTGAGGTCATATCTACTATCACTTCTGCTGAATGCTGCCCACTGGGAAGGTGGTAAAGGAGCACGCTTGAAAGTCCTGCCTACAACTATAGTCATTAAGCCTAACATCAGCCTGTTCTATAAAGATAAGCAAATTGGAAGTGGAACTCTTCTACAAAATAACATGGTGCCACAGCACCCTGAATTTTGGTGCATGTGAATATGCACATCTCAGCAGATGCATGTGGGTGTCATTAACAATTAATGGCACGGCTGTGTATCTGCTTAAGGGCAGCATGTTTCTGTGGTGTCAAGAAAGCGATTTTGCATGTATTCCCGACACACACAAATGTGAACGCAGGCTAAATGTCTCAGTTACATTGGTGGTCAGTGTAAAACGTCTCATTACATTGGGGCTTGGTGTACAATCCTATTATTCACACTAGTGACCAGTGTGAAGGTTCCCCCTTACATTGGTGGTCAGTGCAAGTCCCTCTTTACATTGGTGGATACTGTGAATGCTCCCATTACATTAGTGGCCAGTGTAAATCACCATTACATTAGTGGCCAGTGTAAATCACCATTACATTAGTGGCCAGTGTAAATCACCATTACATTAGTGGCCAGTGTAAATCACCATTACATTAGTGGCCAGTGTAAATCACCATTACATTAGTGGCCAGTGTAAATCACCATTACATTAGTGGCCAGTGTAGAAACCCCTCTTTATATTGGTAATCGTTAAAGAAAAAAAAAAAAAAAACTTGCATTTGTGGTCATTTTCAAATCCTCCCTTACAATGGTGGTCCATGTAGAAGCCCCCTTTAAATTGGTGGCCAGTGTAAAAATTCCCCCTTTATCGGTTGTTGATGTAAAATCCCCCATTACATTGGTTGTCAGTGTACATTTCCTTTTACATTGGTGGTAAGAGCAGAATTGCCCTTACACTGGTGGTCAGTGTAATCCCACCTTTACATTGGTAGTCAGTACAAATCTCCTCGACCATGGTTGTCAGTGCAAATTTCCCCTTACATTGAGGTCATTGTATATTCCCCCTTACACTGGTGGTAGGTTTAAATGCTATTACATTGGTGTCAGTGTAGAAATCCCTGTTTTCTATTGGTAGGTGGCATAAAACCCCCAGTTACATGGTGGTCAGTGCAAAATTCCCCCTCACATTGGTGCTCATTGTAAATTCCCCATTAAATTGGTAGAATCCCCCACTATATACTTGCCAAAGAATTCCAGCTTTGCTCTACATGATTCAGAATTTGCCAGAGTGTACTGCCTCCTAACTAATCCCATCCCCCACCACTGTTACTGATCGCATGAACTTCCCCCCAGCATTGCCACTGATCCCAGGAGTCCTAGATTTCTTAGGAGTTTTCTGTCTATTGATGGGTCCCCTCACCTCCCCAGTCCATGGTGTGCCGGCAGTGCGGAGATGATGAGCTGTAATCTTTAGCAACCAATCAGTACTGATGTGCACTAACCTCTTGCAACCAATCATTGAGCGGTAAGGATATGCAGCACCTCTAGGAACCAATCAGTGAGCAGTAACCTCTAGCAACCAATTAGTGAGTGGTATAGATGTTCAGTAAACTCTAGCAATCAGTGAGCAGTATTGATGTACAGTAATCTCTAGCATCCAATCAAAAAGCACAAGTCATGTGCTGTAACCTCTAGAAAATAAACTGCGAGCCATAATGTGTACTGTAACCTCTAGCAGCCAGCAAGCGGTAATGATACACTGTAACCTATGGCAACCAAATCGCAATCGCTGCCTGATCTGATTCAGTAAACTGATTTTGAGTCTAGCTACTATTGTATGTCTCAAAGCACGGGGAGAGCGAAAGTGCATGGAAGAGGGGGGCTCAAAAAAAACGTTTGAATCCATTTATTTCCTGGTAACAGACAGCGCAACCTTTTTTTGTATATAATTTTTTATTTCTCTTTTTCTGGTATTCAGGAATTTCCAAAAAGTGCAGCAGTCTGTTCTTTTTTTTTTTTTATTTTTTTTTTAAGCGGGAGGTTTATCTTGTATACATATATGTGGTGCAGAGGCAGTGCGAATTTGCTGCAAATTTGAAAAGAGTCCAGTGCGTTTGCTGAGCACTGCGGTGCGGTTCAGATGCGAATTTCAGGCTCACTGCCTTCTATGGAATCGCATATCTGATCAGCTTTGAACACAAATTCAATAAAAAAAAAAAAAGAGAGACACACACACACCATGGGGTTCCCCCTCCCAATCCATACCAGTCCCTTTTGAGTTTGGTACGGATGTTAAAGGGAAACCCCACCCAAAAATGAACAAATAAAATGGAGTGGGATCACCCCAAAATCCATGCAAGACCCTTATTCGAGGCCACGTGCCCTCAACATGGGGGGGGGGGGGGGTGCTTTTTTTGTCTACGAAATTAACAGTGGCTGTGTCTCTCAAAACAACCCAACAGATATTCTCTTATCCAAGTGAATATCCAAACAAAATGTAAAAAATGTACAGAAGGTGCCATAAGGAGACTCTCTCCTCTCTCTTGTGGTACTTTTAAAGTCTGTACATTTTTTACATTTTGTTTGGATAGTTACCAGTAACAGATGTGGTAATAGGGTGGCCCATGTTTATACTATGTTCTCTTATCTAACACAAAAACAAAATGCTTTGGAGGTGGATTTACTAAAACTGGAGAGTGCAAAATCTGATGCAGATCTGCAAAGAAACCAAACAGCTTCAAGATTTTTTTATTTGTCAAAACTTAATTGAACAAGCTAAAGTTAGAAGCGGATTTTCTACCATGCACAGCTGCACCGGACTTTGCACTCTCCAGTTGAAGGCCCCTTTCACATGTGCGGCGTATTCAGATTCGCCTGTCAGGCAGAGCTGAACGGTCACTCCATTCATCTCTATGGAGCACCGGATGTCAGCGCTGACATCCGATCCGCCCCAATCCGGTCTGCAAAATCCAGATGGATGGATGTCCTATTTTCCATCCGTCTGGCGGATCGAATGAAAAACGGACAGGCGGTCCGTAATCATCCGATCCCCCCATAGGGGAGAGCGGACTTTGACAGGTCCGTCCCTGCACACAGAGTGCAGAGACGGACTTGTCATCCGCCGGCTCAGCCGGGATCGACGGAGCAATCCCTGCTGAGCAAGCGGATGCCAAATACGGACAGCCCTGTGTGAAAGGGGCCTCAGTAAATCAAGCTTTTGTCTGCTTTTTCAGTTTTTCTACTGGAGCCCCCCCCCCCCCCCTCCACACACACATCGAAACTTACCTCAAAAAACCTCTCTGGGTAAAACAAAAAGAAAGGAGTCTGGACATTCTGCGGCTGCCCCCATGACTGGCTGATGAAAGAATTATAACTCAGTGACTGATCCTGGAAATTTGCAGTCAATTTAAATGGGATGGAGTCACTGGATTTCAACTGAAGAGTAAGTCTGTAAAAAGAATACACATCTAATAAAAACCATCCTCATTGGTGAATATTCAAACAATTTATGATCAATTGTCAGATGAAACTCTACTTTTTTAAAAATAAGATTTCCTAGTCTGGCGTGTTGTCTATGCCTTTTTACAATCCAACAGAGCTACAAGCAATGTTCAACTTTAAACTGGGCAAAGTGGCAAAGTTTTTTGCATTTGTGTAATAGATCAGCCATTACTGGGCCTTATAAACAATCCTCATAGTATTACTTGTATTTCATGGTCTTATTTTCTTAGTACAGAAGTAAAAGTTAATGGAATAATCCGATTGGTTGCTATAGATGTCCTGACAAAAACGAGGCTCCAATTATACAAATATTGCTTAAAGTGAATGTAAACCCTCTCCTATATCCAGTAAAGTGAACAGCCGCAGATGACACAGAGATGAAACAAATCTCCTACATTAGGCCCCTTCCACACTTATACGACTTGTCCCACGATTTGGGACTGCAAAGTAGCATGACAAGTCGTTCCCCATGATTTCCAATGACAGCCATTCATATTAGTATGACTGCAAGTCGTTCCCACTTCAAAGTAGCCCCTGCACTACTTTGATCCGATTTTGATGCCACTTACACAGGCATTCCTTGAAATCACGGCAAAATCGCGCAACTTTGAAGTCGCACAAGTGTGAAAGGGGTCTAAGTTTTACTTGTATATCGGAGGTCTTCAGCTTTCTATATTCTTTAGAAAGTACACACCATGTTTAAAAAAATAAAATAAATAAATCTTCCTGTTTCAGCAGTGGGAGGGGAGTCTGGACATACACTGACATCTGATTGGAGAAAAGGCACCACCCCTCCATTAGGCAGAGGAATGAAGCAGCAGAAAGGCACGGCACTTAAGTAAACACTTCAGATACAGCATGTGCCTAGGTCATATTTCATGAATCAGGTTTACATCCACTTTAAAAAAAGTAACAAATTTTTTTTTAAAAATTAAAAAAAAAAAAAAAAACACTGACTCATCTGGGTTTACTGTCACTAAACCACGGACAGTGATCACATGACATTCAGAGAGTCCCATGGGAAAAGTCTTTGACAGTGGTGTTTTTTGCTGCAAAAAATAAAGAAAACATTTGTTAGCCAAATTAAAAAGAACATTTATTATAACATTTAGTAAACTGTTGGTATCCAAGTAGATTGCGTTCTGACTTTACTTGCTGTATTCTTTACCCAGGTCTGTCACTAAAAACACACTATAGTCATACATAACCAAAATAGAAAAGTCAGCAATTGAAGCCTAAATATTTCTATCAGCATTGGATTGCTTAAAGAGGAGTTCCAGACTGGGTGAAATGTTTTTTTAAAATACTGTAGCTGCTGACTTTTAATATAAGAACACTTACCTGTCCAGGGAGCGCGCAATGTCTGCACCTGGAGCTGATGGTCAGCTTTGGGTGCAGACACTGGCATCATTACTAAGGGAAACAGGAAGTAAAGCCTTGTGGCTTCACAGTCTGTTTCCTACTGCGCATGCGTGAGTCACGCAGGACTTTCTGAAAGAAAACATACCAAAAAGTTATGATTTTGTTCACTTCATTATCCAAAAACGAGGGGGGGGGGGGGGCGCGGCTTGGTGTGTTGTGTGCTTTTGTTTTAAAAAGGAGCTACATTTTTGCCTAGAATCCGCTTTAATATATCTTTCACAGCCAGATTGGGATAACGCCCACTCTTATACATTTGTTACATGTCCCCATTCACATTGTATGGACCCTCCAGCAGGGAAAAATCTCTTTGCAAGGAGGCTGGGCAGCCGCATTTGCCATAATTGCCCTGTATGTATTGTGCAGGCAAATCTTCATTATCAATTGTAACTAGATTTGAACCCCATCTGTCCTGAGGGTTAAAGATGGGAGGCTTGGGACAGACTCACTCTTCGGTAGGCCATACATTAGAGGTCGACCGATATATCGGCCGGCCGATATATCGGCCGATATTTGGCGTTTTTTAATTAATCGGCATCGGCCGATTCTGCTGATAAAAAAGGCCGATTATAACTTCAGCCATAGAAGTCAATGCAAGTTGCCTCAGTCTTCCCCCGCCAGGAGAAGACAGTGAATATCGTTAGCAGCTATAGCAGAAAATCACAATCTATGGCCTGCTTTAAGCCCGTGATTATAGCTAGGGGCTATAGCCCCTGCTTGCGATAATCACAAGCAAATCCAGCAGGCTGGTTGTACTCAAGTCAATCGATCAACTTGGTACATTCAGCCTGCCCATCAACTGTTTGAATCAAACCATTAATGGGCAGGCTGAATGTACCAAGTTGATCGTTCAGCTTGGGTACAACCAGCCTGCTGGATTTGTGTGCGAGTATCGCAAGCAGGTGCTATAGCTGCTAGCAACAATCACTGTCTTAAAGCAGGCCACAGATTATGCGATTTCCTTTCCTTTAACCGCATTCAGTGTTGATGGGGGGGGGGGGGGGAATACCTCCCTCCTGCTAAGCTATTGTGTGCTCCCCACGCCACAAATCTACAGCCCCTGGCCAAAAGTTTTGAGAATGACACAAATATTAACTTTCACCAAGTCTGCCGCTTCAGTGTTTTTAGATCTTTTTGTCAGATATTACTATGGTATACTGAAGTATATTTGCAAGCATTTCATAAGTGTGAAAGGCTTTTATTGACAATTACATTAGGTTTATGCAAATAGACAATTTTTGCAGTGTTGACCCTTCTTTTTCGAAAGACCTCTGCAATTCGCCCTGGCTTGCTGTCAATCGATTTCTGGGCCACATCCTGACTAATGGCAGCCCATTCTAGCATAATCAATGCTTTGAGTGTGTCAGAATTTGTGCTTTTTTTTCCTCAATGAAATTTCCCGACCAGCCGCCCCAGTTGTACTGCGGCAGGTTGGCTCCCCTGGGAGAACCGACACAAATGTATGTTTTTTAGCCTTTTGACCACTAGGGGGCGCATGCACGGCACTGGAGCCGATTCACATGCACACGGAAGCCGTAGACAGCGGTGCCCTTTTTTTGTAAAATATCTCC
Organism: Lithobates sylvaticus; assembly: GCA_028564925.1. Lineage (NCBI taxonomy): Eukaryota > Metazoa > Chordata > Amphibia > Anura > Ranidae > Lithobates > Lithobates sylvaticus. Next base: position 105,383,550 of record CM053034.1, on the reverse strand, counting down.
TTAACCGTATAGGTTAAGGAGATATTTCTTGGACCTACAGGTAAGCCTTAATCTAAGTGGTCTGTAAGGGTTTACAACCACTTTAACCACTTGCCTACCAGGCACGAACACCTCCTTCCTGACCAAGCCATTTTTTCAGCTTTCAGCGCTGTCGCATTTTGAATGACAATTGCGCGGTCATGCAAAGATGTACCCAAATACAATTTTTATCATTTTTTCCCCACAAATAGAGCTTTCTTTTGGTGGTATTTGATCATCTCTGCAGTTTTTATTTCTTGCACTATAAAACAAAAAGAAGAGGGACAAGTTTGAAAAAAAACACAATATTTTTTGCTATAATAAATATCCAATTTTTTTTTTAAAACAAATTTTTTCCTCAGTTTAGGCCGATACGTATTCTTCTACATATTTTTGGTAAAAATCGCAATAAGCGTATATTGATTGGTTTGCGCAAAAGTTATAGCGTCTACAAAATGGGGGATAGAATTATAGAATTTTTATTTTTTTACTTGTAATGGCGGCGATCTGCGATTTTTATCGTGACTGAGATATTGCGGTGGATATATCGGACACTTGACACATTTTTGGGACCATTCACATTTATACAGCGATCCGTGATATAAAAATGCATTGATACTGTATAAAGGTGACTGGCAGGGAAGGGGTTAACACTAGGGGGTGATCAAGGGGTTAATATGTTCCCTATGGGAGTGATTCTAACTGTGGGGGGAGGGGACTGACTGGGGGAGGTGACCGATCGGTGTCCCTATGTACAAGGGACACACCATCGGTCTCCTCTCCTCCGATAGCACGTGGATCTGTGTGTTTACACACACACACACAGATCCACGTCCTGCTCAGTTACTGGGCAATTGCGGGTGCCCTAGTGGCCACAAAGGAAATGCCGTCATATGACGGCGGCCCGGAACAGATGTTTCTTGCCGCCGTCATATGACAGTGGGCGGTCGGCAAAAGGTTAACAGAGGAAGAATAGTGATTTCAAGCACCCCCCCCTCCTTTTTAAAGCTTCCAGGCTGTTATTTCAACTCATTCAGCATAACAGAGTGATTTCCAGCCTTGTCCTCGTCAACACTGACACCTGTGTTAAAGAGAAAATCACTGACATGATGTCAGATGGTCCATTTGTGGCAGGGCTGAAATGCAGTGGAAAGTTTTTTTTTTTGGGGGGGATTAAAGTTAATTTCCATGGCATAGAGGGACTTTGCATTTGCAAGTTATTTGATCACTCTTCATAACATTCTGGAGTATATGCAAATTGCCATCATAAAAGCTGACTTTGTGAAAATTAATATTTGTGTCAGTCTCAAAACTTTTGGCCAGGGATGTATATCAGAACCAGTATTTAAACACTCCCTATGTGGTTAAAAGCAGTTGCTGAGCCATTCAAATGTTATCCTGTGTTGAGCTTTGATAAAAGGGGAAGCGGTGTTGTTCCCGGAACAAGCCGTTTTTTTTACAACATTGTATATGAAATTTTTACCAACAATTACAATTATTTTGGATTCTTTATTCCCGGTCTGGTCTGGTATTCATTTCTGTATTTCTATGTACTAATGATCATGATAGACTGCAGGGCTAATTGGTAATGTGTATCAGGGAAATGAGAAATGAGCTTCAGCCCATACTTGTTAGTTCTGCATGGTAGTTGCCAGGCCTGAAGGTCCCCTTGTTCAGGTTTAAGAATGGAAAATGTCATTTATTGTAGGATTCAGTAACCCCAGCACTGGAATGCAGGACTACTGACAACCGAAAAACCCTTTAAAACTCTTAATCCAGTAAGACTTCATAACAGATTGTACACCATTTCTTCAAGCTCATAAGCACTGTCATTGCCTTTAGGACATTACATTATGTATTTGTGCACATCTATGGACATTTTCTTGGATGCTTTGTTTTATCTGCTTGGTTTACTGCAAGGCTCTGACTTCAAGCTGAACTCTTAAAACTGCCTGTAGTCACATGTATAATATATGAATCCGGTCTGTAAAATAGCAGAATTCAGATAGCTGGGTATTTTATACAGTATCTGGAAAACAACTTTTCAAAAACAAATTTTTTGCTTTGTTCAGCCATGACAGGAGAGATGCGATAGGGCCATTTGTTCATCTGCATTAGCATGCATTGCATCAAGTTTACACACTCCAAATGTCCCATTAGGCTCGGTTCACACCTATGCGTTTTTATTGCTTTTTTGCAGCAACACACTGCAGTCCATTTAACATGGTTTCCTTTTCTCAGCCGCTGCGTTAAAAAAAATTAAAAATAAAATTCAGGGACTATTTTTAACCGCTTAACCCCCCCAAGATCTTACCCCCTTCTTGACCAGAGCACTTTTTGCGATTCGGCACTGCGTCGCTTTAACTGACAATTTAACTGACCCAAACAAAATGGGCACCTTTTTTTTCCCACAAATAGAGCTTTCTTTTTGGTGGTATTTGATCACCTCTGCGATTTAAATTTTTTGCGGTATAAACAAAAAAAAAGCGACAAGTTTGAAAAGAAACGCAATATTTTTTACTTTTTGCTATAATAAAATATTCCCCAAAATATATAAAAAAACATATTTTTTTACGCAATAAGCGTAGATTGGTTTGCACAAAATTTATAGCGTCTACAAAATAGGGGATAGTTTTATGGTATTTTTATTATTCATTTTTTTTTTACTAGTAATGGCAGCGATCTGCGATTTTTAATCGGGACTGCAAAATTATGGCGGACACATGACACATTTTTGGGACCATTGGCACTTATACAGCGATCAATGCTATAAAAATTCATCAATTACTGTAAAAATATCACTGGCAGGGAAGGGGTTAACCACTAGGGCGATCAAGGGGTTAATTGCATTCCCTTCCTAACTGAAGGGGGGAGGGGACAGTCTAGAGATGACAGATCGCTGGTCATACAGCGTATGAACAGACAGACAATCTGTCTCTTCTCCCCTCAGAGAACCGGAATCTGTGTTTACACACACAGATCCCGGTTCTCAGTGTGTCAGCAGCGATCGCGGGAGCCCGGCGGTGATCACGACCGCCGGGCACTCGCATCAGCTCCGGGGGCAAGCAGCGGGTCCCTAGTGGCCACAGGGTGAAGTGACATTACATAACGTTTCTCCCATCCGTGCCATTCTGCCACAGTAAAACTGCGGTGGCTGGTCGGCAAGTGGTACGGTGCGTTTTTAATTTAATAGACTTCAAGAAAAAGCTGCAGAAAAGCATGTAGCGCATTTTTTGCAGCGATTTTGGCGCCATTTGCCTTTTTAATCCACCCAAATTGGCCAAAAAATATGCAAAAAACGCATAAAAAAACATGTGAAAAATGCATAAAAACGCATTTGTAAAAATGCATAAGGCACCGAAAAAAGCACTGCAAAAACTGCATCTGCCCCCCCCCCTCCGACTCGAACACCACCAATCGCTTGGTTTTAAGGGCTCCCTGAGCAGAGAGCTAGTGACTATCAGTCACTGCACTCTGCTCTGCCCCTCAGACTCTTAGCGGCTCACTGAAAGGCTGAGCTGGGGGTTCTGATCCAGGCATGTGGACGGATACTGACTTCATTGTCGCGATCTTGCCCGAGCATGGACCGGCTCTGTGACGTTAGCCAACAGTGCTGTCTGCTGAAAACGGGTCACAGAAGTGCAGAGCAAACTGCACTCCTGTGATCCATAGGAGAAGTACAGCGAAACAAGCTCAGGCTGGACTTCTCCTTTAAAATATTGAAGGTGGTCACAATTCTCTGTTTATAATGCACAGACTCTTTGATTTTACCTTTTTTTCAGTTTTAGAAAGAAACATGGCAAAAAAAATCCTCATGTAAAAAGCGACATATACAACAGAAACGAAACAAAAAGCTCACTAGGTTAAGTAAAACACAGTAATTGGATACACTTAGTGCATCAGTCCTAGCCATATGGGTTGTGATGGATGAGAAGAGGAAGAGGAGGAAAGAGTTTGGGCTCTTTCACACTGACGGACCGTATGTCCGTTTTTCATCCTTCCGTTTTAGGATGAAAAACGGACATACATGTATCCATATGGGATAGCGGGTGTCAGCGGATGAGCATCCGCTGACACCCGCTCTCGTCCGTGCCCGCTATGCTCCGTTTCTGCAGACAGAGGAAAACCCAATTTTTTCATCCGTCTGCAGAGCGGATCGGATGACGACGGACTCTACGGTCCATCATCACCCGATCTCCCATAGGGGAGAGCGGCGCTCTGACAGGTCCGTCCCTGCACGGAGTGCAGAGACGGACCTGTCATCTTCCTGCTCAGCGGAGATCGCTCCGGCGATCCCCGCTGAGCAATCGGCTATCCACGGGGCGGATCCAAGCGGCTATCCACGGGGCGGATCTGCACTGATCCGCCCCGTGTGAAAGAGCCCTTAAGCAGTACCCCAAATCCCTTTAGAAGACACTTCAGCTCAATGCAAGAACTACTTTGTATGAGATTTGGATTCCTCGTGGGTTCCCAGAATCTCATTGGAAAGAGTGTGATGGCACCTCGCCTAGGTGTGGTGAGTGGAAGATCACGGTAGGTAGAAATATAAAAAAACTTTTTCCTTACAGTTAGCGCTTTTTAGGGGAGGGGTCCCCAGTAGAGCTGCACAATTAAAGTGGTTGTAAACCCTTACAGACCACTTTGACCTACAGGTAAGCCTAGATTAAGGCTTACCTGTAGGTCCAAGAAATATCTCCTTAACCTACACGGTTAAGGAGATATTTTACAAAAACAGCGCAGGTGCACTGGGCGCGCTGCAAGTGAAGGAAAACATGCCGGCTCCAGCGCGCATGCGCCAGAGTGATGGCATCGCTGCTCCGGCCACTCAGCGCCGGAGCAGCGATACCCGGAATGAAGATGGATGCTTCGTGGAAGAGGGGACAGCGGTGACATCGCTGGCTCCTGTGTCAGGTAAGTGACACATAATGGACTACTATGCGATGCATAGTAGTCCATTATGCTTTACCTTTGCAGGGAAACAAAGAGTGATAGAGACACCATGTTTGGGTGTTATTGCATTCTATAAGCAGTTTTACTGCAGTGATTGTTTAGGATCTCATGTCTACTTCAACTAAAGCGTATGTCCAGGCCAAACTTTTTTTTTTATTGGGGTTTAGATTGAGTGGGATAAGATTAGAACCCCTGTTGAGTTTTTAGGCTTCATTCATTTGGGCTTAAGCATGAAACATGCACAGGTTTTCCATGCATCTACATGCCAGCAGTCCCATTCAGGTCTAGTGGGACACACAGATAGAGCCTCTGGTCCCATTACATCCTTTTGGGGTCCTTAAATTGACTTTGTCTGTATTAGGTTACACACAGATGTCATAATAGGACCAGTGACTGTATCTGTGCACTCCCATTAGACATGAATGGGACTGCCTACACACAGATGCATAGAACCTCTGTGCATCCCATGCAGGCAAAGACGGCCCTTTGCACAAGTGTATGCCTGTGTGAATGAGGCCTTACTCCTCTCTGGGGATCTGTCAGAAAGATTTCTCCTCCCAGTGACAATGGTTTCCCAAACAGGAAGTGAGGGAAAATTTGCAATGGCAACACAGACAGACAATAATAAAAATCAAATATTTAGTAGAATACGAGAAGGCTAGAACTTTTGGCAGGCTTTCCTTGCCGTCTGTCAGAAAGTGAGGGAAGATCTCTCCAATGAAGACTTGGATAACAGTAGATCTGACCCTTCCTCACTCTATCCAAAACTTTGATCAAAGGTTTTGGCTGGACAAACACCCCAAAACTGCACCGATTTGACAACTCAGGTAATGTAAACATGATAGCCGTTTTAAAATTTAGCATACTGCAGACTGAATATCTATTAACATATGCAAACAAATACTGTTAAATCCATGTACCTACCAGATCTGCACTGCCAGGTTTCAAGGGCTGAAAAAAAAAAAAAAAAAGACAGTTGGTTTAAAATCAGTTTTAATTTATAGAATCCCAGCTAGCTTGGCAAAAAGCTTTATTATTTCAGCCGAGAACCAACCAATCCTAATGCCCCAGCATCCCTTTAACAGGGTCTTTACATGTGAGCGATGGAAAGGCCCACAATTGTGACCACTGTAATGGATTGTCACATGATCAGGAGCCGGTTCTGCCACTTCCCAACTATTACTAGAAACCAGGAGCTGTTTTTGACAGCTCATCCACTGTGCTATGGTCATGCTCTCCGCACCAAAAACCTTGGCTGCCCATGGATCCCCAGGACAGGAAGTAAGGCAAAATCTGCTTAGTAGGGAATCAAACTGCTATAAAATCTGGCAAAGAAGCAAAGCAGGAGGCCCCATGTGAATGTAATCTGAAAAAGAGTGTAATAAAAATAGTTGTCACAATGTAGTTAGACTCATAGAAAATGTAAATTTTATCTGCACATTTTTTTTTTTTGCCAGAAAAACAAATTTTAGTGTTTTTTTAATTTTTAAATTTTTTTTTTTTTTAAGTGTGACAAATCACAGAATACTATTTGCACTACTTGAGTAATAATAACAAAAACAGGAACATTTATTAAACATTGAATCTGACATACAGGTGAATCTTCTTGGTGGTGCATGTATTTTAAATGATTGAACAAATCACAGATTCACTGCCAGTTAATGTTTGGTGAAAGTCATATTCCTTGTTTTTGAAAGATGGGCATTAATTGTTGTCAAACTAGAAATTATCCTTGATGACGCCCTGGAGGAGGGGCGAAACGCGTCAACGTAACTTCCGGTCTACAAGCCAGTGACGCTGCTTCCTGTTCTGTTTGGAGCACACGCCAAGCGCGCACCCGGAACTCGCGGATCCCTGTCTGCTCAGTAGTGAGTCACTATTGCATAGTGTTATACAGGTTTATTACGGCGATACCACACATGTTTTTGTTTTTCCCTCTCTACGGCATTTATATCTATCTGGAGTCTCCGCTGGCCCATCTGGAGTACTATCAGGATTTCTGACATCATTTTCCCCATCGCCCCACTAATATGTTGTAAAGACCCTAGGACTGCAAAGCCGCGGGTCATGTTGTTCTGGTGAGTGGGGTTTCAGAGGGGATCATCGTTCAATGACTACCTGCAATTTATCACTTTAAATACCCTAATTATTCCAGTCTGTTAAATTAGTTTTGTCCATCGCCAATTATTCAACATTTGATTAACATAACAAAAGTCACTTTTCACAATATTCTTATATTGTAGCAATTGTTGCACAATTTGTTTGATCTACAATTTATTTGATCTACCATCGTATATGTTTTTGTATATGTTTCACTTATTCTCACAGTGGTGAGTCACATCTGCTAGCGCAGCCTTTATTTCTCTTTATTCCATTTCTTAAGGTTTATTTAACCTTTGCAGGCAGCAGCAGCAGTTGCGTGTTTTATGCGATTTTCTATTATCGCATTGTGGGTTTTATGCGATTTGTTATTTTCACATTGTGTTATTATTTGTATTTTTAGTAGTTTATTCCATCTGGCGCAGGTTATTAAGTTTTGTTTGTCAAACTAGAAATTAGGTAACAACTATAATGTTATTTATTAATATTTTAAGTAGCATAGAATAGAAATATACTTTGCAAGACAATACAATGCCTTGTTTGTTCTTAAAATTATATCGATATTTCTTTTCAATCATAAGTAATGACACATTTATTGCTGAATAAATGGGCTCATAGCTAAAAATGTAAAAAAATTGCTTTGGTCAATAAAAGGGGTGTATTGGTACAGAAAGGCATAATTTATAGTCAAACATAAGGGATTAGCTGAATTTGTATATAAATAAATGGGTACATTTTAGTATAATGCATTTACACAGGACTGAATACCAGTAAATTTCGCCTAGGTTTTGGTGATACACTGCACTATTTAGCTTATACACATTTTCCCCATAATAAGTTTGTGCAGCTCTTGACATACAGCACTAGAAAAAGGTACGGTACATTTTTCTGCAGTCTGGCTCCACCTTGTGCAAAATTGCAAAACTACAATTGATTCCAACTTTATTTTTTCACCAAATATTGTTTTGTAATTTACCGGGCAAAAGGGATATGGAGTCAACTCGTCATGAAAGGGCTGTAGGATGGATAACAATAGAAGATTTAATTAGTTAATTGTTGCAAAAAAGGAAAAAAAATAAATATATTATACACACACACACACATATACTTCTCAAATATTATGATTTAGGGGATAGAAAATAGTTCAAAGCATGAGCAAAAAAAAAAAAAAAAAAAGGGGGGGGGGGGGGGAGAGTGAGCGAAAGAAAGAGGCTGGGAAAAAAAAAAAAAAAAAAAAAAAAAAAAAAAAAAGCAGAACTTTAGTCAGAAAATTAAATCCTGCTAGATCACTTCAGGTTGGCCCCTTTTGCAAGTATAGCTATGTAAAACAAAAAATAAGTGTGTATACTGTTTAATTAAAATCCAATTATACACTGTCTCAGTTGCTGGCCATTTTTAGACACTGCCAAGTTTGTAGAGGCTGAGCTGCTGACAGCCTTAAAGCGGAATCAATCCTCCTATCCTTTACAGCAAAGGAAGCCGTTTCTGTTTGATCTGCAACTACCATGGGGGAGTTATGACACCAGCCATATGATTGTTTGACAGTTTGGTTGAGGAAACAAGCAAATGTGACAGTTATCCCAGGATTCCAGGAATGTAACTGTTTTTTGAAACCGTTAAACTCAATGGGTTTAGTTCTGCTTCATGATTTACTGCTGTTCAGGGGCTCTGTGCTTGCTGTTTAGGGGTCCTGGGCTTCAGCAAAATGGCAGCCTCCAGCAAGAAGAAACTGGAGCAATACTGGATGCAATTTACAGCACACAATTTTGGTATATTTATCCATGTGGAATGTATGTTCCATATTAATGTTCTTCATTATTATTTATCAAGTTGTTATGGGTAAAGCAGTGGCATACCTACGGGGGTGGGGGAGGGTCTGCCCCGGGTGCCACATAATGTAAGGGGGTGTCAGGCCGGCTATCAGAGCCAGGACAAAGCAGTGGCGGGTGCAAGAGGTGTGCTCTCTGCTCTGTAGCTGTGCCGTCTCTCGTTCGTGCGAGTCGGCTGCACGGTCATTGAGCTCTATACTGCCACATCTGGCTGCTTCATGTATGTGCGCCCCTCGTGTGTGCTGTACAGAAATGTACTTTCACAGAAACATGTGGAATCAAGACCTGGAACAAGAAGGAAGATCACCTTACAAGTGGGGGCTGCGAGTACAAGAGAGGAGGCTGTGTACGGGAGGGCAAGCCACGTGTGTGTGGGGGGCAGCCGAGTGTGCACAGGTGTGAAGGGGTGGGAGGCAGCCGAGTGTGCACACGTGTGAAGGGGTGGGAGGCAGCCGAGCGTGCACACGTGTGAAGGGGTGGGAGGCAGCCGAGCGTGCACACGTGTGAAGGGGTGGGAGGCAGCCGAGCGTGCACACGTGTGAAGGGGTGGGAGGCAGCCGAGCGTGCACACGTGTGAAGGGGTGGGAGGCAGCCGAGCGTGCACACGTGTGAAGGGGTGGGAGGCAGCCGAGCGTGCACACGTGTGAAGGGGTGGGAGGCAGCCGAGCGTGCACACGTGTGAAGGGGTGGGAGGCAGCCGAGTGTGCACAGGTGTGAAGGGGGGAAGGCAGCTGAGTGTGCACAGGTGTGAAGGGGGGAAGGCAGCTGAGTGTGCACAGGTGTGAAGGGGGGAAGGCAGCTGAGTGTGCACAGATGACAAGGGGTGGGCAGCCGAGTGTGCACAGGTTTGAGGGAGGGGCAACTGAGTGCAGGTGTGTGTGGGAAGCTCAGAGAGTGTACAGGTGCGAGTGCGTACAGGTGTGAGGGCCCCCCCCCCCCCCCCGAGTGCATACAGGTATGAGGGGGCCCCCCCAGTGTGTACAGGTATGAGGGCCCCCCCCCCAGTGTGTACAGGTATGAGGGGGCCCCAGGTGCAAAATGCTCTAGATATGCCCCCGGGGTAAAGTTCCATTTTAAAATGTATTAAAACCCTAATTTTTGTATGTTTGTCATCATGCCTCACCGTATACAGTTTTGTTCCTTTGTGCATCTGTTGCAAAGTTTCTTACCTGACGATCCTGCCAGCAACAGCACTTCTTGTTGCAGACTGACAACATCAAACCACTGATTTGCAATTAGCAGTATTGTTATCAGCCTGCCATGAGCATGTCCTCAGTTGGTTATTGTGGTCAACTGAAAAAGAGTGCTCATGGCAGCTTGACAGATCTTAAAGCGGGATTCCACCCTAAAGTGGAACTTGCGCTTTTCGGAACCCTCCCCCCCCCTTTGGTGCCACATTTGGCACCAAAGGGGGGAGGGGGGTGCAGATACCTGTCTAAGACAGGTATTTACACACACTTTCAGGCATAAACTCTCACGGGAGTTTAGGCCACTTCCTGTCCCGGCGCACTGTCTGCCGGGACACACACGGGTCCCAGCAAACAGCGCGGACGATTCTCATTGCACGGCGTGACTCGCGCATGCGCAGTAGGGAACCGGGAAGTGAAGCCGCAAGCTTCACTTCCCGATTCCCTCACGAGAATGGCGCCGGCAGCAGCAGAGAGCCGAGCGATTGATCGGCCTCTGCTGCCGACATCGCTGGAACCTGTGCAGCTGCAGTATTTGTAGCTGCTGGCTTTTAAAAAAATTTTTGCAAGTACAGTCCCGCTTTAATGGTATTGCCGGATGTAGTTTTAAACAAGCTTTTAATTGGCTGCAGTAGACTTTACTGTAATTATTATGAACAGTAAGCCACACTTCCTTGTCGATTCAAAAAGGTCAAGTTCTATGAGGGGCACCATAATGTCCACTGAGCATTCAAAATGATTGGTTAAACCCACAAGAGCTTTCTTTCTACTGCTACTATTCCTTTATATTGGCTTTTGATATTTACAAATGCAGCAATTTAGAAATTAGATGAAAAGTTTAGCACTGGGAAACAGTTTCTGAAGGAAAAAAACAAACAAACAAAAAGAAGTGCACTTTATATACAATTTTATAGATCAGACCAAATGAGGGACAAATGAGGAGGAAAGAGGAACTTTGTTCCAAATCAGGGGCAGTCCCTCGAAATGAGGGACAGTTGGGAGCTATGATTTCAGGTTTGAATTTATTTATTTCAGGTAACCCAAAAAGACTAAATTCAGGTGCCGTTTACCTCTCTATCCAAAGTCCAACTAAACCGCTGGGAGTGCAGGCAGAGACAGGGAGCTTGTCCTAGCTCCAAGCTGCAGCAATGTCAAAGGAAAAGATCCATAAGCCACACAACATGAAGCAGACCCATGTGCATGAAGTGAGATGAATGGCAGCCTCAGCCTAGACTCCAGCCAGGCCACGTGGCCTCAGGACAGTCACCCACTCTACACAATTAAAGTAAATTAAAATCTACATAATTGTAATTAAAGTACCGTATTTGTCGGCGTATAAGACGACCCCCTATTTTTCCAGTGAAAAAACGTAGGTTTTGGGCTATACTCACCATATAAAAAAAAGACTACCCCCCCCTTCCAAGGCAACACCATTTAAAAAAAAACAAACAAACACACACATCAGAAACTTAAAAAAACAACATCAGACTTAACATCAGAAAAAGGAAAACTGGTGAACTACAAGTCCCAGAGATCCCACAATTGGTAGGCAGCAACAATGAATCCTCTCCTCCAAAGCACCATAAATCATACCTGTATTTTAGGGGAGATCTGGAGCTGGATGTGCAGTACAGGATGCTTTGTTAATATGTAGAGCGCCAGGTACACACAGTATATGATGTTGTTCTAGTACAGTAGCGCCAGGTACACTTCAGAATACAGTGTGCACCGCTGAGCCAATCACGGCAGGTAATGTATTATACTAATCTGTTGGATACAAAGCCTGCTCGGATTGGCAGAGGCTGTAACATCATCAGCCTGCGCCGCTCTGACTCATTGTAATGTATCCTGCTCGGAGTGGCAGAGCTTGTTACTCCAATCCAAGCAGGCTTAGCAAGGCTCTGTATTCATCAAGAGAGTGCATCACCCGCCAGGATTGGCTGAGCGGTGCATCCTGTATGTATACAGTATTAGGCCCCATGCACACGAGACGCAGATGCAAACTCTGCTGAACGCGTGTTTTAAAAAGCAGAAACCTGCGTTTAAAAACACGCGTTTTGCTGTGTTTTCATGCCGCGTTTAGACGCGTTTGCGTCTATAAGCATTTGTAAAGATAACATCATATAGACCCTCCCCAAGCTCAGAAAGCATGTATTAACTATTTGTGCCAATTTGATCAGAGTGAGCAGCAGCAGCAGAGAGAGCAGTTGTACACTTGCATTTGCCTCTCTTTCTGTGTTTTTTTTAAAAAAATGGATCCCATATTGAATATATGTCAGGAAATGCTCCTGATGTTGCTCTTGATGCGGCAGCAATGTCGTCGCAAATTTGCATGAGAGGTCCAGAATCAGAGCTCGTCGATATTGGACCCATCTGTTGATGGCACAGCGAATGTCCGTTGGATATTTCAAACATGTATGCATTTCACAAACATGTATGCATCAGTGAGTATATATGCTCTATGAACTATCTAAACTAATTACGACATTTTAAACAATTTTTTTCTAGTATTTTTTATGGTTTACCATCATATTTCTGAGTTTTCTGCTCCAAAAAATTGGGTTCCTTTAAAAAGGCTTATAAACGCAAACGCGGCTAAACGCAGGTGCCTGCGTTTAGCTACGTTTTGCGTCTGAAAAGCAGAAAAGCAAAGTGTCTGAACGCATTTTTTTTGCTTCTGGAAAAACGAGGTTAAACGCAACTGCATAAAAACGGGAAAAAACTAGACTGTGTACATGGACACATAGGATAACATTGCATGCGTTCAGGTGCAGTTGAAAAAAGTGTCCAACTGCCTCTGAACGCGCGTTTAACTGCGTCTCGTGTGCATGAGGCCTTACCGAGCACCCGGCGGGCTGAAATCCATTGCGGCCGCTTCATACCCGGCGTATAAGACGACCCCCCGCTTTTTGGCTGTGTAATTTAGGTGTAAAAGGTCGTCTTATACGCTGGAAAATATGGTAGATTTCAAACATAGACGGTCTACTGCAGAAAAAAAATCTCATCTATATGAACCCTTCTTTTTAGCTTCTTGATATAAAGTGTTTCTGAGTGCATTGAATTTGCATTATGTGCAGTGTGTCATAATGACTTCTAATCACTTACATTACTGCTGAGAAAGGAGATCTCCTTTATGGTGACGTCTCCATAAATTCCCACAGCGTCCACATCTTTCAGAGGAAGTCGATGGGTAAAATCTAGAAAATGTTGTCCACCAATGCTCACCTGGTATAAAGAATAAAGAATCACTCAAGGTTCCATTATAAGAGGAAAGCATCAGACACCTACTTACCTTGAGGGTTCCATTGACAAGATGTGTTACATAGATTTCTTTAATCCATGAAACAGGTGTACACAACAACTTGGAATACCTTTACAGTGTACTAGGCCAGTGGTGAGTACAGTAAGTAGCTAGTGTGGACTCTAAGCACCAATAGATTTTCAGCATAAGTCAGACTTAAACAAAGCAAAATATAAAATAGATAGATAGATATAGATAGATAGATCTATCTATATCTATCTCATTTTTTTTTTATTCTTACCTTGACCTTGTCTGTAAGGAAGAGAAAGAGGAGCACAAATGACTCTCCTTTTTTTAGTGGGGCTCCTGAAAACTTTATTTCATCTAACCAATGGTCTTTGCGCAGAGTGTTGCAGATTACGTGTGTATCTGAAGAAGAAAAGCGTGGGTTGAAATGAAAAGCTACATCCGACCGAGGACGTGTGCTGCAACCACACTGGAAATCAATCTGAAATCTGCAAAGAAAAATAACATACTAGATGATGCAAGTTTATGTACCGTATATACTCGAGTAGAAGCAGAGTTTTTCAGCACATTTTTTTGTGCTGAAAGTGCCCCCCTCGGCTTATACTCGAGTCAAGCACTTTTCTGCAGCAAAAAAAAAAAAAAAAAATTCCGCCCGACTTTGGGGCCCCGTATCTCGGGGCCACTTGAGTCTAGGAGTGCCAACCCAGTGGACCTAGCACTACAACATATCCAAAGATGGGGTTCCTAGCACTAAGTGGCCCCGAGATACGGGCCCCAAAGTCGGTTCGGAAAATGTCATTCTCTGCTGCAGAAAAGTGCTTGACATTTTCTGACCCGAATTTGGGGCCCCATATCTCGGGGACACTTGGTGCTAGGAACCCCAAATGTTGTATTCCAACCCAGTGGAATTAGCACTACAACATATCTAAAGATGGGGTTCCTAGCACTAAGTGACCCTGAGATACAGGGCCCCAAATCGGTCAACTGTGTCCATCTGCATGGGCACAGTGAGGCTGCAAATGGGCATCGTTGACTCTCTTTTCCACTTACAGTAGCTGCGCATTTCTCACCCTAGGCTTATACTCGAGTCAATAAGTTTTCCCAGTTGTTTGTGGTAAAATTAGGTGCCTCAGCTTATATTCGGGTCGGCCTATACTCGAGTATATACGGTATATTTTTTTTAATACACACAAGTTAGTTTAACCTCTTTGGTATCTGCAATATAAAAGATTACTTTTTCATTGCACCATGCCCAGGTCAGGGGTCATATTAATCTACCTTCCTATTAGCAGGTTATTGTCTGCATTTGCCAACTGTCAGACTGGGATGTCACTGACAGCTCCCATCCCCATTAATGAAGGAGTACCAATCAGCAAGGTTCCTGGTCATGTGATCATATCAGCTACAACACAATGATCATATGGTTAGTTTGTAAAACACTTGTCATTAATGTGACTTTTTTTTTTTTTTTTTTTTTTTTTTTTTTTTTTTTAAAAAGGAGAAAAAAAATTAATAAAATTTAAAATAAAGTTTCTATCTTTGTCAACTTGTCAGCGTATAATAAATCTAGCCACAGTATTTATTAAAGTAAAGTAATTTTATGTCCTAATAACACTTCAACTGATACTTCCAGGCAGCTGCTGTACCATTCAACACTGATTGACTGCACTTTTCGCAATTGCTGCATCGAAAATCAAACGCACCTATCATCTCAAAGATTTGAACTAGCCCCATTTAAAACAATGCCTAACCTGTGTGTTTTTCCATCATTAAATGGATAGGTGTGAATGGGCCCTAAATATAGTTACCTTTAAAGCAATTCTGCATCCTGAACCCTGAATCATCCCTTCTACAATTAAGAATGTGCGCCACCAGTGCTTACATTTCACATTTTGGGAAAACAGATAAACTTTATACTGTATATGGGTGAATTTTATTAAATGGTCGCCCACAGGTCAAATGGTCATGCAAAAGGTAGTCTTAAAGCAAAAATTAACTCCTCTTTGCTCCCTCAGAAATGCAAAGCTTTACTGTGCTTAGTGAACAGTATTAGTGGTTATGTTATGGAGAATAGGACGGAGGAAGGATTCAGTAGTTTAGCAAAAGACAACTGGGCAAGGCTTACACAAATTAGGCCAAAAAAATGCTGTGTGTTGCCAGCTCACAACAGGGATTAGGAGCCGAGTACATTTGCAGCAGATTAATCAATCTCTTTCAGTACTCTACTGGGATAAAATATGGGGAATGTGAATGTATAATATACGTTTTATTTTATCCTGACATTCTGTACAGTTTAACCAGTTGCGTACTTTATGCTAGAAACAAAAATAAATAAAAATATTGTTTCTTTAGCGGAGTACACAGGGCAAGAGTAGCAAGCCCTGTCCTTCTCCCCCTTTATAGCAATTCCCAGCTGTCAAAATTACAGCAAGATTTGCACAATAGTACAGAAGTGTCTGTAGAAACTGCTGCCAAAGAGAACATTTTTTTTTAACAGTGTTCATAAACATTAATTAAAAGAATACATTTAGAGATACTAAGTAATATTGTATAAACCAACCTCACAAGTTACATTTTTTTTTCTTTTTCTACATAGATCTTAATTCCATATCTTGGAGTTCAGTACAAGACAAGGGCTTGATTCTTAGACCATGGATTCTATACTGCTACCTTTAGATGATTGGACACTGGCAAAAGCTTTTCTGGGACTGCCCCCAGTGTATCCATATAACCCCACCCACTCCATGAGGCTCCAGTTTGATAGCACAGAAAGGAGATCCCAGAGGAAAAAGGGAAGGGACCCGTGTCCTGTACTCCAAGATATGACATTTACAGGCAATCAAACTGGCTATAATCTTAATTGTACAGGACAGACTTTTTAGACCATGGGACATCCCGAGCCAATAATTTGAGGGGTGAGCAGAAAAAAAAAAAAGGGGAAGATGAAAAACAGCAGAACAGGGCTACAGGAAGCAACAAGAAGGTTCAATAGACCTGAACAAACAGTTGAGAGCAGAAGCACCTTGGGGCCGAAGCACACATCAGCTGAAGTCCAAACAGCCACCTGACATTGACAAACGACATGGTTTAGGCAATATGAAGCATAGGGATCAGGTGGTGGCCCTGAGAAAAAAAAATAAAAAAATAAAGGGGAGGGGTGCCAAGGTAAAAAGGGGAAGCCAAGGCAGAACTACAACTGCCAGGGGGAAGTTAGAATAGGGCCCTGTTATAATCTGTGTGGGCAAAAGCACCCGAATAAGGCTTCAGAGGGATACAGAAGGACACAGTGGGCGACAAAGAAGCGAAACTATGCAACTTTTGTGTGCAAGGAGTTTAAGGGCCAAGATGTTAGGAAGAACACATAAAAAGGCCAAACCAATACCTTCCAGGGTATTGCTAGCTAGGCATTTGGCAAACAGAAGAAGTTGCAGGCCGAGGAATACATTTTAAGAAGTTCGTTCCCCATCATCACATTAGAGAAGTACTCCATATGATACATTTCAGAGTATGGGGGAAACGATGTGCAAGCCCCAAGGAAAGAGGGGCACTCTAACTATAGGTTGGGATGTGTCTAGTCAGTGGATATTAGTGAATATCTGTTGCTCATAGACCACTGTGCAACAGTTTGCAGAACAGTCATAAGCGAAGATTTATGGCAAGAGGCAGGGTGAAAAAAGAGGAAAAGGGTGAAAAGGAGGAGAAGGGAGGAGAAGAAGAAGGGGTCAGTTTTTTTTTTTTTTTGGAAACGCGAGAGCAGAAATGGCTTCTCCACCCATAAAAAAATAAAAATAAAAAAAATAAAATAAAAAGGGAGGAAAGGATATATCAGAGCTCAAAGAAGAGTCTGATGGTTGTATGCCAGGGAGATATACGTTATGGCAGTAAGGAGTAAAAAAGGCTCTAGTTAGTGGCACTAACCTACCCATGTAGTGAGGACAGTTCTCGTAACCCTGCGTAGAATAACCAATTATGTTGCATTTGCTATTGTTAGAAAAAAAACTAAAATGCTCATATGAAAAAGACATAGTGCCAGGTCTGCAGGAGACCAGGCAGAAGCCTAGATACTGCAGTAATTAGGACAATTTTTTAATGCTATGACGAGACTTGTGCAGGGTTTGGAATGTCCTTGCAATTCTTCTATGGCATCTATGCAGAATAACAAAGCAGAGAGCAAGAGCTGTAATCTTGCAGAAAGAACAGGATAATCCATACCAAGAGAAAGTTCATTGTTCTAGTCCATTTTGAAACTGACAGAGTGGCAATAGCCAGCAGCAGGGCTAAACCTGCCAGAGCAAAAGGAGGAAATCAAAAAAGACTCCAGTGCCTAACAACTGAATCCTTGAAGGAATGGCCTCAATAGGAACAGTAGATTAATTATTCAGTGCAAGAATGCCTGGGTCCACAATAGGACCAATCCATTATGAATTCCTCTTCCATAGGGTACAAGGCAGCAAACCTGCCAGAGGAGTGAATAATCTCTCGGAGTTGAGCTATTCATCATTTAAAGCCCAATTGGCTTGATCCAAAACAGGAAAAGTCTTTCTGGATATTGCCTTCTTTCTTGTACTTAATGAAATATGTGGAGGCTGTGAAGACCTATGTGGATTGATGCACTGCATCAATCTATGCGTTCACAGTACCCAGCATATGCCGCTATGCTGAAGAATTAACTTAATTAAAATATGGTGGTGAAAAACCTTTAGCAGACACCACTAAGATGTCAGAGTCCCTCTTGTCTTCTGCAAATATAGGCGAGCCAGTCAATTTAGGTTCTAAAGCATGAACAGTAAAGAGGGAGAGAGGTAAAAGCATGTTCATGGCTGTTGGCGCCCTTCATTTCCAGAAATGATAGCCTTTGGAATAGATCAGAGATAGGGGCAGAGAATTCTGCTTTAATCAGTAAGGCCGCATGTTGCACGTCTGTGAGGAAGTCCTAATTAGGTGGAATGGAGCTGTGTCCATGCACGACAGGGGTGCCCAACCAGTGGCCCGGGGGCCACATATGGCCCGCGGAGCCCTCTGATGTGGCCCTTGACCTCCTGCTCTAAGATGGCAGGTTGGCAAGCCCAGATCACGGGTTGCCAACCTGCCATCCCTGAGCAGCAGTTTTGTGAATGAAGCCGCTGGTAGTGGAAGCAAGTGGCTGCAGAGCAGAGCCACATAAGCCAATGCTTCCTGTTTAGCGCCCGCTCCTGTCACAGGTAGAGTGATACCAAATGCACTCCGCCTGAGACAGCAACAGCCAGAGACATACCAGAAAAGAAGACGGTTATTAAAGGATGATATATCTGTTTTGCAGTGGTTACTGGGCTGCTTTCAAAATGATCCGCAGGTGCAGAGCAGCTGCGGGTTACCTGCATTGAGCCATAGACTTCTGTTATTACCTGCAGGTTTGTGGCGCCTTCAGAAAGTGCGCCACACCTGCAGGATATAATAGAAGTTTACAGCAATGTGCAGCTACCCCACAGAAAATCCACAGGTTCACTGCGCTGCACCCGCGGTTCGGGCAAATCGCAGAGCATCAGTGTGAAAGCAGCCTTAGGCCCCTTTCACATGACTGGTCTGACCCAATCGGACTTACTATTCACCTCTATGGAGCAGCAGATGTAAACAAACTTGTGTCTGTTTACACACGCCTACCTAAAAAAAAAAATAGAAAGGGATCTGCCCGTCTGGGCAAATCAGATTGGATCAGAGGGCCCATAGAGTAGAGTGGGCTGTGTCCGTGGACACGGACCTGTCATCTGATCCGCTCATTGTGGCCCGTGACCAGTTACCAATTCGCTTAAGTGGCCCTCGCTCTTCAAAAGGTTGGGCACCCCTGATGTAAGACCTTTGAATGCACTCAGAGCCTGCCACGGAATGCTCACTATTTGGCCCATATGCTCCAGCTCCCTGGTGCCTATAATCTGCCACTGCTAAATGAGTATTTTCCCCACGGGTTACTCATGGAATGGATATGGACTGAGGGAATTACAATAACCTAGGGGCCGAGTTCCTGTTGCTGTGTCCTGAGGAATTATGCAACAGGTGAGACAGGAAATGTTCAGCTAAGATGGCAGCCAAAAGTGTGCAGTTAGGAGTCCTACAAGAACTATCGCAAATACACCAAATTTAAATGGGTAAATGCTAGAACGTTACCTACATCGTTTAATAAAACGAGACAACAACAACTAGCTGAAAAAAAAAAAAAATTATATATTATAGCGCTGGAATTTTGCCATGTAATGCTATATAATAAGACAATGCTACTAAATTGGTATTTAACTCCCTCTAGTGGTATGCAATGTGAGTGAGACTTGTTTATTTTTCACATAAGAGCATGAAGGAAAGCCTATACAGAAAGTGACTTAATTAGTCTGTGAAAAGGACTCACCCACAGTGCCTCACCTAAATACCCATGAACCCTAGGTAACTGAACTGCATGCTGGGTAGATAATAAAAGAGGGAGAGTGGCCATTTTTCGTCCTTCCGCGTTTTTTTCCTCTTGGGTCTGAGACGTGTGACCTGCCTGCAGGGATCTGTGGGAGTGCTCCGAAAAGAGCGTGGCCTGTTCGATGCAGAGCGAAGTGGATGCCACTGGAGAGTGTCTTGCCACAGTGTAATGGATAAGCAGTGTGATCGGGTCGGAGGATCCAGGACGCCTGGCGGAGCCAAACGTGGGACCCGGTCATCTTGCGGAGCGGTGCAGCATGACGGAGCTGGCTGGCAGCAGGACTGAGATCACCAGAGCGGAGAATTAAGTGCTACATTTTTAGCTATCTATCTATATATTATGCAGTTTACGCCATAACTTGTGCCTTCATAACCAGTGGTCCATAAGGGGCGAAGCCCCCCCAGCCCACACCATCTGTGTGGCCATGCACTGTGTGGAACCCCGGACCAATAGGTCTCTAGCAGGAGACAGAAGCCGTGGCGCTGGGCACCTACAAACTAGGAAACATAGAATACAGCTGCCTGGCCACTAACGAATGTGAAATCACAAAGTGCAGATGCAACATGAAGTGTTTAAAGGTCGGAACGCTGAAAGAAGGTACGGTCGTATTAATACTAAAGTTGCTCTGAACAGAATGCCGAGTCTCTGTAGACAATAACGAAACCATTTTTTTTATTCTGCATTTAAGATTTTGTAGACAGTAAAGTGTTAAAACTGGCTGAACATACTGTTAACACTTTTCTCACTGTCTGTGCATGATATAGTGGGGCCCCTACTTGTGGCTGGTAGGTCTCTCTGTGCACTAGCAATACTCATTAACCATTGCAGCACCTCAGCGAACACAACATATGACTAAGCAAAGTCAGGATTTAGAAAACATGTCTAACCAGTGGCGGCCGGTCCAGAAGGGGTGCAGGGGCACCCCCCAGCCTGCGCCATCTGTGTGGCCGTGCACTGTGCAGGGTGCCGGACCAACAGGTCTCTACCAGGTCTGTCACCCTATCAGACATGCGACGACATCCCGAGGCCCCAATTGGCCCGTTTCATATTGTGCTTGGGGGACTGCGCCCCCAGCCCTCCCAGCCTGCGATACCAATGAATCAGCTTCTGGCCAATCAGTACAGGAAGACCCAGAAACCGGAAAGAAGTCCGGGTCATGACAGAAGCCGCAGTGCCAGGCACCAGGGGAGCCGTGACAGCTGGAGGGCTCTGTCATAGGGTGAGTGCGGACCTGTAGGGGACTGCCACATCCCCCCAAAAACCTCCAGCATCAGCCACCACTGCTACTAACTGCTTGTGTCTACATAGTGTAAAAGGAAATATTGTAGTGCACAGTACACTACAGGTCCAAGTAATAATCCAGCAAGACATGTATAGCAAGGAACTGGTAAAATACAGGGAAACCCTGTCTAACCTCGTCCATGCTGCTGGTCATGTCCTCCGAAGAGGTCTTCAGGGTCTGGGTGCCATAGGAATGTACCATGGCTCTGGACCTGTGTCGCACCTTGTGAATAACTACACTAGTTGCACCACATGTCAAGATGAGCATGAATCAGGATTAACATTATGGTTAATAGGAATATACTATTTGGTATACCGATTCCTGAAATGGGAGTATGTTTTTCCAATCTAATCAGCTGATACACTTGCAGTGTATGCATCCCTTTGGGAAAGAAAGAAAGAAAGAAAGAAAGAAAGAAAGAAAGAAAGAAAGAAAGAAAGAAAGAAAAAGAAAGAAAGAAAGAAAGAAAGAAAGAAAGAAAGAAAGAAAGAAAGAAAGAAAGAAAGAAAGAAAGAAAGAAAGAAAGAAAGAAAGAAAGAAAGAAAGAAAAAGACTTGCTATAAATTTTTTCACAAAAGAACATCACTGATGAATAAACAGGCACATAACAGAAATGTAATGTCTGCTCTCATCTATAAAGGTGTACATACAGTAGGTATGAGAGCTGAATTGGTTAAAAGAACTCTTCCCTTAAAATCTTGAGTCGGTCATACATAGATCGCTATTTGTCTGGTTTCCATATTTCGATCCCTGTATGGGCAGGGTGGTGGTACAGAAGTCGATCTTTAGATTGACATTTGTACAACCCCCCTGGTCGGAATTTTACCACTCGATTAGCGCCGCTGGCTATAGCCACAGTGCATTCTGATACCAGGGACATCTCCACCGCTGTCAGAACACAAAGGCACAGCGGGAGAATGAAATCCACATTGAATGTAAAAAAAATAAAAACACACACACAAGGAGAAGAAGGATGAATTTTCTATGGGCTGCTTTATGTATGTTAAGGAGCTAGACAATCAAATTCTCTGCCAGCTTTCTTTTCTGTGTGTTGCTGTTGTAACTGATCTGGAGTACCCACTGTACCTGGAGGACATCTGCTTTTGTATTATTCAAAATGGATATCCAGACAAACGGACGATTAATATTTTGAACAGTGTAAAAAAATTTAGAACAATGACAAGTCTTCCAAAATACTAGGAGCCATCCTCAAAAACTAAAAATGTTCAAATGTCTCTGATTAAAAGTAATTTAAAAGACAATTTTTATACGTCTAACAGGTTAAAGAATCTAATCCTCGCTTTCATTTTATCACCTGAAGCGGATAACAGTAGAAGATACAAAAGTCAAGATAAAGACAAACCTCCAATTGTAGAGCATCACATACCTTGTGGCACTGGTCCCAGAGCTTCCTTGCATGAGGATCATACGTCCAGGACGGAGACCCCCAAATATCGTGCATGTGTACGGGATAATCTGCACAAGTGAACAACAATAAAAACCAAGCTGTCAAATACTCCAAAATACTAAAGGAAACTGCACTACTGCTGTGTGGCTGCTATGGAACCAAAAATTAAAGATACACACCAACATGATTCCAAGGACAAAAATAATAGGATGAGGCTATGGCATACCCCGGCAATCAAGTGGGACTATTTTTTGGACATTTCTCACCCCCCCCCCCCCCCCCCCCAGGTCTTGATCAAGAGACATCCTTGCATTACACTCTTGTGCTTAAATTCATTTAAAGTGGTAGTAAAGTTTACAAAAAACAAAAAAAACCTCCAAAATAAAAGGCATAATGTGCTAGTAGGATATACTATTATTATGAAATACTAACCATCTTCACGCGGTCTTCCTTCTGGGTTTGCGGGCTGCAACTGGTTCAATGGCCGAGCGTCATGCGTTAGTCACGACAGTGGCTTTGAGCTCTGAAGGAACGCCATAGATACCTGCTGCACGTTTAAGAGCTACTTTACCAGTAGGTTAAAATGAAAATTCAGGAGTTTACTACCACTATAATTTTCACTTAATCAATTGGCACTTGTTCCACTATGCACTAGACTAGATGTTGCAGATTCATTTCACAGAACTTTCATGTTTTGTAACATTGAAGAATTAGCAGGTTAGAAATATTGTGCTAGCAGTCATTTTTTTTCTTGCTTCTTAACCAATTGACTGTCATAAATCAGGAGCCGTTGACCAACCGAGTTCATATTCTATATGAACTTAATGTTTATTTTGTTAAAGTTTTATGACTTGCTTTATAGTTTCAGTCATAGAATAATATTTTATTGTGCAGACCTAAGGTTACACTTTACCATATATTATAATGAATAATCACAATATTATTGATTTTGATATTGTATTTTATCAAAATTGGGTTATATATGGTTGGAGGGTATATCAGTTGTCACATTTGGGTGTATTTTAAATGGCCTGCTCAGGTAGGGGCGGGGGATAGGAAACCTAGCTTTGAGATTTCTCTATTGAGAAAATATTTAAAGCCAAGTTCACCTTTAAAAAAAAAAAAAAAAAATTACACATTTATATATATATTATATATATATATATATATATATATATATATATATATATATATATATATATATGTGTGTGTGTGTGTGTGTGTGTGTGTGTGTGTGTGTGTGTGTGTGTGTGTGTGTGTGTGTGTGTGTGTGTGTGTGTGTGTGTGTGTGTGTGTGTGTGTGTGTGTGTGTGTGTGTGTATGTATGTATGTATGTATGTATGTGTGTGTAACAGCCATAACCCCTGGGGGTGGCAATGAATTTTCTGGACTTACCAATTAACTCCTCCTTGTAGCTCGTCATTCGTTGTCTAGGGGTTCCAAGGGTTAGTACCCAGTAATTCCAGAAGCTGACACTCAAATGTCCTTTTGAGGGTTTTTATTTTCAAAGAATAACGTTCAAATACAACACAGTCTCAGTTGGGAATAGAGGGTACAGATAAAAAAAGCTCAGGCACTTCAGAACTGCTGACATCAATTGAAAGTCTCTTTCGATAGCCCAGAGAGTAGCCACTCGCAACTGGGCACTTCACTGTTGGATAAACCCGTTTGTAGATTTAGCAGCCAACAAGTGATTTCAAAGATTTGCAAAGTCTCTGCCACAGACTTGGTTGTAACTGAAAGGCGAGTTAGGAACTTTTCCTACGGTACCTTGATCTTTCAGCCACTTCGGCGATACCGTAAGAAATGCAGATTCACTAGTGTCCATACAACTTCAGCTCCCAGGCTCTTACCGAGCAGCCAGCTTCTTGGCCCTCCTCCTGCTCGCTTGTACGAGTTGCCACGCCTCTCCAATCCTGAGAGCACACCGGAACACCTCAGAATCCTCCTTCAGTTACTGGGCCTTGAACTTGCCAGTTCTGAGGCTCGGGAACGAACGGATCCCCACCCCAGACCATGAGGGTCTCTGGGGCTGGTCAGGGTGACCATGCTTACGGGGGCAGCAGACACTCCTGGGTCCGGGACCCTCACGGGGTTGGTCCGGACCAGAACCAGGAATCAAACAGCAAGCCGAACCCTGAACACATGACTTCAGCATCTTAATACCCCTTCCAGACTACACAGCGGGGCCAGACGCGCCCACTGATTGGCTCAGAGAAAGATTGGTACCTAACAAGTCCAACCAGGCTCTGTTCTCAGCCGGTCACAGGTGCCTCACTGCACCCATGACCAGGCAGAACTCCAGTACAGCCCAGCCAAACTGATGCCAAAGTAAATGACCTACACAATTAACCCCCAGAACTCCATTACAGTTCTGGAAAAAACTAAATTTGCACATATAGCGCACACTTTAGAAAAGTGTCAGCGCTACATATATATTATATATAATAAATGCTATATATATTCCCCCCCCCCCCCCCCTAAAGCATCATACCTGTGATCAGTGGATTGTGGGTGCAATGTCAGGCTCTTGCAAACTCTTCCTCTAGCTCCCAGCCTACACTTCTGTACAGGCTTTCAGTTTCAGAGCTGGGGAGGAAATATAAAATGGACTAGGAGTACATTGATTACCACACTTGTATTCCATTAAGAACTACAAGTCTGTCTGCTGCGGTGGCACAAGGGGGCCTGAAGTTCAGGTAATTTCAGATCTCTGAATGAATGATGCGGCTGTGCAGGTAGAGCACAATTGCACCAATTTCAAAAGTGACAGCTGCTGCAGTGGAGCACACTGTCATGGGGTAGGTGCTGGGGAGGTGATGGTGTTGCTTAGAAACTTGTTACACCCTTAATACAAGTGTAACATGTTGCTAAAGCTGGAGTTAGCCTTAAAAAAGTTTGCAAATACAATTTTTATTACTTTGGAATCTTGTTGGTGTAAACTGTAATAATGTACCATAAATTCAAACCACTGGAGGCAGAGCACATGGCCCAGTACCTCCAGTTTTTGGTAAAAAACAAACTGATGGATAGGGCCAACAAACCAATAAGCATGTTAAGCATTTTCTTGTGCAACAAAATGCATGAGGTGCCATTCACATTTGATGGCACTGCTGTGCACATGAAATAGAGATGCACTTTTTTGCACATTCCTGCAATGCACAAAATGTAAACCTATCCAGTGCTCACTGGACCAGATGTCTCCATTGAAAGATTTTCACTCACTTGCTTTTCTGGTAACAACTATAAATGGTCGCAATGCACACGGGGCTTAACCACTTGCCGACCGCCCTATTGTAAAAAGACGTCGGCAAAGTGGTTTTAAAATCCTGACCGGACGTCATAGGACATCCTCAGGATTTAGGGGCACGCATCGCGGCGATCGTTGTTGCGGGGTGTCAGTCTAACACCCCGCAACTATGATCTTGGTAAAGAGTCTCCGACGGAGACTCTTTACCACGTGATAAGCCGTGTCCAATCACGGCTGATCACAGTGTAAATTAGGAAGAGCCGTTGATCGGCTTTTCCTCACTCGCGTCAGACGCGAGTAGAGGAGAGCCGATCGGCTGCTCCTCTGACAGGGGTGGTCTGTGCTGATCGATTATCAGCGCAGCCCCCCCCCCCCCCCCGAGGATGCCCACACTGGACCACCAGAGACGCCACCAGACCACCAGGGATGCCCAGTACAAGGTATGCCAGCCTAGACCACCAGGGATGACACAGTGCCCACAATGGATGCCAATCAGTGCCCACAATGGATGCCAATCAGTGCCCACAATGGGCATTACTGATTGGCATTCATCAGTACAAAACAATGCTGCCTATCAGTGCCCATCCGTGCCACCTATCAGTGCTGCCTATCCATGCCCATCCGTGCCACCTATCAGTGCCACCTCATCGGTGCCCATCAGTGCCGCCTTATCAGTGGAGAAAACTTTTTAAAGTTTTGAAAACTGAAACAAAAAAAAAAAAAAAAAAAAAAAAAAAAACGCAGAGGTGATCAAATACCACCAAAAGAAAGCTCTATTTGTGGGAAAAAAATTATAAAAATGTCATTTGGGGACAGTGTAGCATGACCGCGCAATTGTTATTCAAAGTGCGACAGCGCTGAAAGCTCAAAATTGGTCTGAGCAGGAAGGTGTATAAGTGCCCTGTATTGAAGTGGTTAAAAAAAAAAAAAAAAGCAGAAGCAGCTCAATGTTAAAAGAGTTACAAAACCCAGGACCCTGCCTTCACTAGATCTGGTCTCTTACAGAACATGGAAATGCAATTTTCAGACTCCATGGCAGGCAAGCGGCACATTGGCCAGATAGGGCCACCTGCTAGTAGCTAGGCTATCTGGCCTAAAGTCCAACATGAGTATCCTACCTTTGGCCTGGTGCGATCGTGTCAAGGAGCAGTGAGGTGTCGTTTTCCCTGGCAGCAGTTTAGTGTAGGGTGATGTCTCCTCTCCCCTGCACGCAGTCTGTGTGTGGTGCTGACCTGGTGTAGTCTTTTAGGCCCCTGATGGAGTCCTCAAGGACGTGTCAATGCTTGCCTGTGGCCAGCCCTCTCGCAGCAGGTACTTAGGCAGGGAGGGACTCCCCTGGGGGTCAGTGGTCTCACTCATCACCAGCACTCCTCTTCCAGACCCAGCTCGCTCCAGCTGTTCAGCTGAAAATGCCTGCTGGGGTATAGGTCCCAAGTACCGGTGGGTAGATACCTCTGTGTCCCCCTACTACACCAGGGCGGCAGGCAAGAGAGGAGGTACAGGCCAACAATTGGAGTCCCTTGTCAAGCAGGTTGTGAAGGATTGCCTGAAAGAGATGGGGTCCTGCCGGGCTCGCAAACCTCCTGCAGAGCTTTTATGTTCACTAGCAAGGGAGACACAAGCCTAGGAAACATGGGAGTCCTCTCAGACAAGTCACCCATCTGGGTGAGGTGGAAGATCCTTGTACGAGTTTTCGACTTCGCCCTGCTTTCTCCTCTGGTGAAGGCAGTAAGAGAAGCCTTACATTTGGAAGAACCAGTGGTCCCCCAAACAGAGGAAGTTTAAGCAGCTAAGTTTACGCAGGAACTGCTCTGATATAGATACGTTTAAAAACCAAGCTAATGTTTTGAGACAAAGGTTTCTTGATAAGGGCTATAATCAGGGAGAAGTAGTTAGTGTCTCAAGAAATGGAGATAGGGCGTCAGTACATCAGGTGAGATAAATTTTCAGTGATTGGCACCATAGCTCTATAAGGGCTCTTTCACACGGACGGACCGTATGTCCGTTTTTCACCCTTCCGTTTTCGGATGAAAAACGGACATACAGGTATCCCTATGGGATAGCGGGTGTCAGCGGATGAGCATCCGCTGACACCCGCTCTCGTCCGTGCCCGCTATGATCCGTTTCTGCAGACGGAGGAAAACCCCATTTTTTCACCTGTCTGCAGAGCGGATCGGATGACGACGGACTCTACGGTCCGTCGTCACCCGATCTCCCATAGGGGAGAGCGGCGCTCTGACAGGTCCGTCCCTGCACGGAGTGCAGGGACGGACCTGTCATCTTCTGCTCAGCGGAGATCGCTACGGCGATCCCCGCTGAGCAAGCGGCTATCCACGGGGCGGATCTGCACTGATCCGCCCCGTGTGAAAGAGCCCCAACTCTCACACAGACCAAATATACACCGATTTGGGTTATTTTTTACCAAAGATATGTGACAGTATAAATTTTGGCCAAAATTTATGAAAAAAAAAAAAAAAAATTACTAATTTGATACATTTTATAACCAAAACAAAAATGCTTTTATTTTTTTATTTATAGCGCAAAAAATAAAAAATAAACCCAGTGGTGATCAAATACCACCAAAATAAACCTCTATTTGTGTGAAAAAAGGACAAAAAAAATTAAAAATCATATGGGTAGCATGTTGCCAGACTGAGTAATTGTCATTCAAATTGTGAGAGCACTGAAAGCTGAAAATTGGTCTGGTCTGGTTAGGAAGTGCCCAGTGGTCAAAAAATAAATAAATAAAAAAAAAAAAAAAAAATTCTACAGGTTGCATGTTTCAAGTTATATAGAGGAGGTCTAGGGCTAAAATTATTGCTCTCGCGCTACCAATCGCAGCAATACCTCATATGTGTGGTTTGAACATAATTTTCATATCCAAAAAAAAAAAAAAAATGCACCATAGCATAATACTGCTAAGCTATATAAGGCAGTTACCAAAAAAAAATTAGTGAATGGAAGTTTTTAGGGAATGGAGATGGTGTCAGATTGATTGTGGAAAGACACGTGACCAGAGACACATAGAAGTGCACCACCACCACATGAAAGGCCTCCTTACCAGATGCCAAAAACAAATCCACATAAGCAGAAAATATCCCTTTAAAATTTTCCCCCTTTAGACAGACCAATGTAAGTGAAATAATTAAGTGCATGATGTATCCAGATGGACCGCAAGCAACCATCTTAAGGAGTGCCTCCTTACCGAACAGTAAACTTCAAGCAGTAGGTAACCATGCACACTCTCCTTACAAAATGTCCCCTTACCAAAACAGCCCAGATTAGGAAGGCAAATACAGCAAGCAAGGATTCCTCCACAGTCTGAGGTCATATGTAGATCGATGGCAGAGAGCTTTCAACAGGTACCCAGGAAAGAAAGTATTTGCACCATAGCGTTATACTGTACTAAAAGGTTTATTCAAAGTTTAAAAAGTTTGCACTTACAAACTGACGAAATAAAAACTTAAGATTTCAAAATTGTAGAGCCGGCCGGCTAAAACGATACAATTTTAAAATCTTCTGTTTTTATTTCGTCAGTGTGTAAGTGCATTTGTTTTTGGCATCTGGTAAGGAGGCCTTTCATGTGGTGGTCGGGGTGCACTTATATGTGTCTCTGGTCACGGGTGTCTTTCCACAATCAATCTGACACCATCTCCATTCACTAAAAACTTCCATTCGCTGATTTATTTGGTAACTGCCTTATATAGCTTAGCAGTATTATGCTATGGTGCATTTTTTGTTTTTTTCGGTGACCTTTAATTGTGTCCTATGAGTATACCTGGGAAGGAACAGAAAGCACACCACATCGCTTTACCACATCTTTACAGCAACCGGACCATCAACCCGGGCTGGGTTAAAGCCATATGCTAATTTATGGCTTACTTCTGGTAAGCATGTTTTATATAAGTACATGAAGCAGCATTTTGGAGATTATTCTTGCTGAAGAAATTATTCCTGCTGAAATTGACTTTTAGTTTACCCCAGTGGGAATATTTCTATTTGGACTTCAATAGCGTGATTTTATTGCTGCTGTATTTGAGGTCTATTAATTTTTATTTTTTGATTAGTGCAGTTTTTTTACCTTTTATAGTTTTCATATGCGGGTGCTACTCATGTATGCATTTGCTTCTGCACGTGAGCTCGGCGGGACGGGGCGCGTTTAAAAAAAAAAATATATAATAATTTCTATTTTTACACCGTTAAAAAAAATAAAATAAAAAAATAAAAAAAAGTGACACAATTTATTTATTTTTTATTACAAGGAATGTAAACATCCCTTGTAATAGAAAAAAAAAGCATGACAGTACCTCTTAAATATGAGATCTGGGGTCAAAAAGACCTATATCTATTTACACCAACCAGGACTATGAGCAAAATTTCCAAACCATATGTCTTCCAGAGCCAATCTGTGCCCCAGCAGTCCAGGATGTCCTAGGGTTCCTGCAGTCGGTCAGCTCCCTCTGGGTACAGGTGTCGGCTATTTCTGCTTTCACTGGAGTGTCATGGCCAGACCCTTTCTTTGTTCGTCAATTATTCAAAGGGGGATCTCTCATTTGTCCTTGATTTCTTCTCACAGCTTGTCAAGCCACTCTCGATCAAGGAACTTGTTATCAAAACTACCTTTGTGGTAGCCATAACAGCTAAGAGAATATCCAAAACCCGAGCATTGGGTTCAAAAGAGCCTTTCCTAACCTTTTTCCCAGACAGATTGGTGCCAATTCCGTTGCTGGGGGCTCACCGCAAAATTACCTCAATCTTCCTTGAGAATCAGGAAATTGTACTTCCCACCTTTAGATCAGCCGAAAGCGCGGAGGTGCATGCCCTCGACGTGAGGGACACCTTGAGACAATACATGGAGGTCATGGCTCCCTTTGGTCAGTCTGAGTATCTCTTTGTCCTCTTCCAGGGGAAGAATAAGGGGCTGTGTGCCACGGTCAGATCCATCCCTGCTTGGATTGTCCATTCTATCAAATGGGCCTATAAAGCGAAGGGCTCATCGCCTCCGGAGGCGGTGACAGCACATTCAACCAGAAGTGTCTCAACATCATGGGTGGCCTTGCGACACATTGCCCCCGAAGTAATCCGCAAAGCAGCCTCTTGGTCTTCGATCACCACATTTATGTCCCATTACTGTATTGAACCAGCTGCAATATCTTTTGTTAATTTTGGCTTACAAGTACTGTCAGTTGGCAGTGTCAATTAACAATTTGTTCAGAAATTTGCCCACCCGGATGTATACGGCATGTTATTTCCCACACCTATGCTGCTATGGAGTCCTTCAGGAAAATGCCCTATCAAATACTTACCATAGTTTTGCTTTCCTGATGGACTCCATGGCACCAGTATCTGGAGACGGAACACAGCTGCACGTTTGGAGCAAAGATTAATGAGAGTAGGGTCTTATAGGGTAGGAGTGGAGGTGGGGCTAAACCCATGCACGTATGCTGCCATGGAGTCCATCAGTAAAGAAAAATAACAGTAAGTATTTGATAGGGAATTTTCCTATTTTAGTAATTATAAACTGCTAAATACCCTCTCTCATCAGCAGTATACAGCAGTCTTGTGACTTCTATCAGTGTCTAGCCGAGCACTGGTCACAGCTTGTAGGAGGACTTTTCATTCCCCTCTGACTGTCCTATGAGACTGCATGACCCCTCACTCTGTCTGGACACTGCTATATATAAAAAAAAAAAAAAAAAAAAAAACAACACCACCAACACCTCTCTAGCAATACACATCTAATTGAGCATGTGCAGAGTACCCCCAGGCTCTGTACTATCAGGAGATGGATTGATGACTGTGGAAGAAGGAGAAGATCAGAGAGGACAGGATCAAACAGCCTCTTTTTAATTTTTTTTAACAATGCACAGGATTAACCCCTTAAGGTTCCACGTTGAGTATAACAAGCATAATTTACTGCTGTGAGTTTAGTAACAATTTAAGTTTGGATTTTGCTTTCCTGCCTGGAAAGTGGTGTTCGGAGAGTCGACTAAGAACATCTGATCGGATGTTTTCTGGTGGGCTGTTCAGGAATATAAGGGCAGTGAAAACTTCCTCCTGGTAGCCAAGGAAGCATTTGGGGTTTTGGGTGGAGTTTCGGTAAATGACATACGAGTTGTATATGGCCAATTGAAAAAAAATGATTGCGACTTTTTTATACCAATGGTATGTCCGTCTTGTGGCAAGGTAGGGTTCGAGCATTTGGTCATTGAAGTCTACTCCCCCCATAAACAAATTATATTCATAGATGCATTTTGTTTTTTGGATGGGGCCATTTCTTCTGGGGATTTTCTACGAAGGTATCATTGTGGATTGAAGACAACATGTAGACATCCCTTCTGTCCCTCCACTTCACTGCCAAAATCTCCTCGTTTCGCAGACTTGCCGTTTCTCCTATTCTCAACTTCTTATTGACAACCCTTTGAGGAAAGCCCGGTTCTTTTTTTACTGTGCCACATGCTGGCATCTTCTTCCGGTGAAGGTTGTGGAACAGGGGTAGAGATGTGTAGAAGTTATCTACGTATAAATGGTAGCCTTTATCCAGTAGGGGGTATATGAGGTCCCAAACAATTTTCCCGCTTGAGCCCAAGTAGTCTGGGCAATTAGGGGGCTGCAGCTGGGTGTCCTTCCCTTCGTACACTTTGAAGGTATACATGTACCCTGTGACTCGGTCACATAATTTGTATACCTTCACCCCATAGCGGGCCCTTCTGCTGGGAATAAATTGTTTGATTTTAAGCCTGCCACTAAATTTAACCACTTGACCACTGGGCAGTTAAACCCCCTTCCTAACCAGACCAATTTTCAGCTTTCGGTGCTCTCACACTTTGAATGACAATTACTCCGTCATGCAACACTGTACCCAAATGAATTTTGTGTCCTTTTTTTCCACACAAATAGAGCTTTCTTTTGGTGGTATTTAATCACCGCTGGGTTTTTTATTTTTTGCGCTATAAATCTAAAAATACTGAAAATTCGGTAAAAAAAAAAAAAAAAAAATTCTTTGTTTCTATTAAAAATTATTGCAGAGTATTGGCGAGTATTGGCAAGTATTGGCAGAGTATTACAGTGTTGCACAGTGGTGGCAGAGCATTGCACAGTGGTGGCAGAGCATTGCCCAGCGCTGTGGGCATTACACATCCAGCCCACAGCACTGGTCCTGTCTCTCCCCCTCTCCGCTTCTCTGTACAGAGAGGGGAGGGAGGAACCGGCGTCATGACGTGACGCCGGTTTGTGTACATGTGATCGCTCCGTCATTTGACGGAGCGATCACGTGGTAAACAGCCGCTATCAGCGGCTGTTTACCGTGATCCATGATGCGCCGGGTCCTCGGGACCCGGCGGTCACGGATGTTCCCGGGGCTGTAGACGTCTTTCGACTATAGCACGGTCGGCATGTGGTTAACAAGGGACTCATCCACACATATGTGTTGGTCCGGGATAAACAGCTGGGGGAATATTTCAAATAAATAATTTAATAGTGGCCGAATTTTGAAAACCCTGTCATAATTTGGGTCATTTCAGGGATGGCACTGGGTATTATTGAAATGGAGGAACCTCATTATCATGAGGTATCTGGTTCTGGGCATTACCTTGTAGAAGATTGGCATGTGGTGGATTGACCAATAGGAATTCAAAGTGTTTTTTTGGTGAGTCCCATAAAAAACGTGAGGCCTCAAAAAAAATAAAACACACCTTTAACTCTTCCACCGGTCTCTCCACTCGTAGGGATGGGCATAATAGGACATTGGATTATTTAAAATAAATTGTTGTGCATAGAGGTTGCACTGGGCCACAATTGTTAATAGCATGTCCTCTAAAAATTAAATCAAAAAAATTGATTGGGGAAAAATTCTGTGTCCACCTGGACTCATGGCTGGGCAGTGAAAAGGGGGAATGTTGGCTTCTCCTGAATTAGGAGGAAGCCACAAGGGGTTCTGAAGGGCATAGGTCCTTGGCCTTTCTCTCCGAGGTACTGCAGTGCTGGTGGATGGCACTGCCTCCTCACCAGAACGCCTTCATTCAGAATATTTTCCTCCTCTGAGTCACACAGTGTTCCACTAATGAGGTCTGGCTCCTAATTAACGTCTGACTCAGAATCTGAGTTTGAAAGGGAATCCGAAAAAGAGCTCCCGTTGCTCTCGTCGGCCTGGGAAAGTATTTGGTACACCTCCTTGGCGGAAAAGCATCTTTTGGACATGGTTGCTGGTGGTGATGCGACTACACAGGTGTGTGCCAAGCCTGCACCGATTGGCACTGATGAGTACAGATGGACACTGAGGTGGCACAGAGGGGCACTGATGAGGTGGCACTGATCCCAAATAGGCACTGTAATTTGTGTTACAACTCACTAAAGCACAGATCGCTTTCAGATCCTCTCTCTCTCTCTCTCTCTCCTCACACACGGTCTCTGTGTGAGGAGAGAGAGCCGGCAATGAGAGATGATCTCATATGTTTATGTAGCGCAGGTGTTTTTGCCACCTAATTTGCCATATGAATAATGTGATATTCTTTGGACAGAGTTTGGCTCCCTCTAGTGTTTTTCGTTGTATTTGTGTTAAGACTTTTGTAATAGCCAGCTCAAATGCATTGTGGGGTATGTAGTGACTCATATGTAAATTACCAGTCAAGGAACTACCCACCCAAAATGCTCACTTACCTACTCACAAGGCTGAGTTAAAGAACTGCATGCTGGGTAGGGAAATAAAAGACACGGCGCAGCCATGTTTTTGCTCTTTTCCTCCTGGGACGCCATTGGAGACCTGCATGCAGGGAGCTGCGAGTGTATGACTGCGGCCTGTTTGGCACGGAGCGGTGTTGCAAGGTCTCTAAAGAGTTCCAGAACACAGTCGTGCTGGATCAGCGTGTGTACGGAGAGGAGGACCACAGATAAACCGAAGGTTCCTGCTTTACAGTCACCAATCATCTGACGGAGGGGTGCATTGTGACGGCGTCAGCTTGGAGCGGGACTGAACTATCTGAAGCGAAACAGGACAAGCGTCTGGTGAGCGGGCAGTTGCCCAGATTGATATAACACTTTATTGCTACACAAACTAGGGAGGGTGTTCACTTAATTAGACTGCGTCCAGTGAGGCTTCAGAGTTTGTTTTACTCCGTCATCAAGTGAATGCGGGTGCATCCTTCAGTAAGGGAGACGTTCCATCAGTGTTCTAGATAACCAAGCACCCAGTTACTTATTCATCATCTTTCCTGGATTACAATTACTGCAGTATAATAAGCTAGCTGAAGAAAGAAGATCAAAGACTACCATTCACTATAAAGTGCTTATTATTCTTTATGCACTCTAAGGACTGTAGTACAACCTAGGGAGCCCTTGAGCCTGTGACATAAGAATATGTGTTGTATTACACTGTTGTGTATTGTGTCATAGCGTACTGCAGGTTTGGTTTGTGTGTGTATGCTCTGAAGATGGAGTGGAGTGTGCTCAATTGAAATATTGAGTGCCGATTCCACTTTTAGCCTGCCTGCGCATACTCTAAATTGACTATTGACTTTGGGTTTCACATACACTTCAATTATTATTGTCATTTTATTATATCAGAATTACCACTGTTACTAACGTGTTTGACCAAATTCCATCAGTAAACTGTTTATGTGGTTAATCTACAACTTGTGTGAGATTTTGTCTTTTATCACAGCCGGAGGAGAGAAGGATACCTGGGTAATGGTAAATTACAGTATATTGTATTATAATTGTGTTGCTTTTTGCCATTGGGTCTCACACAAACACCCACATAGTTGTGCCTAGGGGGTCGAGTCTATATTCATGGGTTGATAGGCAGGGTGTAGATCCAAAACAATCATCAGCAGCTCCTTAGGGGGCAAGTGCTACATTTACATTTGAGATCATCTCTCATTGGCCACGCCAATCATGCTGTAAACGGCCGCTGTGATTGGCCATTTAAAGCGATCTGTGACTGGCTGTGTCCAAGGGAGGACGTCCTATGACGGCCTCCTGGAAATTTAGGTCGGCGCTGTAGCCGTCATTCAGCTATAGCGCAGCAAGTGGTTAAAAGTCAGCAGCTGCAGTATTTGTAGCTGCTGACTTTAAATTATTAGTTTTTTTGATTTATTTTACTTTTTTTTTTATATTCGGAAACCCGCTGAAATTTTTTTTTCTTCTTTTTTTTTTATACACCTGTAAGGGTAAAGGCATAATGAGCTAGTATGTGCCGCATACTAGCGCATTAAGAAATACTTACCTTAGAATGAGGCTTCGGTAACTCACCTGGTCCACGCTGAGGTAGCTGACATGTTCCCTCGGCGTGTCTTCTGGGTATCGCGACTCCAGCGATGCGAGTGGCTGGAGCCGCAATGTCGTCAACTCCCACGCATGCACGCGGGAGACTTCTTCCCGGCAAGGTTCGGATTCTGCCAGCCTTTCAGCGGAGAATCCCCCGTGCACATGCGTTGCTGCAGTAAGCACGGGGAATATCTCCTAAACCGTACAGGTTTAGGAGATATTTTTTTTTACCTACAGGTAAGATATAGGCTTACCTGTAGGTAAAAGTAATTTTTTTGACTATACAACCGCTTTAATGGTGACCTACCACTGAGGAAATGCACTTAGCTTACAGTGGTATTAAACGCAAAAGCATACTTTTATTATATTGCGTTTACCTTTTCACAGATGAGATGGCTGTATTAGCTTTCATTCCTTGATTTTCACCTGGCAATCCAACCCTAAAGCTGCTTTCACACTGGGGTGTTGGCGGTAAAGCGCCGCTATTCTTAGCGGCGCTTTACTGTCATTTTAGCTGTGCTATTCGGCTGCTAGCGGGGCACTTTTAACCCCCTGCTAATGGCCGAAAAAGGGTTAAAACCGCCCGCAAAGCAGGGCTTTGCCAGTGCTGCCCATTGATTTTGAACAGTGCCCGCACATGTGCAGGACGGAGCCGCACTTCAGCCGATTTGCAGATCAGCTGGATTGACATGACCAGGGCGCAAGCGCACATCGTAGGAGGCATCTCTCGATGTGAGATACCATTTCATGGCCACAATTAAAACCTATACAAACAGCGGGGGGGGGGGGGGGGGGGGGGGGGGGTGGGGGGGGGGGCGGGGTGGGGGGGGGGGGGGGGGGGGGGGGGGGAACCGTAGTTCTCACATTGTGCCTCGCTGTTGTGAGGCGGCTTTACAGGGGTCTGATGGTCCGATTTTGTCTGTATTGCAGGACGGGTTTGCTGTGTTGAATGGCCGGTTTTGCCTGTGTGAAAGGTCAGGTTGCAACACAGACAAAACCAGCTCTTCAACACAACCATAAGCCACCCTCCAGCAGCAGCGATGCACAATCTGAGAACTACGGTCTCAACCTGTTTGTATAGGTTTAAATTGTGCCTGTGAAATTGTATCTCCTCCTACGATGTGCACATGCGCCATGGTTACGTCATCCCAGCTGATTGGCAAATCGGCTTTTCCGTACGGCTCATGCGCAGTACCTCCCTGTCCCTATTCGATGGGGGGGGGGGGGGGGGGCA
Source organism: Lithobates sylvaticus (assembly GCA_028564925.1). Lineage (NCBI taxonomy): Eukaryota > Metazoa > Chordata > Amphibia > Anura > Ranidae > Lithobates > Lithobates sylvaticus. Next base: position 105,346,325 of record CM053034.1, on the reverse strand, counting down.
CTTCTCGACAGAACTGGGGCACTTTAATACAGGAGGTGTTTTACTGGCCAGATCATCAGGTGAAAATAGAGGGGAAAAAAAAAAAAAAAAAAAAAAAAAACTAAAAAACGCAGCCACCACATCTAATGATTAGTAAGCTGCAAAAATAAATATTTTTGGGGGTTTTGGGATTAATAACCAAACACCAAACTCAGGTTAAAAAAAAAAAAATAAAAAAAAAAAAAAAAAAAAAAAAAATCGGGGGAAGTCGTGGGTGCCGATATCCCCAAAAAAAGTGACAAAAATGGCAAGCGCCGCCGAAAAATAGCGAGCGCTGCCAAAAAAAGACCGAATTGCGGGCGGAAAAAAACGAAGCGGCGCCGTAATAGACCGAGCACACTGTTCGGCTCTGCTCGTAGGTCTTTTTCGGCGCCGCACGCGACAGAGCGTCTCGGCGGCGGGAAATTTAAACCCAGACAAGACTGCAAATGACGCTGGCAAGCTACAATGACACTGGGCAAGGCTGCAAATGACGCTGGGCAAGGCTGCAAATGGCGCTGGGCAAGGCTGCAAATGACGCTTAAATGTAAGGTTTTTTTTTTCCCTAAACTTCCCTCCTAAAACGTTTTTTTCCTTAAAATGCCCTCCTAAACTTGGGGTGCGTGTTATACGCCGATAAATACGGTATGTATGCTTTACTCAAAAAAGTACCTTTTATTACTCTCAGCCTCCTCCAAATTTAGACTTCACTTTAGAGGATGGCTATGTTTGTTCTCCATAGTCCCATTGTATACAGTAAACCCCCGCTATATTGCGGTTCAGTTATTGCGGTCCCGGTATATCGCGGTATTTTAATTAGGACCTGTTATACTGATATTGTGGTAATATTTTGCCATTTTCGCAGTTATGTACTCTATTTTTTACTGTACTGTACAGTTAAGACAATATTTTTGTGTTTTAAAAATCCTCTTGATCTCTCTCTCTATCTTTAATGTGTTTCTATTGCATAAAAGTGTGTTTAAAGACCTTTAAATGCTATTAAAAAATTAACAAAACATGCCTAGGGTGTATTTAAATAGGGTCTTTCTATTTCGCGGTTTTTCACTTTTCGCGGGTGGGTCCGGAACCTAACCCCAGCGATGGAGGGGGGTTTACTGTATAGGAATATATAGTCACCCTCTCTTAACAAGTTCACTACTGCACTATATCTGAAAGACAGCTACAGCGCCGTCGTCCAGTTCTGGAAGGGTGTCCATGGATGTCTTCCAAGATCATCCCCAGCCCGCTGCGCGCTCCCTGGTGCGCTCTGAGACTGCTGTGTCCTTTGGACAGCTGATCACATGTAGACAGATCTGCTGGTTATCGGAAGTCCTTTTCTCTGTGAGGAAAAGAGAACTGCTAACCGGCAAGGCTATATTATTATTATTATTATTATTATTATTACACAGGATTTATATAGCGCCAACAGCTTGTGCAGCGCTTCACAACATGATAGCACATTGATTATCAGTGTAAACAGTGTCCCGATTAGGAGTGCTGCCTCTTTAGCACACATCAGTGAAGAAATAAAAAAATTATTTGCAAAATACCACCGACAGAAATCTCTGTCTCAAAAAATTGATAACAATATCATATGGGTACAGCGTTGCATGACCACGCAACTGTCAAAGTACGACAGCGCTGAAAGCTGAAAATTGGCCTGGGCCGGAAGAGGGTGAAAATGCTCGATATTGGAGTGGTTAAGCCCCGTACACATGGGGCAAATATCAGCCGGTACAGTAGAAACCGGCCGACATTCAGCCCCTGCGTACAGGTCCTTGTCTGACAGAAAGCCGATTTCACGACTAGCTTCTGTCGAATGACCATGCTGGAAAACCAGCAGCCGCTCGGCATCTGATCAGCGCTGGCAGCCAATGGTGTGATCTGGTGGTGGGGAAGGGGGTGATCCCTCTGTCAAAATACAATAGCTCAGCGGGGAGATCGCTGTACTAAAGTGGCACAGTTAGTTAGCTCCTCATAATTTTTTTTTTTTTTCCAACCTGGCGGGCTTAACAAAAAATAAAACAAAAAGGAAAAAAAATATAAAAAACCCACCACACACACACACACACACACACAAAACTGCTTGTGTGTAGTAGAAGGCAGCATTACCGGACACTCTGGGATTTGTAGTGTGCAAGAGCAGTGCACACAACCATAACAAATGTGCACTGCTCATTCCAGGCAATCAGGAAGAGAGAGGAAAAGGAGTGGTTCAGATCACAAAAAGGATGGTAAAAGAAGGTAGGAAAACACACTAATGCCGCGTACACACAAGCGGATTTTCCGTCGGAATTCTGCTCAAGCTTGGCTTGCATACACACGGTCACACAAAAGTTTGCTGAAGAACACAATGACGTACAACACTACGACAAGCCGAGAAAATGAAGTTCAATGCTTCCGAGCATGCATCAATCTCTTCTTGTCTGGAATTCTGCCAGCAAAAGTCCGACGGAGCATACACACGGTGGCATTTTCCCACCAAAAGCTCTCATCGGACTTTTGCTGGCGGAATTTCCGATCGTGTGTACGCGGCAGTGGCGGCTGGTGCTCAAAATTTTTGGGGGGGGGGGGAGCGCAAACAAACAGCCTCACTGTGCCATCAAACGCTGCCACTGTGCCCATTAAACGCTGCCACTCTGCCCCAAGTGCTGCCATTGTGCCTCAAATGCTGCCACTGTGCTCCAAACACTGCCACTGTGCCCCAAGTGCTGTCACTAAGCCCATTAAATGCTGCCAATGTGCCCTCTGCCCGCCATCTACCAGCACTTACCTTGTCTCGGTGTGCAGCTGGTGACGACGTCAGGCGGCGAGCAGTGTCTCCTCATCGACCCGACATCTTCTCCCGCGCTCCTCCTGTCTTCTGCAATGATTGGACGCCTAGGCGTCTAATCACAGCGCCTGTGACTTCAGCCAATCAGGTGACCGGTAACACAGACCCAGCAACCTGATTGGTTGAGAGGCGGGTCTGTGTTAGGGAAGCGATGTATTCGCTTCTCTAAAACAATACTGTGTAAACAGCGAACGCACAGCATTGCGCCCGCTGTTTACACTTATGGAAGCCTATTAGAGCCCACCGCTCTAATCAGGTCCCCTATTAGAGCTTACAGCTCTAATAGGGCGCTTCCAAAAACACCCCCCCCCCCGCTGTAATTCAGATGCCCGGGGCCCGACAAGGGGCCGGACACCTGAATAGGGGGCAGCAGCGGTGACAATAGATAGATTCATGCATTGCATGAATCTATCTATTGGTGATAGAGCGGTGCAGGACAGCGGGGGCGGTGCTCCTGCGCCCTCTATGCACGCACCGCCACTGGTACGCGGCATAAGAATCAATTTCACAGAAAAATAGATTACAGGGCTATTGAAGCAGTGGATGCGTATGGATTATTTTTGGACAATAAGGATATTGTTTAGCGTCTCTTTAAATATTCTGTTACAAACTATACAGTGGTTGATAAAAAAAAGAACTTGCAGCAAATTCACAATCAACCTGAAAAAACTCCAACAGTTTCCTTTCTAAAGTTTATATTTCAAGTCATGCAGAAAACAACGTTCACCCCCTTAATAAGGTCATCCCTAGCTGTGAATAGAAGCTTTTGGATGCATGCCACTAAACTTTCTGCAAAGTAAATAAACCTTCCCACATATACACCCTGCCATGTGTCTACTTGTCACTGTACTGCAGCCATATGTGACTGTGTATGACACAAGCATGCCATTCCCTCCCTGTATATTGTCAGTACACACCGGGTAGAAGACAGGCGGCTGTAACAAGAAGAGAAGGGGGTCCATGTCTGCCTGAGATGAACTGCTGCTGATGAGTCACAAGATTAAAGGGAAGGTCTGCTGTGCAAACCACGCCTCCACCACTTAACCCATTCCTTGCCGCATGTCTGCGTGGACCCGCCCACTTCACCGGGCTTTTATAGCACAAGAATGATTTCTAGGTGACCCAGATTCCTGTCACATACTGCAACAATCACGTGACTTGTTTTCATGGTGCGATTACCATGTGGACACGCTCCATACATGTAACGTGTGACATTATAATCTTCTACCCCATTAAATTGGAGCAGAGAGCTGCAGAATGTAGACAAGAGTAATTATTAACCCCCTCAGCTCTTGTAGCTCTTTAACCCCCTATGGGCCACTTATTAGCTAAAGAACTATTCCGTGACAATTTTGTCTCAACCAAATCAAGACGTATATAGATTTTTCAGCTTGACAAGTGATAAAAAAAAAAAAAAACTGTTTTACTATAAATACTCAAATATTTTTGGTAAAAAGTCGGACAAAATGATACACAGTATCTCCCGAAAGTGAGTACACCCGTCACATTTTTGTAAATATTTTATTCTATCTTTTCATGTGATAACACTGAAGAAATGACACTTTGCTACAATGTAAAGTAGTGAGTGTACAGCTTGTATAACAGTGTAAATGTGCTGTCCCCTCAAAATAACTCACCACACAGCCATTAAAGGGTGAAAAAACACCTGGCAGTGTAAGACTAGACATGTGCATTTTGTTTTGTTTTTTTTTTTTCGTTCGTTCGTTTTCGTACAAATGAACGAATGATTCGCTAAAAATTTTAACGAATCGCTCGAATCGAACGAATCCGATTAACGAATCGTTCGAATCTAACAAATCAAACAAATCCGAAAAACAAAGAAAATCCGAAAAAAAATAATTAGAAACAACGAATGTACGAATGAAGAAAATCCGAAAAACGAAAAAAAACGAACGAAAAAATTCATACATTCTTAACTTTTTTTTTTTTGTTGAATTGGTAATTTTCCGTGTCCCTTACAATGGTGCTGCTTAACATGCCTCAAATGGATTGAACGAAAAAATTTGTAAATTTTCCGTGTCTCTTACAATGGCGTTGCTTAACGTGCTTCGAATGGATTGAACAAAAAATTTGTACATTCTTAACTTTTTTTTTCAATTCGTAATTTTCTGTGTCTCTTAAAATGTAATAATAGCATACACATTACATAAAATTATGAATTATGCTCCGATTACGAATGTACGAATAAATACGAATGCGTCCGAATTTCGAATAAACGAAAATTAAACTAACGAAAAAACGAATCAACAAAAAATACGAATGTACGAATCGTTACGAATACAAACACCGACGACTTACGAATGTACGAATGGTTACGAATACGAACACCGACGACTTACGAATGTACGAATCGTTACGAATATGAACACGACGACTTACGAATTTACGAATCATTACGAATCAACGGAAACGAAAAAAACGAAACGAAAAAAAACTATTTTTTTTGTTGTGCACATGTCTATGTAAGACCCCCCCCAGCCCCCCCGCGTTTTACTTACCTGAGGCACAGAGGCACTCTTCCTCTGCCCGGGGTTCTCAGCTCTTGATTGGATAGATTGATAGAAGCGCAGCCATTGGCTCCCGCTGGTGTAAATCAAATCCAATGATATGGGCGCCAGGGGGCGTCTATGGACGCCGAATGATGGACTCGTGAGCGTGCCTGCAAGGTGACCCCCCAGGAGAGCACTTCTCCTAGGGGGTTATACGAGGCGGGAAGGAGCCACGAGAGCCCCTGAGGGTTGAGGATCGGGGCCACTCTGTGCAAAAAGACTTGCACAGTGCAGGTAAACATGACATGTTTGTCATTTTTTTTTTTTTTTACAACTCAAAGCTTAATAGGCCTCATGCACACTGGACGTTAAAATAAAAAATATATAAAATAACGTTATAAAAACGTCAGTAGCTTTGCAGTGAGTTTTTCAACTTTTTTCAACGTCTTTGCAATAGTTTTTTAGCGTTTATTAGCATTTTTCTGCGTTAGCGTTTTAGAAAAAAATAATATTTTTTTAAAAAAAAATTCAATGGATCAGAAACGTTAAAAACCGCTGGTGAGCGAAGTTTTTGAGCGTTTATCAGCGTTAGAGCGTTTTTACAGCTGTAAACGTCTCTCAGAACCCACTATTTTTTTTTTTTTTTTTTTACTGCTCAAAAACGCCACTGCCCAAAACTGTTGATAACAGCCTATGTGTGCATGGACACCAAGGCTCCATGCACACTGGAGCTCAAAAACGTCAGTTTTTTGACGTTGGGGCGTTTTTTTAACAGCCCATAAACTCCACTCTCTGTTATCCTATGTGTCCATGCACATATGGAAGTTTTTTAGCATTTATCAGCAGTGGAGTTTATGGGCTGTTGTCTGAATGCCCTAAGATCGTGTTCAAGAGCCATCCTAAAAACACCAGATGTTTGAAAAATATATTAAACGCAGTTTGACGCTGTAAACAGAGCATTAAGCCTCGTCAGGCGTTTCTCTGCCTCTATTCAAAATCAATGGTTCCCTATGGGAGCCCATTGATTTGAATAGAAGTCGCACCAGAAGTCGGATCATGATGATCTGACTCTGACTTGTGTGCTGAGGATGTTGAAGAGGAAACCCCCCCCCCCCCCGCCAAAATGAAAAAAAATTGGCATGGGGTTCCCCCCTCAACGATGCCAGACCCTTAGGTCTGGGATGGATTTTAAGGAGAACCTCCCGCCAAAAAAATGGTATGCCCCCCCCCAAAAATCCATACCAAACCCTTATCTAAGCAACGCAACCCGGCAGGTCAGGATAAGGGGGGGGGCAAGCAGGTGACGTCACCACCCGGGGCATGATGAGACAATGACGTCATAAGGAGGTGGGGCCTCCGGATGACGTCAACAGGTGCCCCCCCCCCCAATGCCACTATAAGTCATTGTACACGGTGGACCCAGCATTACTCCGGGAGATCGCCCCGAGTCAACATCGGAAGAAGAACAGAGGGAGTAGACCCAGCAAAATAGCAGAAGATAGAGGAGAGAGGAGAAGAACCGGACAGAAGAGAAGACCCAGCAAAAGAGCAGAAGATAGAGGAGAGAGGAGAAGAACTGGAGAGGAGAGAAGACCCAGCAAAAGAGCAGAAGATAGCAGAGAGAGGACAGCGCAGAGGGGAGAAGAACCGGAGAGGAGAGAACGCGTCGCCAGAAAAGGGAGAAGAGCCGGAGATGAGAGAACACGTCGCCAGAAAAGGGAGAAAAGCCGGAGCTGCTTTAATAAATTACTTTAATAACCTGTGTAGTGTGTTTGTTTTTGACACTTTTTTTAGGTGAATGGGTAGGGGAACAATGTACCCCATACTCATTCACATAGGGTGGGGGGCCGGGATTTGGCTCCCCCCCTTCTTAAAGGGGGCTTCCAGATTCCGATAAGCCCCCCCGCAGACCCCGACAACCAACAGCCAGGGTTGTCGGGAAGAGGCCTCAACATGGGGACAAGGTGCTTTGTGGTGGGGGCCTAAAGCACCCACCCCCCATGTTGAGGGCATGGGGCCTGGTATGGTCCAGGAGGGGGGGGGGCGCTCGCTTGTCCCCCCCCCTTATCCTGACCTGCCAGGCTGCGTGCTCGGATAAGGGTTTGGTATGGATTTTGGGGGGACCCCACGCCTTTTTTTTTGGCGGGGGGTACCCCTTAAAATCCATACCAGACCGAAGGCACTGGTATCGTTGAGGGGCCGACGCCAATTATTTTTTTCATTTTGGCGGCCACGCCAATTTTTTTTCACTTTGGCGCGCGGGGGGGGGGGGGAGGGATGGGGCTAATCTTCAACATCCTCAGCACACAAGTCGGATCTTTGTAATCCGACCTCTGGTGCCACCTCTATTCAAATCAAAGGGCTCCCATGGAGAACCATTGATTTTGAATAGAGGCAGAGAAATGCGGCTAAATGCTAGCGCAGTTAAACAAGCATTGACGCCAATGCAAAACGCTGATAAAATCACGTTTTTAAAGCCGCGTTTTCCTGCCAACAATCCGACATCCAGAATGACTTTTTTGAGCATCCTGTGTGCATGGACACATAGGATAACATGCTGGAGAGTTTAATGACTGTAGAAAAAAACGTCTACAGCCAAAAACAGCAGCTGTAAAAACGTCAAAAAACTTCCAGTGTGCATGAGGCCTTATACAAGCTGTTCACTCACTACTTTACATTATAGCAAAGTGTAATTTCTTCAGTGTTGTCCCATGAAAAGATAGAATAAAATATTTTAAAAAATGTGAGGGGTGTACTTACTTTTGGGAGATACTGTATATGTTAAATGACGGCATTCTTTATTTATTTTTGTTTTTAACATTGCTACAAAAAAAACAAAAAATAAAAACAAAATGCAATAAAACATAAGAAATGTTTGCATATGAATGACAAACAAGGTTTTAAAGCCTAACTCCAGGATTACTATAAATTGTAATAGATTGTTCAGACCAAGCTGCCCCAAATTAACTATTTCAAGTGATAGTTTTCATGGAGTTTCCTGGAGGGTTTCAAAAGTGTCATCTGACTAAACGGATCCGTTTGAAACAGTTCACTATAACTGGTGGCCCTCTAGCTGTTGCGGAACTACAAGTCCCATCATGCCTCTGCCTGTGGGAGACATGCTTGTAACTGTCAGCCTTGCAATGCCTCATGGGACTTGTAGTTCTGCAACAGCTGGAGGGTCGCCAGTTTGACACCCATAGATCTGATCTGGTAATATGATCCTAGAGTGAGAGAGCTCAGCCCCTCCCTGCAACCAATCAGCTGGCTCACAGAACACTGAACTGGATACAAACTTAAAACAGTTCTGAGTCAAGAGTGCACAAGTAAAAGAATCATATGAGTACTGAGTCAAAGAATCATATGAGTTGTTAGAACACAGTACACTGAAAGAATCAGTAGAACAATACACAAAATCAATGATCAGGTAGCAGCAGTGATAAGGTCTGTACAGCCTGAGGCCCCTTTCACACTAGTGCGACTTGTCCTGCGACTTGGGACTGCAAAGTCGCATGACAACATACCCCATGATTTCCATTCATATCTGTGCAACTTCAAGTCACAGCGACTTCAAAGTAGTCCCTGCACTACTTTTGTGCATCTTTGATGCGACTTGAGGCAGAGACCTCAAGATTACACAGACATTGCTTCAAATCATGGCAAAAATCGCAGCAAAATCACACGAGTTTCAAGTCGCACAAGTGCGAAAGGAGCCTTAACGATTGGATTTTACTACCATGGGTACTTCACCCGCGGTAGTAAAATCCGATCATTATTCCTGCACATACGCTGTTAGGAGTACAGACAAATCTGATGGCTAGCAATGTTAACTGTGAAGTCATCAGAATGCAGTTCACATGCACAAAAACCCGCTTTTCATCTAGGCTCCGTTTCCACTTGTGCAACTTGTCCTGCGACCTGGGACTGCAAAGTCGCATTGACAAGTCGTACCCCATGATTTCCAATGAGTACCTTTCATATCTGTGCGACTTCAAGTCACAGCGACTTCAAAGTAGTCCCTGCACTACTTTGGTCCCACTTTGATGTGACTTGAGGTCCATAGACATTAAGAATACACAGGCATTGCTTCAAGTCACTTTAAATGTGCAGGAAAAAATTGAGGCAGAATCGTGTGACTTTCAGGCTGCAATAGTGGAAACCTAGGCTGACATAGCTGTTGTGTGTCACCAAAATTGATGACGCTGGCTAATCTGACAAATTGTGGTCTGACAGTCTGACACAACAATAGGCTTGTGCTCTGAGCCATGGAACTAAATCCAAGTAAACGTCCCCAGGACCTGCCAACCTTCTGTGAATCAGTCTTCTGATTCTAATCATTTTATAAGGTTGAGTCAGAGCTTTGGTTTACTTGCTTGTCAGCAGACTCAGCAAGTGAACCGAAGAATCAAAGAATCGAAGAATCGATTCATTGAATCGGTTCATTTCAGTGAGTAGTTTGAAATGAACCGATTCACTTTAAAGATCCGAACTTCCCATCACTATTGGATGGAGGACAAGGTGCGGGGAGCTGCTCAGTGATTGGTTGCTAGGCGGTCCTAGCAACCAATCACCAGCTTGCTATTATGAACTCTGGCAGCTCCCACCATCCAGCACGATGCTATCTCCTGATCTCCGCCCCGATGAACACACGCTGGCAGGTAAGTTTTACATACACAGTGTTGTGTGTATGGGGGGGGGGGGGTACACTGTTGGAGGGGGGACAGAGTTCACTATGGGGTGGGGGCTTGATGTGAAGAGGATCAGACAATACTGTTTTGGGGGTTACAGGACACTACTGGGGGAAGAAGTACCCCATAGTGGGGGGGGGGGGGGGTGATGTGAAGGGGGCAAAGGACACAGCATTGGGGGTATAGGACACTACAGTGGGGGGGGGGGGTGGTGTGAAGGGGCAGAGGACACAGCATTGGGGGGTACATAACACTACTGTGGGGGGCAGAGGACACTATGGGGGGGGGGGGTGATTTGAAGGGTGCAGTGGACACTGCATTGGGGGTTTACAGAACACTAGTGTGGGGAGAAAAGGGACAGAGGACACTACAATGGGGGATGATGTGGAGGGGGCAGAGGACACTTTGTTGGGGGGGGTACAGACCACTAGTGTTGGATGAGGGGGCAGAGGACACTACATTGGGGGGTACAGGACACCACTGTGGGGGGGGGGGGGGGGGTGGAGGACACTAATGCGGGGGATGATGTGAAGGGGCAGAGTACACTGCCTTGGGGGGTACAGAACACTAGTGTGGGGCGAGGGGGCAGAGGACACTGCCTTTGGGGGTACAGAACACTACTGTGGGCGTAGAGGGACATAGGACACTACAGTGGGAGGGTGATGTGAAGGGGAACAAGGACACTACTGTGATGCTGTCTTTTTTTTGGGGGGGGGGGGAGCTTGGTAGGTGCCACGTAGTAGACTCCCCGGGTAATCTTTGCTTCCCTCCATGTTGTCCAGGTAGATCTCAACCTCTGAAAGGTTTCCTACCCCTGCTCTAGTTTCAGCCCGTGGTTTCCTACATACTTCAATTACTAAAAAAAAACAAGTTCTACCTGTCATAATTCCAAGCCTCCTATTGAATTCTTCATAATATTTGTGAAGCTTTCAAATTGGACATAGCAGATGTGCAGATCATAAAACTAAAGCTGGATACACATTATACAATTATTGTTGTTCAATTTCCTTTAGATTTACCTTCAACTATGTAGTTCAAGGGCCTGCCTAATTGCAAACAATTTGAAAGTGTTTAGGTTTGACCTATCATTATAGTGTTTTGGTCAATCTAAAGGAATGTTGTACAAGAAAGTTGTATAAAAATTGTATTGTATGTAGCCAGCTTTAAGCACAAGTATTTATGTGCAGGCGGCTTATCAGAATCTGGAGGACCCCTGATATACAGCCTGTGCCCCACGTGAATTAGTAGGGGTACATAGTACCCCTACTAATTCACAAAAAAGATTAGAATTACAGGGAGGTGATGCCTCTATCAAGCAACATTAAATATCCTGCCCCTCTTAGTGTAGAGCTGTTTAGTAGGAATAGAGGAGGAAGAAGGGAGTGGGCTGTCATTTATCTAGAGTGTATACACCCACATGTGTGACTCTATAGTCACGTGGGCTGCACAGATAGGAAAAAGAAAAAAATCAACAGCTTAGAAGGGAACTGAAACAGGAGCATGTTTAGTATACAGTGCCTTGAAAAAGTATTCATACCCCTTGAAATTTTCCACATTTTGTCATGTTACAACCAAAAGCATAAATGTATTTTATTGGGATTTTATGTGATAGACCAACACAAAGTGGCACATCATTGTGAAGTGGAAAGAAAATGATAAATGTTTTTTTTTTACAAATAAATATGTGAAAGTGTGGCGTGCATTTGTATTCAGTCCCTTTACTCTGATACCCCTAATTAAAGTCTAGTGCAACCAATTGCTTTCAGAAGTCACCTAATTAGTAAATAGAGTCCACCTGTATGTAATTTAATCTCAGTAGAGTACGTTAGTGAACAAACAGCATCATGAAGGCCAAGAAACACACCAGACAGGTCAGGGATAAAGCAGGGTTAGGTTATAAAAAAATATCCCAAGCTTTTACAATCTCATGGAGCACTGTTCAATTCATCATCCGAAAATAGAAAGACAACTGCAAACCTACCAAGACATGGCCGTCCACCTAAACTGATAGGCCGGGGAAGGAGAGCATTAATCAGAGAAGCAACCAAAGGGCCCATGGTAATCCTGGACGAGCTGCAGAAAACCACAGCTCAGGCTGGAGAATCTGTCCACAGGACAAATATTAGTCGTGCGCTCCACAAATTTGGCCTTTATGGAAGAGTGGCAAGAAGAAAGCCAGTGTTGAAAGAAAGCGCTAAGAAGTCCTGTTTGCAGTTTGCGAGAAGCCATGTGGAAGACACAGCAAACATGGAAGAAGGTGCTCTGGCCAGATGAGACCAAAATGTAACTTATTGGTCTAAAAACAAAACGTTATGTGTGGGGGAAAACTAACACTGCACATCATCTTGAACACACAATCCCCACCGTGAAACATGGAGGTGGCAGCATCATGTTGTGGGGATGCTTTTCTTCAGCAGGGACAGGGAAGTTGGTCAGAGTTGATGGGAAGATGGATGGAGCCAATTACAGGGCAATTTAAAAAGAAAAACTCTTATGCCCTGTACACACAATGGGATTTTTCGACAACAAAAGTTGGATGTGAGATTGTTGGTGGAAAGTCCGACCGTGTGTATGCTCCATCGAACATTTGTAGTCGGACTATCCGCCAACAAATGTTGGCTAGCAGGTTCTCAAATTTTCCCCCAAACAAATGTTTGTTGTCGGACTTTCCGATCGTGTGTACAAAAGTCCACACATGCTCGGAATCAAGTACAAGCCGGAGATATAACTAGCGTTCTTAATAGAGATATCACGTATGTCTTGTACGTCACTACGTTCGTAATTGTTGGCCAACATTTGTGTGACCGTGTGTATGCAAGACAAGTTGGAGCCAACATCCTTCGATCAAAAATACAAATTTTTTTAGGCCTGCTTGCCTTATGCTATGGGTTAAGAACACAGAAGCCAGCTATAGTGTCTGACCACCTGCATTAGGGGTAAGCATGACATTATCACAAGCCTTTTTCCTGTGAAGATGGACTCTACACAGGTTTGTTTATTTGCTGAATAGATTTGCAAACTGACACGCCATGTCCAGGAACTGTCTGTGCTTGTAAATACCACTCAAGTAGTTACCAGAGCCCAAGGTTAACCCACCTGATCCTTTTTCTGGTTACCCCCATATTTTCCAACTTTAAAAACAGTTGTATACTATACTATACTATACTTTAAGCTTAAAGTGGTTGTAAACCCTTACAAACCACTTTGACCTACAGGTAAGCCTAGATTAAGGCTTTCCTGTAAGTCCAAGAAATATCTCATAAACTTACACGGTTTAGGAGATATTTGCCAAAAGACAGGCACCGCTGTCTATGGCGCATGCACCTTAGAGAGCGGCGCACAGATGCACTGTGCGCGCCGCTGTTAACGGCTATATGCCGCAAGTGGTGGCTCCCTGCGCAATGCGCGGGAGTGACGTCATCGCGGCTCCGTCAAATGACAGAGCCCGAGCAGCGAGACCCACCAAGAAGATGGAGGCTTCGTACACAAGGGGACATCGGTGAGTTCGCTGGCTCCTGTGTCAGGTAAGTGACACATAATGGACTACTATGCGATGCATAGTAGTCCATTATGCATTACCTTTGCAGGGAAACAAAGAGGAAGCAAACCCATTAGGGTTTACTTCCTCTTTAACCGCTTAAGGACCGCCTTACGCCGATATACGTCGGCATAATGGCACGGCTGGGCACAATCACGTACCTGTCTCCTGTCTGCTCTCTTTAAGAGCCCGTGGGTCACGCGCACACCGCCGGCGGCATGCTCGCGACCCGGTCCTGAGCTCCGTGACCGCGGCCGCGGGACCAGCGGACCCGATCGCCGCTGGTGTCCCGCGATCGGGTCACAGAGCTGAAGAATGAGGAGAGGTCTGTGTAAACAAACCTCTCCCCGTGCTTCCTAGTGACGCTGTCACTGATCGGCTGTTCCCTGTCATCGGGAAAGCCGATCAGTGATGTCGAATGTCAAGCCATGCCCCCCTACAGTAAAAAAAACACACACACACGTCACACTTAACCCTTCCCCGCCCCCTAGTGGTTAACTCCTTCACTGCCAGTGTCATTTACACAGGAATCAGTGCATTTAAATAGCACTGATTGCTGTATAAATGACAATGGTCCCAAAAATGTGTCAAAAATGTCCGATGTGTCCGCCATAATGTCGCAGTCACAATAAAAATCGCTGATCGCCGCCATTACTAGTAAAAAAAAATATTAATAAAAATGCTATAAAACTATCCCCAATTTTGTAAACGCTATAACTTTTGCGCAAACCAAATCAATAATCGCTAATTGTGATTTTTTTTTTACCAAAAATATATAGACGAATACGTATCGGCCTAAACTGAGGAAAAAAAAACATTTTTTGATATATTTTTTGGTGATATTTATTATAGCAAAAAGTTAAAAATATTGCATTTTTTTTTCAAAATTGTCACTCTATTTTTGTTTATAGCGCAAAAAATAAAAACTGCAGAGGTGATAAAATACCACCAAAAGAAAGCTCTATTTGTGGGAAAAAAAAGGACACCAATTTTGTTTGGGAGCCATGTCGCACGACCGCGCAATTGTCAGTTAAAGCGACGCAGTGCCGAATCGCAAAAAGGGGCCTGGTCCTTTGGCTGCAAATTGGTCCGGGGCTTAAGTGGTTAAGCCATGCTCTTCTGGTTCTGAAGCACAGGGGGTTGACCTGATTATTTCATGTTTGCAGAGGGACCCCCCGGTCTTGGGCTTTTAGTCTCCCCACAGACAATCTAGCCCGAGGGTCAGTAGAAGTATTTTTCAAGGCCCTGGATTTACTCTATGAAGATCCTGACCTTGCCCACTCAGCTGAAACTCACCTTAGATCATTATGTCAGGATAAACACACCGCTGAACAATACTATTCTGATTCCTGCTGCTGGGCAACTCAGTTCAGGTTAGGCTTATCAAACTCCATCAAAGGCTCCTTAGTGCACTACCCTGAACCAAAGTCATGCAAGTAGCCATCCATATAGACAGGCATTTATGGCAAAGATGTGCAGAGAAGTTTGTTTCTTTGCGCACCGCACTGCCTAGAAATTGCACACGTTTTTAGTGAAGCAGACCCATTGAAAAGAACATATTTTCAAATGTTCTGCGAATTGGATGTGGTGTAAGCCGCATCCAATTCGCATATGTGTGAACCCAGCCTAAAGGTTTTCAAAAGGGGTCTGAGCTGTGTACCTTCACACCAAACCCATCACATGAAGCTTTCATGATGCTGATTTTGTGCATAGAGGAACATACATGCTGGAGTAGAAAAATGCCTTCCTCAAGCTGTTACCACTAGGTGGCACAAATGTTTAAGATGTCTCTGCACGTTGTGTTAGGGCTACAAATAATTATTATATTTAAAATCGATTAGTTTAACAGATTATTGTTTCGCTTAATTGATTAATTCTATAGAACCTCAAAAAAAGTGTAGTGTATAATTTAGTTAATATGTAAAGTCTAAAAAAGACAATTTATTCTTGAATATCTCTATGCAGCTATATGGTTAGGGAACAAAATCTCTAATCCACTCTGAGAATACCAAGCAGAAGAGATATATACTACAAGAGACTGAATCTGGTACATATCATCAGACTCTGAGATTACCATTTTTATGTAAAGTAAAAAAAAAATAAAAAAAAAATGAAAAAAGACATAAAACAATGTCTTGCAGATTTTCAGACAGAGCTGTAATATATTATGCATGACCAGGGGCGGACTGACCCATTGGGCACTCTGGCACTGCCCGAAGGCCCGGGCCGCTAGGGGGCCCGTGAGAGGCTCTGCATCTGCAATACATGCAGTCTAGCAGGGAAGCGGCTGTACTAATATCTCTCACAGCGCGCTGCTCCTTGCCGGCCTCTCCTTCCCTCTCGTCCATCCCTGGTGCTTGTACATGACATTACCTGGGACAGATGAGAAGAGAGGAGGGGCCAGCAGGGAGCAGTGCGCTGTTAGAGATATTACAGGCATCGGGTGAGGCTCTGTGCACTTTTTTTTTACTGGATTCTGGAGGCACCATTGTCACTATCGCGGGGGGCGGGAGTGGCCTGCTTGGTGGCCCGGGCCCCAACAGGACCGCAGGAGGCCCCATGATACTCTCCGGGTCATCCCCCCACATGGTGTCTCCCTGTGCCCTCCACCCCCCCCCCCCCCCACAGTGTCCCCCTCCTGCATAGCTCCCAATTGTCCCTGATTTCGAGGGACTGTCCCTGATTTGGAGCAATGTCCCTCTGTCCATCATTCCTCCTCATTTGTCCCTCATTTTGGTCTGATCTATATAAAATGCACTTTTTATCTATCAAAAAGTGTTTTCCAGCGTTAAACCTTTCATCTGATTTCTAAATTGCTGTATTTGTAAATACCAAAAGCCAATATAAAGGAATAATAGTGGTAAAAAAAGCACTTGTGGGTTTAACCAATATTGTTTTTTTGTACAATTCTCCTTTAAGGCAGCGTGGTCAGGGGTGTGTCCTATGCCTACATACTTTTGCTGATAGGTGTCCCTCATTCCCATCTCAAAAAGTTGGGAGGTATGCCCTCCTCCATGCCCCTCACGGTGTCCCCCTGTGCCCTCCAACCCACCTCATGGTGTCCCCCTGTGTCCTTCACCCCATCCACTGTGTCCCCCTGTGACCTCCACCACCCCCATGGTGTCCCCCTGTGTCTCCCACCCCCCACGGTGTCCCCCTGTGCCCTCCACCCCCACGGTGTCCCCCTGTGTCCTCCACCCCCCACGGTGTCCCCCTGTGTCCTCCACCCCCCACGGTGTCCCCCTGTGCCCTCCACCCCCCACGGTGTCCCCCTGTGTCCTCCACCCCCCACGGTGTCCCCCTGTGTCCTCCACCCCCCACGGTGTCCCCCTGTGTCCTTCCACCCCCCACGGTGCCCCCTGTGACTACCCCCCCATGGTGTCCCACTGTGCCCTCCACCCCCCACAGTGTCCCCCTGTGCCCCCCCACAGTGTTCCCCTGTGTCCTCCACCACCCTCTCACTGTGTCCCCCTGTGTCAACCCCCCACAGTGCCCCCCTGTGTCCTCCACGGTGTCCCCCTGTGTCCTCCATCCCCCCACGGTGCCCCACGGTGCCCCCCTGTGCCTTTAACCCCCCCATGGTGTCCCCCTGTGTCCGCCACCTCCCCCACGGTGTCCCCCTGTGTCTCATCCCCCCCCACGGTGCCACTTGTGTCCTCCACCCCCCCTCACGGTGTCCCCCTGTGTCCTCCTCCCCCTGCACGGTGTCCCCCTGTGTCCTCCTTCCCCTGCATGGTGTCCACCTGTGTCCTCCATCCCCCCTGCGGCGTCCCCCTGTGTCCTCCCCCCCACGGTGTCCCCCTGTGTCCTCCTCCCCCCAACAGTGTTGCACTGTGTCTTCCCCCCATGTCCCCCTGTGCCCTCCATCCCCCCGTGTCCCCCTGTGCCCTCCACCCCCCGCACAGTGTCCCCTTGTGCCCCTGAACAGTGTTCCCCTGTGTCCTCCACCCCCCCCCACGGTGTCCCCTGTGCCCTTCAACTCCCCACAGTGTCCCCCTGTGCCCTCCAACCCCTCACCGTGTCCCCCTGTGCCCTACATTCCCCCATGGTGTCCCCCTGTGCCCTACATTCCCCCACAGTATCCCCTTGAGCCCCCCACAGTGTCCCTCTGTGACCTCATCCCCCCACGGTGTCCACCTGTGCCCTACACCCCCCCCACGGTGCCCCCCTGTACCCTCCACCACCCCCCCACAGTGTTCCCCTTTGTCTCCCCCATTGTGAAGTTTGGGGGTGGTAAAGCCCCCATAGATGAGCCCTGTTCTTTACCACCCCACTACAGTGGCCAGGACTGTACATATTGCAACAGGAATTGTACATCCTGTCACACTTAACAGGTATATCGCCTGCCAAGCTCCCTGCAACCTTGTGCCGCACAGCGACCAATGAGCTAAAGTAGGTGGTGAGGAGGCATTTTATCGCCTTTTCCCCACTTGCTTTAACCCCTTGGATCCCACACTAGCATGCATTGCACACAGTTGTAGGGTGTTTTCAGAGCAGCCCCATTCACTTGAATGGGTTATGCTTGGCAGCTACACCTGGTAGGTGTGACAGGGTGTATAATTCCGGTGGTGGCTGCAACATGTGTATGCCAGTGGGATGATTTGGTGGGATGGCCAGTGGACAGGCCCTGGGGAATGTTGATGGTCAGACCTGGGGGGGCCCAGGCCTAAAGCTGTGTAAAGGGACCCCAACATTTCTGATGGCTGCCCTGAGAGACTCTGTGCTGAGTCTGGAGGATCCCAGTGCTCTGCTGTGTACCCCCTGATGTACCCTACTGTGTGCCCCATGCCCTGTAATGTTCCCTGCTGTGTACCGCCTAATGTGCCCTGTTCCCAATGATGTGCCCTGGGATGTGCCATACTGTCTGCCCTGTGCCCTGCTGTGTGCCCTGTAATGTGCCCTACTCTGTGTTACATGCCCTGTGATGTGCCGCATCCCCTGCTGTGTACCGCCTGATGTGCCCCATGTGTACCCCATTATGTGCCTACTGTGTGCCCCATGCCCTGCTGTGTACCTTCTGATGTGCCCTGTGCCCCCTGTGATGCACCATGCTGTGCTCAATAATGTGCCCTGCTTTGTACACACCATAACAAACCCTGCTGTGTGCCCCGTGATGTGCCCTACTGTGTGCCCTGTGCCTTGCAGTGTACCCTGTGATGTGCCCTGTGATGTGCCATACTGTGTGCCCTGTGATGTGCCCCATGTCCTGTGATGTGCTCAGGGCCCTTGATGTGCCCTGTGCCCCATGATGTGCCCTGGTGTGTGCCCCATGCCCTGTGGTGTCACTCGTGCCCTGCTGTGTGCCATGTGATGTGCCTTACTGTGTGCCCCATGGTTTATGTTGGTGGGGCTTTGTATAGGTGTGGCTTGCGTGTGGGTGGGGACACAGGGGACCCCATTATCTTCTATTGCCTGGGGCCCCATGAGTTGTCAGTCCGCCCCTGTGCATGAGAGTCTTCCTTGCAATAGGCAGGTAGCTTGTAGGCAGGTAGCAGGTACCTGTGCTTGCTGTCACTAGTAGCAGCTGCATGCATTTTCTATCACCTGTCATGATGAGGTTAAAATTTTTTTTTAGCCCTTTATAGTACAAAAATAGGTGACACTGAAGGGCACTGATTGGTGGCACTGATAGTTAGCACTTGTGGGTGGTAGTAATGGGCACTGGTAGGTGACACTGATAGGCAGCACTGCTAGATGGCACTGATTGGCACCACTGGTGGGCATTGATAGGTGGCACTCTTGGGCATTAATAGGTGGCACTGATTGGTGGCACTGATAATCACTGGTGGGCACTGATTGATGGCACTGTGGGCACTGGCAGGTGGCACTGGCAGGCGGTACTGGTTGGCACAGATGAGGCGGCTGTGCCTCTTCCTCTTCAGGACCGATGTCCCTTCAACAGAAGCCAGTGATCGGCTTTTTTTTCTCCTTGCGCTGTCAGTGTGAGGAGAAAAAAAAAAAAAAAAAACGATTACTGAGCTTCTGTTTACATCTCGTGATCAGCTGTCAGGCACTTACTGACCTGTATGGACGGTGTACTGAGCTGTATGTGTGCTGCACTGTATTTCCTGATATATAAACAAATAATGCATTCTGTATGCAGGCCAACTAACTGGTTGACAAACAAATTAGTTGTTGCAGCCCTAGTTGTAGTAATAAAAGTACCGTTTACTGGAAACACTTCAACTCAATCATTTGGAGAGACATGCACTTGTTTTTGACCATATAGTGCAGCGGTTGTTTGAGATGAACACTTCCTTATCTGCACTCATTTATGTTACGAGACCAATGAACACTCCTGGCTGGAATATATACAAAATCTGTTTATGCCCCTGTTCACACTGGTGAGACTTGCCATGCGATTTGACAGCCACAAATCGCATGACAAGTCGTACCCTATTGTTGGCAATGGAACTGTTCAAATTAGT
The DNA here is from genome assembly GCA_028564925.1 of Lithobates sylvaticus. Classification (NCBI taxonomy): domain Eukaryota; kingdom Metazoa; phylum Chordata; class Amphibia; order Anura; family Ranidae; genus Lithobates; species Lithobates sylvaticus. The sequence goes on along the minus strand of CM053034.1, from coordinate 105,326,310 downwards.
GCGACTTTGCGGTGCTGCACTGATTTGAAAAAAAAAAAAAGGTTCCTGCACTATTTTTCGCAATTTCAGGTGTGACTTGCACAGACATCTGTGCATGAAGTGGCACAAATGTCATCCAAGTAGCACCTGAAATTGCGCTGACCTGCTACTTTGAAATCGGAAAAGTAGCGTAATTTCAAAGTAGCATCAGAGTGAACCAGGTCTAAGCCCAGGTCTAAGCCTCATGTGATTTGACAGTTCAAAATTGCATGACAAGGGGCACCCCATTGCTGACAATAGAACCATTCAAATTGTTGTGATTCAGGTCGCAGCGACTTTGAAAAAGGTTCCTGCACTACTTTTTTGCAATTTCATTGCAACTTGCATTGACTTCTGTTAAATGAAGTCCTAAGCCACAGTGAAATCGGAGATCCAAATCGCACTGATCAGGCAGCTTTGAAATCGTGCTGAAGTAGCGTGATTTCAAAGCCACACCGGTGTGAACCAGGGCTAAAGATAAAATCTACAGCTGCACATCATCATATCGGCAGATGATTGGGCCTAGTACCTCCTCTGGATGTGTGTGTGTATATATACACATATGTATGTATGTGTATATATATATATATATATATATATATATATATATATATATATATATATATATATATTAGGGGTGCGCATCTTCACTGGTCTCTCGATTACGATTATCTGGTCAACGATTCGATTTGATTCTGTGATGCATCACGATTACCAGCGAGCTCCCATTTCCGCTTGGGCCGCCTAGGGGGCCCTTCCACCCTGCAATCTTCTGGGACACATCACAGTTCCAAAAAGATTGCCCAGCTATGCAGGACAGTGCAGTGAGACATGCGCACCCGGCTGTGAAGCTGCAAGCTGTCACAGCCGGATGTCCACAGTAGTATTGCCAGCGCCGTGAACAGGCGGGGGAGAGATGAGTGTCTTTTTATTAAAAATCAGAAGATACACTTCAAAATTGACTGAAACTCCGCTTTGAATTAAAAATAACCTCACTCCCTTAAAAAGAGCACTAATCCGGTGCACTACAGGGTACAGGCATTCACACACACGGCTGCTGGGAGGTCAGGAGGGATAACAATCCACAGCTGACAAACAGCCCTGTGAAGTTGCCTGTACTGCCTCTGTGCTGACCGGTGGCAGCTGGTGCGCAAATTTTTTTTGGGGGGGGCTTAAACAAACTGAAAAATACTGAACCTCCCCCATCAAATGCAGCCACAGTGCCCATCAAACGCAGCCACCTGTGCCCGTTAAACGCAGCCACCTGTGCCTTTTAAACGCAGCCACCTGTGCCCCTTAAACACAGCCACCTGTGCCCCTTAAATGCAGCCACCTGTGTCCATTAAATGCAGCCACCTGTGCCCCCTAAATGCAGCCACCTGGGCCCCTTAAACGCAGACACCTGTGCCTTTTAAACGCAGCCACCTGTGCCCCTTAAACACAGCCACCTGTGCCCCTTAAATGCAGCCACCTGTGTCCATTAAATGCAGCCACCTGTGCCCCCTAAATGCAGCCACCTGGGCCCCTTAAATGCAGCCACCTGTGCCCATTAAATGCAGCCACCTGTGCCCCTTAAACGCAGCCACCTGTGCCCCTTAAATGCAGCCAACTGTGCCTCTTAAATTCAGCCAACTGTGCCCCTTAAATGCAGCCACCTGTGCCCCTAAATGCAGCCACCTGTGCCCCTTAAATGCAGCCACCTGTGCCCGCTAAATGCAGCCACCTGTGCCCCTTAAATGCAGCCACCTGTGCCCACTAAATGCAGCCACCTGTGCCCCTTGAATGCAGCCACCTGTGCCCACTAAATGCAGCCACCTGTGCCCCTTGAATGCAGCCACCTGTGCCCCTTGAATGCAGCCACCTGTGCCCCTTGAATGCAGCCACCTGTGCCCCTTACATGCAGCCACCTGTGCCCCTTAAATGCAGCCACCTGTGCCCCTTAAATGCAGCCAACTGTGCCTCTTAAATGCAGCCAACTGTGCCCCTTAAATGCAGCCACCTGTGCCCCTAAAGGCAGCCACCTGTGCCCCTTAAATGCAGCCACCTGTGCCCACTAAATGCAGCCACCTGTGCCCCTTAAATGCAGCCACCTGTGCCCACTAAATTCAGCCACCTGTGCCCCTTGAATGCAGCCATCTGTGCCCACTAAATGCAGCCACCTGTGCCCCTTGAATGCAGCCACCTGTGCCCCTTACATGCAGCCACCTGTGCCCCTTACATGCAGCCACCTGTGCCCCTTAAATGCAGCCACCTGTGCCCCTTAAATGCAGCCAGCATGAGGTGTAAGTAGAGTACAAACCCATTTGTACTCTACTTACTGTTGTTACTTTATTTTAATAAATGCTGAGTTACATTGAATGATGTGTCCCGCTGTATGTGCTTTTTAAAAAAATATGTCACTTCATACCGAAATTCACAGTAAATACATCCCGGTCATGTGACGGCGCAGCACGGCACGGCACAGCCCGCCTCTCGCCTCTATCCTCTCTCTTCTCCATTTCACGTCTCTCGAGTCCTGACGTCAGCAGGGAATTCTAAGCCCCGCTTGCCTCTTTTCTGATATGATAGCTATATACAGCGAGCGGGGCTGAGAATTCCCCGCTGACGCCAGGACTCGAGAGACGTGAAACGTAAGAGAGGAGAGAGGCGGGCTGGGCCTAGCCGAGCCGAGCAGAGCAGTCACATGATCGGGATGTATTTACTGTGAAATTCGGTATGAAGTGACATATTTTTTAGAAAGCACATACAGCGGGGCACATCATTCAATGTAACTCGGCATTTATTAAAAGAAAGTCATTTTAAAAATACACTCGGAGCGTTTTCCCGGGAGGGGCGGGGCAAGTCGGGATGATGTCATCCACAATAGATTTTCCGGTCCTTATGCATCGATTCCACATCGGGGACACCCGAATCGCGATGCATCGATGCAACGATTTATTTCAGCACCCCTAATATATATATATATATATATATATATATATATATATATATACATACATACCTCCCAACATTTTGAGATGGGAATGAGGGACACCTACTAGTAAACGTATGTAGGCATAAGAAACGCCCCCTGCCACACCACTTAAAGGGGAAATAACAAAAAAAAGGTATAATAAATCCACAAGTGCTTTTTTTTTTTTACCACTATTATTCCTTTATATTGGCTTTTAAAATTGAACAATTCAGAAATTTAGAATTTGGATGAAAGGTTTAGCACTGGGAAACAATTTTTGAAAGATAAAAAGTGCATTTTATATACAACTATATAGATCAGAAATGAGGGACAAATGAGGAGGAAAGAGGTGCGGAGGGACAATGTTCCAAATCAGGGACAGTTCCTCAAAATCAGGGACAGTTCCTCAAAATCAGGGACAGTTGGGATCTATGTATATACACAGCATATAGTTCTGTAAGTTGTACTTATTGCTGTGTAACTCCCACCCTTGTTGAGTATGCTCTGTCTTTCAGTACGCTTTATGTTGTGTCTATTGACTCAGCCTTGTCTGTTTACACTTACAGCGTGGATATCTCCTGATTTTATGTATTCATGTAGTTATATGTAAATATAAGTCATAACTATTTACTGCATAACATCTTGTTACTATTTTTGAAAACCTGCATAACATATAATGATCATTTTCTAGAATTAGAACGTTTACCATATCCTTAATTTTTTTTTCAGACCGCACTGAGCTCTTTGTTCCTGAATGAAACGGCATCATACATCAAGCAAATCAATTCACCAGCTCTATTTTTCCCATAGAGCAGTTGCTGTTGGCACATTCTAATAACATCGAACTCAGGATGTGATACACAACTGAGATTTGTGGAAACACCAGTTTATCGGCAATCTTACACTACAACATTCAGGCCACTATCAATTATAACATTTCAACATTCTAACATCTTGCTTAAAGTGGACCTATCCCCCATTTCACTAAATATCAGCAGCTCTGCATACTGATAATAAATTATGTTAGGTTCATTTGTAAAACATAATTTTTTTTTTACTTTTAGACCCCTTTCACACTGGGGTGGTTTTCAGGCGCTTTAGCGCTGGAAGTAGCCTCCGCTAAGTGCCTGAAAACCATTCATTCCAGTGTGTCTTTTCACACTGAGGCGGTGCGCTTGTGGGACGTTCTGAAAAGTCCTGCAAGCAGCATCTTTGGGGCGGGTTGGGAGCGCTGTATTTAGCACTCCCAAAATGCCCTGCCCATTGGAATGAATGGGCAGCGCTTTAAAATCGTCTGAAAAGAGGTGGTCATAGGCTGTGCAGACATGCTACAGGAGGTGGTCATAGGCTGTGTGGACATGGTACAGGAGATTGTCATAGGCTGTGCAGACATGGTACAGGAGATTGTCATAAGCTGTGCAGACATGGTACAGGAGGTGGTAATAGGCTGTGGACACAGCAAGCCTGTGATCATCATGCTGCTCACCCCCGCGGGCACGTGATTGCGGTGAGACTGGGCGACATATGATGTTGGCCCAGAACAAGAGAAGATCCCATCTGCCATCTGCCATATAGACTAATGACGCAGGCGGTTAAAGCTTAAGTCAAGGTTTGCTTTCACTTTAGTGTGTTTGGCCTAAGCTGGCCCCAACAAACTTTTGCATAACTAAGTGTAGCACCCTCTCGTGTGCTATAAATGTAACTAGGTTTTTTTTCCTGTAGTGTAGGTAAATTTAGGCTTGGCTGGCAGTCAAGCCTTTGTGTTTTGAATCTGGGTCAGGATGAGTGACTCAGGGAGGCTGGAATGGCTCATCAGGCAGCATCTCTGGTCCCCCCCCCTTTACTTGCTGGAACTTTTGAGAAACTTCCAGAAGAATGAGAGGTTAGAAAAAGCTGCCTGGAGTTATGATAAGTGCCCCAACCAATCCCTGGCCAAATGGGCTGGCAGGGGGAGGGACCTCTTAAAAACTCTGAGTCAGCCCAGCAGGAGTAGGGGAGTTTGAGTGGAAGCTGCAGTGCTGTGAAGGTAGACAGAGGCCCTTTGACAGTAGCCCCCTAGTCTGGGGGGGTTGACCTCGGAACTGAGGCTCGGGTGCTGGAGGGATTCTCTAAAGACACAAGGAGGAGGCCTGTCCAGAGGCACGGGAGCAGGTGTGAGGACAGCAGGAGCCAGCAAGCACGTCCAGGACACCTCCATGGAGAAGGCAGCCGGGTGGCTGGTGAGTGAGACAGTCGGAGAGGACTAAGAGACAGCCTGAGAGGACTGAGGAGTGGCAGTCTAGGAGGACTGTGGAAGATTTACCAGGAGGGCTAGTGAAAGGGGCAGCTGCAGCTAGATGGGCTGGCAGTGCCACAGGAAGGTAGCTGGACACTGGGACTTTTCTACACACCAAAGGAGTCCACGGCCCCTGTTTGACCCCACCTAAACAGTGTTCCAGCTGAGCCTGAGTGTTTCTGCAAGCAATTGAGATGCTGGAGGAAGAGGAGTGTACATAGAAGTGTTTATAGTTGAGTGTCCATGAAAAGACTGTTCCAGTCAAGTGGGCATCCCATAATACCCCTATCCCCATCCAAGTTCAATACCCCTAATACTAATACAAATACCAAAAACAAAGCTGCAAGGCCATTCAGAGGAGGCCTTTATATCAATGAATACAAAGCTTCATCTGGTTGGCCACTGTGTATTAATTGATTAAAATACAAGGCTTCCTCTGAATGTTTCAGAAACACAGAGGTCCCCTTTCTGTAACCTTAAGAAAGCTGACTTCTGTGTCTTCAAATCTATTTTTTTTATTTCATTGGCTATATTTTGCTACTAAAATGTAAGTAAAAATGTGAGATCTACTTTTCCCGGTGTTCTAGCTATTTTTGTGTAGCACTAACCCCCGAAGGAGCTGCTGGTTTTATTGAGCTTACTGTTACCTTCTTCACCTCGCCTTCGTCTACGGGTTCCCGTGGTAGATGGCCCAAAGAAGAGTAGAAACTGACACTTTATCTTTCTTTTTGGGTTATTTATTCAAAAGATAAAACAGTCTCTTAAATGTAGGGTAGAGGGTTAGGATGAAAGTTCAGGTACTTTTGGAACTGCAAAGATAGGAAGTCTCCCACTATAGAAATCCAGAGAATTACTGTTTTACAGCTGGATTCCCACAACCATCGGATAGACCTCCTCTCACTAGGCCTAGCAGCCGGTGAAGTGTTAGGTAAAGCAAAGCCTCTGCCACAGACTTGAATGTAGAACACTTGAACAAAGTCTCTGCCACAGACTTGGATGTAGAACCGAGGGACTTAGATAAATTTAGAGAGCTATCATATGGTACCAGTATCTCGCAGCCGGTCCAGCGATACCGTATGAGTGTAGATCCATCTAGTGTCCTTCAACTGAGCCTCCAGGCTCCTTCTGAGAAACCAGCCTTTTGCATGGCCCTCTCCCAAGGAGTCCTCCCCTGGATGCTTCTCCAGTTGCTGGGCCTCACTTTAGACGAGATGGCACCGGACCACTTTTGGATGGTTAGGCCTTGATATCCATTCAGGCCTGTCCCTGCAGTTGCTTCGCCTCGGGCTATCCAGCCCCGAGACTCGGAATTGCATGGATCCGCACCCCAGGCCAGGAGGGCCATGGGGGCTGGTCAGGAGGACCAGGACCAAACAGGCAGAAAATATCTTCTGGACTGGACCGGAACCCCGAAGCACATGATCTCAGTACCTTAAAATGCATTCTGCCAGAAAGCACAACAGGATGACACTCCCACTGGGCTGGTTCAGAGAGAAAGAAGGGTATCCAATACACCCAGCTAAACTGCATTCTCATACTTGCCGGCAGTGACAGCGGCCAAGGAGAACTTAGTGCAATTTCAGCTAGATTGATACTGAGACCATAATTTGGCATAATTAGCCCTAAAAGCCAACTGTGGCTTTAGAACATTAACTTTGAAAACACATAGAGTGTACTCGTCAGGAGCCAGCGCTACATTTGTTTATAGCAATTGTAGCACCCTGATGTTTAGACAGGGCTGCTATTAAATTTAGTTGCCAGGCTATAGTTGTCTTGGCCAATTGTTAGGAGATCAATTGATTCCCCCCTAATTCTGGAATTGCTGCATTTCTCTCTTTTGTCCCTAGGTGGCCTGGTAGCTATATAGGATAAGACAAGGGCATAGCAAGGACAGATCATGAATGAATGGGGTATCTCAGCCAATGGGCAGGATGACACTCCCACTGGGCTGGTTCAGAGAGAAAGAAGGGTATCCAATACACCCAGCTAAACTGCATTCTCATACTTGCCGGCAGTGACAGCGGCCAAGGAGAACTTAGTGCAATTTCAGCTAGATTGATACTGAGACCATAATTTGGCATAATTAGCCCTAAAAGCCAACTGTGGCTTTAGAACATTAACTTTGAAAACACATAGAGTGTACTCGTCAGGAGCCAGCGCTACATTTGTTTATAGCAATTGTAGCACCCTGATGTTTAGACAGGGCTGCTATTAAATTTAGTTGCCAGGCTATAGTTGTCTTGGCCAATTGTTAGGAGATCAATTGATTCCCCCCTAATTCTGGAATTGCTGCATTTCTCTCTTTTGTCCCTAGGTGGCCTGGTAGCTATATAGGATAAGACAAGGGCATAGCAAGGACAGATCATGAATGAATGGGGTATCTCAGCCAATGGGCAGGGATTTTCTTGGGTCCCTTGGCCTGCTGGGAGAGCCTATTTATTTGGGTGTAGTCAGGTGATCAGGGTTCTCTGCCAACTAGACGGCTGTCTGGGTGGACGTGTGTCATGCTGCCTTGGGCTGCTAGGCCGTAAGCCTGAGGCCTATCCAGGGGACATCTGGCTGCTAGGCTGTCTGAGGGCCTATCCAGAAGCAGGAGATCAGCGTAGGGTTGGGACTGCGGGCTTTTAGTCCAACCAGAAGTAACGGTTCCACCGGCCGGGGGAACCAGTTGTGGTCAGAGGTAGAGGGGAAGCTGTCGCCACTAAGGGACCATCCAACTTGTTATCAGAGACCACTGTGAGTAAGCTGAGGCCAGTACCAGAGCAGACTTCTCACTAGCTGGAGATGGTGAAGAAGTGGGAAAACTTCAGCAACTGCCAAGCCAGGGACCCAGCGGGACAACAGAGGTGACACTTACGGGGCATTAGTGAGTGCTAAGCTAGGGACCTAGTGTGTCAGCAGGGGTGATGCTTGAAGAGTATCTGTGAGTGCCAAGCCCGGGACCCAGCAGGTATGTGGGGGTGATGCTTGACTTAAGGAAGATATTTAGTGCTAACTGTGGAAGAGCTCAGGGGATCCAGTGGCTATTGGATCTGAAGTCTAGTGAGAGAGACTGGGAGCTCATTGAATGAAGACCCACAGTGAGTGATTGTGGGATAAGCTGAGAACTGTTCGTGTTGCAAATAGTTGGATACAATTACAGTTAGTAACTTCTACAAGATTGCTGCCATAGGAGACAGTGTCCTACCTATACAGAAATTATGTCTGGCTGGTGGCCTTCACCTGTATGGCTGTCTGCCTATAGAAGACTCGGAGTCTGCCAATTAACATTGCATCTACCTAAGGGTGTCCTGGCCCTAACCCTCTCGCACAGTTCTGTTTAAGAGACAAAAAAATCTCTTTGCATTTAAAAAAGTGTCTGGCGCCCATCCTTTTCATCTTGCATTACCCCCACCATGCCTTGTAATCCACTCTACACAGAATGATGTCAGCTGTCCCTGACTCTGGAGGTCACCATTAGGCCTAAAGGGGCTCGGGACTTTGCTACACAATAAAATACTTGACAGGGGTTTGAACACTTCCCTACTCTATCAAAAACTTAAAAAAACATTTGGGCTTTAGATATCTTTTATTGGTTTCAGTGATCACTAATGGACAGCAGGTGGTGTTGTAGGTTTGCCATAAACATACAGTTAACTGTGTTTTTATATGTAGTTTTAAAAAAAATTGTCATGCATATTGCATAGTGGAGAAACCTATACAATTCCCGTTGAAACATTTAATTTCCACATTAAGGATCCCTCAACACTGGAAAAAAGATTGGAAACATGCAAAATATTGGCTTAGAAGCTGACTGGGCCAAATAGAAAAAAGTACTCCCACTTTCCCTGTCCAAAAGATATGAATAAGAATAGGTACTAAACTGTATTATGACTGATTAGAATACTTCACCATGGTTATACAAATCTCCATCCCCACCAGGTTTTAAAATTGTATTACAAATAAACACCCACAACAACATCCTCCCAAAAGGTCATAAAGTGTTTCAAAAGGTTTTTGGTGTGAATAGGCTTCTTCAAACAAAAGTCATTTTTAAAGTGGGGGGACACCCTGAAAACCAAAACTTAAAAAAATATTAGTAACCATTTAAAATGGAAAAAAAAAAAAAAATTATTTTTTTTTACTTACCAGAAATGGCTGTTGCTAGGCAGATCGTCCTAATCTGCCTCCTCCAGCTCCGCGGTGATCTTCTCTTCTTCCGTCTTCTGTTGAATGGGGCGCGATGTGTTATGGGAACTATGTCCCACAACACATTGCGTTCCCCATTCACAAATTAGAGTCGCGCATGCGCAGTCGGCCGGGCGCCGACTCGCGCATGCGCAGTAGGAAACGTGTGGAGGATGGCGGCGCTGGAACCGGATCGCCGAGGGACAGCTCGTCCTCCACGACAGACATCGCGGGCGCCCTGGGAGGGTAAGTGTACTTCTTAAAAGTCAGCAGCTACTTTTTTTTTAGCTGCTGACTTTTAAACATTTTTTTTGTAAGGTGAAACCCCGCTTTAAATGAGAATAAAGTCCACTCCAGTTCAGGTTAGTTTTCTGCTCTTCATTCTCTTCTAACTAGGGTTGACACTCTTTTCTTCAAGCCAAACCCAAACACTTTAGCAACTCACAGCAATTAATTTTTTTTTTTTTTTTTTTTTTTTTTTTAGCATACATTATGATTGTAACAGACCTGGCACTCCTTTGGGCACTTCAAAGAGAATAGTAATGTGGCTTGCATAGTGCCCCCTCACCCTCCTGTCAGGCCCTTTTCCGAGTAACATTCCTGTCTGAATACCATGTCCGAGTTTCAGGCGCACTGAAACCCAGACACATGATTCAAAATTCATACTGTCCGTGTGAATCCAGGACAGGTGGCAACCCTACTTCTAACCTATCTTATCTTTGCCTTAACTGTTTCTCCAGGAGGAAGGGATGGGCTATTCACACCTCAAAGAACATCTTTTATAACTGCATGTTCCTACACCCAACCAAAAAATTTGTGGTGCCACATTCCAATTCATTATTAGCATGCATTATGAAAACTGAGAAATTATCAGGACTTTAACCGAATGACGGCTATAGGGCGGTTGCTTAACTCTGGGAGGGCGTACTATGATGTCCTCCCAGAATCCCGCTCTCAAGCGCAACCCCCCCCCTGGGGCGCACACCCGAGAACTTCCCGAGAACCCGGAACTTCCACTGATCATGCCCGTTTACCACGTGATCGCTCCGTCAAATGACGGATCGATCACATGTAAAAAAATTGGCGTGATTTCTGGTTCCTCCCTCCCCTCTACGTCCAGTGTGAGCAGAGAGGGAAGAGATCGGTGGCAGCAGCGATGTGGGCTGCAATGTGTAGTGCCCACAGCGCTGCACAGTGACAGATCCATCCATCCACGCTTACCCATCCATACTCTGCATACCCATCCATACTCTGCATACCCATCCATACTCTGCATACTCTGCATAACCATCCATACTCTGCATAACCATGCATACCCATCCATACTCTGCGTACCCATCCATCCATACTCTGCATACCCATCCATCCATACTCTGTATACCCATCCATGCTCGCCCATCCATACTCAGCATCCTCATCCATCCATCCTCATCCATACTCAGCATACTCATCCATCCATCCTCAGCAATACTCATCCAGCCATCCATCTACGCTCAGCCATCCCATCCACCCCCATCCATAAGTAGCCATACCCAGCAATACTCAGCCATACCCAGCCATACCTATCCATACCCAGCCATACCCAGCCGTAGTCAGCCATACCCAGCCGTAGTCAGCAATACCCAGCCATACTCAATCGTACTCAGTCATACCCAGCCATACTCAGCCATACCCATCCATACTCAGCCGTACCCAGCCGTAGCCTGCCGTACCCAGCCGTATGCACCCATACCCAGCCGTACGCAGCCGGACCCAGCCATACCCAGCCGGACCCAGCCATACCCAGCCGGACCCAGCCATACCCAGCCGTACTCAGCCATACCCAGCCATACTCAATCGTACTTAGTCATACCCAGCCATACCCAGCCGTACGCAGCCATACCGAGCCATACTCAATCGTACTCAGTCATAGCCAGCCATACTCAGCTGTACCCAGCCATTCCATCTATATCCAGCCATACTCAGCCGTACCCGGCCATACTCATTCATGCTCAGCCATCCCCATCCACGGCTCATTCATCCCCATTCATGCTCATGCATGCCACATCCATGCCACTACAGTGCCTCACAAAAGTGTAATAGGTAGTCAAATTACATTTGAAACTTATGTCCCTAGAACACCTAACGGTGCTCCCTGCATGCTGGGCCTCTGTATGTGGCCACGCTGTGGAAAAGTCTCACACATGTGGTATCGCCGTACTCAGGAAGAGTAGGAGAATCTATTTTGGGGTGTAATTTTAGGTTAGTACATGTTATATGTTAGATATATTGTGTAAATGGACAACGTTGTGTAAAAAAAAAATGCATTTTAATTTTCTTTACACATATTCCAAAAACTTGTAGAAAAAAATGACATGTTCAAAAGACTCGATATGCCTCATAGATTATACATTGGGTTGTTTTCTTTCCAAAATGGGGTCGATTTTGGGGCGTTTTCATTGTCCTGGTTCTCCAGGGCCTTCAAAATTGTAAGCCCCCGTACACACGGTCGGAAATTCCGACGGAAAATGTCCGATCGGACCATGTTGTCGGAAAATCCGCCTGTGTGTGGGCTCCATCTGACTTTTTCCGTCGGAATTTCCGATGAAAAAAATTGGAGATCCTGCTCTCAAATTTTCTGACAACAAAATCAGATCGGACTTTTTCCGATCGTGTGTAGAGAATTCCAACGGACAAAGTGCCACGCATGCTCAGATCAAATTACTAGACCAAAGCTATTGGCTACTAGCCTCTACGTAGTTCCGTCGTACGCAACGAACGTCACCACGTTCAGAATGTTCGGATTTTCCGACAACTTTGTCTAACCATGTGTATGCAACACCAGTGTCGGACAAAATCCATTGGAAAAAATCTGACGGATTTTGTGGTCGGAATTTCCGACCGTGTGTATGGGGGCTAAGAGGTAGTCAAGAAATTATATGTGTAATTTATGCTCCAAGAACACCTGATTGCGCTCCCTGCATGTTGGGCCTCTGTATGTGGCAACACTGTGTAAAAGTCTCACACATGTAGTATCGCCATACTCAGGAGGAGTAGTAGAATGTGTTTTGGGGTGTAATTTGTGCTATGCATATGCTGTGTGTGAGAAATAACCTGCTAATATAACAATTTTGTGAAAAAAAAAAAAAAAAAGAAAAGAAAATCTTGATTTTGCAAAGAATTGTGGGAAAAAATTACAACTTCAAAAAAGTCACCATGCCTCCTACTAAATACCTTGGAATGTCTACTTTCCAAAAAGGGGTAATTTGGGGGGTATTTGTACTTTCCTGGCTTGCTAGGGTCTCAAGAAATAAAAAGGCCATGAGTACTTCAGGTGTGATCAATTTTCAGAGATTGGCACCATAGCTTGTGGAATAACTTTCACAAAGACCAAATAATATACACCGATTTGGGTTATTTTTTTACCAAAGATATGTAGTGGTATAAATTTTGGCCAAAATATATGATAAAAAAATTACTAATTTGCAAAATGTTATAACAGAAACCAAGAAAAATTCATTTTTTTTTTACAGAATTTTAGGTCTTTTTTCTTTTATAGCGCAAAAAATAAAAAACCCAGCCGTGATTAAATACCACCAAAGGAAAGCTCTATTTGTGTGAAAAAAAGGACAACAATTTAAAATAGGTACAGTGTTGCATGACTGAGTAATTGTCATTAAAAATGTGAGGGCACCAAAAGCTGAAAATTGGTCTGGTTATTAAGGGGGGTTTAAGTGCCAAGTGGTTAAGGCACCAAGTATGGACACAAAATATATAAGATAAAAAATTACAAAACTTTTATTAGCATCATAGTAAAATCGCCCCGTGGGCTGCAAAGACTCAAAGTAACATATACATTAAGGTAAAAACACATGAAAAAGTTGTAAATCATCACTTGAACCAAATCTTTGGTGCTCCAAAAGGAGTGTCAGCTGTACAAGTGTGAACCTCACACCAGTTGAAGGAAAGAAAATTGCTTGATTCCCCCATCAACACAAAATCCCTCCCACTGTGCTATTATATTCTGACAGTGGAAGATTTTCCAGCCATTTGAATCAATAAGCTATAGCCACCGGCAGTAATCTCATGGAAAAAAATGACAGGCTGGATCAACTTCAGTACAACCAGCCTGCTCATAGTTGGATCGAAACATGTCTGGTTCATGCTGACCCCACTGAAATTCTATGGCCAGCCTTAGCCACTGAGTGTATACAATATATCCCATACTTAGGGCTGCCCCATAAGTCAGGGCCTAGGAGGTACAGACCCCTTGAGCCAGGTTTCCCTGTGTAATCAGACTTCATAATGTCTCATTTAGACATCCCAAGTCTCCCGCATTTCATCTGTGGCTCCCGGACACCCGCAAGTGGGGGGCAATATCCCGGCTGCAGGGCTGATCCAGGGCTGCAGGCTTACCTACTCTCCAGGCATTGGGAGGAGAGAGGCACCTGGAGCTTGTCAGTGGCTGTGCCTCCTCCTCTACCCCACCCCTACTGGGCGGCTATGTGACCAGTGGCATAGCGTGGGGGGAGGCAGACAGGGCTACCGCCCTGGGGCTGGATGCAAAACTTAAAGGGGCGCTGGTGTACTGTCCCCAGTGTGATGGCCCATCTAGTGGGGGCAAATAGGCATGGGGCTGGTGGCACTAAGGCAGCAATAAGCACTGCATCCCCCTGGAGGCGCACTCACCTTTCCCTCAACTCTCTCAGCACCCCCCTCTCTCAGCACCCCCTCTCTTTGCCCTGCCCTCTCTCAGCACCCCTCTCTCTCAGCCCTCCCCTCTCTCAGCACCCCTTCTCTCAGCCCTCCCCTCTCTCGGCACCCCCTCTCTCAGCCCTCCCCTCTCTCGGCACCCCCTCTCTCAGCCCTCCCCTCTCTCAGCACCACCTCTCTCAGCCCTCCCCTCTCTCAGCACCACCTGTCTCAGCCCTCCCCTTTCTCAGCCCTCCCCTTTCTCAGCCCACCCCTCTCTCAGCACCCCCCTCTCTCAGCATCCCCCTCTCTCAGCCCTCCCCTCTCTCAGCACCCAGCACCCCCCTCTCTCAGCACCCCCTCTCTCAGCACCCCTCTCTCTCAGCCCCCCCTCTCTCATCCTTTCCTTCTCTCATCCTTTCCTTCTCTCAGCCTTCCCCTCTCTCAGCCTTCCCCTCTCTCAGCACCCCCTCTCTTAGCACCCCCTCTCTTAGCACCCCCTCTCTCAGCCTTCCCCTCTCTCAGCACCCCCCTCTCTCAGCACCCCCCTCTCTCAGCCCTCCCCTCTCTCAGCCTTCCCCTCTCTCAATCTTCCACTCTCTCAGCCTTCCCCTCTCTCAGCCCTCCCCTCTCTCAGCACCCAGCACCCCCCTCTCTCAGCCTTCCCCTCTCTCAGCCCTCCCCTCTCTCAGCACCCAGCACCCCCTCTCTCAGCACCCCCTCTCTCAGCCTTCCCCTCTCTCAGCCCCACGTCTCTCTCTCTCTCTCAGCACCCCCTACCTGTTTCAAGCAGAAACACTGCACATACTGACTCCTACCACCATGACCACTTCAAATCAGGGCTGGTGCAAGGATTTTTGACACCCTAGGCGAAACCTTATTTTGCCGCCCCCCTCTTGGCTCCACCCCTGACTCCACCCCATTTGCCCTGCTCATGTATACCCCACCTTTTTAATGAAGCTCCCATCAAATGCTGCCTCACCACACCAATCAAATCCATCCTCATCAGCGCCCATCAATGCAGCCTCACCAGCGCCCATCAATGCAGCCTCACCAGCGCCCATCAATGCGGCCTCACCAGCGCCCATCAAATGCGGCCTCACCAGCGCCCATCAAATGCGGCCTCACCAGCGCCCCTCAAATGCAGCCTCACCAGCGCCCATCAATGCAGCTGCAGCTTACCAGCGCCCATCAATGCAGCCTCACCAGCGCCCATCAATGCAGCCTCACCAGCGCCCATCAATGCAGCCTCACCAGTGCCCATCAATGCAGCCTACCAGTGCCCATCAATGCAGCCTACCAGTGCTCATCAATGAATGTTTGCTTGCTTCCATTCATCCGGGAGTTGGGACACAGACACAGTCCTCCGCCGCCACTGTGCCTCTGACACTATGTGTGAATGGAGCTGCGTCTGCCTGCTGATGCTGAGACCTAGTTGCTTGCTTCAGAGAGAAGAGAGTAGGAACACCAGTGGCCCGGGCGCCCTAGGCAGCAGGGCGCCCTAGGCGGCTGCCTAGTTTGCCTAGTGGTAGCACCGGCCTTGCTTCAAATCACTGTAGTGGTCATGATGGTTAGAGTGTTCCTTTAATATCTCTCAGAAGAAGTAAACCTCTGTATACTGATTCCATTTTATTTGGTCATCCTCTAGTTGTGTTAAATGGGGAGAGGGGGGGGGACGGGCACGCGCGCATGCACGGAGCACCACCTCCCTGAAATGAGTTTGCCACTTCCCTGAAATTAGTTTTCGCAGGTTGGGATGTCTGCTCATTTGTAAACTTTGTTATCAGTGCAACTGTTACTTGCCTTTGTTTGCCATTGTTGTTATTATTGTTGCCTGTACTTGCTCTGCTGGATGTATTGCCCAAATAAACATCCTTTCCTTCAGCCTTGGTGTATCTGAGGGTGCGGTATTGTCTGACGGGCCGTTATCACCAGGAACCAGGGAACCCATACATCAGCGGCTCCTTCAGCAGTAAGTGAGACACAACTAAAAATAATATACCAAGATGTTGTAAAGGCTTGCTAATGTGATTTTCGCCAGTGGCCAGTTGTGTCTCCGGTTTAATATTTGCAGAATATAAATCCTGTGTTTTACACACAAATGTATATTTACATTGACACGCTACAGTCTACAGTCCTCTTCCCGCGGCCCTGAATGGAGCTGGGAAAGGAGGTTATGTGGGGATTCATCTTCACAGGAAAATGAGGTATCACCGTACTTCCATCTCCACACTCTTCCCTTCATCTCAGGGCAAATAGTGTCTCCATACCAGGGACACTGGTGTAAGCGTCATTCATTTATTCCCCAAAGCAAACATCCTTGTTTATCAGAGTCCACACATAATTAATTTTCTTAAATAAAAAAGAAACTATTCTCATTACAGCCTCTGGGAGGAGAGGCAGCAAACTCGTAAAACCTGCTATATTCATTGAACTCATTTGAAGCTTGTATTGCTTTATCACAGTTCTATAACCCCTTACCTGCCATGCAATTTTAATGCCGCTTAATCATTACAGACGTTTTTATAACAGTTACTCCTTCCCCTCCTTTGTCACTCAGTGATGTGACTTTCTTCTGGGTTAGTTTGGCAGTGACAAGTCTCCATGTCAGCTAAGAATGTGATATGTGATAAGAAAAGGACAGGACTGTGGGAGTCTGGTGAACTTAGACTGCTAGACCCCACAGCTGGACCCACATTTGCTTGTATAGATCTATATAATTTTCTATTTATAAGGCAGTGCTTTGAAAAGGGAGACAGGCCAAACCGGGAGTCTAATTTCCAGACCTTACTGTCTCAAATACCTTCCAAAGTAAATGTTAATGGCATAGAAAAGAGATTATCGGTATTCTCTGTACAAGGGCTGGCCCCTCAATACACACGCTCACATCCCCGCTGCTCCTCTACACTCACATCACAGTTCTCTTGGCTAAATGTGTTCACATTGAAGAAAAAACATTTTTATCAGAGTGGAAAATGCTGTGCCTCATGCTGAATGTAGATGAGCCTCTCCGAATCCCAGAAACCTTAAAAGCCATGGTATGTCTTTAGTGAAAGAATAATGATCTGTAATTCAGGAGCAGTGGGGTTGATTTACTAAAGGCAAATAGGCAGCGCACTTTGCAAAGTGCAGTGGCTTCAGAGCTTAGTAAATGAGGTAAAGGTTCACTTTGCAAAAAATACCCAATTATGTGCAAGGAAAATTGCTTGCACATGATTGGATGATGGAAGTCAGCAGAGCTTTTGCTCATTTACTAAGCTCTGGAGCAACTGCACTTGCAGAGTGCAAAGTTACTTTGCAAAGTGCACAGTCTATTTGCCTTTAGTAAATCAAAACCATTGCGTCTACATAGCTCACACCAGTCCCTCTTTTGGGGAAAACATTTCCCCAGCCTTCTTTCCTCTTTAGTTGACTGTCACTTGCCGGACTGTATATGTAGCACTACCCCCGTAGGGCACAGCCAGTTATACAACACTTCCTTCATGCACTCCAATGCAGAAATCAGTCCTTGGCTTGTTTTTGATGTTTTATTAAGGGTTGATATCTTGGATGGGGTAGGGAATTATGGGATGCCCAACTTGAAACTGTCTAGAACTATGGCCAAAGTGACACTTTCTCCCTATTTACAATAAGTTCTCTTCTTCCTTCCTCCTGCACAAACTTTATTTCCTATGTACAGCACCTGCTGCTCACTCTTCAGGGGACTAACAGTTTTATTGTTAGTCCAGCAAAGGTCCATTACAGGCAGGGACTCTCAGACCCTTGACAAAGTAGTACAGTGAGCAAACAGCATGACATTCCTCCTTCTGCTTCTATGTGGCCACTGATCTCCACTTGCTTGCAGAAAAATGCTAGCCCATCTGGCTGCCACCAGCCACGCCTGGCGATCTTCCTTCCAATCCTCCTGACTGACTTTCTGCCTCAGTCCTGCCCGACTGGCACTCTTTTATGGAGACACCCCAGGGTAAGGATGAAGACTAAGCCCACTGCTGTTCTTCAGAGAGAACTGTTACAGCTGTCAGTCTATCCTCTTGTGCTGTTCCTGCACAGTTCTGATCTCTACACACTGTCTGTATTTGCTTTGTCCCGTTGCCTCTCCCGAAGGTTCTCCGCCATCTGCTTCTGTGGTGGGATCCTTCTAGGCCAGATATCCCGAGCCTCCAGCCCGAGGTATCACCCCTCCCTGGCAGGGGGTTTCCTCAAGGGCCACCTACAGCCTCTCCTCAGAACTCCATCTCATTCTTCCACCTGATTGTCCTGCTGGAATTGCCCATGTCTATTTATGGAGTTGTCTCAGTCCCCTGCCAGACCCCTTCTGGGGATAGGCTGAGGCTCCATTATTATTCAATTATTGAAGGCAGCTCCTCTTAACCCTCCTAACCCCGCCCTCTAGTTCTAAAAGATTCTCCAACCTTCCAGACACCAGGGGGAGGCACCAGAGAGCTGCCAGGATGAGTCATCCAGCCCTGGCCTCTAGTAACCCTGACCCAATTCAATGAAATACTGTATGTTTTACCTACACTCAACTTCTAGTAGCACACACTGGCATTTTCTGCTGCCAGTAAATGCCAGTGAAAGAAAAAGGTTGCCAGTAAAAAAAAAATATGGCTGTGGCGCTTGGCCGAGACCATCCGAGTGCCTGCTACAGTGTGTTTGGACTGTGCCAGCAGTGTGTCTTGTGAAGTCATGGTGCAAGGGAACGGAGCAGCCGAAGCCTCATGTGCAGATCTGTGGAACAGGAGGAAGGCAAACCGGGAGTGGACTGAAGGAACCACCCGGCATGGAGAGAGAGGGTCTCTGTGACTCAGGAGGGGAGGTATCATGTTAGTGAGGTGCCATCACCATCTGTGCTGCTGCACACTGCCGTCAGTGTCACTGTGAGAGTCAATTGCATGTGTGTGTGCTGCCCATTCTAATTTCTTGCCCTCTCGATTCCTGTCTACTTATTTACTATATTGAAAATAAAATAAGATGTTTTTGCCTTAATATCTACCTTAAATAACTTTGCTAATTGCATATTGTACTTGTTTGTAGCTTAAATACTGAAATTTGCAGTTAAAACTGTAATCTTGTAACTTTTAAATATGCCAGGAAAAACGTAACTGTGCCAGTAAATTTTGGGTGTCGTGTCAGTAAATTTCAAACTGGTAGGTTGGCAAAACTGGTGTCAGTATTTACTGATGGAGGCTGGAGTAGAGGGGACACGGGCTGCTGGGGGGTTGAGTATACAAACTGTATTGAATTATTTTCTTTAGACAAGACTTGATCGGTACCATCCTACTGTCTTAGCAGTTGTTTTGTCCTGTCTTCCATATTTGCCCAATTCTGCAGCTTTTTAAATTTTAAGTTGTCTAGCAGTTTGTGTTCAGTTTCCATCCCTTTTGTTTTTGACTTTGACTGGCTATAGTCTTTTCGCTTTTCCTTAGCTGTCTGCCTGTGAACGTTTTTTTTTTTCCCCACGGCAGGTCTCTGCATCTGCATTCTCTGATTTTTCCGCTTCCCTCTGTGAGGAATTTTAATAAGTTTTCCTGCAAGTTCACACCCGCTGCTAAATCCACCTAAACACGTGTTGTGTACAAAGCGGTGTGCTATCTGCATAGAAGAGCTTTATATACAGCAGTGTGTGTGATATGCACAGCTATTTATAGGGCCCATTTATCAGTGATATACGGGTGTTTCCAATATATACTGTATTCCGCTAGATTCTGCCAACAAGGGACAAATATATAAAAAGGGAACATTACAATTCTGCAGCTAAGGGACAAATATATAGAAAGGTAACTCCACACACAGTGGCATATCTAGTGCATTTGACACCCAGGGTGGATTAACAACCCCACACCAGCACTCTTCTAGCACTGTCAAAGTTATTGGGGTTGATTTACTAAAGTCAATTTGACTGTGCACTTTGCAAAGTGCAGTTGCACTCTGAAAGAACATTTGTTCTAGAGCTTAGTAAATGATGAGAAGCTCTGCTGACTTCCATCATCCAAACATGTGCAAGCAAAATTGCTGTTTTTTTTTTTTCATTTTCCTTGCATGTGATTGGATATTCTTTGCAAAGTGAAGCTTTACTTCATTTACCAAGCTCTGGAGCAACTGCACTTGCAGAGTGCAAATGCATTTTGCAGTGTGTACAATCTATTTGCCTTTACTAAATCAACCCCATTGTCTTTAATAATCATAAAAAGAGTATCAGTCAAAATATAAAATCATATGTTTCTAGGCAGTCTACTCGCTTTTCCACAGTGTCATTGAAGTTAGACAGGAAGTCAAAAAGAGGACAAAGTTTCTTTATGGTTTCCTGGGTTATCTGATTAGATGCTAATGCCCCATATGACTCCAGCCGCCATCTTGGGTCAGGCAGAGCCTACTTAAGGCATTAGCTCCCAGGCTTAGCGCGCTTTTGGCAAGTTGGTAAAGTAGGGACAGGTACCCTGCCTGTCAGGGACAGTACAAGCGATAGTGAAAAGTTACTTACTGGGAAGGAAAGCGTAGGGTCTCAACTTCTTTGGACACCTTCCTGTTTGGGGCACTGGACGGCCAGGCTGCATTACCCTCTCTTAACAGACGTGGTCAACCCAGCTGGTACCTGTTATCTTCACATCATTGGCATTTCAGTGTACCCGAATGGGCAGGCATCCCTCTGGGTTGTTGTGAACTGTTGTTGATTTACTTGAATACAGGTTTTCAATTGCACTTCTCTGTGTAAGTTATTGCTGCTGAACACACTGAACCCCACCTACAGGTTCATTTCTACTTTGAATTTCATTAGCCAAAGTCTTCTCCACCCAGTCTTAACAATCTTAACGTTTGTAAATATAACTTTGTGGAGAAGCCCATATATTTTAATTCCTTGAATGCTGTGACACATATTATCTATTCCCTGTGAGTAGACACTGCTGTGTCACACATTTTAGAGAGCCCGTTGTTTCCTCTTATCACCTACAGAGCTAATGAGAGGAGGAATTTCAGGAGGTGGAGTCAGTACAGGAATCACTGCTTGCAGGCAGCAAGGTTCCATGGGATATGTAGTCCTTAGAAGTTGAAAGTAAACAGCAGAGGAGAAGCTGCAAAGCATGCAAGGAATCCAGGAAGTTGTGGAAAGAGATGGCCACCAGACAGGGAGTACTTACAATATGAAAGGATATTTTACAAGGAAGCTTATATTGGATTGTAAAAAATAACTATTGTCTGTATTTCTATTACAATGCTGATGTTAAAAATTGAAAGTGTATGCTCTACTCAAATACTAACAATGCCCAGAAAAGAAAGAGAGACAGTAAAGCTCTTCATGACCCAAATGTCCTTGTAATGTAAAGAAATCTGAAACTGGAACGGCTGCAATCTGAAACTGGAGCAACGGAAACTATAACGTCCGCTTTATTGATACAATAACATTTTAAAAACAACACTAAACACCATGTGGGCTGGAGGAAGAAGGTCAACACATTTAGTGAAACACCTTATTCCTTCGGCCCACATGGTGTCTTAGTGCTGTTTTTAACCACTTGGCATCTGGAGTATTTACTCCCCTTCATGAACAGGGCATTTTTTGCGATGCGTCATTGCGTTACTTTAACTGACAATTACGCGGTCATGTGACATCAGAGGGGGGTGGGGTCACCTGTTTACGTCACGGGTGGCCCCGCCCTCAGCTATATAACAGCTGTCATCATGAAAAGGCTGCAGGCGGCGGGATGCCTCCCATGGAGGCAGAGTTCTTCCTTTTTTTCTCTCAGGACCGTCGGACGCTGTGATTAAAGATGGATGGACATCACGGGACACTTTTTTTTCTTTTTTTTTAATAAAGAAGAAATTGTCCAAAACTGTCTCCTGTCATTTTTAATTTTTTGACACTTTTTTTGGTGAGAGAGTAGGGGTAAAATGGAGAGAACCCTACAAAGCAGCACCCCTCCACAGAGACAGGAGAAAACAGAAGAAAAAGAGGCTGTAGAGGAGGCAGACAGAAAAAGAGACAGTTAGAATCGGGAATATTCAATCTGGCAGGGGAGACTTTCATGAATACTCTTCAGGAGGGCCTCAAGTTTGCCCACGCCAGATTTTTTAATAAATTTGACACAATGCTAGATGTTGAAAAATTCTCTAGGAAATTAAATATTAAAAAGTTTTTTATGGAAGTGAATTCTAAGGAGAGTCAAGTGGAGGAAACAGTTTTCAAGCATAGTGAGTTAAAAAACAAATTCACTTTTAACCCAAAACCATACAGTCATAAATATATTGATGTTTTTAAGAATATGGTGCAGGAGGATATTAGGAAAATAGAAAGTAACAAAAAGAGGAAAACAAAACTTGTGTGGGAAGCCATTAAACGAAAAGAAAAGAAGAACGGGATAGTCATTAGACCTTCAGATAAGAGAGGGGGTTTAGTAATTCTCAAGAAATCAGATTATGGGGCAGAGATGAATAGGATTCTAAATGATAGAGATACATATAAAAAACTCCCTGGAGACCCCATGTGCAAATGAAAAAATAAATTAGAGGATTGGATTAAAAAGGAGGCACATAAGAACATTTTAGATAAAAAGGAAGCAAAGTATTTGAATTTAAGGGCCCCAAAGATCCCGGTAATATATCAATTGGCAAAAATGCATAAAAATAAGGTCACACCTCCAGGTATACCTTTCATTAGCGGGATTATTTTATCTTTATTCCCGCATTGGAGAATACCTGGATATATTTTTACAACCATTGGCAGAAAAGGTTAGAGACTTTTTGAAGGATGGCAAAGAACTTAAAACGCTGTTAAAAAACTTTTCAATTGATGGTTCGGCTCTGCTGGTGACATCTGATGTCGAATCATTTTATACGAATATCAAGCAAAATGATGCATTGGATGCAGTCAGGTGGTCTTTGCATAAACACACTAGTTTGAAACAAACTCAAATTTCATTCTTATTAGAGGGATTAAAAATGGCGATGTCGAACAATTACTTTTGACATGATGGAAAATTCTTTAATCAAATAAAAGGAGTCGCTATGGGGGCTAGATATGCCCCCAGCGTGGCTAATATTTTCTTGAATAAATGGGAGGAAGAGGACATATTGACAGGCCTCAGCTGAAGTTGTACGAGAGGTATATTGATGACGTGATATTCATATGGGAAGGATCCATGGATGATCTAGATTCATTCTTGACCCATATGAATAACAGCCGTTATAACATCAAACTCACCAGCAAATGGAGTTATGAGGAGATACAGTATTTAGATTTGGAGATTTTTTAGAAAGGAAGGCTGTATACAAAGACACACTTTAAAGAAGTAGACAAGAACAGATATATTTTTATTAGAAGTTCCCTGGGTGGCTAAAAGCAATCCTGAAAGGGCAATTTGTCAGGATTAGATGTAGCTGTGACCCAGATGAAGATTACTGGGCACAGTCTGAAGTAGTGATGAAGAGATTTTTGAAAAAAGGTTATAAAAATCTTCATAAGATCAGAGTGAAGGTATCCAACATGAATAAAGCAGACATACTGGAGAGAAGAAGTACCAAAGAGAACAAATACAAGATGGCATTTGTCTCTGGATTTAATCTAGATTACAAGAAAGTTGAAATGTCATTCAAAAAGTTTTGGCCTATCCTTCTAAAAGATACTACATTGAGCAAAAGTCTCCAGCGAAAACCCTCTTTTATTTACAGAAAGGCACCAGGCCTAAGAAACATGATCATCAAAACTTTGTAGATCCTCCCCCCTAAGAAAAGAAAGGAAACGTTTTAGACACCCTAGGTTTTCCTAGATGTGGGAGATGCATTTCTTGCAGAAACACTGCAAACAAAAAGAGGAAAACAGAGGCTTTTACAGGGGCTAATGGGAAATAATATATGATTGATAAATTTATATCATGTAATATGAGATATGTAATTTATCTCCTAACATGCCCGTGTGTCTTGAATTATGTAGGAAGAACCACTAGATGTTTAGATAAAACAATTAATGAGCATGTAAATAATATCAAAAAGGGATTAAAACAACACAGTGGGGGTTATTCACTAAAGGAAAATCCACTTTGCACTGTAAGTGCACATATCTGAGGGAGATATGCAAGGAAAATAAAAAACAGAATTTTAGCTTGCACATGATTGGATGATAAAATCAGCAGAGCTTCCACTCATTTCAGATCTATCCCTTAGATTTAGAGCGACTGCACTTCCAAGAGCACTTTTAGTGCACTTTCAATTGCACTTGCAGTGCAAAGGGGATTTGCCTTTCATAAATAACCCCCAGTGTCTAGAACCATTTTAGGATATGCCATAACAAGAATCCTGCTTTGCTGAATTTCTATGGGATCGATAAGGTATTGCCCCATTGAAGAGGGGGTGACATGAGGACCCAGGTATCCCAAATTAAAACCAGATGGATTTTCAAACTTGGTTCGCTAATGCCATCTGGCCTCAATATTGATATAGATTTAAATAGCTTTTTGACTGAGATTTTTAGTAACATGTTGAGATGTATTGGATATGTTTCTAATATATGTGTGTATACAGTACATATGTGTATATGTGAAAAAAAATCCTATATTTGTACCTCAGAGTTGGTGGCTAAGAGTACCTATGTAAAGAACATGTCCCCATATGTAGTTGTAGGATATATATATTCTCGACACCTTCAACTATTTTAATTTACGATTACAAATTGTCCTTTTTTGCATTAAATGTGGAAAGAATCATGGCTCATCATGTCTGACCTCTAGATGGTGCTATTTCCCTGTTCTCCTATAGACCTTGGATTTTTGGAGACTATGGGCAATAGTATATTATATGAACATTTTTATTTGCACTTTTATCAAGTTTTATCAGTTTACTGTGCAGATTGGATATTTTAATTCATCTGTGATAGTATAATTTGATTGATTCTAAGGAGATATGTATTTGGAATGCAGTCTCTGCTTTTTAGATATACTATTACATTTTGAAATATGTGTTTAAGCCATTTTCACAGGCGCAGCTCTTGGATGGTATGTATAAATGGTTTTAATTTTGTCTGCCTAATTTTTGGAGCATATTTAGCCTTTTTTCGGCAAATACAAGCTAAAAGTTTCATTAGTCGACTTTGACCAATGGCGTTTGGCTTATTACTATTTAAGGCTCCGATAAAATGGCGTCTGCCCCACTTCCTGATGACACGCGGACCGGGGGAAATGCATAGAAGAGAGGCTTGAGCCACATACACACAGGAGCCCTACACTTCCGCCAAGTCTGTGCAGATTGGATATTTTAATTCATTTGTGATAGTATAATTTGATTAGTTCTAAGGAGATATGTGTTTGGAATGTAGTCTCCACTTTTTATATAATATTACATTTTGAAATATGTGTTTAAGCCATTTTCACAGGCGCAGCTCTTGGATGGTATGTAGAAATGGTTTTAATTTTGTCTGCCTAATTTTTGGAACATATTTAGCCTTTTTTCGGCAAATACAAGCTAAAAGTTTCATTAGACGACTTTGACCAATGGCTTTTGGCTTATTACTATTTAAGGCTCCGGTAAAATGGCGTCCACCCCACTTCCTGATGACACGCGCACAGCGTGAAATGCATAGAAGAGAGGCTTGAGCCGCATACACACAGGAGCCCTTCACTTCCACCAGGGTGTTGGAATGCACGCCGCATGCCACTAGTCAGACAGCGGTGCGGGATTGTTTTTTACAGACCTCAGAGCTGCTAATGTGCTGATTCTCATGATATTGTACACATGTAAGTGCAGCCTTTTTTATATAATAAAAAACAATACTACACTATACCTGCCTTCTGTGGCTCCTTTGGCGGAGCCAACTTTACAGAGCCTTTTGAGAAGGAGATTGATACTGATTGTTGTGGATGATACATCAAATTGGCGAGTTTTGACTCACACATTCATGCTTGATGGTGATCTGGTCGTGGCCGTATCCAGTCATATACCATATGAGAAGAAGAAGCGGATGGTGAATATGGTGGAGATTGACCTATAAATTGATTGAAGCGGCAAGTTCAACACCAAGGACGTCATTCACAGAAGAAGTAGTAAGGTCTGCAGGTGTCTGAATCATCGGGATGAAAAGGTGTATATCGTCCATACTCCACAAATGTGTCTGTGACGGAACGTCCCTACACTCCTCTTGAGTGCGTTCGTCATATATCACTTCCTCTCAGTCTGGATATAGGTATAAGATATTCCAACCGCTCCCAAGCACCAAACGAGACAACACTTGCTTGGTGCCAACATGGACTGAAGATTTATTACAAAGATGACATTTATATACAGTAGAAGAGGAGATCCCCCCTCCTGCTCATATTATTCTAACAATACACTTGTAACAACTTAACATAAACTAATTAGCTAATTCCTTTAAGCAGCTGATGTGACTCAGGATTTCACTACAAGTCAGACTTGTGGTCACCGAGCTAAACACAGTTGATTATAAATTATCATAATTACCACCACAAGACATCTCATCACAATAGCAGGAGACCACCAGTAACAGACGGAGCGTCTCCTGCATTGTGCAGAGGACAATGGGATCAACTAACTCAATTAACATCTTGAGTTCATGACACTAGCATCAGAGTGTATGTCCCAACAGCATAAGACCACACACATTATATATATACACATATATACAGCATTGAATGTTCTCCTTCACCCTGTGCCCCTTAAAATCCAGGGCCCATGATCGGTGGGCAGGAGGCTCGTAGTTAGTCCTCTCAAAAAGCCAGTGTCTTGGCTAGGTCTGTCACATTTCTCCCCTTTCGGCAGGAGACTAACACAGGAGGAGACCCCAGACGGGTTGACTCCGAAGTTAGTCCATAGTTCCAGTCCTCTAATGCCTGTACCCACACAGTACCCCAAACAAATTGTTTCAAACAGAGCACTCACCCAGCCAACCTCTGCCTCTCTCATAGAACATATCCGCCGCTGGGGAGAGGCCTGGACTGGCCCTTCTCCCTGGAGTCTTTTCAGCCGCTGGAGAGAAGACAGGGTGACTGGGCTCACTCCATCATACTGTTGGGGATCTGGGCCGACCGCCCTGCATCCCTGGGGTATACCAGTGGAGACTGAAGTCCCATCCACCGATATCAGCTCAAGCTGCAGTTGTGAAGTGCAGATTGCATCCTCTCCTTGGGTCCTGAGCTGCTGCTCGGGAGTGACCACCACCTCCTCACCCTGGGCCTCCAGAACTGCCACAAGTGTGGGGCAGAGGTCTTGGACCCTCTGTCCGGTTGCCAGCACTTTAGCTTCTGGGGTGGCAATTTCCAGATTTTCCACTGCCGATTCCCTGGCATGCTGCTGGACAGGCACATTCCTCCATCCAAGATCATCCCATGCAGAAACAGGATCATCAAGGTCAGTCAGCACTTGCTGCATCCGCCATAAGACCTCCGCATCCATAGCTGCAGGGGCAGGTTGGCAAAGCACACTGTTACTCTGCCACATTGCCGACTCTTCAGCCAGACCAGAGTTGTCCACTGGTATTTCTTGATAGTCCCAGGCAAAGGGAGCCCAGCCCTGGCGCTGAGCAGAGTCTAGCAGCCGTCTGTAGGCGATCTCCAGCTCCCATTCCTGATCGGCCAGAAACTCCAAATCTTCCAGTGCCCAGTGCACTTCCGAGATGTTCAGTAGCCCTTTTCTGAAATCCATGATTTCATCCAACCGCCACTCCAAATCACTCCCAAAGTTAGAGTCCCCTGTCAGCTTCACATACAACAGTCCCAGGCCGCCGTAGCTTAAGCCTTCCGTTGGGCTGTCATCTGCGATCCAAGGACATGCTTGGGATACATGCCACCGGAGGGCTCTGTAACTTTCATCCAGCTTCATCTCTGCCCAGATCAGCCTGCTTAATTCAGCTGTCTGCTCCTTGTGCGGTTTCTCTCCCAAAAACAGCACCCGCAATCCATACTGCGACCAGTACCTTTCCTGGGTGGAGGGGAGAACTTTTCCCTGGTGACGCCGCTCACAGGCTAGCGCTTCCTTCCAGAGTTCACAGCGAATAGAATCAAACCATCCCAGCAGGACCTGCTCTGATACTGGTCCTCTGTGCTTTAGCTGCATCTCTCGCAACCTCCTCCTGAATTCCTCTTCCATGGCGGCTGGTATCTGTACCTCTCCTCCTCTCCTGCTATCCGGACCTTGGATCCAGGTGGAGGTTTGGATGTCCCAGACTGCAGGAAGTATGGTCCCACTGCTTGCCAACAATGTGACGGAACGTCCCTACACTCCTCTTGAGTGCGTTCGTCATATATCACTTCCTCTCAGTCTGGATATAGGTATAAGATATTCCAACCGCTCCCAAGCACCAAACGAGACAACACTTGCTTGGTGTCAACATGGACTGAAGATTTATTACAAAGATGACATTTATATACAGTAGAAGAGGAGATCCCCCCTCCTGCTCATATTATTCTAACAATACACTTGTAACAACTTAACATAAACTAATTAGCTAATTCCTTTAAGCAGCTGATGTGACTCAGGATTTCACTACAAGTCAGACTTGTGGACACCGAGCTAAACACAGTTGATTATAAATTATCATAATTACCACCACAAGACATCTCATCACAATAGCAGGAGACCACCAGTAACAGACGGAGCGTCTCCTGCATTGTGCAGAGGACAATGGGATCAACTAACTCAATTAACATCTTGAGTTCATGACACTAGCATCAGAGTGTATGTCCCAACAGCATAAGACCACACACATTATATATATACACATATATACAGCATTGAATGTTCTCCTTCACCCTGTGCCCCTTAAAATCCAGGGCCCATGATCGGTGGGCAGGAGGCTCGTAGTTAGTCCTCTCAAAAAGCCCGTGTCCTGGCTAGGTCTGTCACAGTGTCAAATGCCAAAAACTAAGAGGAAAGCACCTACAATGACCGATGGCGGAGCTGCCGGCTGACCGATTAAGCACTGAACCTCCGTTTACTAATGTTGGCATGGGCATATTTGGCTCCTGGACTGTTGTTACATGCAGAACTTGTGGTGAAGTTGCTAACAATAAGCTATGGGCTGCACTGTTCACTTGCTTGAGCATTCATGCAGTGCACATCAAAGTGATAGAATCAATGGACTCTTCCTGTTTTATTAATTCCTTCAGAAGATTTGTATCTGTGCGAGGACCTGTAAAGTTACTTAGATCTGACTGTGGGACTAACTTTACAGGAGCAGATAAGATTGTGAACTTATTGAATGACAACAAGTGTAAATGGGAATTCAACCCACCTCATTCCTCTCATATGGGTGGCTCCTGGGAACGCATGATTGGAGTTGCAAGGAAAATCCTGGGCTCTATGCTACAGGACCAGAAAACTTCCCAACTTACATATGACCTTTTAGTCACTCTTCTTGCAGAGGTGTCTGCTATAATCAATGCAAGGCCTCTGGGCCCTGTGTCCTCCAGAGTCTCCAGTATTGCTCACTCCAGCCACTCTTCTTACCCCAAAAATTTGGATAGCCACTATTCCCACAGAGGAACTTCATTATACTAATGTCTACAAGCATCAATGGAAACAGTTTCAACATCTTGCTAATGTGTTTTGGAACCTGACTTGATTGCTGAAGCTTCCTCAACTTGTTCACCGTCCCCGGCTAGTGAAAAAGTCTGCTCTGGAACTTCTTCGGACTTCACAAACCTGGCCTCTGATAACAGGAGTTGTTGTCCCTTACTGGTGACGGTGTCCCCTTTATCTCTGACTTCTGGTTCTCACTTGCCTCTGGTAACAGAGTGGTCATCCCATGTGGCAAACTGCTTCTCCTTCACCTCTGTTTCACCGTCCAGCTGAACCTCTGCAACGATCAGGCTCCCCTCGGGCTGAGCCTCTACACACGTGGCTAGGCCTCAAGCTTAGGCCTAACTTTCAGCTGCTACTTCACATACAGCCCCCAGGCCTTAGCCTGGGGCTAAAAGAACACTGATCACCTAACTCATTTCTACCTAAAAATAGAATCTCCCAGCATGCCAAGTAGCTACTCTGATTATGACTTTTCACAACCTGAACTCACTGTGGTCTTGTAATTCTAATGCCAAAGGCAGCAGTGCCACCTATTGACAGAAGAGAGAAATGCACCAGATTCAGGCTTAGGGCAAAATAAGTCAGTGGATACAACAACCAATTAGCCAGGCTAATTACCGCCTAGCATAACTAAATTTGTTAGCAACCCTTTCTAATACCAGGGTGTTACATCTGGCCTGCCCATGTCGCAGCTGTAACTTTATTGGGGTCATGTCCCCCCACAGGTGTGGGTGAACAATGTTTATGGTGGTACCTGGTGGTTGGGTCCGTTGCTTGGTGCAGGAGCCCTGAAAGACTGAGCAAGGGGTTTGTTTAAAGTTTTAACAGTGGTATTGGTCGTTGTGTTTAATGTTAAAGGTCTGGTATCAAAAAAGTTAAAGGTTATCATATTCTATTTTAAATCTAAAAAAGGGACCATGGCCTAATTTTCCACACTTCAGTTTCCTGGCTTTCTTTATTATCATGATTGATCAAACGGTAATGGTATGTGTGGAGTCAGGGTGGTTGTCTGCGAGGCTGTAGAATCCCCTGAGCTTAAGCTCTGCTGACTTACATCATTTAATTATGTGCAAGCAAAACATTTTTTTTCTTTTATTTCCCTTGCACATGGTTGGGTAATTTTTACCACATTTATTAAGCTAGGGGGAAATTCCCTTGCAAAGTGGACAATCTATAGTAAATAAAACCCTACTGTCAATCTCTCTGAAAGTTATGATATGCCTGTCATGCATTACTTAATATGCATGCACTAAGCATGAAAATACATCTGATCCTTGGTCTGCTTTTATAACGCTTTGGCCGTAAGATTAAGTGCTGTACTGTACAATATGTTCCACTTCTGTAGATTATATCTTTTTTTTTGTTTTACACTGAAGCACAAACTGCATTATTGTCTAAGGCACACCGGCCTTCATAGATTTAACTTGTGCTTAAGTGCCCTTTTTGATTCTATACAGTGACAGAACTCTTTGTCTAATGTTAGTTCAGGAATAGCTAGCAGCTTTTCTTTCAAAGCAGGATTGGTAATGCTGATCTCAATTTTATCTCTAAGCAGAAGATCTTTGGTGCTTTTAAGCTTACAGTCTTTGGCTTTTTAGCTTTAGCTCAGTCAGATATTTGTTGTTACCTCCATTGTCTCACATTGTGTGTACTCTAAACTGAAATATTTCAAAAACTGTTTTTTTTTTCTAGGATTGTAGTACATTCTCATTTCTGCCAACATTTTGCCTATGGTGGGTGCTTGGGGATTCTTTGATACATATATTCAATAACAACTCCAAGCCTTCGACACGGGTGTACAGCAAAATGTATACTGTCTGATTCCTTGTGTATTTACAAGTACCTCCTGCAGTCAGATATAACTCCAATTTTAGTTCCTATTTCATCTAGTTTTCAACAGGGTGTCCACCGAATATCAAAGAGTTTGGAGGTTTATCTGGTGCACTATACTTGTTAAATATCCTTACTAGAAAAACGTTTATTGGAAATAAACAGTGGGGTAAATAATTATTTGATCCCCTGCAGATTTTGTAAGTTTGCCCACTTAGAAATAAATTAAGGGTCTATAATTTTTATCATAGGTATATTTTAACCACTTAAGGACCAAGGCTCTTTTTTAGATGTGTTAAAAACAGTTTTTTTTTGTTGGAAAATTACTTAGAACCCCTGAAACATTATACATTTTTTTCGAACACCC
Source organism: Lithobates sylvaticus (assembly GCA_028564925.1). Lineage (NCBI taxonomy): Eukaryota > Metazoa > Chordata > Amphibia > Anura > Ranidae > Lithobates > Lithobates sylvaticus. The sequence continues at coordinate 105,294,510 of CM053034.1, read as the reverse complement.
TAGAGAATAAAATGGCGGTAGTTGCAATACTTTCTGTCACACCATATTTGTCCAGCGGTCTTACAAGCGCACATTTTTTGGAAAAAATACACTTTTTTTAATTAAACAATATGACAACAGTAAAGTTAGCCCAATTTTTTTGTTACGCCAAGTAAATTGATACCCAACATGTCAAGCTTCAAAATTGCGCCAGCTTGTGGAATGGCGACAAACTTTTACCCTTAAAAATCTCCAGCGACATTTAAAAAATTCTACAGGTTGCATGTTTTGAGCTACAGAGGAGGTCTAGGGCTAGAATTATTTTTACACTGTTTAAAAAAAAAAAAAGAAATTGTGTCACTTTTATTCCTAATATAAGGAATCTGCCGCAGTGACCACTTTTAGCTTGAAGCAGACCGCCGGCCAAACAAGAAGATACCGGGGTTATGGCAGCCAGCTGCTGCCATAACAACGATATCCCCCTTCAAACTAAGGATGTATATTGGCATGCGGGGGTCCGGGAGTGGTTAATTTATATGTATATATAAATCAATAAAAAATCTAGAAAAAAACACATAAAACAAATGCTATAAATTGAGTTACAGTTCAGTGAGTAAAATAAGTATTTGATCCCAAGCAAAACATGACTTAGTACTTGGTGGAGAAACCCTTGTTGGCAAGCACAGAGGTAAGACATTTCTTGTAGTTGGTTACCAGGTTCGCACACATCTCAGGAGGGATTTTGGTCAGAGTGGTCATGGTGTTCTTATGGTCATAGTCAGCATTTTTCTTCCTCCAAACACAGCGAGTCGAATTACATAGTTGGTAAGGTTGAATAAAGACAATAGTCCATCCAGTTTAACCTGTGTAGGTGCACACGTGTCAGTATCTATAATTATTTCCCATATCCCTGTATGTTGTGTTCTTTAAGATGCACATCCAAGAGTCTCTTACAAATATCCATACTCCCCACAGCCACCACCAATTGTGGAAAAGAGTTCCACATACTTATTGCCCTGACAGTGAAAACCCCCCTGCGCAGTTTAAGGTTAAACCGCTTCTCCTCCAATTTCATAGTGTGTTCCTGTGTCCTCTTACACTCCTTGAGACGAAATAGTTTTTTCCTATGCTGGGATCGCCATTGAGGTATTTGTAAAGCGCTATCACATCTCCTCTCAAACGTCATTTCTCCAGCGAGAATAGATTTAGTGTTTGCAGTCATTCCTCTTATCGAGGTCCTCCAGTCCCCTTATTAGTTTTGTTGCCCTTCTTTAGACTCTCTCCAGTTCCAGCAGATCCCTTCTGAGGACTGTCGACCAGAACTGGACAGAATACTCCAGATGTGGTCTAACCAGAGTTTTATAAAGTGGCAGGATTATAGTTTTATCTCTGGAGTATAGCCTCTTTCTTATGCATGCTAATATTCTGGCAGCTTTGGTAGCTGCAGCTTGACATTGCATGCTATTGCTCAATCTGTCATCTACTAGGACCCCCAGATCTTTCTCCATCCTTGATTCCCCCAGCGGTTCTCTCCTTAGTGAGTAGTTTGCATTTATGTTTTTTGCCTCCAAGTGCATTACTTTACATTTTTTCACGATAAACCTTATTTGCCATGTATTTACTCACTCCATTATTTTGTTCAGGTCTTTCTGTAAAATGTCTATATCCTGATGTGAAGTTATTGCCCTTCTAATTTTTGTGTCATCCGCAAAAACTGAGATTGAGCTATTTATCCCATCCTCTATATCATTTATGAATAAATTGAATAGAATTGGAATATAATGTTCATAGATTAGTCTGGAAAGAATGACCTTTCGTAAACCCATGCTGATAACTACTTATGATATTTTTTTCCTCAGTAAATTTTTGGATATAGTCCCTTATCATCCCCTCCAATAATTTACCAACGATTGATGTTAGACTGACTGACCTGTAGTTTCCATGGATTTGTCTCTGTCCTTTTTTGAATATTGGTATCACATTGGCTTTTCTCCAACCAGCTGGTACAAATCCTGCCAGTATGCTGTCCACAAAGATCCGGAACAATGCTCTGGCTATAACCTGACTGAGTTCTCTGAGGACTCTCAGGTGTAAGCCATCTTGTCCTGGTGATTTATTTGTATTAAGTTTATCTAGTCTTTCCTTCACTCTGGCCTCTGTTAGCCACGAGGGTATGCCCTGTGATGTGTCACTAACAGTACTTTCGCGGTCGATATACCCTTCCTTTTCCTTAGTAAAAACTGAGGAGAAGAAGGCATTTAGTACAGTTGCCTTCCCTGCGTCATCCGTAACCATCCTCCATCCTTGTATTTTATGTGGGCAATGTGCTCTGATTTTGCCTTTTTACTAACAATGTATCTAAAAAATTTCTTTGGATTATTTTTACTCTCCTCCTCTATATGTCTCTCATCGTCTTTTTGACTGCCCTTATTGCGTTCTAACACTTCTTATTGCATTCCTTGTAGTGCTGGAATGCTGTCGGTGACCCATCCCCTTTATATTGTTTAAAGGACATTTTTTTCTATTTAATGAGGCTTTTTACATTACTGTTTAGCCACCCAGGTTTCACCTTCGCTCTTCTATATTTATTGCTCATTGGAATGCACTGTGTGATACCTTTGTTTAATATGCTCCTAAAGCATTCTCATTTTTCCTCCATAATCAATGTATCTAAGATTTGGTCCCAATTGATGTCATGTAGTAATGACCGCAGTTCAGAAAAATTGGCTTGTTTGAAATTTAGTGTTCTTGTGCTTTCCTCATGCTTCCTTTTTTTATGTTTTACATTAAATGTGATCATCCTATGATCGCTAAATCCCAAGTTGTCCCATATTTACACATCTGAGATCAGACTAGGATCGTTTGTAATTAAAAAGTCTAGCAGCACTGTGCTATCTTAACTGGCAATTGTGCGGTCATGTAACACTTTTTCCACACAAAAACAGATTTCTTTTGGTGGTATGTACTGTTATCACCACTGGGTTTTTTATTTGTTATTATACATTAACGAAAAAATAACAAAAATATTGAAAAAAAAATACTTCCTGTTATAAAACATATTCAATTAAAATTAATTTCTTCATAAATTGAGGCCAAAATGTCGTCTACTACATGACAGAAACGCTGCTAGTGATCAAGACTGATTTTTTTTTTTTTTGGGACACTATGCTATTGGAGACACTAGTACAGTTACCGGCCCCCCACCCTATGTGAATGAGTATGGGGTACGATGTACCCCTACCCATTCACCTAAGGTGTAAAATGTAAAGTACAAAAACACATACACTTTTGAAAAAATAATTTATTGCACTGCTCCGGGGTCTTCTTCCGTCTTGGGGGTCTTCTCGCCGGACTCCTCCGCCATTTACCAAGCTCTTTTACCGAGCGGAGAAGTCCGGCTACCTTCTTCGTCGTCGCCGCCGTCGTCTGGGGGTCTCGATCCGCCTTCGGGGGTCTTCGGGGGTCTTCCGGGGTCTCTTCTGTTCTTGCGGCGGTCGTCGTTTTCCGCGCCGCCGGCGCCTCTTCTTCTTCTTGTTCTTCTTCCGATGTTGACCCGTCGTTGTTTCTGCCCGGAATGCCAGAGCCGCGCTGCGCTGGGACTTATATAGGGACATGGGGACAGGGTCACATGCTCATGTCACATGGTGACCCCGCCCCCTTGCGATGTCACAGTCCCAGCATCCTCCGGGACTGTGACATCGCAAGGGGACGGGGTCACCATGTGACATGAGCATGTGACCCTGTCCCCTTGTCCCTATATAAGTCCCAGCGCAGCGCGGCTCTGGCATTCCGGGCAGAGACAGCGACGGGTCAACATCGGAAGAAGAACAAGAAGAAGAAGAAGAGGCACCGGCGGCGCGGAAAACGACGACCGCCGCAAGAACAGAAGAGACCCCGGAAGACCCCCGAAGGCGGATCGAGACCCCCAGACGACGCCGGCGATGACGAAGAAGGTAGCCGGACTTCTCCGCTCGGTAAAAGAGCTTGGTAAATGGCGGAGGAGTCCAGCGAGAAGACCCCCAAGACGGAAGAAGACCCCCGGAGCAGTGCAATAAATTATTTTTTCAAAAGTGTGTGTGTTTTTGTACCTTACATTTTACACCTTAGGTGAATGGGTAGGGGTACATCGTACCCCATACTCATTCACATAGGGTGGGGGGCCGGTATCTGGGGGCCCCCTTATTAAAGGGGGCTCCCAGATTCCGATAAGCCCCCGCCCGCAGACCCCGACAACCAACGGCCAGGGTTGTCGGGAAGAGGCCCTTGTCCTCATCAACATGGGGACAAGGTGCTTTGGGGTGGGGGGGCCGCACGGCCCCCCTTTCCCCAGGGCACCCCCCATGTTGAGGTCACGTGGCCTGGTACGGCTCAGGGGGGGGGCGCTCGTTCGTCCCCACCCCTTTCCTGGCCTGCCGGGCTGCGTGCTCGGATAAGGGTCTGAGATGGATTTGGGGGGAACCCCCACGCCGTTTTTCGGCGTAGGGAGTCCCTTTAAATCCATGCCAGGTTACGGAGCTAGCGCGGCGGCATTTACTGCCTACGCTAGCTAAGTACCTGAAGTTACGTTCTAAATGAACGGACTGCTCCGTGTGTGGGCAAGTCCGTTCATTTTTAAAAGTCCCGCAGACTTTGGCCGGCGGATTGTCCGCCGGAGAAGTCCGCGCGTGTGTGGGCAAGTCCGCCGGAGAAGTCCGCGCGTGTGTGGGCAAGTCCACACGCTCGGAAAGTCGGCGAAGCCAGCTGGAAAGTCCGGCGGATTGTCCGCTGGACAATGTCCGCCGGCAAAAGTCCGCACGTGTGTACGCCGCAATAGTGTGACTGTGATAGTGTGGCGGACAATCTGGCGCTAACTGACATTGGCTGAGAGGGACACTAACTGACTAACACTGATGTCGCTAGTGACACTAATACAGTGATCAGTGATAATACTGTACACTGTACTAATGAACTGCATGGGTGACAGGAGTGATCAGGAGGGCAATCAAAGGGCTAACTGTGTGCCTAACAATTGTGATCAGGGGTGCTGCTTTTACTTACAGATCATCTGACTGGGTCTCTCTTTGCTTTCAGTTCTGAACAGTAACTGAAAGGAGGGAGATATTCAGCCAGATCTGTGTGTTGTGTTTACCAACGCACAGATCTCTGTGTTGTGATTGGCCACAGCCAATCAGCAAGTATACAGCCAAAATGATTGTCTGCAACCTGCTGACAAACGCGTGCTGTGCCCAATCACAGCACAGGTCTGCAGGGGACATGCACATGTGTGCCTATAAACCAGAAAGCACACTGCAAGGTATGGGTACATAGTGCTGGTGGTCGGCAAGAGGTTAAAAAAAAGGCAATTGTTAATGATACACCGTGCTTTAGAAAACAAACTGTCTTCTAAACTTCTTGAGTATCTGTTGTGTATCCATGTCACTAACTATCTCATGGAAAGCTGTCTGATGACTCCCCTTACTCTAGATTCAATTTGCTTTGTTTTACAGAAAAAGTTCAAAGCGGAAATAAATAACGCTATATTTTTTTTCTTCAAGGCCCCCCAGATGAGTTATGCCATAATGTACTAGTATGCACAGCATATCAGTACATTATGGCAGACTTACCTTTCATATGGTTGTAGCGGTCTTCCTGACTTCCAAGGGCCTGATGGTGACCCCCAGAGCCAGGGAGAACTGACATTCCTTCTCAGGGTGCAGGTTACTAAGCATTGGGCGCCAGTTACTTTTTTTGAAAATGAACAAAGAGAGTTTTATTTCTCTTAACAGGAACGGTGGGAGAGAGGGTTAGGGCACAGGACACCCTTAGGCAAATGCAATAGCAATTAGGCAAACTCTGCAGACAAAAATAGAACTAGGCAGACAGCCATACAGAAAATGGGCCTTAAAGCTGAATGCAACAATCTGTATCTTGTAGCAACTGCTATAAATGCTGTACTTATCTTCAAGCTGTATTTACAGCTACCCGCCGTACTCCTTTAAGCTTTACTCACAGCTAACCGCTGTATTCCTGGATGAGTATCCACTGAAGCATTCCCACTTACTTCACCGTCCCTGGCTAGTAAAGAGCAGTGGCAGCTGTTGATCAAAATTTTAGGGGGTGGGGCGCAAAACACACCTGGCCCCCTCACTAGCACCCCCCCAAGGCAAGCTCTTGCACTACATAGTAGATGGCAGATCTATCTATAGGAGATTGCACAGACTGTATTGTGTATGGTCTGAAGAAAAAGGGGATTGGACAGAGTATGGTCAGCTTTAGGACAAGGGGTGGATGGGTGGATGGATGCAGTGGATGGGTGGATGGATGGGATGGGTGGATGGATGCGATGGGGTGGATGGGTGGATGGGTGGGGTGGATGGATGGATGGGGTGGATGGATGGGGTGGATGGATGGATGCGTTGCATTGGATGAGGTAGATGGATGGGGTGGATGGAAGCGGTGGGGTGGATGAATGGGGTGGATGGATGCGGTGGGGTGGATGGATGGGGTGGGTGGATGGATGGATGAATGGGGTGGACGGATGCGATGGATGGGGTGAGTGGATGGATGGATGGGGTGGATGGATGCGGTGGATGGATGGGGTGGGTGGGTGGGTGGATGGATGCAGTGGGGTGGATGGATGGGATGGGTGGATGGATGGGGTGGGTGGATGGATGGGGTGGATGGGTTGCGTTGGATGGATGGGGTGGATGGGTTGCGTTGGATGGATGGATGGATGGGGTGGATGGGTTGCGTTGGATGGATGGGGTGGATGGATGGATGTGATGGATGGGTTGCGTTGGATGGATGGATGGGGTGGATGGATGGATGGGTGGATGGGTGGATGGGTTGGATGGGGTGGATGGGTGGATGGATGGGATGGATGGATGCAGAGAGGAAGGAGATATTTATCTATCAAGGGATGGTGGATCTGCCTGTCAATGTTCTGATCCAGCACAGATCAGTGTACAGTGAAGGAAGCTTGTCTTCCCTTCCAGCTGTCATCTCCTGTCCTCCCAGCACAATGTCGCCATCCAGTATGATCAGATCTCCCCTGCCAGGGAGAAACTCTGGTCTCTGCTCTCAGACTGGGTGTAAATGTATCTGGATGAGATGAGAGGAGAGGAGAGGAGAGGACAGCCTGAACAACTAGCATAACATCTAGCATTATCCACTGCGGGCCAGGCTGCCCCTCCCCCTACCTGCCACACATTTAACACTAGCAGCCCCATCCAGATGTACTGTCTCCGGAATGTGCCAAAAGCTTCTCTCTCAACCCTTCACTGCACTCCCCCTCCTCCTCCCCAGATCTACTACACAGGCAGCTGCTGCAGGTCTGAGAGCACAGCACAAGTTTCTTAATCTTACCTGCTAGCAGCTTCAGTGATGTTTCACGATCACCGGCCTACTCCGCTGCTTGGAGCCAGGATGAGTCATTCAGAAAACCAGTGATTGGCTGGTCTGATAAAAACACTGCCCTACGTCCTATGGACCAGCCAATAACCACCAACAAGACACATAATGCCAGAGTGGTAGTGCGGAAACCACAGAGCGCAGAGCTTTGCATTCCATGGGCAGTCTTAAAGCCAGCCGATAGATTTGCTTGCCCGCAATCACATGATTGCGGTGACGTAATGCTTTCGCAAGCACCTCTGTGTTCGGCGCCCCGCCCCCCCCCCCACTTAAAGGGACATGTTCTAAAAAAATGATGAGTAGCTTTGGGGGGGGGGGGGGGGGGCAGCGCCCTCTATGGACAAGCCGCCACTGGTAAAGCGTCTGCTCTGGTACTCCTTCAGAACTTCATCCCTTCCAAACTTGCCTCTGGTAACAGGAATGGTCGTTCCTCCGGCAACTGCTTCTCCTTTACCTCCCGCAAGGAACAGGCTCCCCTCGCGTTGAGCCTCTAACACACGTGGTTCCGACCCAGGCTTCTGGCTTACCCTCTGCTGCTCCTCTTTTGCGGATCCTTGAATTACTGGATAGGCCTCAGGTAGACCTAGCAGCCAGTAGGACTCCTGGATAGCCCTCAGGCTTCAGGCCTAGCAACCAGGAGCTGTTTGACACACACCCACCCAGGCCGCAGCCCCGGGCGGGAAGAACCAAGATTATCTGACTCCTCCCAAATAAATAGCCTATCCTAGCATGCAAAGTGGCCAAAAGAAACTCCTGCTGATTGGCTGAGACAACTTATTTACTCATCACCTGAATTCACTATAATCCATCATCCTAATGCCAAAAGCAACAGTGCCACCTATTGACAGAAGAGAGAGACTACAAATTGAACTCAGACTTAGGACAGAAACCAGTGGACCAAAGACTACCAATTAACCAGGCTAGTTACCACCTAGCACAACTAGATTTATTAGAAGCCCTGTTTAGGACCAGGGTGCTACATGATGTCCTCCCAGTTCAGTGCTGGGACCGATCTGACAGGCCTCCAGTGCTTCCATCTTCACCCAGTCTTCTTTCCGGGTCTCATGCCTTCGTCCACTTGATAGGCCAAGCTGAGATGACGGCACTCCCACGCATGTGTACGGGAGTCACGTTACCGGGGCACAGATCGGAGGCCGATTGGGGCCGTGAATGTTCGCTGAGCTGCACACGCCCGGCTCAGAACATGACAGCTGACAGGCAGAAGAATGCATTCATGACAGAAGAGACCAATAGGGTCTCTTCTGTCATAAATACCCTGCCTGTCAGCCATTTGAATAAAAACAAGTTTACTTCCACTTTACTGTTTCTAGTCCCCTTCTGACTGCTGATTCCAGCATTCAGTATTCATTCCTAAAATGGGCCATATACATGAGCAAATTGCCAGACTGGGCAACAACCGTATGACTATAGAAGCAGAAGACACCTGTATGCACATTATCCCATATTATCCATTCTACAGTCAGCGTAATACTCTTTCTTAATTTGTACACATGTGCAATGTGTTTCGTTCCGAATTCTTTTTTTAACAAATTTCGACAAATTCGTAAATTCGGAATTATCCAAATTAACGAAAACACGTTTAAATATGTTTTCCGAACATTTGCAAATTCGTAAAATTGCAAATTCATAAGTTCGTAAATGCGCAAATTCGTATATTCATAAATGCGCAAATTCGTATATTCACAAATGCGCAAATTCGTATATTCGCAAATTCGAAAATCCGAACACCTGAAAAATCGAAAATCTGAAATAATAACTAACTAATAATAACTTAAGTATTACTAACTAATAAATTATAGGTATTGGAATTTCCTTTCAAATTTGGCTGTTAGTGAACGTAATGAATACAAATTTATCCAATGTTACGAATTATCCGAAATAACGAACGCCATATCTAAACGAATGAAACGTAGTGAATTAATAATAATAAATAACAATAATAATAATAAAAAACTTTTTATTATTACTATTATTCATTCCGTTCCATTTGTTTAGGTGAGGAAATCGTGTTTTTGGATAATTCGTAACTTTGGATGAATTTGTATTTGTTACGTTCACTAAGAGCCAAATTTGAAAGGAAATTCTAATACCTATAATTTAATAGTTAGTTATTACTAGTTAGTTAGTTAGTTATTCTTTCGAATTTTCAGATTTTCTTTCTTTATTTCGGATTTTCGATATTTACGAATTGCGATCATAACATATGACCCGAATAACTAAAAAATAAATAAAAAATTAATGAAACGAAAATGAACAAATTTTTCAAAAATTGCACAAGTAATTTGTACAACTCAGTTCCTGTTAAGATATACATAGAAGTCTGTGCATGTTTTATGGATACCCAAACCTGTTAACCACATGCCGACCGTGCCATAGTCGAAAAAGACGTCTACAGCGCGGTCGGCTTGTTCTAAGTGGACGTCCTACGGACGTCCTCCCAGAAACTTGCTCCCGCGCGCCCCCTGGGGCGCACACTCAGGAACATCAGTGACCGCCGGGTCCCGAGGACCCGGCGCATCACGGATCACGGTAAACAGCCGCTGATAGCGGCCGTTTACCACGTGATCGCTCCGTCAAATGACGGAGCGATCACATGTACACAATTGGTACAGTGAGAGGGGAGAAGCGGAAAGGGGGAGAGACGGGACCAGCGCTGTGGGCTGGATGTGTAGTGCCCACAGCGCTGGTCACTGCCTGAAATACTCTGCCACCACTGTGCAATACTCTGCAACCACTGTGCAATGCTCTGCAAACACTGTGCAATGCTCTGCCACCACTGTGCAATGCTCTGCCACCACTGCAATGCTCTGCAACCACTGCGCATTGCTCTGCCACCACTGTGCAATACTCTACCACCACTGTGCAACACTGCAATACTCTGCCAATACTTGTCAATACTTTGCCAATACTCTGCCAATACTCGCCAATACTCTGCCAATACTCTGCCAATACTCGCCAATACTCTGCAATAATTTTTAATAGAAACAAAGAATTTTTTTTTTTTTATCGAATTTTCAGTATTTTTTGATTTATAGCGCAAAAAATAAAAAACCCAGCGGTGATTAAATACCACCAAAAGAAAGCTCTGTTTGTGTGAAAAAAATGACACAAAATTCATTTGGGTACAGTGTTGCATGACTGAGTAATTGTCATTCAAAGTGTGAGAGCACCGAAAGCTGAAAATTGGTCTGGTTAGGAAGGGGGTTTAACTGCCCAGTGGTCAAGTGGTTAATAAAGCACTCTTTAACTACTCTGCCTCTAAGATCACAGGACTCAACAAGACTGGCGACAAGGATAACCTGCACCTTTTCTATCACACTCTGGAAAGCCTATGTTCCGTCAGATTAGGCGACCCTTCAGAATTGGTAACGGAAGTGAAGTTCCGTCGCCGCCATCTTGCTACACCCCGCACTCCTCCACAGTAACGATGCACTGAGAAGGGGCAAGCGGACATCTTGTTACACCCAGCCGATTTTTGCATAACACAGTTATTTTTAACAGAAAATGGAGCTTAAAGGTGAAATACAGTATTTGGAAATCCATCTGACTGTTTACATGTTGAATTATAAAAGCAGCGCTGTTCTGTCACATTAGTAAACCTGTGAGATCAGCAGGTATGCCCGTCGGGTTTCTAAATACTGTATTTGCCCTTATAAGCTCCCTTTTCTGTTAAAAATAACTGTGAAATGCAAAACTCCGGTGGGTGTAACAAGATGTCCATTTGCCCCCTGCTTGGTATATCGTTACTGTGGAGGAGTGTGGGGTGTAGCAAGATGGCGGCGATGGAATGTCACTTCCGTTACCAAATCTGATGGGTCCCCATATCTGACGGAACACCTGCAATGCCTTTTACTGCTTGGAATCTTATGTTTTAAAAGTGCATATTTTCTGCTAATCGGGAGGAATTACCTACTACCAGAACCCCTACTTATTCACTGCCTGGGAATAGAAAGACAATGTATGTGCTATACAGTATAAGCAGCAGGTTGTAATTACGATACAGCTCTTACTGCATTGATTACTTCCTTGTGCCTATAAGGTAAATGTGTTTGAAGAACAATGAACATTCAGGCAATTTAAAGTAGTTTTGAGAGTGTTGGTTCTTATCTGTAATACGTTTGGTACTGTTTTTTTTTTTTTAATTCTTTATTCCGCAGTTCAAGGAATACAGCAAATGTTGTTATTTCCACTTACAGGTGAGGTGAAATTAAAGTGATACTAAACTCACACTTTCTAATTGACATTGCCCCTTCTATTTCTGTATATGGATGATGGCACTGTATATTTTAATAAAAAAAAAACATCTAAGTACCTTTTTCCCAATCGACATACAGCTGTCACATGATATTCATTGAACCTACAGGTAAGCTTTATTATAAGCTTACCTGTAGGTAAAAGTAGCAGAAAAGAGTTCAATACCACTTTAATACCCCAATTACTTAAGAGGAAATATCACTGGCACAAGCTGGCGCACCTAACGATAAGTCACTGTGTATGGATAGTTTACCATCGGAAGTCTATAAAAAAATATGATCACATGCTTTTACCAGAATTATTGAAAACAATCCAAGAGACAGGTAAAATAGGAAGCCTACCCACTTCCATGAGAGAGGCCATTATCATTCTTCTTCTAATGTCAGGCAAGGCCAAATTCTTACCAGACTCCTGAGGCCCACCTCTCTGTTGAACACAGACATTAAATTATTGGCCCACATCTTAGCCACTAGGTTAGCTCAGGTGATCCCCAAATTAGTACCCAGTGACCAATCACAGTTTATTCCTGCAAGATCAACTGCTATTAATATCCAACTAGAAAAAGAACACAAGCGCCTTCTAAGTGTAGCATATAATGGATTTAATAGGGATAAGAGGAGTCATAACATCACAAGCACATGCTACTCCAAGAGTGGGTCATCAACATCACTTCTACAGGGTGTCCGAATGTCATCAGTGGCTGGATTCCCATGGTAGATTTCACCGGTGGATTCCGGCTCTTCTGGAATTCGTGGAACGCACAGTGGGCCGATCGTTACGTCACTTTGCGGATGTATTTCACTTCCGCTTCCTGTTCCCACACTGAGCTGCCGCTGCCGCTTGTTATGGACTTTTTCAATAGACTGTTAACTCACCATCCTACAAAATTGATTGTTACTGAGAACTCTAGGCTCATACGAAGTACCTACATTCTTGGGACAATAATTGTTTCTATTGCTATTAATATCTGATTCATTTCTGAATCTTCAAATTTCTGTGGTCAATCCTGGCAACAGAGCTATTCTTTCATATACAGAGTTGCGCTAATATTAAAACGATAAATAAATATTTCAAACACGAGTGTTAAAATAAAAGTCCAAACGTGACGAAAAAGGTTCTTTTACAATATTCGCACCATCCGCCACCTTGTAGTGTGTGATCCTCTAACTACCACCTCCACCATATGCATAGTGCTCGCTTACCAGATTGTAAGACCTCCTATCACAGAAGGTCAGTGACACTTGTGGCTCTAAACTCAGCCTTTCATCGTCTGAGGAACCTCTTTGGGCATATGGACCCACCATCCAGGTAAAGTTATCACAGGATGAATACCTGCCACGCCCCCTTAAAGGAGAAATGTTCAAAAAAGGGTGCGTGGCGGGTACTCTTGCTGTAATAACGTCACCTGGATGGTGGGTCCATATGCCCAAAGAGGTTTCTCTGACTGTAAAATGCTCTGGCTGGGTTTAGAGCCATAAGTGTCACTGACTTTCTGTGCTAGGAGGTCTGCGCAAGCTGGTAAGCAAACACTCTGCTTATGGTGAAGGTGATGGGGAAGGTCATAGTTGAAGCATCACACGCTACAAGGTGGCGGATGGTGCGGATATTGTTAACCACTTGCCACCCGCCATATAACAGTATGATGTTGGCAAAGTGGTTCTGTTATCCCGACCGGACGTCATATGACGTGATCAGGATAACACGCCGGCGCACACCCGCATGATCTGAGGTGCTGTGTGTCAGTCTGACATACTGCATCTCCGATCGTGGTATGGAGCCTCTGATGGAGGCTTCTGAGCACATGATCAGCTGTGACCAATAACAGCTGATCATCGTGTGAACCAGGAAGTGCCGGTAAATGCCTATTCTCGGTTCACGCTGACAGGGAGAGCCGATCGGTGGCTCTCCCTGTCAGAGGGGGGGGGGAGGTCTGCACTGATACTTAGCACATTGATTATCAGTGCAGCCCCCATCAGTGATGCCCATCAGCTGCCAATCACTGCCCATCATATGCCAGCATGTGCCCTATAAAAATAACCCTTGTCAGTGCCCATCAAAGTGCCAATCAGTGCACATTAATGTGCCAATCAATGCCCATAAAAGTGCCAATCAGTAATGCCTGTCAGTGCCCTTCAGATGCCACTCAGTAATGCCTTCAGTAGCTCCTCATCAGTTCTGCCTATCCAATGCCATCTATTAGTGCCCATCAGTGCCACCTATCAGTGTCCATAAGTGCCGCCTATCTGTGCCGTCAGTACTGTCTATCAGTGCCACCTATTAGTGCCCATCAGTGCCGCCTATCAGTGCCCATCAGTTTTTTTTTCAAAATTTCTGTCTTTTTTGGTTGTTTCGCAAAAAAAAAAAAAAAACCCCAGTGGTGATCAAATACCACCAAAAGAAAGCTCTATTTGTGGGAGAAAATTATAACAATTTTTATTTGGTACAGTGTTGCATGACCGTGCAATTGTCATTCAAAGTGCGACAGCGCTGAAAATTGTCCTAAACAGGAAGGGGTGAAAGTGTCTGGTATTGAAGTGGTTAAAGAACCTTTTTCATCATGTTTGGACTTTTATTTTAGCACTGGTGTTTAAATATTTATTTATAATTTTAATATTAGCACAACTCTGCAAATGAATGTATGACTTGGAACCGTGCTAAATCTCACAGTAGAGTTCAGGGGCGGACTGACAACTCATGGGGCCCCCGGGCAATAGGAGATTATGGGGCCCCCAGGCAATCAGAGATTATGGGCCACACAGTATACACACGCACAGTATACAATCACACAGTATACACGGACATGTTTCTATTGGCTGAGAAGGTACTGGAGAGGTGGGGCAGCTATAATCTCTGGATTTTTAGACCAAAGGGATGTCGGTAAGGGACATTTCACAGACAGATGTAAAAAAAACAGATTTTTACATACTGTCCCTGGTTTTACTGAGGCTGGCAACCCTGATGGGGCCCCCTAGTGGCCCAGGGCCCCTTCGGGCAGTGCCCGAGTGGCCAAATGGTCAGTCCGCCCCTGGTAGAGTTTGCAGCTTTTTGATGTTTTGCATTTAATTTAGACTATTAGTGCATTTTCTACCTTGCTTGAGAGCTATTTTATCATTGAATGATGCCAAGATATTTTACAGCTTAGAATGGCCATACTTATAAGAGGTGCTAGAGCACTAACAATTTATTAGATTGATTTATAAATTATAGTCAGCCCCAAAGGCCTGTCAAAGAATTAATGGAGATTTATCCAAACTCTTCCCTCTAAAGAGGGGGGCATGACAGGGGTGCCCTCTTTTGCCCCTACTGTTTCCTTGGCACTGAAGCCTCTGGCAGCCCTAATTAGAGTATCCTCTAAAATTGTTGGCTTCCGAAGGGGTTCCCTTGAAGAAAAAATGACTATTTATGCAGATGATATTCTATTACATCTTGGGTATACGTCAGAATCCTTACAGGTCATCATGATTCTTAAAGTGTT
This sequence comes from Lithobates sylvaticus, assembly GCA_028564925.1. Taxonomy (NCBI): domain Eukaryota; kingdom Metazoa; phylum Chordata; class Amphibia; order Anura; family Ranidae; genus Lithobates; species Lithobates sylvaticus. Next base: position 105,279,392 of record CM053034.1, on the reverse strand, counting down.
ACTAAACCCAGGACCCTGCATTCACTATATCTGGTCTCCCACAGTACACAGAACATGGAAATGCAATAGCTTTAGTAAATATAATTTGCTAAATACCTTTTTCCTTAAGCAGTTAGAGCAGTCTTGTGACTTCTATCAGAGTCTGGTTAAAGCTTGTAGGTGGAGTTTTCATTCTGCGCTGACTGTCCTATAAGGCTGCATGATCCCTGTCTGGACAGTGCTGATTGGCCCTGTGCTGTTTATATGCACACTCCCAAGAAAAAAAAAACGTTCTAGCAATACACACCGAATTGACCATGTGCAGCCTGTCCCCTAGCATCTGTTCTATCAGGAAATGAATTGGGGACTGTGGAAGAAGGGGAGAATCTATGCATACAGGATCAAACAGCCTTTTTACACAATGCAAAGGATTAACCCGTATGTTCCACAGTGAGTATGCGACATGCTTTACTGCATACACAGACTGGTTTTACTGTTGTGGGTTTAGTAACACTTTGGCATGTTCTCAGGGTTCTTTATAAATGGAATCAAATCTGTTTTGTTGCAGTTGGGCCCCATTTGTTAACACATACCTCTCTGTGTCCAATACAAATAGTCTCATCTTTGAAAAATTTAGGAACAATGGTCTTTCCCATGCCACCTATTATTTGCATTTAACACTTAAACCATTACAGGCATACTCCACTTTTAAGTACACAATGGGGTTTATTTACTAAAGCTGGAAAGTGCAAAATCAGGCTCACTTCTGCATAGAAACCAATGAGCTACCAGGTTTATTACCAAAGCTTAATTGAACAAGCTGGGGTTAGAAGCTCATTGGTTTCTATGCAGAAGTAAGCATGATTTTGCACTTTCCAGCTTTAGTAAATAAACCCCTATTGTGTACTTAAAAGTGGGGTATGCCTGTATTGCACAAATTTAGTTTGAAATGTAGCAGTTGGTACAAATTACGTCTTAAGCCCCATACACACGGTAGGATTTTCACATGGATTCTGTCCGATCGGACAATGTTGTCGGAAAATCCGACCGTGTGTATGCACCATCGGACAGTGTACGTCGGATTGTCCGACGGACAAAGTCCTATCTCCTGCTGGATAGATTTTTTGACAACAAGGTCCGATCACACCAAATCCGATCGTGTGTAGCGTTGTCCGACGGACAAAGTGCTACGCATGCTCAGATCACATTACAAGACCAAAGCTATTGGCTACTAGCCTCTACGTAGTCCCGTCGTAGGCAACAAACGTCACCACGTTCAGAATGATCGGATTTTCCGACAACTTTGTCCGACCGTGTGTATGCAACACCAACATCAGACAAAGTATGACGGACAGGATCCGACGGACCTGGTCCTCGTATAATCCGCGCAAGTGTATGGGGCTTTACAGTGATGGGTAGGGTGAACATAATTAAAATGATATGTGCTCCCCAATTACTATGGTTCAAGCGTATAAATACACAGTTTAGAACATTCATTTGGAAACAACAACAAACCGGGATTAAACTGTCCATGTTGAAAAATGTTAAGGAACAGAGGGGGTTAGCAGTACCGAATCCTAGAACGTACTTTCTGACAGCACAGTTACAACCCTTGATGGGTTGAGACATTGAGGATAATTCTGACCCCATCTGTAACTTATTCATATTTTAATCTGACAGAATTATCCCATTTGGAAATGGGAACTCCAACACTACCTTCTCACTGCCCAAATTTGACTTTTGCAGAAGATGTGGCATACATTTAAAATTTGCTTTGCTCTGGGTTTCTCAGATGTACTCTGATCTGGAGCAATCGTAACTTTGTTGAGCTAGCTAAATTGGAATGGTCCCGCTCTTGGCAGGTGAGGGGTATTGAATTTATGTTTCATTTATACTCAATGAACACTAAAATCATTTGATCAGCTGCAATGAGAATTTGATGAAGGTAGGCACTAGTTCTTTGGATATCTGCAGCTCTGACATACGCTACAGGCGCAAGCTCATCTCTCTGATCTGATGTCCATTTGTTCTGGAAATAACCCAGGTCACACTCAAAAATAGTAATGATTACCTGCATTTATAGCAGCTTAAAATAGAACTACACTTCATTTGAGCACCACAAACAAAAAATGCTATTGCATTAATTTTTAATTTCAAAGCAAACTCATCCATCTTTCCATGTCCCCATGCATTATTTTGTTGAGAAATCACTTTGAAAAACACCCCCTAGCATTTCTGACCCTGGCCATTTTAAATAAGGGCAGTTGATTCATGTAGCATTTACTTCCTGGAATCTGCCTGCCCTTAGCTCAGTCATGCAAGCAGGAGAGGGTGTACTTAGCTCCTCCTCCTCTACTGAAAACTCCTGGAATGTGTGACGTACCGTAATTTGTCTAGGCATTGAAACCAGGCCGTAACTGAAAAAAAAAAGAAAAAAAGTTTAAAACAAAACAAATATGGTATACTTTCCTATTCATTTACTAATGCTAGCAACATAGGGATTAAAAATAGTCATTGCTGATTGGGAGAGTGACGTTCCACTTTATTCTCTAGCTCTTAAATTATGGATAGTTTACTTTGTAAAAAATAGGTGGGAGACTGATGTAGGAACAATTGATGGAGATACACGGGAGGAGGTGTTATACTCTATACCCCAGTTTTGTTTTCCACTTCACAGAGGCTCACTCAACCGTTCATACTGTAATGCTGCGTACACACAGTCGGAATTCTCGTCAAAAAAAGCTCTGATGGTTTTCCCATCGGAATTCCGACGGAATTTCGCTCAAACTGTCTTGCCTACACACGGTCACACCAAATTCCGACGGTCAATAACACCGCGGCATAAAGCACGTTCGACGGCACTATAAAAGGGAAGTTTAATGCTTCCGAGCTTCCGAGTCGGAATTTTGCATGTCGGAATTGCATACACACGATCGGAAAATCCAATAGAAAGGTTTTCCGTCTGAAAAATTAAGAACAGGTTCTCAATCCAAAGTCCGTCGGAAATTCCGACAGAAAAAGACCGATGGGCATACACACGGTCGGAAAATCCGATGAAAAGCTCCCATCGGACTGTTTCCATCGGAAATTCCGACCGCGTGTACGTGGCATAACTGTAATAGAAGTATCATTTTGATATTTTACTAGAAATTTCTGAAATGAAGTATCCAGCTTCTCACTTTGTATAACAGTTTAGATAGATGACAAGGTCAAACTATTGTTCTGAATAGCATCTGTAACCATTAAAAATATGTACTCTTGTCTTGAAGCAAGGCCAGACTTTTAGCAATGTTTAATCTAATGTTTTCTCTAACATAATATGAACAATTGCTACAGATATTTAATACTATGCAATTGTCCTATTGTTTTCAAAGGGTCTTTTGCAAACACTGCTTGATGAAACAAATGTCATTTGTGCAAAAAATACACTTTTAAACTGAGGCTGGGTTCACACTAGTGTGAATTGGATGCAGGTTTCCCTGCATCCAATTCGCATGACAGGAGATTGTGACCGGCTCTCTATGGAGTTGGTTCACATATCTCCGGAGCGGCTGCGGAGCGGCTTGCACAGGGGTCCAGTCTGTCTTTTGCTCTGTTTCAGGGCTGAATCCAGGCAAAAATTTGGCCCTGATTCGTCCTTTGAAATGGAGAACAGGGACGCATCGGACCCCTGCTGTCAGCCGCATCCATGTCTAGTGTGAACCCAGCCTAAATGTTGTTCACCAGACAAATACTAGATACTTCTGTCCTTCTTATCTGTTGTTGACTAATGGGTGATCTATTTCTAAAGAATGTATAAAACACCAGCAACACTTGTAATAAAACCAGAAACATTCACTGAAATATTTCTCTGCATATGCATTCATGGGCTTCTTTCCCTAAAAACAACAGGACTTTAACCTTTCCACAGCAATACTTCATCATCTTTATAGAACTCCAGACAAATTATTTAAGTGGGGTAGGAGAGAACCCCTGATTTGCCCTTAGTGCAATGGCAATAATGGGGACTTCATTTACATGATTTAGCATTGTCAGAAATTAAGTAGATATTGGTCCAAGGTCTTAGAAACCATATTTATGGTTACCCAAATTATAATTTCCCCGATCTGGTAATATACCTTTTGGCCTTTTGGCCTATTAGCAAGATGCTGGATATTGCCAAATTCATCTATGAAACCAGTCTGGATAAACCAGTTAAAATCTACCTTGATACAAGAAAAATTGACATATCAACACTGTAACTCTGTCAGGGTTGGCTGGATATCCCATGTCTTGCTCCACCAGAGCTGATCTTGAACAGCTGGGGCAGAGACTGAATCCTTATACTTAAGATATGCTGTATGCTGATGAATGGGCCTGAACTACTGACAATTTTTGTAATAGGCGGGCGATATTAGATACTTTGTTGTTGAACAATATCTTTTCATTTTGCTGTACTGTTTTATTTTACATTGCACTGTATAAGCATTTCTGTCAGTATGCTTTACCTGACTTGTAATATTTATATTCATCATTAGTATTTATGTTTGAAATAATGATTTAAACCAGGGGTGTATATTGTTTACCATCAATAAAAAAAAAAGTATTGGATCAAAAATACTGCCTGAGGACATTTACTATAGGTATATTGCAAACCAATCACTTACTGCACCTATTCTCTGTTGTCAGAGTATTGAAATCATGCGCTGGAAGCTTCTTGGATGCAGAGAATACTTTACTTCCATGGAGGAAAATCAGAACATGTCTAACAGCATGTCTTTATCATGGAACGGGAACTGAATACAAACGAGTGCACACTGAACATAGACAGAACATCCTGTGATTACATTACCATAAATGGCACACTTTAACACTGTAGTGCCACCTGCTGGTAAAGACAGGTATAATGCTTATATATATAGTTCACAGTACTTTACATTACTTGCTGTTGTTCTTTCAAAACTCTCATGCTGATTAGTTAACCTAAAGACCCTATTGCTGCTTGGATGCCTGCCAGTGATCGTACAATTTCAGTCAACTGGTATGCAAGCTACATTTTATATTATACAGAAAAGCACCACTTTACTGGGCAGGGTATTTTTCCTGCTCCAAATCTGCAATTAGTGGATGGTTTTATCACAATAGCTCAACTTGCCTCTATGCTACCAGTATTCAAAGTTACACCACTCAGCAACACTGTCAAGTCCTAGGTGCGAGGCCGGATTGCTGAGAGGGCTCCCCTTGCGGCAAAGGGCAGCGTACCCCTGGGAGTGAACAGGGAATACAGTGCCCAAAGGTGCACGGATTGCCGAGTGCTGCTTCTGGGAAACTAGGTAGCAGAGGGCAGCTGGGGTGTGCTGGTAAAACTGGTAAGGCAGCCATGCGAGGAGGGATCCTAGTGGAGCAACCAGGAACAACGTCAATAGCCAGGCCAGGGGTCATACACAACAGGATCAGTCTGAGAAGAGGTACAACAAGATTAACCAGGAACTGAGTCAGTAGCCAGGCCAGGGGTCAAACACCGTGCGGACAAGCAAAGGTACCGGTGAGGAGACTGGAGAGTAGTCTGGTCCAAGCCGGGGTCGGTGCAGGCAGAGAGCAGGAAGGGTCAGGCAAGCCGAGTAGTCAACAGGAATCAGATACAGAATGCAGGAACATGAGACAGAGGAAGCTGACGATAATCCAGAAACCTGCATGCATCTACAGCAGGCTTAAACAGGCCAGAGGGTGCCAACAATTGTCACTGTGCGTGCACCCGTCATTGCGCGCCTGTGTGTGCGAATGCGCATGGGTATTTGCCCTGGCGTGACCATGACGGGTACTGGCAGGATTGCCAGTCCTACGGCCATTTCCCTGACAAACACCTTACAGAGTGATCATATGTGTAACCAGTATGCCAGAAATTGAGACCTTTACTCCTCACCTAAGACCATTAAAAAATTATTAGAACAAGCTTGTCTGACATGTCCAGTACAAGTACAATCACGGGACATTCTACAAAGCAAATGGACAAACTGAGAAAATAAAGCCCTATTATATGACCTTACTACAGAATTAAACTTAGTTGAAGGCTATCTTACCTATGGATCATATCGATTACTAGTTCCACAGACAATGAGAGAGTGCTGTATACAGATTTAGGCACATAAGAACTGTAAGAACAAAGAAAAGACTAAGTGAACCAGGCATAGATGCCCAAGTACTAATCGTCATCCAGTCTTACATTACTTGTCAGAGTAATTACAAATCTGCTGTTAGACCACTCCAGCAGTGCTATTGCGATTTATATTGTAGGTTCTTTCACAGAGGCACCTGTGATTTGCCAGTTTGCTATAATATTAATGGATTATAACAGTTTATGGCCAATAATTGCAATTGTCTCAAATATATCATCCTCTACTGTCTCTCCAGAAGAGAAGGTAACCCAGTGTCTGACAATGGACCAATTTTTTTCATATAGGTTTGAATCCTTCCTAAGAAAAATAATGTGCATTGGAAATGTTTAATTTATTACCCCACAGCAAATTGAGAGATCTTGCAAATCTGTAAAGATCTGTAAATCTTGCAGGGAAATTTTGCAAAGTTTTTACCACAGTTTTTTTTAACATGCAACTACACAAGCATCAGCAGCCAAACATGGCAGCCAAATATGCACCAAGCTACATAGAGCAGACATTCAACTCCCACAAAGTCCAGTTCCTCTGAAATAATCAGTTGCCAAAACTTTTAAAGAATAATTTCAGGCATGAATATTTTATACATAGTTACATTGGTCCGGCTTGGACCAATGTAACTACAGTACCTTGAAAAATGTATTCATTCCTCTTGAAATTTTCTACATTTTGTCATGTAACAAACAAAAACATAAATGTATTTTATTGGGCTTTTAATTGACAGGCCAACACAAAGTGGTAAATAATTGTGAAGTGGAAGGAAAATTATAAATGATTTTCTAAATTTTATACAAATCAATATCTGAAAAGTGTGGCCTTCATTTGTATTCAGCCCCCTTTACTCTGATACCCCTAACTAAAATCTAGTGGAACCAATTGCCTTTAGAAGTCACCTAATTAGTAAATAGAGTCCACCTGTGTGTAATTTAATCTCAGTATAAATACAGCTGTTCTGTGAAGCCCTCAGAGGTTTGTTGGAGAAATTTAGTGAACAAACAGCATCAAGAAGGCCAAGGAACACACCAGACAGGTCAGGGATAAAGTTGTGGAGAGGTTTAAAGCAGGGTTAGGATATAAAAAAATATCCCAAGCTTTAAACATCTCACGGATCACTGTTCAATCCATCATCCGAAAATGGAAAGAGTATGGCATAACTGTAAACCTACCAAGACATCAGTGGTGGAAGTATATGGGTCCCTGAGCTCGCCATGGTGACTGGTCCACATGCTGCAAGTCGGGCTATAGGAGAAGTGCTCTTTTTCTTACATACTATATATGGATATTATGTATCACTTTGTGCATGGTTGTTATCTCTGACCATTATACTGTTTTTATGAAATACATTTTTCTATCTTTTTTGAAAATATTGTGTCTTCAAAAAGTTCGCCCTTAAAGTGTATATATATATATATATATATATATATATATATAAATTAATATAGAACAAAACTAAAAGTAAATAAGAGTACTAAAAACCTCACCTTAAACAAATTAAACCACCAAAAGAAAACAGCCCGATGATGGGTAATAATTTTTGTTGAGGGAAATATCTAAATTAGAAATGTCCTGGATCCATAAGCTCAAGACTTATGCCCCTTATGAGTTGAACATAGATGTCGACGTGAATGCTTTCATAGACAATTCATAATGTCTACAGTGTAAACTCGTTCTGAGTCACGTGTGTAGGCCTATTTATCTAGAAAATTAATTTAGTTGACTTAATTCATTTTTATTTTATACACATTTTTTGCATATTATTATTTACTAAATCTTACATTTCATGGGGGTTACTGGTTTTATTCTTTTATTTATCATATATTTAATTTACACTTAATATTTGTCAAGTATAGGCCATCCTGAGTATAAGCTGAGGCACCTAATTTACCACAAAACAATGGAAAAACTTATTGACTCGAGTATAAGCCGAGGGTGAGAAATTCAGCAGCTACTGTAAGTGGAAAAGAGGGTCAACAATGCCCATCTGCAGCTACATGCCTCCCTGTGTCCATTGCATACATTCCTGGTGTCCATTGCAGCCTCCCTGTGTCCATTGCATACCTTCCCTGTGTCCATTGCAGCCTCCCTGTGTCCATTGCAGCCCTTCCCTGTGTCCATTGCAGCCTCCCTGTGTCCATTGCAGCCCTTCCCTGTGTCCATTGCAGCCCTTCCCTGTGTCCATTGAAGCCCTTCCCTGTGTCCATTGCAGCCCTTCCCTGTGTCCATTGCAGCCTCCCTGTGTCTATTGCATACCTTCCCTGTGTCCATTGCAGCCCTTCCCTGTGTCCATTGCAGCCCTTCCCTGTGTCCATTGCAGCCCTTCCCTGTGTCCATTGCAGCCTCCCTGTGTCTATTGCATACCTTCCCTGTGTCCATTGCAGCATCCCTGTGTCCATTGCAGCCCTTCCCTGTGTCCATTGCAGCCCTTCCCTGTGTCCATTGCAGCCTCCATGTGTCCATTGCAGCCCTTCCCTGTGTCCATTGCAGCCTCAGTGTGCCGATCTGCCTACCTGTTCAGCCTGTGTCATGCAGTCAGACGGCGGCCATTCCTGTGTAAAAAAGCACGCCCCCTCCTCGTCTTTTATAGGCTGAACACTCAGTTTCCCAGAAGTCATTGTTCAGTGTTCCGTCTATCATGGACATCCTCTCATCCTCGTCCGTGGGATGAGGACGAGAGGACGTCCGTGATAGGCGGAACACTGAACACTGACTCACTGCTGTGAAACTGAGTGTTCCCCTATCACGGGCGAGGAGGAGGTGCTGCTTTTGTTCACTGGTCGGCTTCCGTCTGACTGTATGACACAGGCTGCTCAGGTAGGCAGATGGAAGTGACTCGAGTATAAGCCACATAAGGGCATTTTCAGCCTAAAAAAAAGGGCTGAAAATCTCGGCTTATACTCCAGTATATACGGTATATCTAATTCATATTTCTATAGAATTATTCACATTTAAATCTAATATTTGGTCTTCATAGACGTCCTCCCCTGCAGGGCGCACGTGGCGCGATTTGTGATCAGTGAGTCTAGCCGTCAGCCATTGACATCTGATCATGCGATGTAAACAGAGCCGGTAATCGGCTATTTTTTCTCCACACGTTACCAGCACAACAAAGAAAAAAAGAAAAAAGCCAATCACCATAGGCTGTGATAGGGGCATCAGTCCCGATCGTGGAGAGCCTCTGCAGAGGCTTCTGTGCCCACCTGTGCCACCTACCAGTGCCCACAGTACCACCCATCAGTGTCCACGGTGTCACCTATCAGTGCCCACAGTGCCACCTATAAATGTCACCAATCGAGGCCTCATCACCAGTGCTGCCTATCAATACCACCTACCAGTGCCCATCAGTGCCACCTACTAGTGCTCATCAGTGCTCATCAGTGCCACCTATGAGTGCCCATCAGTGCCACCCATCAGGGCCCTTCAGTGCCGTCTTATCAGTGCCCATTAGTGCCGTATTATCAGTGCCTATCAGTGTCGCCTTATCTGTGCCTATCAGTGTCGCCTTATCTGGGCCTATCAGTGCAGCCCATCAGTGCCCATCAGTGCAGCCTCATCAGTGAATATCAATGAAGGAGAAAAACTACCCGTTTGCTAAATTTTATAACAAACTATGAAACATGTTTAGTTTTTTTTTTCAAACATTTCTTTCTTTTTTGTTTGTTTAGCAAAAAATAAAAACTCAAGTGGTGATTAAATACCACCAAAAGAAAGCTCCATTTGTGTGAAAAAAAATTAGAAAAATTTCATTTGAGTACAGTGTAGCATGACTGCGCAATTGTCATTCAAAGTGTGACAGCGCTGAAAGCTAAAAATTGGTCTGGGCAGGAGGGGGGTTTAAGTGCCCAGTAAGCAAGAGGTTAGGGAAAAAGTCTTTCTTGTATTAATGTATATGGGGAAAATGTGGTGTTCATACCTCTGACCTGTAGATGTCACTATTTACAGTTGTTACATGTAGAAGACATCTTATACTCTGTACACTCTATGTTTAAGTTAGTTTCAATTTCTGTTTATGTTATGATATACTCAAAAGCCTGTATGTAGTTAATGGATGCCTGAACCTGTTAATAAAGCACTATATAACTACCCCAGACTATAGGACCCAACACTACCCAGCTCCAAATCTGTACATGGATCAAAACTGAACCATCTAGTTATTGGGGACAAACTCCAACATCCATATGAGTCCTCTCCCACTTTCTACAACACTCATTTTTTGCATGCCTACAAAGTAAAGAAGCATTAAAATGTGTTCTATATCATCACATTTTCAAACTTGCGTACAATCCAGTCATTGACTCCTAAAGAATATCTCTTGCATCCATCCTTTCCTAACTGCTAACATTACCTGAATTCATCCTTTCCTGCCTTTTCTATGATAACACCCCACTAACTGGGGCTCACTAATCAAATTAGCTTCTATTTAATCTTCCACTAATCAAATTAGTTCCCCTAATTTGCTCTTTTCCAGTATTTACATTGACTGCCATCTGAACAGAAAAAAAAAATCATAGCTTCCTTTCTTGCGTACAAAGCCTAAAAAATATTGCTCTACCTTCCATCTTTCTTACTTCCATCTACTGACCCACACTTTAGGGTTGATTTACTAAGGGCAAATCCACTTTGCACTACAAGTGCATTTGGAAGTGCAGCCACTGTAGATCTGAGGGGGGCATGCAAACAGCATTTTTGCTTGCACATGATTGGATAATAAAATCAGCAGAGCTTCCCTTCATTTCAGATCTTCCCCTCAGATATAAAGTGACTGCACTTCCAACTGTACTTCCAAGTGCACTTGCAGTGCACTTGTAGTGCAAAGTGGATTTGCTTTTAGTAAATAAACCCCTATGTCTTTACTATGTTAATGACCTGCACCTCGGTTTACAAACCAACCACTTAGTTATTTCCCACTCCTCTCAAGGACTGTACATTTCCCTTTAAAATTAACAATATCAAATAATTTGGTTGTCTTCTAACCTCTTAGGTTAAATTTTGCCATTGCAAATATTTCCTCCATGGCACCTACTAAAGTTCTTAAATACACATTTTCTTATATTTTTCATTGCAATTGCCATCCCCATACCTTACCACCTTTCTCTGCCACTAATTCATATCCTCAGACATCATATCATCCTTGCCAGCTTTATTCCTTTCCCTAGCATCTACTCTAACTGCACTTTATTTATGTTCTTCCACAAAAGAAATGTGTGTAGATGTCAGGTGCAATGTATGTGGAAAATTTCAGTTTAGTAATTTACGCAGGACTAAAACCTTTTTATCATAATTATTGTTTGTTAGATGCATTGGTAATATAGAACTAAACCAGATAAAGTTGAATTTATGCAAGTAATTTGTTAAAAAAAAAATATATATATATATATATATATATATATATATTTATGGTTGAAGCCCTATGGCCGATACGTGTCTGAAGAGGAATAACTTAACCATAAGATCTACAACATGAAAAGGGGGACCTGAAGTGTGCCTTGGTCTAATGGACGGTATGCCAAAATAAGGGGGCATACCCTGATTAGAAATGAGTATTTGATGAGGGTGATGTTGTGAGAAATGCCCTTGAAAGGGGGAATGGGAGGGTGGGTATAGCGCACCGGAACCGACGAAGACCACAGGCGAGTGGGCCGGTTAAATATCCTCTCGGGCTCCTTCCATAAATTCAGGCCACCATGTTGGCCTTCCACTTATGGCCCTATGGCCGATACGTGTCTGAAGAGGAATAACTTAACCATAAGATCTACAACATGAAAAGGGGGACCTGAAGTGTGCCTTGGTCTAATGGACGGTATGCCAAAATAAGGGGGCAAAAAACTGAGGTAGGGTTTGAAGATGTTTATTGACTTTTAGCATTGTCTACTGCGTGAGTTGGGCGAAGGCCCGTAACATTTCCGCCTGTGGGTCATGTATATACCGGGTGAAGCAGGCTGACTTCCATCTGCCGAGTCTCTGGATGATGTGGCCTGGGACCCCATGCTGTGAGGCGGTTGAGGCGGCCCCGATCCGAAAAGAGTGACCGGAGTATTCGCTGGGGTTGAGGCGTAGGTTGCGGAGGAGAATCCTTACGTGTGTCATGAACTGGCAGGTGCTTAGGGGTTTGACTGGGAAAGGCAGAAGGGGATCGGTGTCCCTTCGTTCTGGCAGGAGTGAGAGCAGGCGGTTGAGAACCATCACTGGGCACCAGGAATTGCCGGTTCTGTATAGATGGATGTCCACCCCGTGGCCAGCTTGCTGAGTCTTGGAGACGCTGAGGTGGAGCACAAAGTGGTCTTGATGGCGAACTAGGTGGCGTCTGCACAGGGTTTGGCTGGTCGAGCTGTTACAGGTGAATTCGCTGGGACGTAGGAACCCGTAGTAGGCCAGGTAGATAGCGGCTTGTATGACCTGGCTGAGGAGGACACCAAAGGGGGAACCGGCGAGTATGGCGGACATCTCGCGGAAGATGGCACTCGTGATGGGGCGACGTCTGGTTCTGTTTGCTGGTTGCTGCTTCTGGACGCCGCGTAGGACGGCTCGGACGGCGTGGGACGAGAAGACAGACGGTCTAGTGGGATCTTGAAGGACCAAAAAGTGCTGTACGCCGGCCAGGTACAGGCGGATGGTGTTGTAGGATAGGTTTAACTGTGTGTGGCAATGTGAGACGAAGGCCAGAATGTGCCTGGTGTCTGTGGGTGTTGACACGGCGTTGGTGGCTAGGAACTTGTTGAACGTGTCCCAGGCTGCGTGGTAGGCTTTGAGTGTGTTGTGAGACAGGGACTGGTTGATGAGCTGGGTGGCCCCACGTAGGTATCGGTCTAGTCTAGGGTCAGCTGAGACCAAGCGGGGATAGGGGCGGACACCCGATCGGCCTCTGGTATCTGTCGGAAGAAGGAGACGAAGTTAAAGCGTGACAGCGCGTCTGCTGCCACGTTGTATTTACCTGCGATGTAAGAGCAATGGACGTTGAACTGGAGCCGTAGCGACAGTTGGACCAGCCTGCGTAAGAAGGACATCACCGGGAGTGACTTGGACCTGCCTTTGTTGACGATGTCTGCCATGGCCTGGTTGTCCATCGTGAAGTTTACCGTATGCCTGGTCCAGTTGTGACCCCAAAGTTTGGCGGCTGCCACGATTGGGTAGAGCTCGAAAAGGGGGGAAGTCCGGCTGAAACCTGGGATTGAGAGAATCTGCGGGGGCCAAGGGCCAGCGAACCAACGGAGGCCAAAAATGTCTGCGAAGCCCGTGGAGGCCGCGGCATCTGTCACCACCTGTGGTGAGAAGGGTGAGATGGCCGGGATAAACATGGAAATTCCGTTCCATGAGGAAAGGAATTCTTCCCACATTGCTAGGTCTGCTATGGCCGCGGCGTCCAGGTTGAGGATCTGATTGGGGTCTTGTGCCTGTGACAGGTAGACTAAGAGCCGTGAGATGAAGGAACGACCTTGAGGGATGATCCGCATGGCAAAATTGAGCATGCCAAGTAGTGACTGGAGCTGTCGTCTTGTGCATCCTCTCGTGAGGGTGAAGTCCTGAAGAACTGCCCTGATGCGGGTCAACTTGTCGAGGGGGAGGCTGGCCTGCATGGAGCATGTGTCCAAGACAACTCCGAGGAAGGTGATGGAGTGTGCGGGTCCGTCGACCTTGGGGACATTGATGTTCTGGAAGACGACTCTCAACTTGTCGAGGTCTACTGGTGACACGTTGGGCTGCTCTATCAGTAAGAAGTCATCCAGGTAGTAGATGACTTCTGTGCATTGGGACTTGTGTAGGAGAATCCAGGTGAGGGATTGAGCGAAAGTGTCGAAGAGCCAGGGCTACTTTTGGAGCCGAACGTGAGCTTGGTGGCGAAGTAGTACCTGTCTCTCCACTTGATACCGTGCCAACACCAGAGAGACGGGTGAATCGGCAGAAGTTTGAAGGTGTCTGATATGTCGGCTTTGGACAGCCAGGCCCCTGTGCCTGCTTTGAGGATGGCCTGGATCGCCATGTCGACGAAGGCGTATTTTAACCACTTGCCTACCAGCCACGAACACCTCCTTCCTGACCAAGCCATTTTTCAGCTTTCAGCGCTGTCGCATTTTGAATGACAATTGCACGGTCATGCAACGCTGTACCCAAATAAAATTTTTATAATTTTTTCCCCACAGATAGAGCTTTATTTTGGTGGTATTTGATCACCTCTGCGTTTTTTATTTCTTGCGCTATAAACAAAAGAAGAGGGACAAGTTTGAAAAAACATAATATTTTTTACTTTTTATTATAATATCCAATTTTTTTTTTTTTTTTTTTTTAAACCAATTTTTTCCTCAGTTTAGGCCGATGCGTATTCTTCTACATATTTTTGGTAAAAAAAAATCGCAATAAGCGTATATTGATTGGTTTGCGCAAAAGTTATAGCGTCTACAAAATAGGGGATAGATTTATAGCATTTTTATTATTATTTTTTTTTTACTAGTAATGGCGGCGATTTGCGATTTTTATCGTGACTGCGACATTGCGGCGGACACTTCGGACACTTTTGACTCATTTTTGGGACCATTCACATTTATACAGCGATCCGTGCTATAAAAATGCATTGATTACTGTATAAATGTGACTGGCAGGGAAGGGGTTAACGCTAGGGGGCGCTGCAGGGGTTAATGTGTACCCTATCTTGGTGATTCTTACTGTGGGGGGAGGGGACTGACTGGGGGAGGAGACCGATCGGTGTCCCTATGTACAAGGGACACACCATCGGTCTCCTCTCCTCTGACAGGACGTGGATCTGTGTGTTTACACACACAGATCCACGTCCTGCTCGATTACCGGGCAATCGCGGGTGCCTGGCGGTCATCGCGACCGCCGGGCACGCGCACCGGGGCCCCAGCTACGCGGCGGGCGCGCGCGCGCCCCCCAGTGGCCAAATTGTAGACGACGTCATATGACGGCGTCCCGCCACAGTAGCTGCACCGTCTCGCCGTCATTTGACAGTGGGCGGTCAGCTAGTGGTTAAGGAGAACTCCTCGGAGGGAATCAGGGAGTTGAGGCTGGGGACGTGGCAAGAATGAGGCGCAGACAAGTCGTACACCAAACGAACTTTATTCGAGAACTTGCCCTTGACAAGCCCAATAGGGCTGACTCTCCAGGTGTTGAAGGGGGGTTGTGTGAAGGGACCTATGACGAAACCTCGCTCCAGCTCGGCTAGGAGTAGTTCATCTATGGCTTGCTCGTCGGTGGCCGCTGACTTGAGATTTCTACACTCGTAGGTAGTGTGGGGCAGGGAGACAAGGCCGGTGTGGAAGCCCGCCGTGAATCCTTGTATGAGGAACGTGGCTAGTGAGGGGGTGGGGTGTGAGTCCAGATAGACTCCTAACCATAGGACGTTTATGCGGCTCAGTCACAGGTTTTTCGGCTTGACCTCGCATAAATTTTTCGGGTGCGCCCTGTGGCATACGACGCACACGTGGAGCATCCTGCATTGGCTGAAGTTGCACGAGCCGTAGTTGTAATTATTACAGATGGCCGCTTCTCCCATGGTCCGGACGGGGCGTCCGAGTTTGTCGACCTGGGGTTTCTGTGTCGGTGCTGGCGGGTTTTGAGCTGGAGCCGAGGTCGAGGGAAACTCGACCGAGCGGCTGACTGTTACACTGGAGCACCAGGTGGCGGTGTGCGTGGAGGATTGGCAGACTGCGCACAATGGTGAGCGCAGACCGGCAAAATGGCGACAGAATAATTCTGTGTCCATTAGGCTCCAATCCGTGGGTGACTGAAACTGCGCCATCCTGGCGGCTGCTTTTGCGGAAATGGAACGGTGGTAGTCATAGAATGAGAACCTGCCGTACTTGTAGCCCAAGTCTACCACGGTGTGGAGATATAAATCCAGCTCTTCCCTTCTGCTGGGGGAAGCTGAGCATATGACGTCTCTAAGCATCCCAAATGTCAACGCGAATTCTGGGACGGACAATTTGCGGTTGAGTCTGGGGTCCTTAGCTTTGAGGACCACGAGACATCTCCCCAGGTATAGGCCTTGTTTTCGGCTAGGTCGTGGACTGATATGAGTAGGGAGGCGAGGTTGACGTCCTTGCCATCCAGTATGTCCTTCTTAATGCTGGCTGGAACCAGGTGTGCTGGGCAGACGACGGGACTTGTCCCTGCGGTACCTGTGGCGACTGGTGTTAGAGGCTGCATTGCGGCAGGGCCGGGGACGGCCGGGGCCGGGTGAGCTTCCAGGAGAGTCACTCTGGCTTGGACGTCCGTGACTGTGTTCGCCAAGGACGACACCATGGTGTGGAGTTGTGCTATGGCCGTAGATATAGACTGGAGGGAAGCTTGTTGAGTGCTGGGCCCGGCCATGGCAGGAGGAGGGAACAGGAGCCTGAAGAGCTCCGCCTTCCTGGCCGTGGCGGGGAATGGCACGCCCCTGCGTCTAAGTTCTGCCGTCAGCCTGGGGATGGTCCATCCCCTGAGGGACTGGTTGCTGTCGCTTACAGACACTGGGGAAGGTGACAAGGGGGCGGTGAGATCCTCGCTGCCCGCTTGAGACATGGTCCTCGGATGGGCTGTACCCTGAGGCGATGTCTTGTGGCTTCTGAGGTCGCAAGAAGGTCGACCGGACCTGTTAAGGGGATGAGATAAGCCAAGACTGTTTCTTTCCTTGTGTAAACATACGTACCCAGCTTTCGAAAGGACACGTGTGCGCACGTACGTGGACGTGTGTTCACGGTGAGTCTCAATATTTTACCTGGAGAAATACCGTCCAACCTGTTGCAGGGTGGACCTACTGAACTTGGACTGACCTAGAGAAGGAAAATAAAGACAACTGGTGAGGTGTGCCTCGTGGGGTGTGTCCCCCGTCTATGCATATATACTTTATTTTTATTTATTTTTTTCATATATTTTTTTTTTTTTTTTGGAGTGAAATGAGGAACGTTTGTGCCATGTCGTGGGCGCAAAGTGTCGTTTATGAGTGTGACTTGCTGAGTGACACTGATCGAGAATTGGAATGAAATGAGGCAAATTCAACTGGGGTACGTCGAGGCGAACTGATGCATGGTGGATGCCATCGGATTCGGATCGGGACATTTTTGTGTGACAGCGAACTTATTGGCATGACAGGAGTATGAAACGGTCGAGCCGCGACGGCGACTGTCAACGAACCAGACTTCTGGAGCATGTACTGAAATGAGGCCAACGGATGTTTCATGGCACATCGGTACGAACCGGCGCGCAGTGCGACTGGGTTCGAAGCGGGGTGCGGCCTGGCGGTGAGAGAAATGAAGGGAACCATTCTGTGAGGTGCGGAGCTCCACCTGTGAGGTGCGGAGCGGTCGGTCGCAAAACCTGGGGTTTTGCGACCGACGCCGGGCAGACTCAGGGGTGGTTATTGAAATGAGGCCGACAAAACCTGGGGTACGTTGGAGGCGAAACTGATACGCGAGGGTGCGACCGGTTTCGAATCAAAACGCGACTCGTGAGGTGAAATGTTTTTCTCGTGACAGAGGCGCCGACCGGTGAGCCTAAAATTTTTCCGACTGACAGCGACCGTACTTCTGGAGCACGAAATGAAATGGGGCCTGGGAGCACCTGGGGCGCGCCGGTACGAATCGAGGCACCGGAGTGCGCCTAGACTCGAATCGGAACGTTATACGTGACAGTGAAATGATGCCATGACAGAGGTGTTTTTTCGACCGGTGAGTCGAGAAATTGCGGCTAAAAACGACCGCTCCCTGGATCATGTATTGAAATGGGGTTCGACTGCTGGGACATACCGGGACGAATCGGATGCGGTTAGATTCGAACCGACGTGTCGGTGCAGGACCGTGAAATGGTGAAATGGCTGAAATGGTGAAATGGCTGAAACGTGACCGTGTGAAATGTTACTGCGACTGATTCCGAATCAGTGGTGATGCGTAAGCGACCGGCTACTGTTATGCAGATAGCGGTACGGATGCAACGTACGGGTACTAATGAATGACTCGTGCGTATGTGGACAACGAGATTCGTGACAAGGTAACTAACGTTCATAAGTGAAATGATGGTCCAACGAGACCCCTACCTGCGGCAGCCGAGCCAGATACAATGTACAAAAACCTTCGAACGGGAACAATCCACGAGACGTCTGGCACTCACGAACGCTAGTGAACAGAGTAGTTGGCTTAGTGACGTAGTATATCGCCGGAACCGACGAAGACCACAGGCGAGTGGGCCGGTTAAATACCCTCCCGGGCTCCTCCCATAAATTCAGGCCACCATGTTGGCCTTCCACATATATATATATATATATATATATGTTTTATATGAAAAATATTGAAACCAAAGGTCTTAAAGAATTTCCGCAAAAGAAATGTGTCTAGATTTCAGGTGCGTTGTATGTGAAAAATGTAAATTTAGTAAATTACTCAGATTAAAAGAAAAAGGACAAAAACCTTGATACAATCTGTTACAAGAAATTTGATGTTATCATAATTATTGTTTGTTAGATGTATTGGTAATATAGAACTAGACCAGCTAAAGTGAACTTTATGCAAGTAATTTGTAAAAAAAAAAAATTTATATATATATATATATATATATATTTATTTATTTTTATTAACAAATTATTTGCATAAAGTCCACTTTATATATACAATTCTGGGGGGCTTGTAAAATCAACCAGTGAGCTACTATTAATGTTAATCAGAAATTGCAAATACGCTAATAACAGAAAGTTCACTCCCTTAATTTGGGGTAATTTAACCACTTTTAACCACCTTCATGACGAGGGCATTCTATCAGGTAATTGCTCGGTCCTGCAAAACTGTACGCAAATTACATTTTTATAATTTTTTCACACAAACAGGACTTTCTTTTGATGGTATTTAATCACCACTGTTTATTTTGCTATATAAACAAAAAAATACAGATAATAAAAAAAATACAATTGTTATACAATTTTTCAAACAAATAATCTTTCTTCAAATCTGTGTATATTATTTAGTCTGTGTGAAAGTTATAGAGTCTGCAAACTTCTCCATGGTATATACAGTATATTTGAAAATGGATCAATCCTGATGTACTGATGGCCTATCTCATTTCTTGAGGCCCTAAGATGCCAGGACAGTACAAATAACCCCTTTTTGGAAAGTAGACAATCAAATTTAGTAAGAGGCATGGCAAGTTTTTTTAAGTTGTAACATTTCTGTCACAATTGTTTGGAAAATAAAGAAATTAAATAAAATGTGTTTTCTTTTGCACATTTTTTTACATACTGTCAGCACTGTGGTACAGCGTCTTCATATAACTGGTTTGGTGGTGTTCAGAATGTTATAGAAAAATGGGGGGGGGGGGGGGGGGTGATCAGGGATTTTTTTTCACACTATTATTGCTTATAACAGTAATGATCACTGTTATAAGCGATAGTTTTAACTGTCATAAATGGCTTTCGTTCATGACAGCTTGCCTATATGAGCGGCCGGGTATCGAGCAACGTAATCTGCTGTGTCCACTTGTGCTCATGGAATTTCCATACTGCGCCCCAGGGGGTGCGCTGTCGGTGTGAATATGCTGAGTGATGTTCCAGTACGTCACTTAGCCTGCTGATGCCGCCTGCCCAAACTAAATTTACTGTAGGTGGGCAACGAGTGGTTAATTCATATGAACCAGAATCCGGAATATATCTCAGAGGGGCACTGGAAATGTAACTAACACAATTTCTAACTGCATTCAAACTTCCAGGGAAGACAAATAGGATTGGTGACTGTGAGAAACTTCTTAGTGCTGACATTTTTAAATCAAGTGGTCAGTATTTAAAGTGGGGTGCCCCTTAAAGAAAAAAATGTAAAAGTCAGCAGCTACAAATACTGCAGCTGCTGACTTTTAATAATCGGACACTTACTTGTCCCAGGGTCCAGCAATGAGGGGGATCGAAGCCCCGCTCGTTCCCCGCTCCGCTCAGCGGCGCCGGCATTCTTACTGTGGGTATCCGGCTGTGGCTTCACAGCCGGGGCACCCACTGCGCATGCGCGAGCGGCGCCGCGCGCCGTGATACGCCGCGCAGTCACCTGGGACCTGTCATGTGTCCCAGATGACTGACTGCGCCGAGGGGAAGTGATGTCACCAGCCCGGGCACTGAAGAAGGCAGACTACGAGGGACCCCCTAGCAATAGGCATTTAGAGGTGAGTAAAAAAAAAAATTTTTCCCAATTATTATTTTTTTTTTTTTTAGGAATTTTAAGCTATTTTTTTTTTTTTTGGTGGTAACACCACTTTAAGAGGCATTAACCACTTGAGGACCTTAAAACCTACAAAGGATGTAATCAAATCAAATCCTTCCCCACCTTCTCACCTTAGCTGTTATTTTTCTGCTGTTTTTTTTTTTTCCATTAATATTTTTACTTTTACAATATTTTTGTTTTCATTTCTTCTCAGTGTTGCGTTATGTCTTGTTGTTTATATATTGCATAGACAATAGAATACATTTTGCAAGACAAGATTGGCAAAAGAAAGCTTAGCTTGACCCCCAAAAATGCGGTAAAAACGAGCATGCAGAAAAGCATCTGGAATGCATCTGGACTGTGTTTCTATGGTGTAAACTGGCCCTCAAAACTGAATGGGTAAGCATTGCTACCTACATGCATTTTAAGCCTAATTCTCAATATTGACTGCAGTATACCTTTAAAAACAAGCTCTGCCTATTCATGTATAACAAAGAATGCAAGCGTCAAAGTGTACTATCATGTTCTAGAGTGAAAAGTGCTTAATCATGGCTGATGAGCAAGAATGATGCTTGGCAGAGTCTTTACAGGACTCAAGCATACAAGGAGTAGAATGGACTATAGACACCAAATAAATCATATATCTCTTTGTTGAACTCTCATAAACTTTGTATGTCCTGTCTGACCTACTTTGAATTTCATTATTGCATCAAAGGTAATAGAACTTTTGTGTCCCTAATACTCCTTTCACATTAGGTGCTTTTCAGGCATTTTAGCACTAAAAATAGCGCCTGAAAAGCGCCTCTCAAGCCACACCAATGTGAAAGCCTGGGGCGGTGCACTTCGAGGACAGGAAAAAAAGTCCTGCAAGCAGCATCTTTGGGGTGGTGCGGGAGTGGCGCTCCTCCACCGCCCCTGCCTATTAAAATCAATGGGCAGCGCTGCCAAAGCGCCTACAAAGCTTTGGCAGTGCCACAAAGCGTGCACTATTAACCTTTTCCTCAGCAGCTAGCGGGGGTTAAAAGGGCCCCACTAGTGGCTGAAAAGCACCGCTATAACAGTGGTAAAGCCCTGCTAGTTTTAGCGGCGTTTTACCGCTGGTATAGACTCGCCGCCCCAGTGTGATTTAAAGGCAATATGTGCAGGCTCATTACATAAGTTTCACAAGGTTGCTGCAGTTCAAAGCAGTTTTACCTTTCTACCTTACAGTGGTTGTAAACCCTCACATAAACCCAGTAAAGTGAACAGCATCAGATAATACACAGAGATGAAACAAATCCTCCTACATAGGTTTTACTTGTTTATCTGCAGTCATCTCTTCCCTACACCCCTTTCAAAGGGCAGAAAAGTGTTAAAAAAAATTCATCTGTCAAGAGCACAGAGGAGAGGGCGGAGAGGCTGCAGTTACAGTGTGTGAGAGCTGATTGGAGGAAAGACACACATCCCCCTTCACTCAGCAGAAGAACTGTGTTCTAAATAGACAAGCTTTGTGCTGAGCTCCCTCCTCGACACAAATTTATTTCATGTGTCTGCAAAACTGCTCAGAAGTGACTCCTGCCGATAACAGAGGAACAAAGCACCAGGAAGAAACAACACCCACTTTAAAGAGGATGTAAACCCTCACATATACCCAGTGAAGTGAACAGCCTCAGATGATACACAGGGATGAAACAATTCTCCCTACATAAGTTTTACATGTACAGTAGATCTGCTGTCTTCATCTTTACATACTGTTTAGAAAGTGCACATTGTGTTAGGAGATTTTCTCTTCCTGGTTAGCACTGCAGTGAAGCCTGGGCATACAGCCAAAACAGCTGATTGGAGGAAAGGCACACACCCCTCTCCTCATAGGTAGAGACCTTCAGGTCTGTCCCTTGAATCGTTCAGCACTCTGCTATTCTATTTATAACATCCTCCCCAACACAAAGCTCTGGCTGCTTTTATCATATGTGATGGAGAACTTGTAAGGAGTTATAAGGCTGATAACAGAAGAATGGAGCAGGAGACAACTACGGGACATAGTGCTTTGAAGAGAGAACAAAACACTGCAGATATATGTGCCCAGCTCAAATTTTCATGAATCGGGTTTACATCCACTTTAACTGCTTAAGGACTAGCTGCTGCAGTTGTACTGCGGCAATGTGGCTCAAGCCCACAAATCGGCGTCATTGTACGTCAGCTCGTGCACAGCGATTTCTGGGTGCGCACGTGCACGACCACTAGCCAGCGAGGGAGCCAATCAGTGGGTGGGATGGACTCGATGTCCGCCGGTCACCTGTGATCATTCCCCACAGTGACAGGACGGGGATCTGCCTGTGTAAACAAGGCAAATCTCTGTTCTGACAGGGGAGATCACACATATCCCGTCTTTCTGCTATGCAGGAAGACGGATATGTGTGTTTCCCTAGTCACACAGTACCCCATACAGTTAGTAAACACACCCAGGGAACACATTTAACCCTTGATCACCCCTGATGTTAACTCCTTCAATTCCAGTGTCATTAGTACAATAACAGGGCATCTTTTTAGCACTGATTACTGTAATAATGTCACTGGTTCCCGAAAGAGTATCAAAAATGTCAGTTAGGTTTCCAATCTATCGGCCGCTATGTCGCAAACCCGCTAAAAATCACTGATCACCGTCAATACTAGTAAAAAAATATATTTTATAGATCCGATAACGTTTGCACAAACCAATCAATATACGTTTATTGCAAAAATTTTTACCAAAAATATGTAGAAGAATACATATTGGCCTAAACTGATTGGTTTTTTAAATTTTTTTTGGGGATATTTATTATAGCAAAAAGTAAAAAATATTGTTTTTATTTTTCAAAATTGTTGCTCTTTTTTTGTTTTATAGAGCAAATAATAAAAACGGAAGAGGTGATCAAATACCACCATAAGAAAGCTCTATTTGTGAGAAAAAAAGGAAATGTTTGGGTAAAGCGTCGCACGACCGTGCAATTGTCAGTTAAAGGCGACGCAGTGTCGTATCGCCTAAAATGGCCTAGTCATTAAGGGGGAAAAAATCTTCCAGTCCTTAAGTGGTTAAAGAGGAAGTAAACCCTGATGGGTTTTACTTCCTTTTTTGTTCCCTGCAAAGTTAAAGCAGAATGTGCTAGTATGCATCGCATACTAGCATATTATGTGACATTTACCTGCAAACAAAGCCTGCGCTGTCCCCGCTGGAGGCCGCATCCATGTTCGCCCCTCTTTCTTCTGGGGGCTATGGACTCCGGCTCTGTGACTGGCCGGAGTTGCGTGACCTCACACCCGCACGTGCATGCGGGAGCTGCTAGTCACAGCACTCACTAGTGAAGAAACGGCACAGAGGGCCATTTCTTCACAGCGCATACGCCGATGACATCATTGGCGCAGTACAAAGTAAATATCTCCTAAACGTCACACGTTTAGAAGATATTTACAGTACCTATAGGTAACCTTTATTATAGGCTTACCTATAGGTACAACTTGAAAATAGTGATTTGCAACCTCTTTAAGCTTCAATATTCTCCTTCATGGCTCCCAGATTCTTTTTAATTACTGGCTAATTCATACAGAAATTGAACAAGTTTGCTGAAAAGTTATTAGTTGAGCTATGATGGGGCCTTGGCAGTAAGAGATAAAGTGTGGTGTAGACTAGACAACATATGCTATTTTGGGTAAGGCTGACAAACTGGATAAATGATGCAGGTTAGCATTGTAAGAACATTTCTGTAATATTGAAGAGGATATGATATTCATTGAACTTTCCCCTCTATGCAGGCCACCTTGCAGTGGCCTGCATAGAGCAACTGAAGTTGCACAGCACCAGAACTGGCCTCCCAGCCTGCTGCAGACACTGCTCTCACCGCCCACTCCCACATCTCTCATCCCTGCACACAAGTCCCTGCACAAAGCCTGCCAGCTCACCTCCCTCCACACGGCAGAACAAACTCCTCTCCTGCATGTGCGTGCATGCATTGCATCCCTCCTGGGTTCAGCAGCAGCTGGCAGCTCCGCCTCTATAATCTGTCTGCAGGCAGCGCTGCCTGGAGGACAGAGAGGGGGTGCTGGAGAGAGCCGAGAGTGGCAGAGGGAAGAAGCTTCTGGTTGGCGTGGTGCTGCGGCTGCATACTAGGAGAGACCATCGCTCATCCATCCGTCCCGCTCAGTGGGGACACTGACAGGGTCACAGGGGGACATTCCCTCCCACTCCTACACACACTTCAGGCAAATTAGGCTGCCGCGAGGCCCCTGGGAGTGCAAGGCCTAAGGCGACCGCCTAATATAGAGAGCCGCCTCTGCTCCTCCCCCTAGATGATTAGACTGCAACATTGTCATTTTTTAACAAGTCACTAGAAAAGAGGCTAAAAGAGGGGACTGATCTTGTCAGACATTTTTGAACACAGCCATGAACTGCACAGGGTCTAGAATGCAGATGAAGGCACTTTCGGGGGGAGTACTATGGTTTCTGTGAATAGTAATAAATATCTGTGGATAGTGCAGTGGCTTAGTGGTTAGCACCTCTGCCATGCAACTGTGTGGTCCTTAGTTTGAATCCCAGCCAGGACACTATCTGCTCTCCCTGTGCTTTTGTGGCTTACCTGGTACCTA
This sequence comes from Lithobates sylvaticus, assembly GCA_028564925.1. NCBI lineage: Eukaryota > Metazoa > Chordata > Amphibia > Anura > Ranidae > Lithobates > Lithobates sylvaticus. Next base: position 105,254,503 of record CM053034.1, on the reverse strand, counting down.
CATTTCCTTCCACACACAAAAGACATGCTGGCAAGTTAATTGGTTCTAGTTTGTGTTTGTATTTGTAAATAGCAATTGTAGATGTGAGATAGGGATTGTAAGGTCTTTGAGGGCAGAGACTGATTTCCAATGGTGTGTAAATTGTCAGTGCTGTGTAAATGCCTGTAATAAATATATCTGCATGTGCTTCACTTAACACATTGAAATGCATGCACTTCACATGAAAAAATATATCTGATGCTGGGTCTACCATACGGTGTGTTTGTGTATATAATATATATTGATTCCGTAGCTCTATGATCAGTGGTTTCATTCCTATTAGAGGCACAGAATGAGTTTGTATGTTTTTATGCCTCGTTTCTGTGAGCTTCTTTCATAAAATATTTTGCTCTATAATCCAAAATGTACTGTTTCTGGCCAAAAACTGGCTTTAATGTGTGTATGACATTGGTAAAGACAGAGTACGGCTCATATTCTAGGCTCCTTTGAGACCAGGGAATGATAACGGGCTCATAGAGATCTCTGTATAGAAATGTACCAAAAACAACTGAAACTGTCTGTGATACTTTTTTTTTTTTTGCACTTGCATTAAAATTTTCTGAAGAAAATGGGGGTATACCCCAAAAGCTTGTCCTGAAAATTCAAATGTTAGTGCAAATAATAAAATATCACAGACAGTGCTCAGCTATGTTTGTTGCAAATGCAAAAATACAGCTACAATCACTTCAAGCATCTAAAGAAATGTCAAATATGATTACTTGATATAATTTACTAAAATATGTATATTAAAAAACGCCTTCCTGTCCACCCCAACGTCCCTTGAAAAAGTTCTGAATGCCTGGAGGGCTGAAAAGAATCAGCAGTCATGTGACTGCTGTGATTGGCTTTCAAAGTGATCACGTGATGAGGAGCTGGTCCTGCTGGCTACTGATTGTTAGTCCAGACCAAGAACTGTATTTGATAGCTCTATTGATAGCACAGAAATATTGTCTGTCCAGTGAGGCATATGTACGGCTGTTGCCATTGCATACAGGCAGCAATAAGTTAAAGAATTTGAATACTTGGGTGGTGGTAAAAGTGGGGCCCTTCTTGGTTTATACACAGAAAGGTTTATTTGTTGGGACACCTTTCGCTTGACATTAAATTTTATTAACCAAATAATTAAATGTATTTTATTTTCCAGCACCACCCCCGACTCCCTCTTTTCTTTTTCGGTGGACACCCCAATCTGCCACAGAAATTGCTGGCTAGTCCTTTGGGAGCTGAACGCCTCAGACCTTTGTGGACCACCACGTCTTTAATCGTGCCCCCTTCCTCTGCATCTATTTTCAATACTCCACCACAATGGTTGAATCTACTCTATGTCTGAATAAAAAGAATGACACATACTGTACTGCACATTTTTGGACCATAGTTAGAGACTGGCAAAATGGAAAAGCAATCAAAGCACAGATTTCTAATCCTCTTACTTCATTTCATAATTCATGTTCTTGCCCTAATTATAGAAAATGAAGAGAGAATACTTTAACAATGCACTTCTCTGCATCTTTCAATAGCAAAATGGTTCAATTGTCTGTAGCCGAAGCTTGGATTTCCATTAACAGTAAGATGCAAAGAATAAACAGGCTGTTGAACTAGTATATGTCAGTGTGCTCATATGTAAAGAAAAATGGAATGTGTGCGGTTATGTCATTCTCTGAATCTCAAGGTATTCTGCTTTATCATATAAAACATACACAACATTTTTTATAACAGTCACTTGTCACCCTTTATACCCCTTGCACTTTGCCCATGTTCCAGTGCATTCCCCACATTTTGCACTTCCCCCTCATTAATCCCCCACTGATTGTAGTGATACTTTAACTCTGCCGGACTCTGACTCTCTATATAATCCTGAAACTCAAGCTCAAATACCTGTACTAGCTGTGCCCTGAGCAACAGCAGCCACATGTTCTTACTGGCATTCTCCATCAGAAAGGGGCACTAGGCTGAACTTCCAAAGTTCCTAAGCAGATCCTCAATATTTACTGCTATACTTGTTTCATCTAAAAAGCTTTAACCAAAAGTCCTCTTCTCACCTGCTTGATGGAACTCTTGACTTACTGCATATGCTGAAGGTAAGATTTTACTGTTAGCTCCAGAGTCACACTTCAATGAGTATAGTTTATTAAGGAAATAAGTGAGTCAGTTATAATACGCAATATATTGACATTTCATTGTATGACATTATTTTTAATTGTCTAATGTGGTTGTCAAACTCACTCATACCACTTGTATCCATGGTGTAAGCTGAGTACCTGCAGACTGCAGTATACAGATTTACGTATCCTACTATGCAAAGTCTAATTGTAAGCCATGAAGCACTGTGTACTGCATACACAGTATATGTTCCCTATTTAAATCTGGTCTGTAGAGTAGCTCAGGTATCTTAAAAGTCATGGCTAAACAGGGTACAAGAAGCTGTTTTGGGGGTCCTCGGTTTTTAATACATTGACACACAGATTATTTCTGGTCCCAGACAAAAGAAAAAAACAATTTTGCATCACACCTGTCAATGCACACAAGTAAAATGTATACTCCTTATTGGACTATGGGGTTTATTTACTAAAGGCAAATAGAGTTTGCACGTTACAAAGTGCATTTGCTCCAGAGCTTAGTAAATGAGCAGAAGCCATGCTAACTTCCATTAATTGTGTGCAAGCAGAAATGCTGTGTTTTTATTTCCCTTGCACTTGATTGGGTATTCTTTGCAAAGTGAAGCCTTACCTGTGCAAAGTATTTTTGCCTTTAGTAAATCAACCCCTATATGTCCTTTGGCAAAGCATTCTATCTAATGTAGAACTGTCTGGAAAGGAAAGCATTAAAAATGTAGTTTATTAATCCATTGAAGTGAGTTTGCTAATTCCTATTTTGCTGACTCAGTGGGATGTGAAGCAAATTCTCCATAACAGGTGCACCAATAGAAATTAGAGTTAGACAGGGGTTCTAACCTCTTCAGGCTGGACATGGGATATACTCCCTTCGTGCCATCTTCATAGCTGCCGGATATTGCCCTGAATGACTAACAGCTGTAAGAAGAGTTACGCTGCTTGCACACCCCCTTTTGCCTATTCTGCTATTCAGGAACCCTGTAGGACTTTTTTACCACAATGTAACACACTCTGTGATTTGATGGTGAAGATTCTTTCATTCAATGGCTCTCTCTCCATTCGCAGAATAGTAGTATCTCTGAATGGTCTCTGAATGGCAGAAAGAGAAAGGATGGGCCAGAAGTCTTTGTGACTGCTTTCAACTAATATAGCAATAACAAACAACTACAACTCACCAGGTGCATAGACATTCTATGATCAATCTTTAAATACCAGTTTAATTGCTACTCTTTGCTTTGCTCGCCTTTGGTGGACAAGGCATAAAGCTATTTTTTTTATACATGTGCGTTAAGGGAAGTGATATTGCACGCAGTATTCTGTGATACAAGATTGCTTCATATATGGTTTTGTATAAAAAGATAACTGCTTAGGGCAATATACAGTAGCTATGAAGGAAGGAGCAGCAGCCTGAAAGATATTCATCATAATCCTCCTTTTTATAATTTATATTACTTTTCTATTTAGCCTGTATGTATGGCCAGGGTTGGGCAGGTGCTCTAGATGCAGTGTTTCCATGTCTGGGGGGACAGCTATGCCCAGGGACGTTGCTAGGTCTACAAAAGAACTGGGGCTAGAGCCCATAGCAGCGTAGTAAACAAAGTCATACGCTTGGGCGGGCATACACATTTACATACAGAAATATACGTGTGTGTGTGTGTATATATATACCCCGAGAGCCCCCCACTTACATCAGGGCCCCGGAGAGCCCCCCTTACATCAGGGTCCCGGAGAGCCTCCCCTTACATCAGGGTCCTCAGAGAGCCCCCCCCCCCCTTACATCAGGGTCCCCAGAGAGCCTCCCCTTGCCTCAGAGTCCCCAGAGAACCCCACACCTACACCAGGGTTCCCAGAGAGCCCCCCTTATTCTAGGGCACCCAGGGAGCCTCCCCCTTAAATCAGGGTCCCCAAAGAGCCTCCCCCTTAAAAACAGGGTCCCCGGAGAGCCTCCCCCTGCACCAGGGTCCCCAGAGAGCCCCCCACTTACATCAGGGTCCCCAGAGAGCCTCCCCTTGGGGACCCCTGCAGAGACTCGGGGGTATGGGCACCAGATTCATGGCTATAGCCCCAAAAGCCACCCCCTAGCGACACCACTGGCTATGCCTACAAAAGATGCCAGAAAATCCATCACCCTCTCCTGCAATTTAAATCAGTGTTGCTGATCAGCCTGGACAAGCAGAAGAGCCTTGTAGAAAAAATTATCCGCACTCCGGTTGTTGCTCTTAAAATGTCTTCATTTTATTGAATATCTACAGTAAACAAACGCAGATTAAGTCAGTTGACGCGTTTCAGCCTATAAGGCTTTAGTCATAAGACTAAGGCATTATAGGCTGAAATGCGTCAACTGACTTAATCTGCGTTTGTTCACTGTGGCTATCTAATAAAATTAAGAAATTTTAAGAGCAACAACCAGAGTGCGGATCATTTTTTCTACATTACTCTACTCAGCCAGCGACTGTGGATGGAGCAGCTGGGAGCTCTGCTATCTATGTAATGTATGGGTAGTAGCACTGACTTTTCTGTTTAAGCAGCAGAGCCTATCCCCGTCCTACAGCAGGCTGCCTGCTGCAATATCAATCTCTGCACTGTGCTGCAGAATTGCGAAAGGAGGAGTTCTATGTGCCCAAAGACATGTGCCCAAAGACAGCTCAAATAGAGAGAAATGGGCGATTAATCTACTCTCTATAGTGGGGAGTCCATACATGATAGTTCAAATGCAGCAAGAGGTGTGTAGATGGTCACAGATGGGCTGACTCTGGATGGCTGCTGGCTCATAACAAGCTAGAAGGGGCTCTGTAGACAGTAAAAAACAAAGAAGGAAGCAGCGCCATCTAAGTGCAGTGTGATAAAAAAACATTTTAATATAGGACAGATGATTTTAAACTCACAAGATTGTAGAGATTACAGCGCATGTGAAATGGTATAGGAAGTTCATCCATTTCTGGGGGAAGGCGGTCGGCTCACAGGTGGAGAGGCAGCTGATGTTCCCAGCTGCGCTGGTGGCTCCCATCGCTTCCTGGTTCTCAGATTTGGCTCAGGGGTGGCTGGACACGTCACTTCCGGATGGTGAGAGAATGGGTAGGAGCGCGTGTTTGGAGCATGCGTGCTTCTTCATCAGGCAATAGTTGTGGCCATGTTTGGAGAGGTTTTTTTTTTTAGTCCATTCGGCCAGGGCATGTTGATATGGTTCCATGGCAACCACTCGTGGGAAGGGCTTCTGATTACAGAATGGGCACTGGTGTGTCAGGCTGGATTGGACTGATCAAGCTCATGTGAACAAATATGAGCTTTTCTTACATGAGAATGGAGATAATGCAGGGGTAGGAAAGAAGGGGGGGGGGTTGATAAAATTATTTTTTATATATAACAAGAAAGGATTTCAAATTCTATGACCTGGAAGCAGCTGAAATGGGAGATAGGTTCACTGAGGTAAACTAAAAAGTATATAACTAAATGAGTAAAGGGTAACATTTTAAATAAAAATGGACATGAAGATAAAGGATAAAAATAAAAATAAAAATGAAAATAAAGAAGAGAAAGAGGGAGAGGGAGAGAGAAGAAAAATAAATGGGGTAAGATCAAGTGGAAAGGAAAGAGCGAGAAAGAGAGGGTAGTATAGGGTGGCAGAGTGGTGTAGGGGGTAACACTCTCTCCTAGCAGCAAAAGGGGTCGCTGGTTCAAATCCCAACCATGACACTACCTGCCTGGAGTTTGCACGTTCTCCCTGTGCCTGCATGGGTTTCCTCCAGGTACTCCGGTTTTCGCCCACACTCCAAAGACACACTGGTAGATTAATTGGCTTCTGCCCAAATTGATGGGAAGTGTACTTACTATTGAAGAATGTCTAAGAGGGGAACCATAAGGGTCATGAACCTAAAATGTTTACTGACAAATCATAACATATGTTAGGCAACGAGCAAAACAGGATTTCAAAAAAGAGAGAGAACAAAAAAATGTATATATCTAAATGTTACTTCTTTTTGAGAGGGAAGGAAGAATGCTTGCTGTACAAGAATTTAGAGTAAAGGGTTAATTTCCAGGTCCTCGTTCAACCCACACGGCATAAGGACATCTAGTCTGTAAATCCAGTAGGATTCCCGTGCACACAGGTGTTTGTAGCGTTCTGCTGTTGGAAAAGTATTGGGTATGGCTTAGATTACCCAAACTTTAAGACTTGAGAGGAATGTTTATAATGAATTAGGAAATGTTTGGGGACACTATGTTTGTCTGACCCTGCGTTCACTAGACGCCTGTGTTCCCCAAATCTTTTTCATAGTGTACGGATCGTTCGGCCTACATATATTAGGCCGTATGGACAGGAAAGGCAATATATTACAAACTCGGATGAGCATGTGTAAAAATCAGATAGGGAATACGTTTATCCTTATAAGTGGAATTCTTTTTGTCTGTGGGTGACATGTGAGCAAGTCAGGCATAGAAACAGATTAAGGCATTCTGCCCCGGTGAGACCAATGCGTCACGTGGTGATCTCATCCCTTTGAGTAGATAAGAAAAGAACCCCTATAATTGGGACTTTAAATAGATCACCACTCTCACCAAAGATTTTATGAAAAAATGTCTTCGAATTTTATTAGTCAATAAAATGATATATAAAAAAATCACCCAGATGTCCGATAGCAGGGTGCACAGTTCATAATATGCATAGCAGTTTCACAACAAATAACACAAAATTACAAAAAAATAATATGACAACACTTTACAAAAAATGTATACAGAGGTACAATACTGATGCTCTCAAAGAGGTGTGTGACCCCCAGATGCTCGACGCGTTTCCAGTTGCCCGAATGTGGGAACCTTCGTCAGGAGCAGAGAGTGGTTATGTGTGGTAAGTACCTATCGCTCTCGTGGAGTCGATGTTCGTAGACCAAAATGAGTTGTATTTCAAAAAGGGAGGGAGGTGCGTCCCCCAAGTGTGGCAGCACACGCGGGAATGAATCCTAATTACAGATTCCTTTACAGGGACTTATATGTCCAAACAGCCGGGCCCTAAAGGACGGGGATAGCACCTGTAGGCTATCCGCAGCTGTTCAAGGTGTACCCTTGAGACAGGGCTCGTCCCCGAGAGACAATGTCTCTCGAGGACCACACGGCGGACAGTACACAGCGGTTGCACGCCCCTTCATAGGGGATACTCCATAGAGGAAAGGGTTGTAGTAACCCCTTATTGGGATCTTACTTCGTCCATCCGGGACATTGTCTCTCGGGGACGAGCCCTGTCTCAAGGGTACACCTTGAACAGCTGCGGATAGCCTACAGGTGCTATCCCCGTCCTTTAGGGCCCGGCTGTTTGGACATATAAGTCCCTGTAAAGGAATCTGTAATTAGGATTCATTTCCGCGTGTGCTGCCACACTTGGGGGACGCACCTCCCTCCCTTTTTGAAATACAACTCATTTTGGTCTACGAACATCGACTCCACGAGAGCGATAGGTACTTACCACACATAACCACTCTCTGCTCCTGACGAAGGTTCCCACATTCGGGCAACTGGAAACGCGTCGAGCATCTGGGGGTCACACACCTCTTTGAGAGCATCAGTATTGTACCTCTGTATACATTTTTTGTAAAGTGTTGTCATATTATTTATTTGTAATTTTGTGTTATTTGTTGTGAAACTGCTATGCATATTATGAACTGTGCACCCTGCTATCGGACATCTGGGTGATTTTTTTATATATCATTTTATTGACTAATACAATTCGAAGACATTTTTTCATAAAATCTTTGGTAAGAGTGGTGATCTATTTAAAGTCCCAATTATAGGGGTTCTTTTCTTATCAAGTCAGGCATAGGGGCTTACGGCATTGGTACATGCCTCAGATATTGAAAAACATAACTGGAGCACTAGTGGGTGGATTTGATTTCATTTTGCTGGGGGCAATTCAGTTTTTTAGGTTCCTGAATTTGGTGTGGAAGTTGGTTGTGAATCTCAACGGTTGTATGGGAGGGTTAGTCTTATTATATTTGTCTGTTATGTTATATTGTCTTCATCTATGAGGATGGGTGGGTAATCTTTCTCTAAGAATTTTTGTTTCAGAAGTTGGCCATGTGTGGCGTAGTCTTCATCTCTGGTGCAATTATGTTTAGGACAACAGTATTGGCTTTTGGGAATGTTTTTAATCTAGCGTGGTGACAGCTTTTGTAGTGTAGGTATGAGTTTCCTGCGGTGGGTTTTGGGTAATTTTGTGATTGTATGATTACATTATCATGACTAAGGGTGAGGTCAAGAAAAGCTAGGGAATTTTAGTCACAGACTGAGGTGAACGAGAGACCCATGTCATTGGCATTGCAATGAGCTACGAATTGTTGGACTAGGGGTTTCGCACCGTCCCAGATGATGATGACATCATCAATGTAGCTGCCATAAAAAATCAGGTGTGAAGTGAAGGGATTATTATTCCAGATGTATATTGGTTCTCCAACAGGCCCATGGTGAGGTTGGCATAGCTGGGGGCAAAATTTGCCCTCATGGCTGTGCCATGGGTCTGTAGGTAGAAGTCACCATTGAATTCAAAATAATTGTGTGAGACAGAATTTTGTGGCTTAAAGTATAAATTGGGCCTGGCTGGTGTTAATCATGGGATCATCATTAAAAGATCTTAGTACGGCTCTGTGGGTGACTTGCTCAAATGTCACCCACAGACAAAAAGAATTCCACTCAAAAGGAAAAACATATTCCCTATCTGATTTTTACACATTCTCATCCGAGTTTGTGATATATTGCCTGTCCTGTCCATGCGGACTATTATATGTAGGCCAAACGATCCGTACACTACGAAAAAGATTTTGGGGAAAACGGATGTCTAGTAGACGCAGGGTCAGACAAACATGGTGTCCACAAACATTTCCTAATTCACCATAAACATTCCTCTCATGATCTTAAAGTTTGGGTAATCAAAGCCATACCCAATACTTTTCCAGCAGCAGAACGCTACAAACGCCTGTGCGCACAGGAATCCTACTGGATTTACAGACTAGATGTCTTTACGCCGGGTGGGTTGAACGAGGAGCTGGAAATTAACCCTTTACTCTAAATTCTTGTTCAGCAAGCATTCTTCCTTCCCTCTCAAAAAGACAAGTAACATTTAGAGATATACATTTTTTTGTTCTCTCTCTTTTTTGAAATCCTGTTTTGTTCGTTGCCTAACATATGTTATGATTTGTCAGTAATAATTTTAGGTCCATGACCCTTATGGTTCGCCTCTTAGACATCCTTTAATAGTAAGTATGCTTCCCATCAATTTGGGCAGAAGCCAATTAATCTACCAGTGTGTCTTTGGAGTGTGGGAAAAAACGGAGTACCTGGAGGAAGCCCATGCAGGCACAGGGAGAACATGCAAACTCCAGGCAGGTAGTGTTGTGGTTGGGATTTGAACCAGTGACTCCTTTTGCCCACTACACCACTGTGCCACCCTATTCTACCCTTGCTTTCTCACACTTCCCTTTCCACTTTATCTTACCCCATTTCTTCTTCTCTCTCTCTCTCTCTCTCTCTCTCTCTTTCCCTTCTCATTTTTTCCTTACCATTATTATTTTATTAGAAAATAATCTCTTCACACACACATATATATATATATATATATTCTTCCCATTACTGCTCCACTTCTTTGTCTGCATCATTATCTATTCCTCAACTCATTCCATTTTAAATTTTATTTAAATTTTTTAATTTTTATTTTTTTTTTTTATTTTTATTTTTATCGTTTATCTTCATGTCCATTTTTATTTTTAATTTTAACCTTTACTCATTACTCTATACTTTTTCCTTTACCTCAGTGCACCTATCTCCCATTTCAGTTGCTTCCAGATCATAGCATTTGAAATCCTTTCTTGTTATATATATATAAAAGCCATTTATCAACCCCCCCTTCTTTTCTATTCCGGCATTATCACCATTGTCATGTAAGAAAAGACCATCTTTGGTCACATGAGCTTGATCAGTCCAATCCAGCCTGACACACCAGTGCCCATTCTGTAATCAGAAGCCCTTGCCACGAGCGTTTGCCATGGCACCATATCAACATCCCCTGGCCGAATGGATTATAAAAAACCTCTCCAAACAGGGCCACAACTAATGCCTGATGAAGAATCATGCATGCTCCGAACGCGCGCTCCTCCCCACTCTCTCACCATCCGGAAGTGACGTGTCCAGCCACCCCTGAGCCAAATCTGAGATCTGAGAATTTGAGAACCAGGAAGCATTGGGAGCCACCAGCGCAGCCGGGAACATCAGCTGCCTCCCCCAGGAGTGGATGAACTTCCTATACCATTTCACATGCACTGTAATCTCTACAATCTTGTGAGCTTAAAATCGTCTGTCCTATTTTAAAATGTTTTTTATCATGCTGCACTTAGATGGCGCTGCTACCTTTGTTTTTTAGCATAATGTCACTGTCTCCAAAAATAAAACAGCTGCAAATACACAGCAATTCAGCCATAGTACAGGGAGGGATATCTTGGCAGGTGGGACAATAGCGGGCCCTGCCGCTAGTCCAGGCTGAGCAGCATCAAGGATTACTGCAGGAAACGGTTTTGGCTTTGCTGGCATCCTCTGTGAAAATCAGCAGCACCAGATCTGGAGGAAAAGCTCTTAGTGTCAAAAGGCTGGTGAACATATTATGCCTCCTCTGGAAGTTAATGGCAAAATTGGTGAGGTCCACTAGATACAACACTTCCCTCCATCCCTCCGTCTTTACAGTCCACCCCCTCTCCTAGTCACAGTGACTTCTTGCCTCCTTAAATATCCCCCATACCACCTCACCTTCTCTCTTCTAGTCACAGCGCCTCCCACTCATCTCCCTCTCGGGGCACTGTACCTATCCTTCCAGATCACAGAAACTCTGAACCATTTCCTCCTCATACCATTTGCATATCTCCATTCTACCCATTTTTTACTTCGCTTGGGAATGCGGCACAGTTCGGCATCTTTGCCTGGAGCATTACATGACCTTGTTCTAGTACTGCCTGTATGTGCCAGGCAATTTGATTAGTCGGTCAGTTCATCCAAAACTGATTTTATATAAATATATATATATATATATATATATATATATATATATATATATATATATATATATATATATATATATATATATATTGATGGACGGACTAACCCTCTTGACTTCTGATATGTCTTGTTACCTCTAGAAGTTAGGTCTGCCTACTGGAGTTCCTGGCTCAGATTCTATGAATAACAGTCTCCTAAACTGCTTGTACAAGCTACAGTACAATCTCATTATGATCTGACAACAATTGTATAAGGAAAGGCCCTCCTTGATTGAATAAAAAATTAAAAGGATTTCTTAAAACTGTCCTTGGACTATATACTAGTAAAGATTGTACAATAAGATTGTAATGTGTGTGTCCAGCTTTAGATCTGCTCCATGAGTTGGAGCATTCGCGCTCATTCAGGTACAATGCCCATGACATACCATACAATAAAAGAAAATCCAAGAAAGAAGAGGCAAACACAATGACAGCAAATGTTTGTCAAAAGTAGAAAATAGGTTTCAGATATATTGCAACAGGATCCTCAATCTACTCCCACTAATGCCACTGAACAATGTATCTAATTATTCCTGATAGATTAGTTTTGGGTGGACTGAGTTCTTCAACCACCTCCAATCATACAAAGTTCTTGTAGTCATAGGAAGCAATACACATCCCCTTAAGAAGACCTACTATAGCACCTGCATGTGACTGATGCAATGATCTTTTTAAGAGCTGTGTAGACATAGATGAATGAAAAAAATGTTAAACTGCAGCAGACATTTTATATTCACAGATCTTGGCAGTGGCAAGCTAGAATACAGGAAGGTCACTTCTGCATATAAATATGTAGGGTGATCTTGATTAAAGAGGCTGTAGGTAGCTTGCTTTTATATCCAACAGAGCCCCAATAACCTTAAAATAGATCTGTTATGAGAAAAATAGCTGCCATTACCCAGACAGCAAGCAATTGAGCTTCACTTGGAAATTACTTACTAAGCTATTGCTAGACTTTCCAAGCTTCACAAGTTTGTTGCACAATTACAGCAAGTCTAAATAGCATAGCTCCAAATCAACTTTCTTTGCAAACATGCTGCAAGTCCTAGTTCAGTTATGTTGTTCAATAGTCACCCCACCACAGGGGTCACTGTGACTTGCAGAGCTCTTGCTGTAGACTCTTTAGGGTTGATTTACTAAAGGCAAATCGACTGTACACATTTGAAAGTGCACCTGCTCCAAAGCATAGTAAATGAGGGAGAGCTCTGCTGACTTCCATTATCCAATTATGTGCAAACAAAAATGCAGTTTTTTTTTATTTTTCTTCTGGTGTTCTTTGTAAAGTGAAGCTTCACCTTATTCACTAAGTTCGGGAGCAACTGCACTTGCAGAGTGCAACTGCACTTTCAAAATTGCACGGTCAGTCTGTTTGCCTTTATTTAATTACCCCCGGTGTCCCTGCAACTTTGCTCTTACTAGAGACTTGCCACACAAATTTGCAACAAATTGTAAAAGTGTCAACTAGAACTTGTGCTTCAAGTGTCCTGCAAGTTTACAACTAGTTCACTAGCTAGTGAAAATGTGCAGTTAACAAGACTCGCAATTCATCACTGCCACAAATTAGTGGCAATTTTTCCTTGTTTTCAGTCACAGATCCAGAATAGTCATAAAGTCAGATAATGTGGATAATTATCTCAAGCAAGTAACATAATAGATTATGAAACCAACATACCAGCTGTGAAAGTTAACTGCAGCCACTGCTACTGAGCAAAGTTGCACCACCTGCCAGCCCCCTTTTTAGCTGTTTTCATACTATTTCCCTACAGTGCATTGCATTCTTTCAAGGGCAGCTGAATGCCCACTGCCCACTCAATGTGATGCATTGTTGAAGAGTAGTATTAGAGTAATATGTATGGCTGTGAGGGCAGAAGGAGGTGAGTGGTGCAACTTTTCTCCGTAGCAGAGGCTGCTGTTAACTCTCACAGCACCAGAAAACAGCCGCTCAGGGCAGTCTCTGGTGACTCTTAAGGAAGCATGCAACAGGAAATCTTTACCAAAAGCAGCAGCCTGCTTCCATCTTACATGGAACATCAGGTACTTTATACCTGCCATAAATAAGGAGTGTTACTGTAAGTACATAGTTCTATATGCTTTACAATTAGATGTCGGAGTAAGATCCTTTCATGTATGCATGTACTCAATATTAATGACACCACTTGTAATGGCTGGAATTTCACTTTAAAGTTATTGTAAAGGCTTGTTTTTTAAAAATAACAAACATGTTATACTTACCTCCTCTGTGCAGTTGGTTTTGCACAGAGCAGCCCAGATCCTCCTCTTTTTGGGTACCTCTTTGCTACTCCTAGCTCCTCCCTCCTTTGAGTGCCCCTCAGCCAGCAGCTTGCTACAGGGGTCACCCAATCCTTTCAGACACAGATCCCCGACCTGGCCCTGCCCCCTCTCTCCCCTGATTGGCTGACTGACTTTGATTGACAGCGGCGGGAGCCAATAGCCCCACTGCTCTGTCTCAGCCAATCAGGATGAGTGTACTGGATGGCTGAGGGAATCGTGGACATCGCTGGAGAGAGAATGAGCTCAGGTAGGTAATTGGGGGTGCTGGGGAGGCTGTTACACACAGGTTTTTTTATCCTAATGCATAGAATGTATTAACATAAAAAACCTTCTGCCTTTACAACTCCTTTAACAAGGATGTGTTATATAAAACTAAAATCCAAGATAACCTAAGATTTCAATGTTTCAGCATTTTGAATTAATATGGTTTAAAGGAAACCTGTATTGAGGAAAATATACAGAATTCCTTTCCTGGCCCTCTGGAAGTTCTATTTGGTTGGCTGTCTAGGCTTCAATACCATCGGATTTAGGCTGGGTTCACATTAGCTGTGGCCACGGCTCACAGTAGGGGGTCCGGTGCATCCCTGTTCTCCATTTCAGGGGCGAATCAGGTCCGAATTTTTGCCTGAATTTGGACCTGAAACGGAGCCAAAGATGCACAGGACCCCTTTCCAGTACATTCGGTGGCTGTCCCGGAGATGTGTGAACCAGCTCCATTGAGAGACGGCCAGAGTCTCCTGTCATGCGAATTGGATGCAGGGAAACCACAAGTGTGAACCCAGCCTTACTGACTTAGAACAAGCAAGGCCAGATATTCTGCTGTGCATTTTTATTTCAGATCAATTACACAGTATGACAGCCAGGCAGCTGGGATTTTCAGAGGGAAGGTCAGCAGTTGTAGCCTCTATTATGTGTCCCAGTATTTTTCAAGGTTTCTGTTATTTAATTTTTTTTTATATGTAAAGAGATTTCCCTGTTTAAATCAATTGGGAATTCATCCATCACAATCAGCACAGGTAGTGGAGGGTTGGAGTAAAACACAGTGGGGGTTTCTGGGAAATTATGTCGTAAATTAAGTCATATATAAACAGTACATTTTTATATGTCATAGTCACTGAAGTTAAAACCATTCACATGAAGTTCCCTTTAAACATTGCTGGATTAATAATCTTCTTTGTTTTGTGATTTAGTTGAACTAATTTGTTTTTAAGTTTTTCAAGAAACTGACCACAATCTTTAATCACTTTTTCTTCAAGAAGAAAGATATTTTATAACCAAGGAAAGTCACCGCCTTGACGCTGAAAAGGTTAACAAAGGAAATTACTTCCCAAGACAAAACATTAACTCAAGCACTGAATGCGATATTTTGCCTAAATTGGTGCGGAAAACAAAATTATGAACGCCCATTACAGAGAGATGAAAATCTAAAGAAAATTCAAAGATTATCTATGAAACGACAGTGCTTATCAAAGAGTTTTTATAAGGGTTTCCAATACTCAAAGAATAAAGAACATAATTCTGAGCGAGAAGAGAGGATTTCATTATAATCCTGTTTAAGAATGCCTGTGGAAATGCTGGCATGAGTTCCTCAGAAAACAGAACATAAAACAGTGAATTTTCTCCAGCATTGTTCTGTCCTCTGTGCTGTGGAAAAGTTATTGTTGAACTCCAATCTCAAGAGGAAAAACAACTTTATCTACAGTTAAAATAAAGACCGTTTTTTCCATATTTGGGTGGTGAAAGTGATTAGGGAGGTCAAAGTTGAGTTATCAGCCATGGCATTTGCAGATCTTTTGGAAAAAGCTGGAGGCATGGGACGGTTCCAGATCATACACGTTACATTACTATGCATTCCCATATTGTTGATGGCCAGCCATAACCTTCTCCAGAACTTCAGTGCTGCAATTCCAAGCCACAACTGCAAAATTAATGACACTGGAGTTGTTAACAGCAGTATTGAAAGCGAGGGTTGGGTGGGGGTCTTCATACCACTGGATGATCAGGGGAGGCCTGAGCCATGTCTGGAGTTTGTTGAAGTACAGTGGAGAATGGTGGATTCCAACAGCACATGGCATAATACTACAGATTCAGAAACAAGATCCTGCACAAATGGTTGGGAGTATGATCGGAATGAGTTCAGCTCAACCATAATAACTGAAGTAAGTGTATGGGTGATATAGTTCTGAAATGTTGCACAGTTATAATGTATACTGCTTAACTGAAAAGCACTCAAAACATCTATCCAAACTAAATTTATATTTCAGTTAACAGAGAACAGAAGTAGCATTACTATCCCACTGGTTCCCTATAGTCTTTGGTGACTCATTAATCTCTCTCCATTACGGTTTACCATCTTTGCCCTCTTGACATAAAGTTACACAGTGTCCTAATGGCTACAGTAGAGAAGGGTTAGAAACTCTGCTGCAGAAATCTTTTGGCCAAGGTCAGATAAAGGAGACTGATTATAAAGCCAAGACTAAGCTTTCAATCAAATCTCAAATATAGCTTTACATGAACTAACCTTTTGATGCCTCAACTACAAAAATCTACGAAGCTTTGCAGTGCTTGTATGGCAGAGACTCAATAGTAGGCATGAGCTTTCTTTTCATATTTGTGGAAAATTGTGGACAGACATAACTATGACCATATCTAAAAGATTGAGATGTTAAATACTTAAATTATTTCCAGAATTTTTAAAGCACTGAATTATTACACACATGTACAGTGATGTACAGAAAACATAGATCCTTTGACATTAACCCTTGTTCCTCAAAGCAGCTCCCAATTAAATTCCCCTGCAACAATAACATACACAGATGTGGCAGTTTCAGATGAAGCCAATTAACCTATCACTATGTTTTTGGACTTTGGGAGGAGAGCCACAAAAACCTCAAACTCTATGTAGAGAGTGTCTCGGGAGAGATTTATACACAGATGAGCAAGGCAATCTCTTAATTTGCAGAAAATTGGGTAATTTGGCCAAGAGGCAACACGTTTTGCAAATGTGTTTGATTCATCTGGTAACTGGATAAGTGGTCAAAAAGCTCACTTCACTTTATGTGGTCCAAAAAGGATTTGCACACTCCTGCTACAGGGGTGACCTCTGGTCTTAATACATTCTTTGATTATTTGAATTCCTCAAATGATAACCCTTAATGTTGATGCATATTGCTTCTTTAGTTGGCCACAAACATAAGCAAGGATTCACATTCCATAATCCCCTGCAGTATTGAAAGCAGGATTCTTATTGCCTCCCACTAGGTAGCTGGAGGCTAATTAAGGTGCAGGAGTTATGGTCCCGTTTGGCCTGTTTGGCTGCTTTGCCAGCCTACAAACAAAATAACAAACTGAAAATCTGAAACCAGCACTAACAAATATAAATTCTGTGTACTGATATATACAGTGCGTTATTATTTAAAATAGAAAACTGATCATTGCTCCTTTGTGGTAAATGATGCGCTATTTATGCTGGGAGAAAAGAATATGCTCCCAGCAGTGCAAATTATGAGATGTTCTCCCACAATTCAGTGGTGGAGCAGATTTTCTATTATTTACTTGTATTGCAGGAGCTTAACTCAAAGACAGGGAATCCTGCGCAAATTATACGCTTACACAATAAATGCATACAATGACAAACATAGTAATAAAGTCACAACTGCTCTCAGGTTTCTTCAACATTTGACCTAAATTGTATCAGCAGTGGTAATGTTTTATCTTTTTCTCTCTGTATGCAGAGCGATTAATAGTAGACTAATCTTAAACAGCCTAGTCTGCAGAAAATGCCTTAAACTTATCGTAAAAAAAGCTCATTGATCTTTACAACACATACATATCGTCACATGTCAAAAATCACTTTCTTTCAGGATTTTAGTATATAAGCAATTAAAAGTAATATACAAAATATATATATATATATATATATATATATATATATATATCTGAATACAAAGAAAGGGGATGAACAGAATTATGGAAAAGCCAAACCCTATGTTAGTATAGAGAACCTATTAAGAAGTAGGGTCAACCTTTTCCTTCAGAACAGCTGTAATCCTTCCTGGAATGCTGGTATATAAGTCCGGAGTTATGTGTAGTAGGATTTTGCACTGTTCTGTATGAAAAAAGTCTCTAGTTCATTGAAGGTGGTGAACATCTACTTTACCATCTTTGCCTTAAACTTCCTATAAATGTTTTATGGAGTTTAGGTCTGGAAACTGTAAAAGATTTATGACATGTTTGTTTATAAAAAAAAATCAGCTATTCCCACTGCACACCTTAATGGAAATGGCTATAGTAGCTAGGCTGTTTTAGCTATAGGCATTGCATTATTTAAACAAAAATATCTTACTAGTACATCTAACAAAGTCCAGAGCTTTATTCAAACATCAAAAAGATCACATCGCAAATAAGAAACATTTCAGAGCCATGCAGAGCCCCTTCATCAGATTTGCTTGACAATTTGTTTAGCAGTTGGCACATGGGCATTTTTATTCTGGCATTGGGAACATGTCCTTTCAAAGGTCCTTAACTTTCTTGGCTAATGCAAAACATGCACCAGAACCAATGAATCCAACAAGATGGCCACCCATAACATTTCAGAAGAATATTTTAGTTATAAATTGTAACAATAATAAATCTTGTTACAGAGATGCACTTGCTTTAGCAGCCTCTCAACATAATTTCTCTGTACCAGATTCTTGATAGTAACAATAATGAACCATGCAAAATGCCTGCTTGCATGCCTACTTGTAGACTTTATCGGGTGCAGGTGAGATCCCATATAAATAAGTAACTAAATAGGGGCCATCATGACAGGATCACCAGGTATTTTTTAAAAATGGTTCCTGATCGCCTCACGTACTTATACTGCGGCACAATGGCCCTGCGGGGCGAAACCCCGTACGGGTACGGGGTCCCCTTTAAGAGCTGCCAGAGGGCGCGCCCGTCGCGCCGGAGGCAAGCGCGCGCACCCGCTGCACAGCGGGGGATCCGATGCGAGTGGCCGGTGGGCGCAATCGCTGCTGGCCACATGCGATCGCATGCATGAGAGCCAGCATGAGGATTTGTATGTGTAAACACACAAATCCCTGTTCTGTCAGGGGAGAGGAGACATATTGTTTGTCCTTACTAAGTAGGAACAATGATATGTCTCCTCCCCCAGTCAGTCCTATCCCCATACAGTTAGAACACATCTAGGGAACACACATTTAACCCCTTGATTGCCCCCTAGTGTTTTTATCTACAGACCCCCTTTACCTAGGCAGTTGTTTGGTAAAGGTGAACTAACCCTTTACCAAATAGGGTGAAATTTGACTCATCACAGTGTATTTTATATTCCACTGCTCAGAAGTCTATCCTACATTGTACAAAAAAAAAAAAAAAACTGCAGTTATTGTTGATCTGCTGGCATTACAGATCCCTTTCTGTGCTTAGTCTTTTCTGTGCCAAGCGAAGTCTTATAGACTGTTACCCTCTATGCAGTATGTGTAGCAGAATGAGACTAAACTCTTATGCCCCGTACACACGATCGAACTTTCCGACAACAAAACCGTGGATTTTTGTTCGAAGGATGTTGGCTCCAACTTGTCTTGTATACACACGGTCACACAAATGTTGGCCAACAATTATGAACGTAGTGACGTACAAGACGTACGTGATATCTCCATTACGATTGTTAGTTATATCTCCGGCTCGTACTTGATTCCGAGCATGCATGGACTTTTGTTGGCAGAAAATTTGAGAACCTGCTAGCCAACATTTGTTGTCGGAAAATCCGACAACAAATGTCGGATGGAGCATACACACGGTTGGGCTTTCAGCCAACAAGCTCATATCCAACAACAAAAGTTGTTGGAAAATCTGATTGTGTGTGCATAACAGAAAACAAACACAAGCTTATCCTGTAAAAGTTTCCAAACTTTTGCAGCAAAGTTAACAGGCTTCAATATTTCTCACTGGCTGACCTAGAACAAGTTTTTAGATAAGGAAAATCAGGATATGAAGACATGAAAAAAATCCTTGTCTCTACAGTATACTTATTGCAGGTAAAGACAGCATAACAACCAGGGTAAATAGCATTTTGAAAAGGAGAGGTTGGCAATGGCAGACTTTATATTTATTTTATTACAAAAGCTGGACATTTCAGTAACTGTATAAATCTTACATATATATTGGTATATAGGTACATATTGATGAGGTTGAATAAAGACAATTGTCCATCCCGTTCAACGTGTGTGGGTGTATAAGTGTGTACAGTGCCTTGAAAAGGTATTCATACCCCTTGACATTTTGTCATGTTACAAAGAAAAACATAAATGTATGTTATTGGGATTTTATGTGATAGACCAACACAAAGTGGCATATAATTGTGAAGTGAAAGGAAAACGATAAATGGTTTACATTTGAAAAGTGTGGCGTGCATTTGTATTCAGTCCCCCGAGTCAATACTTTGTAGAACCATCTTTTGCTGCAATTACAGCTGCAAGTCTTTTTGGGGATGTCTCTACTAGCATTGCACATCTAGAGAGTGACATTTTTGCCCATTCCTCTTGCAAAATAGCTCAAGCTCTGTCACATTGGATGGAGAGCGTCTGTGAACAGCAATTTTCAAGCCTTGGATTTAGCCTTGGATTTAGGTCTGGACTTTGACTGGGCCATTCTAACACATTAAATATGCTTTGATCCAAACCATTCCATTGTAGCTCTGGCTGTAGGTTTAGAGTCGTTGTCCTGCTGGAAGGTGAACACCAGTCACCCCAGTCTTAAGTCTTTTGCAGATTCTAATGCTGTGTACACACGACTGGACTTTCCGGCAGACTAGGTCCGACGGTCTTCCCAACGGACTTTCGGCGGAGTTCCGATGGACTTTCCGAACGAAAAGACTTGGCCACACACAAACGGACTAAGTCCGTTCGTTTTGAATGTGCTGACGTGATTTTAGACCATCGGAATTGAGTCCGACGGATAGATTAGAAATATGTTCTATTTTTAGGTCCATCAGATTTTTTTTCTCGAAAAACCCCACCACACATGATCAGATTGTACGACGGACTAATCCTTTCGGACCTAGTCTTCCGGAAAGTCCGGTCATGTGTCATGGTGGGAATGGTATGTTCAGGGTAATGTGCAGTGTTAGTTTTCCACCACACAAAGCATTTTTTAAGCCAAAAAGTAAAATTTTGGTGTCATCTGACCAGAACACCTTCTTCCACATGTTTGCTGTGTCCCCCACATGACTTCTTGCAAACAGGACTTCTTATAGCTTTCTTTCAACAATGGCTTTCTTCTTGTCACACTTCCATAAAGGCCAGATTTGTGGAGTGCATGACTAATAGTTGTCCTGTGGACAGATTCTCCCACCTGAGCTGTGGATCTCTGCAGCTCCTCTAGAGTTACCATGGGTCTCTTGGCTGCTTCTCTGATTAATACCTTCCTTGCTCGGCCTGTCACTTTAAGTGGACGGTCATGTCTTGGTTGGTTTGCAGTTGTGCCATACTCTTTCTATTTTTGGATGATGGATTGAACAGTGCTCCGTGAGATGTTCAAAGCTTGGGATATTTTTTTATAACCTAACCCTGCTTTAAACTTCTCCACAACTTTATCCCTGACCTGTCTGCAGTGTTCCTTGGCCTTCATGATGCTGTTTGTTCACTAAGGTTCTCTAACAAACCTCTGAGAGCTTCACAGAACAGCTGTATTTATATTGAGATTCAATTACACATTGGTGGACTCTATTTACTAATTAGGTGACTTCTGAAGGCAATTGGTCACTAGATTTTAGTTAGGGGTATCAGAGTAAAGGGGGCTGAATACAAATTTAAGCCACACTTTTCACATATTTATTTGTAAAAATATTTGAAAACCATTTATCATTTTCCTTCCACTTCACAATTATGTGCCACTTTGTGTTGGTCTATCACATAAAATCCCAATAACATAAGTTTTTGTTTGTAACATGACAAAATGTGGAAAATTTCAAGGGGTATGAATACTTTTTCAAGGCACTGTATATATTTATGTCTTTAGCACTTACCATATCCCTGTATATTGTGTTCGCTAAGATGCTCATCTAAGAAATTTTTAAGATTTTTGACACTGACACCACTGATTGTGGAAGGGAATTTCACATCCTTACCACTCTAACATTAAAGAACTCACTGCGTAGTTTAATGTCAAACCACTTCTCGTCCGACTTCATTGAGTGGCAATCTGTCTTCTGCATAAATAATTCATGTCACAATGTAGAGCAGCAGTATCAATTTTCATAAAATCTCTACCGTTAATCATTTAAGTGGATATAAATCCAATGTATAAATTTATAGCATTTCAAAATGAGTTTTAATGTTTTTTTTAAATCAGCAGTTTCTATGAAAACGATAACTAGTGACTCTAGCATGAGGGCTCTTGCTAAAGTATTTGATTATATAGTATCAGTTATGGAGTTACAAGTGCCTCCGCAATCTGTACCTGCATTGTCACACTGTCACATTTGCCACTGACGGGCTACCGTTGTCTTTATAAGGAAGTCAGTGCAGAGCCATAATGTGCAGGCACTGCTAAAATGGGTGCATGTAGACATTAACACTTGAGGAGATCAGCAGAGCTAATAAATACCAGGATGTGCAATACTTAAGCCGGCCGTAGACGGAGTGATTTTCTTTTCTGCAACCACGGGTTGCAGGAAATAAAATCACTCAATTCCCCCATCAACACAGTCAGTGTCGATGGGGGAATTCCTCCCATGGATCTACTGTGTTCTCTCTGCTAGGGGACGGGGAATGCAATCCCTGCCAGGAGAACACAGTGATTATTGCTAGTGGCTATAACAGCTTCTAGCAATAATTGCATGTAAAATCCGACAGGCTGGTAGTACCCAAGCGGAGTGATCGATCAGCTTGGGTATATTCAGCCTGCCCATACATGGTTGGAATCTCGGCTGGTTCCTGCTAAACCAGGCTAGATTTAAGCTGTCTATGGCCGGCTTTACACATTACATTACCAGACATCCCAAGTCTCCTGTGAGGTGCAGGAGCCTCCTGCATTTCAGGGGTTGCTCCCGGACACCCGCAAGTGGTGCCCAATATCCCGGCTGAGGGGCTGATCCTGAATTGTCTCCTGGTTCCCAGCCGGGGATGATCGGTGCAGCAGGAGGGACAGCTGTGAATACCGATCTCCCTGTATAGCTGACAGCCGCTTCTCCTTCTCTCCCTCCCACGGCCATTGGCTAAAGGGCTATACAGGGAGATGGGTGATCACAGCTGTCCCTCCTGCTGTACCGATCATCCCAGGCTGTTCCCTGTATCCTCCTCCTCCAGCCCCCCTCCGTGTCCTTCTACCCCCCTTTCTCCTCCGGCTCCCTGTCCTCCTCCTCCGCCCCCCCTCGTCCCCCACAGCCGGCTTCCCTTCTCTCCTCTCCCACCAACTATGGGAATCTGTCAGGATGACGAGTGGAGAAAGGGATCGGTCATTTACCGGCCCCTGCCTTTTCTGAAATGGACACAGTTAGCGAGATCGCTCCTGTGGCCTGTGAAAACTGAGCAGAGTAATCTGTGTGTTAATCTGCTCAGTTTATGAATGGACAGGAGCCTCTGTCTTCTGTCCATTCATCTTCAATGCTGAGAAAGGGACTGGGGAATCTCTGTCCTCAGCCTTTTTCTCTGTCTTGAGGGTTGATTAAAAAAAAATAAAAAAATATTTGTAAATAAAAATGATAAAAAATGGAATTATAAAAAAATATATAAAATAAAAAACTACTGACACCACCCCCCTGCCCTACCAACACTGCCCACTGCCCCAACCCCCTCCCCCCAAAAAGCAGTGTGAATAAAAAAAAAAAGAATTGAATTGTAGAAAAACAATATGTAAAAATGAAAATTACTGCCATCATCACTGCCACATACCCCTTCCCCAGAAGCACTGTGAAAAAAATATTTAAAAAAATGATTTAAAGCAAATAATAAACAACACAATTGTAAAAAAGAGAAAATAATAACCCCCCCGGGCAGCGAAGAATGTCAGTAGAGCAGTGTGTCAGTAGTTTTTTTTTTTATTATTTTCTCTATTTTTTACACCCCTAATCATTGTGAAAAACAAAAAAGTTAATTATAAAGAATAATTAAAAAAATACAATTGTAAAAAAATAATAATAAAAATAAAGAACTACTGACACCGTCCACTGCCCTACTGACACCATCCTGCACATACTACTCACCGCTGTACACTCCACACTCCTCACATGCACATTATACCCACCTATATACACTCCGCACTCCTCTCCTGCACATACTACAAACCGCCATACACTCCGCACTGTATATTCCCTATTTAACATTACTACATTCTGCACTGTAAGTCATCTCAGCCCCAATTAAACCACACCATTTAAGCCACGCCCAATATGTAGAATGTCTTAAGCCACGCCCACCTTCCTCCCTGAGTTTGCCATCTCCCTGAAATTAGTTTTTGCAGGTTGGGATGTCTGCATTACATCCACATAACATTAAAAAATATATCTGATGTCAAGTCCACTTTGGTTGTGCATGAACTGCTTTGAACTAATTTGCATAAGTCTTTATGCATGTATGTGTATATATTTAGCTATTTAATGTGTTTTAGGGCAGCCTGTTCATTTCAATCAGCTGCATGTGCATGAGAAATGTGCAAAAAAAGGTTACAACATAATTTTTTTAAACCAAGCTGCACCAAAAGCCATGGTACTGTGGTATCATGGGTTTTGGTGGGTGTGAATGCATGCATGTTTGCTAGATGCAAAGGGTGCCATTTAAAACGAGTCCTTAGGGTGCAGTAAGGTAAAAGTGGCCTGGCATGTTTTCATTTAGAGACCTTGTAGCATACACAGCTCCAGAAAGATAGATGTCTTTATGGACAACTCAGTTATGTACTGCATCTGCACTATGCAGAGTTTCAGTTATCTATATTTACTTTTATAGTGGGATTTGGTGTGCAGCAAAAAACACAGAAGACAGCTGGCTCAGTCCTTGTACATGGCAGGTGTGCTTGTGGGAGCCATCATCCTGGGAGGTCTGTCAGACAGGTGGGTGACACTTTTTAAATCTATCTTATTCTAATAATCATAGATCTTATTATATGCATACCATGACCTTAAAATCGCTGCTTCTTCATTTTTCCTAGATATGGTCGAAGGGCATTGTTAATTTGGTCATACCTTCAAATGGCCATCAGTGGGATCTGCACTGCCTTTTCTCCGAACTACCTCTCCTATTGTGTGTTCCGGTTTCTTGGTGGGATGGCTCTGTCTGGCATTGGACTGAACACTACTGCCTTAAGTATGTAGAAAGGCTATGTATAATATAAATATACACTATGTTGGCACACCCTTGGCTATAACAGCTTCGACTCTTCTGGGAAGCTGTCCATAAGGTTTAGGAGTGTGTCTATGGGAATGTTTGACCATTCTTCCAGAAGCGCATTTGTGAGATCAGGAACTGATGTTGAACGAGAAGGCCTGGCTTACAGTCTCCACTCTAATTCATCCCAAAGGTAATGAGGTGCAGGTCAGTCAATTTCCTCCACCCCAAACTCGCTCATCCATGTCTTTGTGGACCTTGCTTTGTGCACTGGTGCGCAGTCATGTTGGAACAGGAAGGGGCCATCCCCAAATTTTTCCCACAAAGTTGGGAGCATGAAATTGCACAAAATGTCTTGGTATGCTGACACCTTAAGAGTTTTCTTTCACTGGAACAAAAGGGCGAAGACCAACCCCTGAAAAACAACCCCACACCATAATTCCCCCTCTACCAAATGATTTGGACCAGTGCACAAAGCAAGGTCCATAAAGTCATGGAGGAGCGAGTTTGGGGTGGAGGAACTTGATTTGCCTGCACAGAGTCCTGACCTCAACCCGATAGAACACATTTGGGATGAATTAGAGCAGAGACTGCAAGCCAAGCCTTCTCATCCATATCAATGGCTGACCTCACAAATTCACTTCTGGAAGAAGGTCATACATTCCCATAGACACACTCCTAAACCTTGTGGACAGCCTTCCCAGAAGAGTTGAAGCTGTTAAAGCTGCAAAGGGTGGGCCAACTCAATACTGAACCCTACGGACTAAGACTGGGATGCCATTAAAGTTCATGTGCGTGTAAAGGCAGGCATCCCAATACTTTTGGTAATATAGTGTATATATATATATATATATATATATACATATATATATTATTATTATTATTACTATACAGGATTTATATAGTGCCAACAGTTTGAGCAGTGCTTTACAACATGAGGGCAGACAGTAGAGTTACAATACAATTCAATATAGGAGGAATCAGAGGACCCTGCTCATTAGAGCTTACAATCTAGGAGGGATGGTCAAGTGATACAAAAGGTAATAGCTGTGGGGGATGATCTGATGGAGAAAGTAAAAGTACAGTTGTTAGGTGGGGGCTGGATAGACTTCTCTAAAGAGGAGGGTTTTCAGGGAGTGTCTAAAAGCAAGCAGAGTAGGAGATAGTCAAACAGATTGGGGTAGGTAGTTCCAGAGGATGGGAGAGGCTCTGGAAAAGTCCTGGAGGCGAGCATGGGAGAAGATGATGATGGAACTAGAGAGCAGGAGGTCTTGGGAGGAACAAAGGGAACGAGTAGGCTGGTGTTTTGAGACTAGGTTAGTGATGTAGCCGGGGGCCGCATTGTGGATGGCTTTGTAAGTTGTTATTAGAATTTTTAATTGAATTTGTTGGGTGAGTGGAAGCCAGGGGAGGGATTGACAGAGAGGGGTAGCAGATAGGGGTATATCTGTGGAATTTTAAGTGCATTGAAAATGTGTGAACAAGCGTTAAAGTGTATCAATAGCTTTGGATAGAGTAGGGACTGGTTAGAACCCATTACTTTTTGCTGTCTTCCCCATTGTCAAGATTTCATCTTACTTGTGACACTGAAGACTTAGCAGGAGGTAAGACGATATCTCTACAAAGTGGAGCTGCTGGTGACATTGGTCACTAGGACAAATATATAGGGTGAACCTCCTCAGCGGGGACACAGACATCAATACAATCATGACAGGGGTTCTAACACTTCTGCATTCAATATGAAAATACAATGTGGATATAGACACACTTTAACTTGTAACAGCATACAACACATAATGTAAAAACAGTGTCAAATGTGACATGGCAAATGCGATATAATTGTATAGATATTTTTCCACTTTACCGCAATTTTAGATCATTTTAGTTGTATTCAATCAGCACTGTAATCCCTGCCAATGGCTTATACATTTCTCATGCAGCTGTGGGTCTCATCTATATTTTGGCCCTGCAAAATGTCTAATAATGTTACAGACAGTCAAAACTACAAATTAAAGCAGTATTAAACCCAAAACCAAAAATGTAATATATTGCAGCTTACCATCCTTTGGTGTGGTGGCTGTATTAGGTTTCTTATTTTTTTTCCTCTTTTTTCACTTGGTGATCTGGCTAATAACACACCTCATGTTTTAGAGTGCCTACACTGTAGATGAAGGAGCACAGAGGGTATCTTTGGACAGCAGCATTGTTAGTCTGGAGGGAGAGGAGTGTCAGATGTACTAGCGGATTTAAATACACTAACATATTGAAGCCACGCTCCAGATAATACTTTGCAAGCAGTTACAGCAAACAGCTTTTTCTTTTGGAACAAAGGTTTCACGTGAATAAATAAAACTAAACATTTTAAGCACCCCTGTCAGTGGTAAATGGTTTGTCCCATCCCTGTAATTGCAAGAGAGCTTGTTCTTTTGAAAAAACAGCTGATTTACTGGCTACATTACCAGATAAAAATAGAAAAAAAGTCTAAAAAAGAAAATGAATGAAGCCATCAGATCTAAGAACCGATAAGCTGCAATATAATGAAACAAATGACGATGCTTGTGGGTTTAATACTGAGATACATATAGGAATCAGCCCCTACATCTTCGGGATCAAAAGCAATAAAAGCAAAACATAGGTTAAAGAGAAGCTCTGGTCTGGGCAAAAAAAAAGTCAGCAGCTACAAATTTTGGCACACAAAGTTTTCCATACTAGGAACGGACAAGCACTGTAAGCACACTCACTAGAGACCAGAAGAAGAACAAACCACATGTGACCTGTCACATGACTGCAGTTTTAGATAAGAAATTGGGTCTTTTAAAACATTTTAAAAAAAAATCCTAAATAGGTGAGGAGCAACAGATTTTTTTTTTTCGGTGCTTGGTGTGATTCTATAATTCATTATATTATTTTATTTGATGTTAGCCAAGAAAAAAAATGTAGACAGATTTTAAGCACTCTCTTAACAAGTACAAAGGTTGTAAACATGAAGTCAACAGAAATTTAGGAAATGTTGTACAAGCGTCTTGTTAATGAATATATTTTGTATTGCATGTAGTAGACTTGGTTACTCTTTGACTACTAGATGCTAGATCACATACTTACAACACAACAAGTTATTTATTATTTTACATTTTATTCAGTCTCAAGTCACCTACCTACAAAATCTTTATTCTTCGTACAAACATACTGTATGTTATATATTGTATTTATTCTCAGATAACAATCATGGGGTATTTATGTGACTAAACTACAATGGTTTAGGGTAAAAAAATTTGGTTCAGAATTTTTTAAAGATCGACCATAGACAAACACAAAAAAATACAAAAACACATTTTAATAGTGAGGAAAGGTGAGAATTCCTAACAATACTTTTGTTGTTGTCTGCTCCTTCAATCTAGCTGACATCTGCAGCCCCTATTTCTTGTATGGAAGCAGTTAGGGCCATGAAGATGAGGTAGGAAGTGCATCTCAGTATCAGATAGATGAGAGAGGAGACACTATTAACACCAGACAATGGTGAGAGAACTGCCAAAGATGGAGCCTCCGGTGAGAACAGAAGTGTAATAAATCCAGTTGTGTAAATCTGGGTACACACGACCTGAATATTGGCCGGTGTAGTTTCAGCTATATACAGTACACAGTGCTGGGTTCCAGATTTGAGACAGAGACTTCCCCTCTCACACCTGGAAAAATATAGAGTTGGTCTAAACAGTGCTCAGCCATTTATAGGCAGCTTTGTATTCTGTGAACGAATACAAAGCTTTCACTGGTTGACCGTTGATGATGTCACGCTCTCCGACTCAGCCAATCAGAGGAAGCTTTGTATTTATGCAGATAATACAAAGCTGCCTACGAATAGCTTAGCTCCACTCAGACAGACTCAGCATTGTTGAGACGGGAAGACTCTGTCTCACAGTCGGAACTCGGAACTGTGTACTGTATGCAGCTGAAGCTACAGCACATGCAGTACATACAGTGCTTAGAAACACTGCAGCACTTAGTAAAGGAAAGTGTTCACTTGAACCAACTTGGTCTAAACAAACTATTTAAAGTGACAGGAAACATGGAGATTAGCTTTAAACCCAAGAACAAAAATGTAATATATTGCAGTTTACCAGTCCATAGATGTGGTGACTGCATTCACTTTTGGATTAGAACTTTTTCTATATTTACCAGACAATACCTGTTGATGTTGTCAGAATTCCAGTCTCCATGTAAATTCCTGTGCACTGAACTGCCATCTGAAACAATGTTATCACCTTTCCCAGCTATCTTCTATGAACCACAAAATACCTTCTTCCTATGTAATGGAGAGCAGCCTAGAGTGACAACATTACTTTTTCATAGATTTTGTTTAGTAAGTGCTGTCACTCTAGGACAGGAACTGTGTTACTGAACTAATAAGCTGCAATATATTACATTTTTGTTTATGGAATTAGACATACTTTTAATAAACTAAAACAGTGGAATTGTAAATTTTCTGTGAAATAGGGAATAAACTGTGCAGACTATGATCTTCCAGCTGTTCGTATTGTTTGCATGGTGCTTTATCATTTCAGTTGTGGAATGGGTTCCAACTAAAGTCCGCACAATCGCTGGCACCCTGGCAGGATATTCCTATACTGTTGGACAACTCCTTTTGGCAGGTTTAGCATATGGCATCAGAGACTGGCGATGGCTGCAGCTTTCTGTTTCTCTACCATTTTTTGTGTGCTTCTTCTACTCCTGGTAGGTCAAATTAATTTATGATGTTACAGTTTTATCTGCTGGAGGCTACCAAAACATCTGAACGGCAGCTGCATCTAATTGGGTGATGATTGGATTGGACTGTTCAGATATTTTCCACCTAGTTCAATCTTTCAATTGAAGGATATTGGGCAGGAAGGGACCAATAAGGCTTGGCTTCTTTGAATTCCTTATCCAGGGGCATCAGATGTGAGAGGGCCAGCAGGACCACCCTCGATGCAAATTTCAGCTGGTTCTTCATGAACTGGACAAAACTTGCACAGTGTATGTCCAGCTTTATTTAGACCTACATTGAATGTATTATTACTCCACACTACCACCTCACCTTGGAAAATTGTAGCAGCTGAGCTTATATAAATATCTGAAGTGTGGCGTGTATTCAGCCCCCACCACCTTTCACTGCAATTACAGCTGCAAGTATTTTTGGGGATGTGTCTACCAACTTTGCACAATAATTTTTCACTGAATAAATACATACCAAACATGTCAACATTCAAAGTTGTGTGTACTTAAGAAACGGTGATCCATTACCTAAAATTTTTCATAGGTGATGATTTAAAAGCCTTTACAGGTTATCAGTGTATTTGTAAATGATGGCTCTAGAATATTGCTCTCACTCTGATGTTTGCTGCGATACTTCAAATGTGTGGTGCTGTTTACATATGCATGTGGGATCAATGGGGGCAGGGGGCTTTTCATTCTTTAAATCATTTTTATTTATTTTATTAAAATTATATATTTTACATTTTTAAAATTAGTTTTTATTTCATTTTATTGCCATCACATGTGATAGCTTTGGGCAGCCATCAAGGGTCTATCAGACTCCCAGTTTCTCCCCTGCTCTCCAGAGCAACTAATCAAGCACAGAATGACAGCTCTGAAACCAGAAATGATAATATCATTATCACTTCCAGCTTAATTTATCATAGAGGTAATGGGAAAATGGATGTTCCTCTATCTCTTCTGTGTTCACCAATCCTGGATGTTTACTGCAGTCCTACCATCACCTTCATTACTTTTACTAAACAGTTGATGCTGTAAAGAAGGACACCAATAGCTGGAACCATTTGCTGGCATGCTGTATATATAAAGTACATATGGTGGTCAGCAAGTGGTTAATGGATGGTTTTAAGTTGAACAGTCCAATATAGTTTTATACATAAAGAGACACTGTAAAATAAAGCGCAAAATACATTTGTGAATTTCTTCCAAGATACAAACATAATACACTTCCTGTCTAGTGTTTATAAGTGTCATACAAAAAAAAATGCTCCAATTAAATAATCATTCATATATTAAAGAATATTGAGTAGCCACTGCAGATGATGGCTGCTATTGATTGCCAAATAACTATTTCTGTAAACAAACTATTTCCCTCTCCAAAAATGGTTAAGTCAAGAAAATTGACCACCTCTTGACTAAATTGATATTCCAAATGAATATATTATTAGAGTTGCTATTAAGTTCAGCTTAAAACTGATGTAAAGAATTTAAAGAGTCACACCACACCACGCCAAACCAAGCCACAGCAACCACCTCCAAAACTGCAGAGTTATTCACTTTTTTAAATGAAAAATGTGTGTAAAATGATTTATATAACCCCACTCCGTAATAACAAAATTGCAAAACAGGAAATTTATGAAATACCTAACCCATCTTTTTTCAAATAAATACAAATAAATCACTTCTGCTACATAAACACCCTTCAATGCACACATTTTATATAATAAACACAAAAAGTTACTTGCAGAGATGTGGCTAAATCAAGTGTCTGTACAAAAGCGCACTTTAAACAAGTCCATAGTGTTCATTCAATAACAAAGTGCAAACTGAAATATATACACAGGTGGCCAACGTAATTCCTCTTCCACTAAAGAGCACCAGTGTTTTTGGGGATCTCCAAACCTCACCAAGCAGAATATCAATTACCAAATTAAATTGCCTCTCATATTTCAGACAGGCAAAAACAGCTCGATAGGCAACCTGGTATAAATCCAGCTCAATGTGGCGATCCACCACCTCTTCTCCTCATCACATGGGGTAAGTAATAACGTATGCAACATAAAAATAAAAACACTCCAATAGTGAAGTATTTCCAAACTTCTGAAATGATTCCATAAAAATGAGCCCACCAGATCAATTCTTGGTATTACACATGCCATATGGAACATAAAGAGCATAACCACTTATATGTAAAACTGCTTTGCGCCACATTATAAATCCGCCTAAATCTCACTGCAACAATTGGCACCAGTATGGTGTCACTTCCTGTAATGTCACTTCTTTTTCCACACCATGCCCTAACGCGTTTTGTACATTCTGACTATTTCAAGGGCATGGTTTGCCGAAAATAGCAACCGCCTTATATACGATACCTATACCAGTAAGCTCCTTCATTACCATAAATGTATATGAATGGGCACAGTTTTTTGAATACCAATATAAACTCATAAATTCCACAGAAAATTAAATAACTAAATTAATCAATAATTAAATAGATAAATCAATCTATAACTAGATGAATAAATATATAAAGATCACAATAATATATCTTTACAAAATACTGTATATAATAAATGTAAGTCCATAATAATAAATATAAATATCTATAAATTCCACATGTCTAATCTTAAAAACTCACATAGAATTCCTACCTAACTTCATATATATTTTTATATGAAATAGATAAAAACAAATATCACGTTTATTCAAATAAATTAATTAAAAGATTAAAAACAAAATATAGAAAAGAAAAGAGAGATAATCAATAATCACTTATAAAGCAGTTGATATACAGTATCATTTTATACTCAGACCTGCTGGATGCAGAGAACCCAATGTACAATATAAAATAGGTTTCCCTCTGGTTTAAAACCAAGTAAAATATTTTGGATATGTTGAGCAATATGTTTCCTAAGAGGACGTTTAGTTTGGTCAACATATTGCTGACTGCACAGATATTCAAGATCATACACCACATGAATGGTGCTACATGTTATCAGATCTTCAATCTTATTTTGTTTGCTGTTGTTCTAGATATAAGCGTATCTCTTCTTCTCCTATTTACTCTGCATGTGGTGCATGGTCTACACAGCCTACAAGAAAAAAAGTCCTGCTTTAGCATAGAAGGTAAGTGATTTTTAGGAGGCTTTAAAACTCTCTTAACTACTTTGTCCTCAACAGTAGGGGCCATTTGGTACACAAAGTAGGTTGCGGAGGAAGGTGTGCCCAAAACCTTATCCATCAAAAGTTTGTGGAAAATATCCTCTACTTCCCTGTGGTGTACATGAAAACCAGAAATAAAAGTCAGTTGATGTTTATTATAAGATATAGCACCCTGTTCACATTGTGTTTTCTCTCGCATACAATCTTCCCTCGGGATAGCTAGTGTATTTTGAATGGTCTTATTGATAATATTCACAGGATACCCTTTTTCTATAAATCTTTTCCTTAACGCTTGTGATTGTTCTAAAAGGTCACTATCTTTGGTACAGTTTCTTCTTATCCTTAAACAATTGTGGATGATGGCTGCTATTGATTGCCAAGTAACAATTTCTGTCAGTGGCTTTAAAAAAAAACTATAGTAAACAAACCATTCCCCTCTCTAAAAATGGTTAAGTCAAGAAAATTGATATTCCAAATGAATATTATCAGAGTTGTTATTAAATTCAGCTAAAAACTGATGTAAAGAATCCAAAGAGCCATGCCTCGCCAAGCCATGGCAACTACCTACATACATAGCTACAGAGTTATTCACTTTAAAAAAATTATGTGTAAACTAATTTATATAACCCCAACCCTGCTCTGAACAAAATTAAGAAAATAAATTAATGAAATACCTAACCCTACCTAACCTTTTCAAATAAAAACAAATATATCACTGTTGCTACATAAACACCCCTCAATGCACAAATTTAATATAATAAACACAAAAAGTAAATAACTCAGCTATGGAGGTGGTACATTTCTTAAATAATAGAAGTCTTGATTTGGATATGGCTTTTCACCAACCTCAGAAGAGCAGTCATATGGAGAGTTATAATAAGACCATGAGATCTCTGGGTCATTATTTAGAGAAACTGGCTAAGACCTGGTGGGATATTATTTCTCTAGAACGTTATCTAAAGGAAGGAATAATTGTAAGAAGGCTGAGATGGGCTGTGGACCCTCAGGATGCTTTAAATGATCAGGAATCTAAGGAAGAGTTGCTTAATGTTATAATAGGGTGGGTAAGGAACTCCAGGAATTGACTTTGAACTTAAGAAAATAAAAAAATAATAATATTGGAAGCTAAAATTAAAGATTTGATAATCATGTTAGGGATTCTGTGGAATGTACTAAGTTCAGCTGAATTTTACAGATAGATTTAGAGAAAGTTGATTGTGACATTCAAATTAAGTAAGACGTTTAGGAGGGATTTGACAGACTTTATGAATAATAAGGTGGCAAAATGGAGTCACTAATGAGCAATCTTGGTCTGAAATTGTAAACTCCACCATGGAATCTGTAAAGACTGACAGCAGTAATCCTGCTGAAGTACTGGATATAATAAATGCAATCAAAGTTCTCAGAAGAGAACCTGTTATAGAGAGACAACTAGGGGACAATTTGGCCAAGTCAGGGAATGGACCTGCAATAAACCAATATTCAGAACGATTCCCTCAAAATAATTCAGGTTGGACCGGTAGCCCTTACACACAAATGGGTGGAAGAAGACCATTTTATGGTAGTGGACATAATATAACTATATATAATACCCCCATGTACACTAGTTATTGGGGTGGTAATAGAGAGATGGTTAATGATTACTGTCCTATTTTCACTTCTTCTACTTTTAGGCCCTCTGGGAACAGGGGGTACCCAAGGGCAAATGCATCAGAAAGGAGGTTGGCAGGGAGGAAACCCAGGCGATGTAGGGCAGGGAAAAGAGTCCAACAACAACAAAAAAAAAATTAGGGAATTAGTGAATAATGGTATTTTTAAATTAACTAGTGTGCAGTTGACCAATAACAAATAACAATTTTTTTTAAATTGGGTTTAAAATCTGCACCCTGTTATCCTTTGGATCAGAGAGTAAAGGAAAGTGTGGGTTGTTTATTAAAGTTTTTTTTTTAAGCAACTAACAGAAATAGTTATTTGTCAATCAATAGCGGCCATAATCTGCAGTGGCTATTTTAAAGATAAGAAAAACTGTACCAAATATAGTAACTTTTTAGAACAAATTTTAATGAAAAGATTTACCGTATAAAAAAGGGGTATTCTGCAGGTATTATCAATAAGACCATTTAAAATACACTAGCTATCCTGAGGGAAGCATGTCTGAGAGAGAAAACACAATTTGAAAAGTGTATTATATCTAATAATAAACACCAATGGGCTTTTATTTTTGGTTTTCATGCACAATACAGAGAAGTAGAGGATATTTTTTTCGCAAACATTAGCCCATACTTTTGATGGATAGGGTTTTGGGTACACACCTTCTTCCACAATCCACCTTTGTGTACAAAAGTGCCCCTAATTTTGGAGACAAAGTAGCTATGAGAGTGTTAAATCCTCCTAAAAAAACACTTACTTTCCTGGATAAAGCATGTTTTTTCTCTTGTGAGTGAACCATGCACCACATGCAGAATAAATAGGAGAAGAAGAGATAAGTTTGTATCTAGAACAACCTGGACTACAATATTAAATTGAAGATCTAATATGTAACACCACTCATGTGGTGTAAGTTATCGAATGTCTGTGCGGCCAAACAAAACGTCCACTTAGAAAACGTAATGCTGAACATATCCAAAATATCCAACCAAACCCTTGAATAATCGGAAATGACAAAACGCATCAGCTCGTGATGTGGCAGAAGCAGGAAGTGACATAACCGGAAGTGATGCCATACTGGTGCTGATTGTTGTGGTAAGATTTAGAAGGACTTCCATCTAAATGGATGTTCCATATGACATGTATAATGCCAAGAATTGATCTGGAAGCATTTTATTAATAGAATTAATTCAGAAGTTTGGTAATACTTCACTATTGGAGTATTTTTCTTTTTAAATGGCATAGGTTATTACCCCATGTGAAGAGAAGCAGAGGAGGTGGAGCAGCCTATTGAGCCATATTTTTACCATTGGGTCGCCTATTGAGCTGTTTTTGCCTGTCTGAAACATGAGAGACAATATATTTGGTGAGTGTTATTTTGTTGGATGAGGTTTGGTGATCACGAAAAGCACTGTGCACTTAGATGGAAGAATTACATTGGACGTGTATATGTTTCAGGAGTTTTATTAATGGACATTTGGACACTATGGACTTGTTTTAAGTGCACTTTTGTAATTAACTATTTTTGGGTTTATTGTATCGAATTTGTATATTTTAAAGCATGCCGCTGCATTTCACTCCACCTCCAGGCTCCACCTCTGTGCCAACCTTGTCCCAGGTACATTTACCTACCAAAAATTATCTTTTATTTCTAAGAAAGGTCAGTATGCACTTCCGGGTATTAATCCAGAAGTTTTCCTGTAGGAACACTCTGTTTATACTCCTCTTCTCATTCCTCCACACATGTAGTTGAACATAGAAAAAAAAAAGTAAAAACTGCATATTGTAAACTTCTGAAACATTTTTTCTCATTAAAACAGCATTAAAATTCTCACTGGGTGGTGCTCAGATAGCACAGATTTAAAGTATGTGTGTAGCCTGTATAGCATGTATAGCCTGGGCTCTTCTGTTACTGAAAGCAGTACACCGATCTCTAAAGCATGATGATGTCACATGAAGAGGGGCTGGTTTTGATAATTTTTACTTACATTGTGTTGATGTAGTTGATTACCACAAGGGGAACCTTGTGCTATGAGTACTGTGTTGCTGTCATTGAAAACCACTCCTGTACTGCACAGAAGATTCCACAGCACTGTATATAAGGTCCTTCTGTACTGCACAGAATGTTCTCTACTGCTGTACTGCACAGCACTGCCTGTCTGTCAAACATGTGCATGGGTGGTCCATAACAACCTACCAAATTCTGCAGCAGAATTCATTAGGGCCCTACAATTAGAAAGTGGTTAAGATTCAGGCTCTGGAAGTCCACCTGAACACCTGGAACCCATAAGACCTGTGGACCCAAGTCACCTGACACATGCTCCATGAGGAAGGTTCTTTCTCACAACCAGGAGGACAACCCCTTTCCCTAACTATCACCAATTCCTAGGTGGATCAGGCTTGCACTAGGTTATCAAGGATGTTCCATTCCCAAGATATTGGCTGTGCATTCTGTTTCACAGTCTATTACATCACACCATATAGAGGCTGGTTGTTATTTTTAATTTCTTTACTCAAAGTAAGTGCAAACAGCCCACAGTAGTGGGGGCATTGCAGTTACTCTGGTAAATATTAACTTACAGTCCATAAAGATGATAACAGTCCCATAAGAGAGAACCCCAATAAAGTTCAACAAAGTGGAATAAGGGAGAATTGCGGTACTTGCAATTATTGTGCTGTGTGCTGCATTGCCATTCAAGGGTCACAGCCCTTAGTTTCTAACTAGGCCTCTCCCCAAAGGGGAGAGCCCATACCCACAGCTCTGCTGCCACATCTCATCAGGACCACCACCCATCCAATTTAGTGGAACTGTTATGCTATCAAAAGGCTGGTGTCAAAACTGTTCACAACTGCAACTGCAGATCAAGCAGAGACTTAGATAACAGTTTGCTTGGCTGTAAATTATAAGAGGGTTTAGTTCCACTTTAAGTATAGGGAAATTACTCTGCATTCAGGGCAGGTTGTACAGTTAAAGGGAAAGTAATCCCTTCCAACAAGCAATTTTCTTTGTACTCCAATAAGTACTCACTGTACTGGTAGCTAACCTACCTAAACCCATCTGGCATTGCATGTAAGTAAACTTTTTTTCAAAACAAAAATATGTTTTGTTACTGACAATAACACAAATTCAAATTATATTTAATGTATCCAAGAACTATATGCCGACATATTCATTTCCACAAAACACTGCTCATTCTTTCCTTTGCATCACTTTAGTGAAAGAAAGGCAATAAAAACACTAGATTATATACCGTAATAATAAAGATTGAATATGTATACTATAATAATACCAAGAGGGTAGAGGGAGTGTTCCATATTTCCACAGGCTGTCAAAGGGTACTGTGGCATGAGTAGGTGGTATAGTGGCCACACATGTATCGAGATGATCATACAATCAATCATTCAATAAAAAGAAAATACACACCAAGGCACTCTAGTCAATCAATTTACTAAGCTCTCCATCCATTTTGATAATTTGTATTTGATCATTTACATTTAGAACTGATAGATTGTATTTTTGATTGATATTTTCATTTATTTACAAAATGCATAACTATATCACAAATGTTGCATCGTTTGATATTTTAATTGATGATAAATCACTTGTTTGGGATTCCTCTTAGTCAAATAGAACACAAATCACTGCTTGTATGACAAATGTAAAGTCTGTCTCTGGGATAAAGATATGTCCCCCCCCCCCCCCAACACCCTCTGAGTGTTGTGTTGGGAAAAAAAACTGAACTAAATGCCACTTTTTAGTTACCCCAAGTCATGGTCACATAACACTTAAAGTGGTATTAAACCCAAAAGCAAACATTTATTTTATTGCAGCTTACCAATTCTTAAATGTGATGCCTGTATTAGTTTCCTTTTTTTTGGCTTTCTTTCTTCTATTTTCATCTGGTAATCTGGGCAGCGAGTCTGTTGTTTTTGAAAAGCACAAGCTCTCCAGAAGAATGTATCAGTTTACATGGATGAGACAAACCATTTATTTATTCATGTAAAACCCTTATCCCAAAAGGGAACGCTGTAACTGATTATAGAGTGAGCTGGGGTCTGGCTTCAATTTATTGGTGTATATAAATATGCTAATACATTTAACACTACCCTGCCCCCCCCCCCCCAATCTGACAATGCCTTTGTCAGCTGTGCCTTCCATGCTCATTTGTCCAGAGCATGTCTCACTAATACAGGAGGTAAGCTTCAATATAATACATTTTTGGTTTTGGATTTAATATCAGTCACTTCCTGGTTGGGTCTTTCTTCAGGTATTTACACAACTTTCTACATTATGTGGACACTTCCTAGTTGAGGTGACCGGCAATCTTGGGTGCCATTAAAGACTGGATTAGTGGTCTCCGCACCTGGAACCATTGTTGAGGGACCTGGATAAGGGACATAGATGAATATGGCTTCACCTGGTAAAGAAAAAAAGGTTTGAAGGATAGGTTGGAACAGGGATATGCAATTAGCGTACCTCCAGCTGTTGCAGAACTACAAGTCCCATGAGGCATAGGAAGACACTGACAGCCACAAGCATGTCCCCCAGAGGCAGATTGGAATTGTAGTTTTGCAACAGCTGGAGGTCCGCTAATTGTATATCCCTGGGTTAGTGAATGGTGAGAGAGGAAGGTAGTAGAAAGCTAGTTTTGGCCACAGTGGGGCTTTTATAACCACAGATCATAGTATACACAAAATATTCCCCTCCATATTATGCAAGCCTGGTAGACTACTGACTTCCTTCTTATCAAAAGTATCAAGAAAAGATATATAATAAAATGAAAACACAACTACAATTCATGGAACACATCATTTCATACCTGGTCCTTCAAAGAATCATCTCCACTTACTATTGATGACCTTAAAATAAGAATCCTAGTTAAATGGCAGTTTCTGGAGTAAGTACTTTTTGGATTACTGACTTGGAACAAGCATGAAGAAAATTTAGAGTAGTCAGAGCTCATGATCTAAATTTGTGTCCCCAGGTGACTCAGAAAGTACTGATGTCCATGGAAACTTTTAAACAGTTTCCAGTTTGAAGGTCCCAAGAGGCCATCATCAGCCCACAGGGGTCTGGCATGTGTGGATGGTGTTGCAGACTTTGAAAGCTGCATGAACTATATTCCTGTAACAATGTACTGAAGCATTCAGAAGAAAAAAAAAACTTCTGCTTTTTTCTCAGGTGGTTTCCTGAATCTGCCCGCTGGCTCGTTCTCTCTGGTAAACCTGCCAAGGCAGTCAATGAGATGAAGAGAGTGGCCAAGCTTAATGGAAGGGAAGAAGAAGCTGAAAAAATGACTTTAGAGGTATGTTACTGACTTTCATAGCAACCTAAGAAATCAAATTAATAACATTCCACTCATTAAAATGGCCCATCTTTCAAAGGCTTACAAGTTTAAAGGTTTAAAAAATAAAATAAAAAAAGCTACACATAACAGCTAATAAGTATGTTACTAATAATGTGTGTAGTGCTTAAATCGGAGTTCTCCCCACTTTTACAACTTGGTCTTAAAGGAAAGACCACTCGTTTTTGGATAACAAATTAAAAAAAATTTTCTTTCTTACCATTAATGAAGTAAATAATGTACTTCCATTCTAACTTGCGGCAGCCAAGGGCGTCATTTCCTCCTGCTCCCCCGCTGTCTTCTGGGACCTAAGTTTGTCCCAGAAGACGATGGGGCCATTCAGAAAGAGCCGCGTGACTCGTGCATGCTCTGTAGCAAACCGGTGGTGAAGCCTGAAGGCTCCACTGCCAGTTTCCCTTAGTTAGAATGGCGGTGCCTGCACCTGACCGATGAACGGATCGGCCTCGGGGGGGGGGGGGGGGCGACATCGCGGGCTCCCTGGACAGGTAAGTGTCCTTAATAAAAGTCAGCAGCTACAGTGTTTGTAGCTGCTGACTTTTAAAAAATAAATGTTTGCATCTGGAACACCGCTTTAAAGAGGAACTGCAGTCTGCTCACATGGTTTTAAATAAAAACATCATTGGCATTCTAAAGCTTCCCTCCAACCACTTTGCATATTATGTTATATATACTGTGATTCTGTACTTGCCAAATATGCTGCAGAAATCTCCCTCCACTGAGTCTGGCTGCAACCATTTTACTGTGGACAGCTGAAGCTGCTGCCTGTTCTCTTCATGGATTTACACAGACACACAGATGCACACCTCCAGCTCTGCAGCCCTGCAGCTCTCATTGGCCCTCTTATGACTCATCCCATCTCCCTTCCTGGCAAACTCTCATTAGAGTTAGAGAGAGAGCTGTACATGATGTCATAGGCCTAGGCTTTTTACCAGACAAGAAACAGGAAGTGGGCTGTATAAGGTATTTACTGTCAGAAAAAAAAGGGCAAAAGATTTAATAGATGGAAAGTTGAAAAAATTACTGAATGTCCGCTTTAACCTGATCTGAAAATAACATCACGTACTCGGACATACCTGGCTGGGTGGGAAATATTTATTGAAGATGTTTATGCAGTACCCCTAAAGCAAAATAGATATAAAACTACAGCAATGACAC
Organism: Lithobates sylvaticus; assembly: GCA_028564925.1. NCBI lineage: Eukaryota > Metazoa > Chordata > Amphibia > Anura > Ranidae > Lithobates > Lithobates sylvaticus. The sequence goes on along the minus strand of CM053034.1, from coordinate 105,213,596 downwards.
AGCAAACATTTAAACAATTTTAAGCAATGTATATTACAAATAGGTGAACAGTAGAAAGAAATATACTTTATTTAATAACAATCAAGAAATAAATATGCTGTAAATAACAAGCAATATGTGTAGAAATGAACTCCTCTGAAACGCTATACTGGCCAATGTAAACTAAGGAGAGCTATATAGTTCAGCAGTGTGTAATATATACTCTTCTACTGGCCAGCTTATTGGCGCACAACTATTATGTCGAAGTTCTCAGGATAATGTCCCTTTAAGCACTTCAGCCCCGGACCATTTGGCAGCCAAAGGACCAGGCCCCTTTTTGCGATTCGGCACTGCGTCGCTTTAACAGACAATTGCGCGGTCGTGCGACGTGGCAAAAAATTGGCGTCCTTTTTTTCCCACAAATAGAGCTTCTTTTGGTGGTATTTGATCGCCCCTGCGGTTTTTATTTTTTTAGCGCTATAAACAAAAATAGAGCGACAATTTTGAAAACAATGCAATATTTTTTGCTTTTTGCTATAATAAATATCCCCAAAAAATATATAAAAAATTTTTTTTTCCTCAGTTTAGGCAGATACGTATTCTTCTACATATTTTTGGTAAAAAAAAATCGAAATTAGCGATTATTGATTGGTTTGCGCAAAAGTTATAGCGTTTACAAAATAGGGGAAAGTTTTATAGCATTTTTATTAATATTTTTTTTTTTTTTACTAGTAATGGCGGCGATCAGCGATTTTTATTGTGACTGCGATATTATGGCGGACACATCGGACATTTTTGACACGTTTTTGGGACCATTGTCATTTATACAGCAATCAATGCTATTTAAATGCATTGATTCCTGTATAAATGACAGTTGTAGTGAAAGAGTTAACCACTAGGGGGAGGGGAGGGGTTATGGGCTCTGACGTGTGTGTGTTTTTTTTACATTGGGGGGCGGGGGGGCTGACGTCTGACGTCATTTATCGGCTTTCCCGATGACTGGGAACAGCCAATCAATGACAGGCAGAGTAGGAAGCGCGGGGAGAGGTTTGTTTACACATACCTCTCCCCGTTCTTCAGCTCCGTGACCCGATCGGGTCCGCTGGTCCCGCGGCCAGGGTCACGGAGCTCCCGACCGGGTCGCGAGCACGCCGCTGGCGGCGCGCGCGCGACCCACGGGCAGGCAATTAAAGGGTCACGTACAGGTACGTGATTTTGCCTGCCCGTGCCATTTTGCCGTAGTATATCTGCGTGAGGCGGTCGGGAAGCGGTTAAGCACTGATCATGGCACTGACTCTTCTCCCTTTAAAGTGGTTGTAAAAGCAGAAGTTTTTTTTATCTTAATGCATTCTATGTATTAAGATAAAAAAAATTCTGTGGGCAGCAGTCCCCCTCACCCCTCAAATACTTACCTGAGCCCCCTCTAGATCCAGTGATGTTGCAGGAGTGTCTCAGTTGCCCAGGACTACCCTCCTCATTGGCTGAGACAGCAGCGTGGTGCCGTTGGCTCCCGCTGCTGTCAAAGTCAGTCAGGGAGAGAAAGGGGGTGGGGCTGGGCTGTGGTTCCATGTCTGAATGGATACAGGGAGCTGTGTCTAAAACGCGGGTGGCCCAATAGCAAGCTACTGGCTGTGGGGGCACTCAACAGGAGGGAGGGGTCAGGAGCACCGAAGAGGGACCTGAGAAGAGGAGGATCTGGGCTGCTCTGTGCAAAACCACTTCAGAGAGCAGGTAATTGTTATTTTTAATGAAAAAAAAGAGACTTTAGTATCATTTTAAGCACTGATAATGACACTGATTCTATGGTACGCGCAAGTAACATTGTGTAGTGCAAATTTGGCCAGCTTCCTGTGTTAGCAGGGGGACTTCCTTTATATGTTGGATGAAGCATCGGCAGTCCAAAGCAACCTTCCCCCTTAAGCGGGCAGCAGGCTCTATCGGCATCTGTGGTGCTTTCCAATGTCTCAGAATGTATGTCACTGTGTCTCTCTCTCAAATGCAGCAGAAAGACTACCTCTACTCTGTGCCCCAGTTTCTCATGAAACTATAGTTTCCTCTTTACATCCTATCAAACCAGCTCAGTGTGTGTGAGACTACACATGCCGCAATCCTAGCAGTCCACATCTTGTGTGCATCCCTATTCGGTAGAGGATGGGCTTGACACTGGGGTTGTCACCTATCCGGGATTCACCCAGACAGTTTGGGTTTGTAATCATGCGTCCGGGTTTCAGACTGCCGTGAAACCCGGACACATTATTCAGACTGGACTATGGCTTCCCAGCAGGGTTGCTGGCTGCAGTTGTCTAAGCTGAGAGTGTCTGTTACACTCTCTTTCATGCTGCCCAAAGCCAGCAGTAACAACCCCCCGCCCAATACACACACAGACTGGAGAGGAGAGAGGGCTTGATCTGCGCCTCTTCCTCCCGCCCCTACCCCTCTGTGTCTGCCCACACTCCAATCCCTGGCGCTATACCTCAGAAAAGGAAAGTGGGGGCCTGGAAATTTGAAGTCCAGCAGCCTCAGATACATCTGGATGAAAGGTACTGACTGCCAAGAGGTGAGTGAGTTCACCATCTATCCCTGTCTGTGACTGAAGTCTCCCCCCTCCTTCTTTCTCCGGCCTCTGAGTGAGTACACTAAGGTAAATCAGGGTTCTCAGAGCACCCCTTACATCAGAGTTCCCCCTTACATCAGAGTCCTCTCCGTACATCAGAGTTCTCAGTGTTCCCACTTAAATCTGGGTTCCCAGAGCATCCCTTATGTCAGAATCCCCAGACTTCTCCCTTACATCAGAGTCTGCAGAGTCCCCCATTACAGTGAAAGATAATTCTGCGAGTTCAGATGTAAAATGGGAACTCTGTGGACTCTGATGTAAAGGGGGACTCTTGTTATTAACTTCATATGATTAGAAATGTTATTTATTAGCAAAATAGATGTATAAAAAAAATGATTGTGCGCCGCTAAAGTGGCAACCCTACTTGACACTGGCTGCTAAGTTTCACAATAGAAGTCTCCTATGAACACAAGCAAAGGCAGCAGCCAACACAGTAAAACTACAGCTTCTCCTCTCCCTGCTGACTTATGCCGCGTACACACGAAGGGACTTTTCCCGGCGGACCTAGTCCAGGGGACAATCCGCCGGACTTTCCAGCTGGCTTCGCCGGACTTTCCGAGCGTGTGGACTTGCCCACACACGCCCGGACTTCTCCGGCGGACAATCCGCTGGACAAAGTCCTCGGGACTTTTGAAAATGAACAGACTTGCCCACACACAGAGCAGTCCGTTCATTTCGAACGTAACTTCAGGTACGTAGCTAGCGTAGGCAGTAAATGCCGGCGCGCTAGCCCCGTCACCTGGTATGGATTTAAAGGGAATCCCCACGCCGAAAAACGGCGTGGGGGTCCCCCCAAATCCATCTCAGACCCTTATCCGAGCACGCAGCCCGGCAGGCCAGGAAAGGGGTGGGGACGAGCGAGCGCCCCCCCTCCTGAGCCGTACCAGGCCGCGTGCCCTCAACATGGGGGGTGCCCTGGGGAAAGGGGGGCCGTGCGGCCCCCCCACCCCAAAGCACCTTGTCCCCATGTTGATGAGGACAAGGGCCTCTTCCCGACAACCCTGGCCATTGGTTGTCGGGGTCTGCGGGCGGGGGCTTATCGGAATCTGGGAGCCCCCTTTTATGGGATCCCGGCCCCCCACCCTATGTGAATGAGTATGGGGTACGATGTACCCCTTCCCATTCACCTAAGGTGTAAAATGTAAAGTAAAAAAACACACACACTTTTGAAAAAATATTTTATTGCACTGCTCCGGGGGTCTTCTTCCGTCTTGGGGGTCTTCTCGCCGGACTCCTCCGCCATTTACCAAGCTCTTTTACCGAGCGGAGAAGTCCGGCTACCTTCTTCGTCGTCGCCGCCGTCGTCTGGGGGTCTCGATCCGCCTTCGGGGGGTCTTCCGGGGTCTCTTCTGTTCTTGCGGCGGTCGTCGTTTTCCGCAACGCCGGCGCCTCTTCTTCTTCTTCTTCTTCTTCCGATGTTGACACGTCGCTCTCTCTGGCCGGAATGCCAGAGCCGCGCTGTGCTGGGACTTATATAGGGACATGGGGACAGGGTCACATGCTCATGTCACATGGTGACCCCGCCCCCTTGTGATGTCACAGTCTCGGAGGATGCTGGGACTGTGACATCACAGGGGGCGGGGTCACCATGTGACATGAGCATGTGACCCTGTCCCCATGTCCCTATATAAGTTCCAGCACAGCGCGGCTCTGGCATTCCGGCCAGAGAGAGCGACGTGTCAACATCGGAAGAAGAAGAAGAACAAGAACAAGAAGAGGCGCCGGCGGCGCGGAAAACGACGACTGCCGCAAAAACAGAAGAGACCCCGGAAGACCCCCCGAAGGCGGATCGAGACCACCAGACGACGGCGGCGACGACGACGAAGAAGGTAGCCGGACTTCTCCGCTCGGTAAAAGAGCTTGGTAAATGGCGGAGGAGTCCGGCGAGAAGACCCCCAAGACGGAAGAAGACCCCCGGAGCAGTGCAATAAAATATTTTTTCAAAAGTGTGTGTGTTTTTTTTTACTTTACATTTTACACCTTAGGTGAATGGGTAGGGGTACATCGTACCCCATACTCATTCACATAGGTTGGGGGGCCGGGATCTGAGGGCCCCCTTATAAAAGGGGGCTCCCAGATTCCGATAAGCCCCCGCCCGCAGACCCTGACAACCAACGGCCAGGGTTGTCGGGAAGAGGCCCTTGTCCTCATCAACATGGGGACAAGGTGCTTTGGGGTGGGGGGGCCGCACGGCCCCCCTTTCCCCAGGGCACCCCCCATGTTGAGGGCACGCGGCCTGGTACGGCTCAAGAGGGGGGGGGGGCGCTCGTTCGTCCGGGCTGCGTGCTCGGATAAGGGTCTGAGATGGATTTGGGGGGAACCCCCACGCCGTTTTCGGCGTGGGGAGTCCCTTTAAATCCATGCCAGGTGACGGAGCTAGTGTGGCGGCATTTACTGCCTACGCTAGCTACGTAACCTGAAGTCACGTGCTAAATGAACGGACTTGCCGATGAGCGGCAAGTCCGTTCATTTAAAAAGTCCGGCGGACTAGCCTACTAACGGCGGGAATTGTCCGCCGGACTGCCAAGTCCAGCGGATAATTTTAAAACCAAACTTAAAACTTTGGTCCGCCGGACTTTGGCGCCAAAAAGTCCGCCGACGCCCACACACGAGGGGATTGTCCGCTGGACTTAAGTCCAGAGGATAATCCCGCGGGATTGTCCCTTCGTGTGTACGCGGCATTAGGCTTCGTGTGCATTTATGTACAGCAGGTAATAGTGTCATACTGGAAAAGGGATTTACTGTCATGTTAGGGAGAATCTTTATTGCTTTCACTATTTTCACAATACCATTCAAATTAAAAAAAAAAATAGGATGATTGTCTTTTTGTTTTTAATTTTGTCTGCAATCAATGCACTTTCTATTGACAGCCCTGGCACAGGCATTGTGATTGCACCTGGCACATACATGCCGATTAGAAAAAAGAACTTTGAGAAACGCCCTCTCAGAACAACAGATGCCCTAACCACCCATTTAATCACAAAAGCTGGTCATGAGGAGGTTACAGAACTTTTGTGGACAGGCTAGAAAAGCCGTATTTAACATTAGGTTCTCTTGATCAGGCTCTGGACATTCAGATATTTGTTTTATATAGCAAAAGTGCTTTAGCAAACCTTATTGACCTCTGCTGAGTCACTGATAGAAGGGGGAGCAGGGGGAGCTAAGCTGCTGGAAGCAGGATTTCAGTACTTATGCTGTGAGCAGGCAAAATGCCCTCAGCTATGGAGGTGAGAGCTTGTGTTAAAGCTTATTTACAGCTTGTTAAAGTAATACTAAAGCTTAGTTTTTTGTGTTTTTAATATAATAACAAACATGCCATACATACCTGCTCTGTGCAATGGTTTTGCACACAGCAGCTCCAATCCTCTTCTTTTTGTGCCACCCGCCAGTGCTCCTGGCTCCTCCCCATCGAGCAGTGCCCCCAGAGAAAGCTGCTTGCCTTGGGGGCACCGCTCCATGCTTGATCCCAAACCACTACTGCTACCACTACTGCTACCCCGGCTCTCTCATCATTGGCTCACTGGCTGTGTCCCCATCCAGTCAAGGCTATCGTGAATATCACTGGATCAGTAAGGGTTGGGGGGGGGGGGGGTGCACACAGAAGGTTTTTACCTTCATGCATAAATTGCATGAAGGTAAAATAACTTCAGCCTCTAGAACCACTTTAAGAACATGATTTTATCTAAATATCCATAGCCTTGTCACGCGTTCGCTTTAACCCCTTCGTGACCGCACTATAGCTAAATGACGACTATACAATGCGGCCCCACTTTGCCGGGAGGCTGTCATATGATGTCCTCCTGTCTACGCAGTGCCTGCACGCCCCCTGCGGCTTGCATCGGCAGTGGTATGTGATCGCTGCGTCCTTCGAATGCAGCTAATCACAGATCAGGGTAAAGAGACAATCACAGCAGCTCTTTACCACATGATCAGCTGTGTCCAATCACAGCTGATCATGGATGTAAACAGGATTTGCTGGTTATTGGCAATCCTCCCCTCACGCAGACGTGCGTGAGGAGAGGAGAGCCGAAAACCATCAAATCCACACAGGAGACATCTGCACTGGCAATCAGGGCATGGATCATCTATGTCCTGAGTATCAGTGCAGCCCCAACAGTGCCCATCAGTGCTGCCAATCTGTGCCAGCGAGTGCTGCCAATCAGTGCCCACCAGTGCTGCCAATCAGTGTCCATCAGTGATGCCTCTCAATGCCATCAGTGCCACCCATCAGTGCTGCATATCAGTGCAGCCTCATCAGTGCCTCCTCATCATTGCCCATCAGTGCCGCTTTATCAGTGCCCATCAGTGCAGAAAATCAGTGCAGGCTCATCAGTGCACATGAGTGTAGTTGAAAAAACACTTATTTACAAAACAGAAACTTTTTTTTTTCCAAATGTTCAGTTTTTTATCATTTGTTTAGCAAAAAATTAATAAAAAACCAAGTGGTGATTAAATACCACCAAAAGAAAGCTCTATTTGTGTGAAAAAAATATAAAAATGTTATATGGGTACAGTGTTGAATGACTGCGTAATTGTCATTCAAAGTGTGACAGCACTGAAAGCTGAAAATTGGCCTAGGCAGGAAGGGGGTGAATGGGGGATTGTAAGCTCCAGCGAGCAGGGCCCTCTGATCCCTCCTGTATTGATTTGTATTGTAATTGTACTGTCTACCCTCATGTTGTAAAGCGCTGCGCAAACTGTTGGCGCTATATAAATCCTGTATAATAATAATAATAATAATAATAATAATGTTGATGTTAGTTCTCACAATATAAAGAGCTCATAGAGCAGTTCTGCATCATAACCACGAGCACCTCAATGTTTCCCTTTTCCTGCCCTTAAATATGCCCTTATGCTCTTATTTTCTTTAACCGTAGACACTAAAAGCTGATATGGTGAAAGAGGTGGCTTGTGGGAATTCAACGTATACAGTGTTTGATCTGGTTCGAACCAGTACTATCCGCAGAATATCCTTTGCTGTGAGCTTTGTGTGGTAAGAAGACTGTCAAAAGTAGCACTACCCTAGAACATTTGATAATTCTGTATATTTAGTTAAAAACCTGCAAGAGAACGTAAACTGGAGTATTTTGATATGGAGCTAGAACTTCAGCTTTTGACAAACAGGCCCAAAAAGTGAGCATCCCTAGGTAGTTACTCTTGAAACCACCTTATCAAGTGAAGACACCATCAACATGAAAGCTCCCTGAAAATTAAGAGCTCTTATACTCACCTCTATGGTGGGCAACGTCTCCTAACTTCCGTCTATCCCAGTGCTGTGACCGCCACCAGTGTCTTCTCCAACCAGGGCCATCTTTATTATGGATTGGACCCTGGGCAAACATTTTCTTGGGCCCCCCACCATCATTACTCAAGACTACTTTCCCCATGCTACCCCCATTATTACATAGGACCCCCCTCCCCCAAACTGCCCCCATGATTACACAGGACCACCTTCTCTGCCCCCCCAGCATTCTCACCTTGATAGTGTCCAAAGGATGTCAGGAGAACACCAGTCACACCCCGCCAAACCCCCCCGCAGAAGAAGGTCTTCAGCGGGCCATGGTCTGTAGCTTCTTGGACATGGTGAGTGAGAGGGGTTGATGTGACTGGGACTGACAGGCACTCTCCCCAAACAAGGTTTACCTTACCAAGCTGGCCAATCACTGCACAGGCAGCAGACACAACACCCAAACAATCTGCTCGCAATGCCTGAGTAATAGCCAAACCCAACTATTTGTGGGCAGCGCAGGCTCATGGGGCAGCTGCTTTGGGCCCCCACAGCAATGACTGGGCACAGGGCAGCTGCCCCCTTTTGCCCCACTTAAAGATGGCCATGTCTCCAACCATCACTTTTGGGAGTGATGGATGCCTTTGCTCCCCCTTTACTAACGTGGTTCCATCCATCCAGTCCTGTAATGATGTAATTGTCAAAAGATGGAACCACATGAGTCTCCTCGCTCCCAGAAGTGTTGAACAGTAAAGAGTCTTAAAGAAGCAGCAGCATTGGGATGAAGGGAAGCTAAAAGACACGGATCACCAGGGAGGAGAGCATCTTCTATTGTAGGGAACTTTCATCGTGATTTTATCATCACCTGACAGGATTGCTTTAATAGGAACTTGCCAGGATAGAAATATGAGAGCTGCTATAAATTCTCTGACCTGGAACAAATATGTGCATATGAAGTGGTATGAAATGTAATATGCACACACTTTTTTTTGGTTCTGTGCCTCACTTACTAGTAAAGCATGGACAAGGAGGCAGCCCTAAATCATGCAACTTTAAAAACAAATCAGCAAGGGCAGGTCCCATATGCTAATTGCAGCAGATTCCCTTCAATCTGCATTTAAAATCCTGGAAATTAGAAAAATGTGCAATAAACTTCACAAGTCTTATGCCCCATACACATGGTCGGAAATTCCGACCACAAAATCCGTCTGATTTTTTCCAACGGATTTTGTCCGACACTGGTGTTGCATACACACGGTCAGACAAAGTTGTTGGAAAATCCGATCATTCTGAACGTGGTGACGTTCGTTGCGTACGACGGAACTACGTAGAGGCTAGTAGCCAATAGCTTTGGTCTTGTAATTTGATCTGAGAATGCGTGGCACTTTGTCCGTCGGAATTCGCTACATACGATCTGAAAAAGTCAGATCGGACTTTGTTGTCGGAAAATTTTAGAGCAGAATCTCAAATTTTTTCCGACGGAAAAAATCCGATGGCGCCCACACACGGTCGGATTTTCCGACAACATGGTCCGATAAGACATTTTCCGTCGGAAATTCCGACCGTGTGTACGGGGCATTATACTGGACAGTGGACACCTGTTACAGTATTCTGATGGCAGTGGTTCTATTTATCTATCTATCTATCTATCTATCTATCTATCTATCTATCTATCTATCTATCTATTTATTTATTTTCAAATACTATCACTCTTTATCTTTTCATCTTTGCCTTCTTACCTCAAATACAAAGAAATCTCTATTTGTCCTGGTGACCATTGTTACCAAGACAGAAATTAAGGGGAAATGCAAAATGTTATAGATGTCATATACGCAAGAGGTGAGGGTAAATCTTCCCATGGGCGTGGGGACATATTCTGATGACAACACTGAGAAGTGAACACCCCCTACTTGAACACCCCCTACTTGCATTATCGGTATTGTTTTGACAATATTGGACCCAATAGGGGTTTCTGCTCTATGTTGCATATTGACCTATTGTTATAAGAGGGTATTATATTAGAATTTTAAAAATGAGGGGGATTGATATTGTTAAAATTGTCACCATACATGATAATATCCGATTGCGTTATCGGTACCGTTTTTGATGATATTGGACCCAATAGGGGTTGTGATCATCAGGTTGTTGTTGAGTGGCACTATGTGTACATATATATGAATGCACTGCAGAGAGGTGGTTCGTTAGGCTTCTATGAATAAATAGAGGATGTTATTATTAATATGTTTTGGTATGGCTTGTGGATCCTCTAAGCCAGTCCTGGGTAGCATATGTTTTGTTAATAACAGTAAATGAAATGCAGTTTCATCCAGTCTTTTTAAGGTGCGCTGATAGTGGGCTGCAATCATATAGATTGCTTAATACTGCAGGGCAGACCAAGGATGACTGATAATATTTGAGGATTAGTCTGCAGCATGTGTCTTCTGACAATGCATTTATCATTGAGCGCTCCATAGAAAATATATAGTTTGACACTAGAGTGTCTGCGGTCTACACCAAAATGGCCGCAGACACTGTATATAATTGACAGATCGGCCGTCCAATCACAAACCCCCTGAGGAAGATACGCCACACCCTGAGTATCGACACGCGTAGGGGAGGGGCCAGGACGGAGCGAGAGACAGTACACCTGCCTGGAGGGGATACAAGCCATACCCATACTGTTTACAGTATTTTATTGAGTCTTATGAAGTATGGTGCACTGACGCACCTTACACATGTGAGTACCCCGGCGGGGGAATGTTTTTTAACTTGTCTATTAAATTTTGTAAAACGGTATTGCACTATTAGTCTTTTTCTTTTTTCATGCGCCTCTGAGATCATTGCACTGAGGATACTACTGATCCAGTGAAACAGCTGAGAACCCTATAGTGGTTCATATGCGTGCTTTGACTCACACGCTCTGAGGTGAGCTTATTACCATAAGGGGTTCCTGGATTTCACCTATGCATGATTCAGAGACACGGTTGGATGTAACAAACATGTCAATAGTATGATCACCGGAAATCACATCACATGCATCTAGTCTCACATCAATCAACATTTTGTGGTTCTTATCACAGCCTAGGACAGGCTGCCACAAAGAACTGTTTTTTTAATAATATAGAGACACTTTTGTGGTTTATGCACTTGCATTTTTTTATAAATCTTTTATACATGTTTGCTATCACATATGTATGCATTTAGCACGTTTTTCATCTAATATTATTATTATTGATATTTTATTAAATTTTTTGGTGTGTTATTGTGCATGGCACCTTGTAAGTCTAAAGGGTCCATATAACCTCACAGAGTTTCTTTTGGCACTTGTGCACTTTATATTTATCTATGCGTTTTAGTTGTGCGTTTACAGATTTTGTGCACATTATTTGTTTTTGCTATATTTTGCACTTGCACTTTACACCAGTTGTATGTTTACTATTTTATGCATATTGTTATATTCTTGTGGATCTATAACTATAGATTAAGATACAGATTATCTAGTGCATAGCCATTCCAGCGCAGCGTATATTTAATTTTGTGTTTAATGTGCACGAACGTATGAGACGTGTTTAACGTTTGCAGCTTGATAGTGGCAGGTTGGTAGGGGGTTCTTTAAGGCTCGCAGGATTTTGTTGTTTTGTTAGCTTTGGTCTTGTAATTTGATCTGAGCATGCGTGGCACTTTGTCCGTCGGAATTCGCTACACACGATCTGAAAAAGTCAGATTGGACTTTGTTGTCGGAAAATTTGAGCGCAGGATCTCAAATTTTTTCCAACGGAAAAAGTCCGATGGCGCCCACACACGGTCGGATTTTTTCCGACAACATGGTCCGATAGGACATTTTCCGTCGGAAATTCCGACTGTGTGTACGGGGCATTATACTGGAAAGTGGACACCTGTTACAGTATTCTGATGGCAGTGGTTCTATTTATCTATCTATCTATCTATCTATCTATCTATCTATCTATCTATCTATCTATCTATCTTTATTTATTTTCAAATACTATCACTCTTTATCTTTTCATCTTTGCCTTCTTACCTCAAATACAAAGACATCTCTATTTGTCCTGGTGACCATTGTTACCAAGACAGAAATTAAGAGGAAATGCTAAATTTTATAGATGTCATATACGCAAGAGGTGAGGGTAAATCTTCCCATGGGCGTGGGGACATATTCTGATGACAACACTGAGAAGGGAACACCCCCTACTTTTAATAATTTGTTAATAAAGTCAGAGGCCAGAAATTGCCCAGGAAAAAATTTGCAGACAGTAAATGATGTAGTGACCAATTTCCCTTTCCCTGATTTAGCCAAAACCCAAGTAAAAAAAGTTTTGGCTGCAGTTGTGCTTTAATAGTCTGTACTTTTCTGTACCATATTTTCTGTGTTTTCATAGGTTCTCTACTAGTTTTGCCTATTACGGCTTAGCAATGGACTTACAAAAATTTGGAGTGAGCATCTATCTTATCCAGGTGATCTTTGGGGCTGTCGACTTTCCAGCCAAGCTAGTTTCCACCGCATGCATGATCTACATTGGTCGGAGAGTCACACAGTTCTTTTCCCTTTTGCTTGGAGGACTGGCAATCCTAGCTAACATCTTTGTGCCAACTGGTAAGACAAAAGGCCCTCATATTATTGGTGCACCATTAAAATAGCTGCATTGAGGAAATTAATAATTATTTGTCTTTTTAGAGCTGCAGGCGTTAAGGACCAGTCTGGCAGTTTTTGGAAAAGGCTGTTTGGCTGCTTCCTTTAGTTGTGTTTTTCTATATACCACAGAACTCTATCCTACAGTCATCAGGTAGGTACAATCAGTCATGTTCTGCACTCATGAAAAATTATGAATGTGAACAATATTTTAACTCTAGGATTTGCTTGAAGGGTTGGTGTTCTTGCAGCTGGGGCATAGATGATTTAATAATTAAAGATGAACTTCAGGCAGATGAAAATACACATTAATGCAGCTCGGTAGGTATTAATAAATAAGTACATTTATTTTTTAAATACAAGTAGAGTAGGTATGTTCATTTGACTTGGTATCAGCGTTTTTGAATACCCTATACAGCAGCGTTCAGTCTGAGAGAGAGAGTGGAGCAGGACAGGTAGCTAATTGGGTATGCTGCATGCAAAGATGGTGACATAGGACATGCAGATGGTGGAAGAGAGATGAGTGAGCAGAGGGATGAGCTCACCAGTCTTCTGCTGCTATTTTACTGTCCAGTCAGAAGGCTCTGGGTGAAGAGAGGACAGGGTTGTATTTGTTATTATTGCATGCATAGCCTAAATCTTTTTCTATTTTGGATAAAGTAGAAAAGGATTAAAACCCTTGCCTGGTTATTTTTGCTGCCTGTGTACTATTATGGAAACTTCTAATCACTGGAGTTCAGTTTTGAGGCTGGGTTCACACTTGTGCGATGCGGGAACCAGCATAATTCCTGTGCGGATTCCGGCAACGCACCTGAATTGTGAACCTAAACCTGGAAACCGCTGCGGGTGTCAATGTAAAGTTAATGACACCCCAGATTGCTTCGCAGATCACAGTGCGAACTGTCAAATGGTGCAGGAATCGGATCGCATAGGTGTGAAAACCTATGAAATCCGATTGCACTGTAGACCAAAAAAAAGGTCCTGCACCATTTTGGCGTGAATGCAATGCGATTTCAGCCATACAGTTTGTATGGCTGAATTTGCATCACACAGACATTGCATGTGATCTGCACAGCAATGCGGTGCGAATGACATACGATGTTTGTGATAGCACAAGTGTGAGCTCAGCCTCAAAGAGCTTCTGATTTAGAGCCTGATTTGTATGCATGCAGAAAAGTCAAGTCTTAGAAATACATGTGTGCATCACTGGCAGCAATGATAATGGTAGACCCTAGCTTGTGTGCAAGGATGGACAGATATCCTCTCGTCCATCAATCTCAAGTAGATCTCTGTATTTCTGCTACCATTAACACCTGTAGGTACATCAACTGCCATTATTGAGACTATGGAAATTTCTGCTTATATATCCTATCTGTAATGAGTTAATACTGACAACAATATGTATGTCTTGTTGCTTCATTAGACTTCACAAAATGTTCTCTGCATGAAAATATGTATTTCTTAATGTCAGGGTCATTTTGTAACTCCAGTTTTACATTGGAAATGAGTCACGCTGAATACATTAGTTGGGAACCTTATTTCCCAAAGAGAATCTAGTCTTTGTACCAGCAATTATCACTGAGTGTTTGCACCACTAGGTGTTGCTGCTGTTGCATTTGCAATTAGAAACAAACCCTGCTTTCAGTTTTTTATTGTTTTAGCACATAGGAAATCTATTATTTATCTTCTGGTTTGCACAGGATAATTTAAATGTCATGCGGGCAGGTGTTTCAGTAAATATTTATTTATGTTTTAATTGCTTTACTGACCTGATATGTCCACTGTGATAAATTTCATTAGGTATTTAAAAGAAAGTTAAAATGAAGATAACCAAAGACTTTCTCTCAAAACATTAGCATTTTTTTTCATTCCTGGTAAACATTTGAAAATGTGTATTATTTTTTCAAATATGATAATTATTTATCTCGTCAATCCTTTTCATGCTTGTAAAAAATGTGATTCTATATTCTATCTCTGTAGATGCCTTGTTACCTTAAGGGTATGCGCGCACTTACTCTGTATGTGTCTACACCACGTGGTGAGACTGCCTGCTGTGACCGCACCAGCCATGTCCCATTACCAAATGAACCAAAAATATGTTAACCACTAGATTTTTGCAGCAGAGACATAGGTGTATTTGTTCCTGAAAACTGATAGTAAAATCTTTAAAAAATATATTTTATATGGGCTATTGAAAGAAACAAAACAGAACAGTCATGTAGGTGCTATGGGCATTGGCCCAAATCTATGGGGTCATCATGTATAATGTGTGTATATTATGTGTGTGTATGTATGTATATATATATATATATATATATATATATATATATATATATATGTAGCACTAACCCCCGAAAGAGCTGCTGGTTTTATTGGGCTTACCGTTACCTTCTTCACCTCGTCTCCATCTAGGGGTTCCCGTGGTAGATGGCCCAAAGAATGGCAGAAACTGACACTGGATCTTCCTTTTGGGTTATTTATTTAAACAGTAGCACAGTCTCTTAATGTAGGGTAGAGGGTTAGGAGGAAAGTTCAGGTACTTTTGGAACGGCAAGAATAGGAATTCTCTTATAGAAGAAAATCCAGAGAATAACTGTTTCACAGCTGGATTATCACAACCCCCGGATAGACCTCCTCTCACTAGGCCTAGCAGCTGGCAGGTTGTTAGGTAAAGGAAAAATCTCTGCCACAGACTTGAATGTAGAGCACTTTAGAAAAAGTCTCTGCCACAGACTTGAATGTAGAACACTTTAGAAATAAGTCTCTGCCACCGACTTGAATGTAGAACACTTTAGAAATCACTCTCTGCCACAGACTTGAATGTAACTAAGGGACATGAACAAACTTAGGGAGCTATCCTTATGGTAACAGTATCTCTCAGCCGGTCTGGCGATACCGTAGGAGTGTAGATCCATAAAGTGTCCTTCAACTGAGCCTCCAGGCCCCTTCAGAGAAACCAGCCTTGCGCATGGACTTCTCCTGAAGAATCCTCCCCTGGATGCTGCTCCAGTTGCTGGGCCTCTCCTTAGATGAGACGGCACCGGACCACTCTTGATATATTAGGCCCGATATCCATTCAGGCCTATCCCTACAGTTGCTTCGCCTCAGGCTATCCAGCCCCGAGACTTGGAATTGCATATATCTGCACCCCAGGCCAGGAGGGCCATGAGGGCTGGTCAGGAGGACCAGGACCAAACAGACAGAAGATGTCTTCTGGACCAGAAGGGAACACACAAAACACGTGATTTCAGTACCTTAAATACCCCATCTCAGAGAACTGGGCTGGTTCAGAAAGCAAGAATGGTATCCAATATGCCCAGCTAAAGTGCGTTCTCATACTTGCCGACAGTGACAGCGACACCCGCGGCCCGTAGAACCCAGTGCAATCCAACCAGACTGATACTGAAATCATAATTTAGCAAAATTAATCCTAAAACCCAACTGTGGTTTCAGGAATATTAACTTAGATAAACACATAGCGCATGCTCGTCAGGAGTTATATTATATATATTCATATTTATACTGTATATTGGATTTTAGGTTGATTAGATATAGATAGGTTTTTTACTTGCTGTTAATTTGCTGTTAATTTTGTGGTTGAAAGCAAACTGTCTTTTGCTAGCATAGAGCTTTGAAGGAGTTACACAATGCAATTGTATTTTTCTAAAGAATCTTTACTTCCCAACGCTTTTTACAAGTTGCTTAATACTATGGCTGCTGTTAAGATTACCTTTTTATCCATTTGACCTGGAGTTCAGACAATTGAGTTTTGTGACTGTGTGCCACATGCAGTGGATATAAAAAGTCTACACATCCCTGTTAAAATGTCAGGTTTCTGTGATGTAAAACAATTAGACAAAGGTACATAATTTCAGAACCTTTTCCACCTCTAATGTGACGTATAAACTAAGCAACTCAGTTGAACAACAAACTAAAATCATTTAGGTGGAGGGAAGTAAAAATAAAAAAATAAAATAATATGGTTGCATAAGTGTGCACATCCTTAAACGAATACTTTATTGAAGTACCTTTTGATTCTATTACAGCACTCAGTCTTTTTGGGTATGGGTCTATCAGTATGGCACATCTTAACTTGGCAATATTTGCCCACTCTTCTTTGCAAAAACACTCAAAATATTTCAGATAGCGAGAGCATCTCCTGTGCACAGCCCTCCTAAGATCACCCTACAGAATATTAGTCAGATATAGGTCTGGGCTCTGGCTGGGTGATTCCAAAACTTTAATCTCCTTCTGAAGCCATTCCTTTGTTGATTTGGATGTATGCTTTGGGTGGTTGCCATGCTGAAAGATGAGGTTCCTCTTCATGTTCAGCTTTCTAGCAGAAGCCTGAAGGTTTTGTGCCAATATTGACTGGTATTTGGAACTGTTCATAATTCCCTCTACCTTGACCAATGCCCCTGTTCCAGCTGAAGAAAAACAGCCCCAAAGCATGATGCTGCCACCACCATGCTTCACTGTGGTTTGGTATTCTTTTGGTAATTTTTTGGAATTATGGCCAAAAAGTTAAACCTTGGTTTCATCAGACCATAACACATTTTCCCACATGCTTTTAGGAGACTTTAGGTGTGTTTTTGCAAAATTTAGCCAGGCTTGGATGTTTTTCTTCATAAGAAAATACTTCTGTCTTGCCACTCTACCCCAAAGCCCAGACATATGAACAATTCGAGAGATTGTTGTCACATGTACCACACAGCCAGTATTTGCCAGATATTCCTGCAGCTTCTTTAATGTTGCTATAGGCCTCTTGGCAGCCTCCCTGACCAGTTTTCTTCTCGTCTTTTCATCAATTTTGGAGAGACATCCAGTTCTTGGTAATGTCACTGTTGTGCCATATTTTCTTCACTTGACGACTGCCTTCATTGTGTTCCATGGTTAGGGATGAGCCCAGTGTTTGTTTCGAACCCATGTTTGAATCGAACATCGGCCGTTCGTCCATTCATCTAAACTAGAACTTTGTGGGCCGTTCGCATCAAATTCGTGTGATACGAACGGCCCACAATGCACTGCGCCATTCGCAGTGCATTGCTGGCTGATGATTGGCCAAGCATGCACTGTGACCCAGCATGCTTGGCCAATCACAGCGCCGGCAGCGAGGAGAGCCATAATTGACCACAGGCAGGATGCCTGTGGCCAATTATAGCTCAGGGGGTTTAGTACACGCCCCACACTATATAAGGCTGCCCGTGCGGCGGCCTTGTGTAGTGTTGTGCGGCGTTCATAGAGAGAAGGATAGGCAGGCACAGTGTCAGCTGTGCTTTATACTTCTTTAGATAGCGCTGTTACAGTGAGTGTAGTGTTCAGGGAGAGAGCAGGATAGGCAGGGACAGTGTCAGCTTTGCTTTGCTTCCTAACCTAGCGCTGTTACCGTGGGTGTAGTGTGCCTCCTGCACACTGCACAGCATACACCTGAATCTACCCCCTCATTGCTGGTGTTGTGTAGTTGATTTGTGCAACACAGGCATCTGCCTAATATTCAGTCAGTGTAGTGTGCCTCCTGCACAGCATACACCTGAATTTAAATAGCACTGATTGCTGTATAAATGACAATGTCCGATGTGTCCGCCATAATGTTGCAGTCACAATAAAAATAGCTGATCGCCGCCATTACTAGTTAAAAAAAAAATATTGATAAAAATGCTATAAAACTATCCCCTCTTTTGTAAACGCTATAACTTTCGCGCAAACCAATCAATAATCTCTGCGATTTTTTTTACCAAAAATATGTAGAAGAATACGTATCGGTCTAAACTGAGGAAAAAATATATTTTTCATATATTTTTGGGGGATATTTATTATAGCAAAAAGTAAAAGATATTGAATTTTTTTCAAAATTGTCGCTCTATTTTTGTTTATAGCACAAAAAATAAAAACCGCAGAGGTGATCAAATACCACCAAAAGAAAGCTCTATTTGTGGGAAAAAAAGGACGCCAATTTTGTTTGGGAGCCATGTTGCACGACCGCGCAATTGTCAGTTAAAAGCGACGCAGTGCCGAATCGCAAAAAGGGGCCTGGTCCTTTGGCTGCAAATTGGTCCGGGGCTTAAGTGGTTAAATGGCTTTTTTTCCTTTACAAATGTCATTTTGTGCAGGAACAGTTCTAAACACGGGAAACACATGCCACTTCACAGGCATACTTTAGACACCCCCCAGGTACGATATTTAAAGGAATATTTCACTTATTTTTTTCACTTCATGCATCATTAAAATGAGTGCTACAGAAAAAACTTCCATTTTTAAAACTTCTTTTTGCATTGATACATGTCCCCTGGGGCAGGACCCGGGTCCCCAAACCCTTTTTAGGACAATAACATGCATATTGGCCATTATAAATAGCACTTTAGATTTCAAACGTTTGCGTCCATTGTAATTAATAGGGTTCTAACGTTTGTGCAAACTTTCGGTCCGTTCGCAGGTTCTGGTGCGAACCGAACCCGGGGATGTTCGGCTAATCCCTATCCATGGTATATCTAATGCCTTGGAAACTCTTTTGTACCCTTCTCCTGACTAATACCTATTAACAATGAGATCACTCTGATGCTTTGGAAGCTCCCCGCTGCACCATGATTTTTTCTGTAGGATGCAAACTTTATTTGGGGTTAATCAGAGGCAATATACACAGTTAGTCAAGTCCATCTAGTTTAACCAAAAAAATAAAAAAAGAATATATATATATATATATATATATATATATATATATATATAAATCTTATACAACCCCATATACCCAATCCTACACCCACAGTTGATCCAGAGGAAGGCGAAAAACCTCAGCAAAACATGATCCAATTTTCTACAGCAGGGGAAAGAAATTGTTCCTGATCCCCTGAGAGGCAATCGGATTTTCCCTGGATCAACTTTACCTATAAATGTCAGTACCCAGTTATATTATGTACATTTAGCAAAGAATCCAGACTTTTCTTAATGCAATCTACTGAGCTGGCCAGAACCACCTCTGGAGGAAGTCTATTCCACATTTTCACAGCTCTTACTGTGAAGAAACTTTTCCATACTTGGACATGAAATCTCTTTTCCTCTAGGCGTAAAGAGTGCCCCCTTGTCCTCTGTGATGACCTTAAGGTGAATAAATCAACACAAAGTTCACTATATGGACCCCTTATGTATTTGTACATGTTGATCATATCCCCCTTAAAGTGGTGTTCCCATTATAAAAAAAAAATTAAAGTCAGCAGCTACAAATACTGCAGCTGCTGACTTTAAATAATCGGACACTTACCTATCCCAGGGTCCAGCGATGCAGGGGATCAAAGCCCCACTTGTCTCCCCCTCCGTTTGGTGGCGCCGGCATTGTAACTGTGGGTGTCCGGCTGTGGCTTCACAGCCGGGCACCCACTGCGCAATCATCTGGGACCTGTCACATGTCCAAGATGATTGACAAGAGGGAGGGGGCAGAGCTGAGCCCTTCCTGCACCGAGGGGACGTGACGTCAAGAGCCCAGGCACTGAAGGAGGAAGACTACGAGGGACCCCCTAGCAACAGCGATTTAGGTGGAACACCACTTTAATCTCCTCCTCTCAAGAGAGAATAAATTCAGCTCCTCCAATCTTTCATCATAGCTGAGCTGCTCCATGCCTCTAATCTTTTTGGTTGCCCTTCTCCGCACTTTCTCCAGTTCCCTAATATCATTTTTGAGAACTGGTGCCCAAAACTGAACTGCATATTCCAGATGAGGTCTTACTAATGATTTGTTAGTCAAGACAGAATTCATAATATAGAGTAAAATGATGGAGCAAGTGTTTGTGTCTCGGGAGGGACACAGGATAGTGGGGAGGTCTGGGGCAGGCTCTACACCCCCATCCTGTAATGGTTAATCGTCTTGAGAAGATGAGGGTGGAACACTGGTATCCGTTGGTTCCAGATGTGAAAAGGTTAAGTGCCTGGGAACCACTAGATTTTTGCAGCAGGGACATATGTGTATTTGCAACAGGAGGGTGGCAGCCCTATGTGCTTCACTATATAGACATATAGTAATAAAATTATTTTTTTTAAAAACAGGCCACTTTTGCAATACAGCACTGGGTTATTTTAACTGACAATTGCGGGGCCACACAGTACCCAAATAAAATGTATGTCCCTTTCTTCCCACAAAATAGGGCTTTCTTTTGGTCACCACTGGGTTTTTTATTTTCTGCGCTATGAACCAAAAAGACAGACAATTTCGAAAATGAACAATATTTTATACTTTCTGCTATAAAACATATCCAATAAAAAGAAAAATATTTCTTCATAAATTTTGGCCAATATATATACTGCTACATGTTGTTGGTAAAAAAAATCATAAGCGTATATTGATTGGTTTAATGGTCTACAAACTATGGGATATATTTAGGGATTTTTTTTTTTAAAACTAGTAATGGTGGAAATCAATGACTTATTGCAGGACTGGGATATTGCAGCAGACTATCGAGATACTAATTTACACTTTTTGGGAAATTTGGGATCAGTGCTAAAAATATTCACTGTCACTGCACTAATGACACTCGATGAAAAAGGGGTTAAACCTCTAGGGTGATCAAAGGGTTAAATGTGTGCCTAGCTAGTGTTTTTGTGTTTACTGTGTGCCTGCTCCCCCTGCAGGCAGAAATGCAGAATCACGCATATATACTGTACATGATTCTGCCCACAACTGCCTCCCTGTAGCAGTAAAAGTACTATAGGACGGTCAGCAAGTGGTTAAGCTGCTTGGTCCCCACTGACACACTTGATTATAGGCTTATTAGAAGGCTGTGTCACTTAAACATTACTATGCCACCACTCCATCAACACACAAAAAATTGCGCACAAACAACTTGAAATAAAATAGAATAAGTATATTAAGCCAAGGCAACGTAACACAAAACACAAACCAATAAATAATCAAAGATCACATTAAAATATGTTAGGCTAACTAATTTCAGTACTAGCCTTATGTATGGCAATTAGATTAAATGACATTAACCAAAACTAAAGCTAAACCAAACTAACATGAATTCCACAATATTATAAGGAACCACATAATCTGTGAGGCATATATAGCAGTAAAGGAAATCTCAGAGTAACTCTGTAATAGCCAATTCAAAGAAAGTGTTTCGGAGTGCACACTGTAAGGCCCCTTTCACATGTGCGGACCGTTCAGATTCGCCTGTCAGTTTTTTCAGGCGGATCTGAATGGGCGCTCCATGCACCTCTATGGAGCATCGGATGTCAGCAGCAGTGATCGAACTAACGCCGCTAAAGTAAACGGCGTTACGTAACGCCGTTACTTTAGAGGGTAACGAGTAATCTAACTGATTACTCGTCCCCTTTGCGGTAACGCCGTTCAATACTCTGCAACACCCTGCCAATACCCAGCCAATACCCTGCCAATACTCTGCAACACCCTGCCAATACCCAGCCAGTACCCAGCCAGTACCCTGCCAATACCCAGCCAGTACTCTGCCAATACTCTGCCAATACCCAGCCAGTACTCTGCCAATACCCAGCCAGTACTCTGCCAATACTCTGCCATACTCTGCCATACTCTGCAATACTCTGCAATACCCAGCCAGTACTCTGCCAATACTCTGCAATACCCAGCCAGTACTCTGCCAATACTCTGCAATACTCTGCCAATACCCAGCCAGTACTCTGCCAATACTCTGCAATACCCAGCCAATACTCTGCAATACCCAGCCAGTACTCTGCCAATACTCTGCAATACTCTGCAACACCCTGCCAATACTCTGCAACACCCTGCCAATACTCTGCAACACCCTGCCAATACTCTGCAACACCCTGCCATACTCTGCCATACTCTGCCATACTCTGCCATACTCTGCCATACTCAGTGATACCCAGCCATACTCGGTGATACCCAGCCGTACCCAGCCATGCTCAGCCGTACCCAGCTATACTCAGCCAATATTACAGTTGGGGAGATTACGTGGATATTACAGTGGGGGAGATTGTGGATATTGCAGTGGGGGCTTTATGGTGGTGAAATTTTCAAAGGTTTTTGCAAATTCAATTATTATTTGCTGATCCGAAAAATGATCCGATCCGTGACTCTGATCCAAGCAACGATCCGATCCGTGAGTTTGGGGGGGACAGATGTACAGAGGGGAAACAGATATATGTGTGTGTGTGGGGGGGGGGGGGACAGACGTGTAATGGGGTACAGAGGGGGAACAGATATATGTGTGTGTGTGTGTGTGTGGGGGGGGGACAGATGTGTAGTGGGGTACAGAGGGGAAACAGATATATGTGTTGGGGGGGAACAGACGTGCAGGGGGGGTACAGAGGGGAAATAGACGTGCAAGGGGGAACGCGCCCCTTGCTTACAGTAAAACTAGACCCGCCCCTAAGAATATTAAAAAAAAAAGTCAGTTACTTTGCTGAGTAACTAATTACTTTTCCAATGTAGTAACTAAGTTACTAACTCAATTACTTTTTTGGGAGAAGCAATTTGTAACTTAACTAATTACTTTTTTAAAGTAAGATGACCAACACTGGTCAGCAGTGACATGTCCGCTGACATCCGATTCGCCCCTATCCGCAAAATCCGGATGGATGCAAACCCTAATTTTCATCCGTCTGCCGGATCGGATCGGATGAAAACAGACAGGGGGTCCGTAATCATCCGATCCCTCATAGGGGGAGAGCGGACTCACTGACAGGTCCATCCCTGCACAGAGTGCATAGACGGACTTGTCATCCGTCGGCTCAGCGGGGATCAACGGAGCGATCCCCGCTGAGCAAGCGGAGGAAGGAAAACGGACAGCCCCGTGTGAAAGGGGCCTAAGTCATGCTCCCAGATGTGGGTATGCGTAAGTGTTCCTGAATAGGGTACCCCTTAGGCAGCGCTCCTCCAGCTGACAGCACAAGAGCAGGGGAGGGATGAGCCTGAGGAGAGCGATCACAGAAGCACAGTACTGCTCCTTAGCTAGTTTTTAACCACTTAAGGACCGAGCCTCTTTCTGAGATTTGTTGTTTACAAGTTAAAAACAGATTTTAATTTGCGCAGCGTTCTTACAAGCGCACTTTTTTTGGAAAAAATACACTTTTTTGAATTAAAAAAATAAGACAACAGTAAAGTTAGCCCGATTTTTTTTTTATATTTGTGAAAGATAATGTTACGCCGAGTAAATTGATAACCAACTGTAGCCATGGCGTTAGCACTACTGACAAACAGTCTTTTGAAAGCTTTGTTTTTGTTTAGGGCTGTTACTGATTAAAATTTTCGTGTTCGATTAATCGTTTTTTTTTTTTTTTTTAATCGATTAATCGACTAATTTTGATTAATTATAACGCACATACAGATCCAACTAGTTTTAGCTGATCTCCTTGCATTGCAACTCTGCATTAGTCAGTGGTAAATGTGGTTTACACTATATACAATCACCCGACACTAGTTAGTTTCCACAGTCCATGACTTCACAGTTCACAAATACGTTTTAAATTCAAACTGACATAATTTTTTTTTTCCACAGTAGCGTGACAATCCCTCCACCTCCGGTCTAACTAATCACTCTCACCTTATGGCATGGACCCCTGTGCAAACAGGTGGTCATCCAAGCGGGTATCAAAAGGGTTAACACGGACCATAAACTTCTCTCACGACTCCTTAGATCTCAGCAAGGACACCAGGTCATGGGTAGAAAGAAAAGATCTAAGTGCTCACCACTTAAGTATAAGATTTAATTTTTGTGTTCAAACACAAACTACTCACATAAAGATGATTGTTAGTTTCGTAAGACAGCAGCGGGTGACGTCATGCATAGTTCCTCCCCCGTACGCGTTGCGTTCAATCAGAACTTCAACGTCACCGAACTCCTCCTCCCTTCCCTTCGTTAGCAGACGGAGACACTTGGGGAAGGGGGGAGGAGTCCGGTGACGTCGATGTCTGTGACATCACTGAATCTCTAACGGAACTCCCTGAAGACCCGGAAGCCGCGGAGAGGTGAGTACCAATCAAAAGAATTTCGATCGATCAAAAGAATTTTGATCGATTAAAAAAATTAGTCGATTAATCGAGGAATTGATCTTTTAATTCCACAGCCCTATTTTTGTTGTTTTATTGGGTGGTACAACTTGGATAGGGATTGGGATATGAGATGCCCATAGAATCAATTATTGCCATCATATTTACAGATTTCAGTATACTTTGATCAAAGTTAGAGCCTGAAGTTTGAATGTGCATACTTGACTATGTAGAAATCTTCTACTGCAGCTCCCTGCAGACTGTTACTCCCTCTGCATCTCCATGCAGACTACTGTTCTCCATCCGTTACTGTTGACCGTGTAAAAGTAATGGTCTTAGATCAATTCACCTCCTGCCCAAAACTTGCTTCCTCTTGCACAACTGGTTTCCTCCTGCACAACTTGTAATTACATTTGAGACATATAGCACATCCTCTTTTAATGGGTATGAAGAACTCACTCTGTACAAGCCCCTCTAATTTCTCTGGCAACTCGATGCTACTAGGCCTGGCTACGGCTACGATAAGCGGCGGAGGGCACCGTATCGCGGCGGGAGCGCCCCCCGTCGATAAAAGTGATTTTGCGCGAATCCGCCACAGAGACCACTTTTATCTTAAACCGGATTGCTCACTAAAGAAGAGGATACCGGGGTTATGGCAGCTAGCTGCTGCCATAACAACGACATCATCCTTCAAAGTACCCATGTATAACGACCGTGGGCAGTCCGGAAGTGGTTAAGGAACACATTGATTTTAAGTCTAATGCCCTGTACACACAATAGGATTTTCTGATGGAAAATGTGTGATAAAACCTTATTGTTGGAAATTCCAACCGTGTGTAGGCTCCATCACACATTTTCCATGGTTCTCAAATTTTCCGACAGCAAAATCCGTTGTCGGAAATTACGATCGTGTGTACACAATTCCGACGCACAAAGTGTCACGCATGCTCGGAATCAAGCAGAAGAGCAGCACTGGCTATTGAACTTCATTTTTCTCAACTCGTCGTATGTGTTGTACATCACCGCGTTCTTGACGATCGGAAATTCCGACCAACTTTGCGTGACCGTGTGTATGCAAGACAAGTTTGAGCCAACATCCGTCAAAAAAAATCCCGTGGATTTTGTTGTCGGAAAATCCTATTGTGTGTACAGGGCATAACACTACAGACTTGGTGTTTTTCGAAATGGGGCATGGTAAAGTAGGGTTTTGGTAGTACAACAAGTACATTTTAGTAGAAGGCATTTAAAAATTTAATTGTCAGCTTTTATAACAAGTACAAGTACCAACATGTTTCCTCTGCAAGCATTGTGGCATTTGCACTGTTATTAAAGGAGAAATAGGGCCAAAGCTATTTTAGCCCTACTTCTCCTGTAGCTCACAGGAGTTCACTAAATTCTTTGCTCTTGTGACTCATATTCAGCTGACAGCGGGTTAAAGTCCGCTGTCGACTGACGTTAAAGTGCAGGTCCAGGCTCTTTAGAGATCCCAACTTTAATATCGGGATCCACGCAGATGCCTGACCTGCAGCTGAAATAGAAGCAGCCGGACGTGACATCACAGAAACAAGATTATCGGGGTTCACACACAGGGTGGTAATACATTTCAAAGCAACTGCTTATTTTTTTAGACTGTGATTGGCTGTGTGTGAACGCTGATAATCTTGTTCCTATGACGTCATGTCGGGCCCGGGGCCATCTTGTGATTCACGCTGGTCACAGCCGTGATCGTCTGCTTCCTGGTCCTTGGTTTTCTCTGGATCCATCACAACACCATCTGTGCCCCAGGCTGCCACGGCTATCAGGACGATTTCTAGAGTTTCAGGACTGGCAATTTCACCACCCATGCTGATTTTATTCATCTAATTTGTAAGTTACTACTTGTTTTTATCATTAAACCTACAATTAACACTGCACTCAGTCTGGTGTCCCTCTGCTTCTATTTCATTTACAGAGTCCATTTTCGCTCTAAGGGTGCTGCCCCTAGGTGCTGATCCAACAACATTACAGACTATTTGGACTACATGATTTATTATCCATTTGTGCATGTCCACACACATATATATGTGTGAATCTTGATTATTTCAGTTGCCACATAATCTTTATCTTGTCACTAAATCTAGCACCACTGTCCAGCATTGTTTTTACTGACCTGCAGCTGGCCCAGCCTCTCAGAGTGCCTCTAGACGACCTAGACAGCCACTCCTGCCCACCATCCACAGCCCGGCTCTTCAGTAAGCACTGGAGGGGCAGAGCAGAGAACCCGTAATTTTTCTCAGATGAAAAACATGTACATATGTCAGCTTTGCTGCCTTGTAATCAAGAATGCAGCCACAATTTGTAAGCAACTTGCCACACATGCAAGCACTCTAGTGAAATGCAGATGTAGAATGCCTCTCGTGTTTTTTCTTGCAGTTTAAAAAACAGAGATGTGATTGAGAGCAGTTATATCATTATCCTAGACTGTAATTAATTCTGATTTATGCAAAGTCTTTACCTTACAGCTGTCACTAAGCTCTCCCATTATTCTAACTATTCCAAAGTACATGAAATGATAGTCTGACACTCAGGTTCCTATAGGAGGAGAGTGTTCATCGATCCCCTCCTGCTGATAGGCTGCTGTGGTAAACATTTTTCCTAGGTCAGAGGGGATGCTAGAGGTGAAAGGGAGGCCCACCGATGTCACAAGGAAGGCACATGTGATAGCTATATATTTCAAATGGTGGTGGACCTGATCATCCTGAACCAGCGAGATACAGCTTGATTCACTGTGAAATCATAAAAGCTGGTTGACTCATTTCTGTTTAAAGCAGTATTAAAACCAAAACCAAACATTTATTATTAGGGTTGTCCTGATACCACCTTTACAAGTACCGATACTTTTTTCATGTACTCGCCGATACCGATTACCGATACTTTTTTTAATGTCATGTGGCAGGTTTCAAAGCACTGATGAGCACTAATAGGATTAGGTGGCATTGATATGCAGCACTGATGAGCACTGACTGATGGCTGGCACTGACAGATGGCTGGTATTGATGGGCACTGACAGATGGCTGGCACTGATAGGTGGCACTGGCAGGTGGCTGGCACTGATAGGTGGCACTGGTAGGTGAAACTGGCAGGTGCCTGGCACTGATAGATGACACTGACAGATGGCTCGCACTGATCAGCAGCACTTTTAGACATTGGGCACTGATAGGTCGCACTGGCAGGTGGCTGGCACTGATAGATGGCAATGACAGATGGCTGGCACTAATCAGCGGCACTTATGGACATTGGGCACTGATAGGTGGCATTTATTGGCACTAATGGACAGGCACTGAAATGCCATGAGAGGAAAGGCTGCCTTCCAAGCGCCCAACTTGATACTCCTTGCACTCGGCCACATAAAAGCAGCAGCAGCCATCTTGTTACACCCAGCCCAAACTATATGGGCTGGGTGTAACAAGATGTCCACTGCTGGCTTACTGCGGCCGAGTGCAGGGTGTACCAAGATGGGCGTCGGTATGTCGTCACTTTCGTTGTACCGTTTGCTGACTTCCGGTTGCACCGGGTCGTCTAATCTGAAACACTGCCCCTCCCAGGTATCGGATCAAGCATCGGGAGTATTTGCGCGAGTACAAATGCTCATTATCGATCCCGATACCGATACTAATATCGGTATCGGTACAACCCTATTTATTTATTGCAGCTTAACAATTCTTAGATGTGTTGGATTCTTTTTTTAGGTTTTCATTCCTTCATTTTCATCTGGCGATTCAGCCAGTACATTTTTGTTGTTTTTCAAAAGAACAAGATGTATCCGTTTACAGGAATGAGACAAACCATTTTACCACTGATAAGGGTGCTTACAATGATCAGATTTTATTTATTCATGTAAAACCTTTATCCCAAACTTTTATTTTGGGTTTAATACTGCTTTAATAATGAAACATACTGACTGTATGTGTATTGGCCACCTGAGGACTTGAAACATCTGAATTTACAGAAAATATAAAGAAAAGTTAATGATACTACTCCCAATCACACCCTATGAATAGAAAAACACAGCTTGAATCATTTTGCTAGAGACATGCAGAGACATTTGCTATATAGTCTTATTGGTAATGTGTGTTTAATTCATTTTAAAAGCTTATCAAATCTACATGAAATACACATTACAAAACTAATCTGAATAAAATCTGCATGCAAATGTTATCAAGTCTAAATAAAGAAAATGTGTCTTTTCAAAAGTTTCTGGTGTATTTTGCTGCATGTAAATACATCCAGAAAAGACAAATCCCTTTGAGTCCATCTTTCTGGATCTGTCTGCAGAGGCGGCTCTAGGCTTTGTGAGGCCTTAGGCAAAACTTAGACATGAGGCCCCACTCATGCCCATAATGGAGAGAGGAGACTGGAACCTTGCAGAGCTGCGGGGGGTGAGGGGGGCCCGAGAGAGAGCACAGGGGTGTCAGATAGCATGGGAGTGAGGCAGAGAGCACTGGGGGGGTACAGAGCAGGTGGGCTGAGAGCACTGGGGGGTGTAGAGCAGGGGGGGAAGAGAGTAGGGGGGAACTGGAGAGCACTGGGGGAACGAGAGAGCACTGATAGGACAGAG
Organism: Lithobates sylvaticus; assembly: GCA_028564925.1. Lineage (NCBI taxonomy): Eukaryota > Metazoa > Chordata > Amphibia > Anura > Ranidae > Lithobates > Lithobates sylvaticus. The sequence continues at coordinate 105,184,554 of CM053034.1, read as the reverse complement.
AGCACTGGTGTGGGGGGGGGGCAGAGAGCACTGGGGGGGGCAAAAAGAATGGGGATGGATAGCACAGGAGCTGGGGAGCACGGTGGGTGGAGAGCACTAGGGAGAGGAGCCAGGGAGCACATGGGGGGTGGGGAGCACGGTGCAGTGGAAAGCACTGGGGGGAGCCAGGGACAGTGCCGATCCTGACCTCCCTGGGGCCCTAAGCAAAATTCTGCTGAGGGGCCCTCTACCTGACCCGTGATGCCGTGAGCTATGTAAACCATTTGCCTTTGCCACACAGTCACACCTGACACTTCAGCGCTCCCAATACAATCCTCCCTCCTTTAAACAAAACAGTCAAAGAATAAGTACAACAAAATAGAACAGACATGTATACAATATATATATCTTTACATATCCGAGTGTGGATCCCCCACTTACATCAGGGTCCCCAGAGAGCCACCTCTTACACCAGGGTCCCCAGAGAGCCTCCCCTTACACCAGGGTCCCCAGAGAGAGCCCCCTTACACCAGGGTCCCCCCCTTACACCAGGGTCCCCAGAGAGCCTCCCCTTACACCAGGGTCCCCAGAGAGCCTCCCCTTACATCAGGGTCCCCAGAGAGCACCCCCCTTACACCAGGGTCCCCAGAGAGCCTCCCCCTTACATCAGGGTCCCCAGAGAGCCTCCCCCTTACACCAGGGTCCCCAGAGAGCCTCCCCCTTACACCAGGGTCCCCAGAGAGCCTCCCCCTTACATCAGGGTCCCCAGAGAGCACCCCCCTTACATCAGGGTCCCCAGAGAGCACCCCCCTTACATCAGGGTCCCCAGAGAGCACCCCCTTACATCAGGGTCCCCAGAGAGCACCCCCTTACATTAGGGTCCCCAGAGAGCACCCCCCTTACATCAGGGTCCCCAGAGAGCATCCTTATAAAGCCCCTCCTTACATCGGGGTCATTGCCCTTTACATCAGAGTTCCCCCTTGCACTGTAAGGTGGAATCCTGCATACTATGATGTAAAGGGGAACTCTGGGACTGTGGGGAGGACTCTGGTGACCAGAGAAAGAAAACACTAAGATAAGGGGGTTTACTGATAAGGGGGAAACCTTTATATCAGTGCCCCCTTACAATATTGTATTGACCCCCCCTAGACTGGCCTGGCGGTGCTGTCACTGACCTCCTCTCAGGTGCATCATGCAGGGCTCAGTCAGTCGGCTCCAGCTTGGTGGCTCTGGTTTTATCCCATAGTTTCCTCTCCACAGTCCATACATGTCTGACTTCTCCCATGACCCCCATCCTGGCTGCGCTCCCTCTCTTGACTCAGGGGAGGTCAGAGGCTGCGGATGGGCCAGGGGAGGTCAGAGGCTGTGGGGGAGGGGCAACAGGAGAGGTCAGCGGCGGCGGGGGAGGGCAACAGGCGAGGTCAGAGGCTGCGGGGGGGCAACAGGAGAGGTCAGAGGCTGCGGCGGGGGCAACAGGAGAGGTCAGAGGCTGTGGGGGGCAACAGGAGAGGTCAGAGGCTGCGAAGGGGGGGGACAGGAGGTCAGAGGCTGCGAAGGGGGGGGGGGGCAGGAGGTCAGAGGCTGCGAAGGGGGGGGGGGGGGGGGGGACAGGAGGTCAGAGGCTGCAAAGGGGGGGGGGACAGGAGGTCAGAGGCTGCAAAGGAGGGGGGACAGGAGGTCAGAGGCTGCAAGGGGGGGACTGGAGGTCAGACGCTGCAAGGGGGGGGACAGGAGGTCAGAGGCTGCAAGGGGGGGGACAGGAGGTCAGAGGCTGCAGGGGGGGGGACAGGAGGTCCGAGGCTGCGAGGGGGGGGACAGGAGGTCAGAGGCTGCGAAGGAGGGGGGGGCAGGAGGTCAAAGGCTGCAGGGGGGGGGACAGGAGGTCCGAGGCTGCGAAGGGGGGGGACAGGAGGTCAGAGGCTGCGAAGGGGGGGGGGACAGGAGGTCTGAGGCTGCGAGGGGGGGGACAGGAGGTCTGAGGCTGCGAGGGGGGGGGGACAGGAGGTCTGAGGCTGCGAGGGGGGGGAAAGGAGGTCCGAGGCTGCGAGGGGGGGGGGGCAGGAGGTCCGAGGCTGCGAGGGGGGGGAAAGGAGGTCCGAGAGGGGGGGCAGGAGGTCCGAGGCTGCGAAGGGGGTGGGAAAGGAGGTCCGAGGCTGCGAGGGGGGGACAGGAGGTCAGAGGCTGCGGGGGGGGACAGGAGGTCCGAGGCTGCGAAGGGGGTGGGAAAGGAGGTCCGAGGCTGCGAGGGGGGGACAGGAGGTCAGAGGCTGCAGGGGGGGGACAGGAGGTCAGAGGCTGCGAGGGGGGGGCAGGAGGTCAGAGGCTGCGAGGGGGGCAGGAGGTCAGAGGCTGCGAAGGGGGGGCAGGAGGTCAGAGGCTGAGGAAGGGGGGGGGGCAGGAGGTCAGAGGCTTTGAGGGGGGAGGGGGGACAGGAGGTCAGAGGCTGCGAAGGGGGGGCAGGAGGTCAGAGGCTGAGGAAGGGGGGGGGCAGGAGGTCAGAGGCTTTGAGGGGGGAGGGGGGACAGGATGTCAGAGGCTGCGAGGGGGAGGGGGCCCAGGAGGTAAGAGGCTGCGGAGGGGACGTTTTATTTTTAAAAATGGCGCCACTTGGCGCCATCGTGTCACTGGTGCCGCTGCCGCCACTGTGAGGGCAGCGGCGCCTGAAAAAAAGATCTTCGCGGGGCCGACATGCAACTGCGCATGCGCCCGCTTTTCCGAAAATTGCCGAGCAGCGGCAACAGCGCTGGCGCATGCGCAGTTGCATGTCCGGCTACTGCGCATGCGCCAGCGTTGTTGCCGCTGCTCGGCAATTTTCGGAAAGGCGGGCGCATGCGCAGTTGCATGTCGGCCCCGCGGCCATCTTTTTTCAGGCGCCGCTGCCCTCACAGTGGCGGCAGCGGCCCCAGGGGCCCCGAGCAGAGCCGATCCGCCGCGGGGCCCTACGCAGCTTGCGTAGTCCGCATATAGGACGGATCGGCTCTGGCCAGGGAGCACATGGGGGGCAGAGAGCACTGGGGGAGCTGAAGAGCACTGTGAGGGGGAGCTAGAAAGCATGGTGGGGTGGAGTGCATGGAGGGGCGGAGAGCAGCGGGGGAGGGGCTAGAGAGCACGGTGGGGTGGAGAGCATGGGAGCAGGCAGAGAGCACTGTGGGGGGACTGGAGAGCACAGTGTGGTGAAAAGCACTGGGGGAGCCAGGGAACACATGGGAGGGGCCAAAAATCACTGGGGGAGCTGAAGAGCACAGAGAGGGTGGAGGAGATCATAGGGGGTGGAGCACATGGGGGGAACCGAGAGCATGGTTGGGTGGAGAGCGGAGGAGATCATGGGGGGCGGGGAACTGGAGAGCACGGTGTGATGGAGAGAACTAGGGAGGGGAGCACATGGGGGGGTGAGGGGGCAGAGAGCACTGGGGGAGCTGGAAAGCAAGGGGGGCGGAGAGCAGATGGGGGGCTGAGAGCATGGTGGGGTGGGGGACTGAGAGCATGGTGGGGAGCAGATGGGGGGGGGACTGAGAGCATGGTGGGGTGGAGAGCAGATGGGGGACTGAGAGCATGGTGAGGTGGGGTGGAGAGCAGATGGGGGTTGAGAGCATGGTGGGGAGCAGATGGGGGGGACTGAGAGGATGGTCGGGAGCAGATGGGGGGGGGACTGAGAGCATGGTGGGGAGCAGATGGGGGGGACTGAGAGCATGGTGGGGAGCAGATGGGGGGGACTGAGAGCATGGTGGGGAGCAGATGGGGGGGGGGACTGAGAGCATGGTGGGGAGCAGATGGGGGGGGGGACTGAGAGCATGGTGGGGAGCAGATGGGGGGGGGACTGAGAGCATGGTGGGGAGCAGATGGGGGGGGGGACTGAGAGCATGGTGGGGAGCAGATGGGGGGGACTGAGAGCATGGTGGGGAGCAGATGGGGGGGGGGACTGAGAGCATGGTGGGGAGCAGATGGGGGGACTGAGTGCATAGGGTAGGGTGGAGAGCAGATGGGGGGGACTGTCCGACTGAGAGCATTGTGGGGTGGAGAGCAGATGGGGGGACTGAGAGCATGGGGTGGAGAAGATCATGGGGCGGAGCAAGGGAGCACTTGGGGGGACAGAGAGCATTTGATGGGGGAGCCGAGTGTAGGGTGGAGAGCACAGAGTCGGGCAGACGGGCGGAGGAGATCGTGGGGGGGCGGAGCCAGGGGGCAGCAAAAAAAAGCTGGCTAGGAGGAGCGGAGGAGCCGCTGCATATAGAAGAATTGATCTTTCCATATTCCTTCTGCAGCCGGTGAATGCTTGTTTCAGCTCTCCCCCACAAACATTTAGCGGCTGCAGGAGGAGTATGGAAAGAGCAATTCTTCTATATGCAGCGGCTCCGCCGCTCCTCCTATCCAGGAGGCTGGAGCACAGGAGGGCTGCATGGTCAGGCACTTTACCTTGTCTCCAGTCCAGGCGGCATCAGAAGATCGGATCCGCTCCTTCCCCTTCACAGGGCTGCGCTGCTGTGTACTTTCTCTCCCTGGCTGGGCTGCTGAATTGGCGGTCGGTCGTGGGTGAGCGGCGCAGACCAACGGCTACCCCCCTGTCCCGCACTGCCTTGCTGAGATCTAGAGGGCTTGGCCACCAGACCGGGATGCTCCATGATTGGCCCAGGGGGCCCTCAGGCAGTGCCCGATTGGTCAGTCTGCCCTGGGCCATGGAGTCCCAGCGGCGGCGGGGGGAAGAGAGGCGGAGCCTCTGGCTTCATTAGTATTGATCACAGGCAAACTAGGCGGCCGCGAGGCCCCTGTGAGTGCGAGGCCTTAAGCGGCCGCCTAATTTGCCTACTTAGAGAGCCGCCTCTGTCTGTCTGTTAAAGGTACAGGAAATTATCAACATCAATGAGAACAAAGAGGCTGACTCTGATAAAGGACAGGGGTGGGTAGATGAAATAAATGCACAGCAGGGGCATTTTTTTATTGTGGTATCAAGTTTTGTAGCATTTAGAAAAACTAAAGAGTAAGCCACAGTCACTGAGGACCTGATTGATGAAACATGGAGCAAAAGTTTATCTCAGTGGTGAAGCACGTCTGTGGCAGGTGGATATTTTCTTCCACTTAGTAGGTGGCACTGCGCCATTATGCAGATGGAATTGAGGTTGTTGAAGGAAATTGTCCTCTCTTGGACTCCCTTAGTGTCTCAGAGGGAGCAGCAGTCTAATTGGGCACTGCAACATCTGGGGACCTTTGGTGGCCATCTTGCCTGTGGCAAACATTTTTTTTTTTTTTAAATAAAGGTCCCCATGTCATTTGGCGAGCTTCTGATGACTGAATGGTAGGGAGAAGCAACTACTTGTGAAGGACAGTGAATAGCTCAGGGTCAGGTTCCTGGTGAGCAGGGATAGTTTAAGCAAGGATCCTTCTTCAATACACACGCTCTGGTGCAGGAGCCAGAGTAGACTGCAGGAATTTTATCTTCCTACACCCAGAAAGGTCTGCTTACAGAAGCTCCCCTTTTTTTAACATATTCTGTAAATGCTGAGAGACTGTACATGTTCTGAACTGTTAATATCACTGCTGAAGATCAGTTTATTTGTTACTGCGGTCTACTGTGCAAGAGTTATATAAAGCATTAGAGCTATATACACTGTGTGCCAGTACTGCCTCCCTAAGGTCAGCTATTGACAGCTCGAATCTCACCGGGTTCAGTAGGAACTGGCCAAGATCGCAACCATTAATTGGCAGGCTGAATGTACCAAGTTGATCGATCGATCAACTTGGGTACAGCCAGCCTACCGCATTTGCGTGCAATTATCGCAATCGGCTGCTATATGTCATTAGTGATAATCATTGTCTTCTCCCGGCAGGGACGGCTTCCCCCGCAAAGATAATTGCTCAGTAGGAGGAATTCCCCTGTCAACACTGTCTGTGGTTATACATGGTACCCAACTTGGGCCTTGCCCACAGGCCAATAGTTTCCCACTGTCACTCATTTGGAGGGACTGTGCCTCTTTTGGAAACATGGCAGGGGCGCATCCTTAACCTACCTGCATGGCACTAAAAGATGCCCCTCTTTCTCATTTCAGAAAGCAGGGCTATTAATGCGAGAAAGATGGTCATAGTCCCAAAGATCCTCTATAAGTTTCAGATGTTACCTATTCCATTACCACAAACATTTTTTAAAACATTAAAAATTATCATAATGAAATGTATATGGCAAAACAAAAAAACGAGAATCGCATCGGTGGTATTAGAAAAAGGGAAAAAACAAGGGGAACTCGCCGTCCCAGAAATCAAAAGGCAAAATAGCTTGGATTTACAAAATATTATCCGATGGAAGTGCTTTCTAACCTGTCCTGTCCTTCTATCCTTGTTTGATTGTGATTATTTTTATTTTGTTTATTTTTTTATATACAGGATTTATATAGTGCCAACAGTTTGTGCGGCGCTTTACAACATTAGGGCAGACATTAAAATTCGATACAGGAGGAATCAGAGGGTCCTGCTTGTTAGAGCGTACAATCTAGGAGGGAGGGCAAATGATACGAGAGGTTAATAACTGTGGGGGATGAGCTGATAAAGAAAATAAAAGTGCAGTTATTAGGTGGAGGAGGGGTAGGCTTCTCCGAAGAGAAAAGTTTTAAGGGATCGCCTAAAAGTAGATAGATTTGGAGATAGTCTGACAGATTGGGTTAGGGTATTCCAGAGGATGGGAGAGGCATAGGAGAAGTACTGGAGGAAAATATGGGAGGAGGCGATGAAGGAGCTAGAGAGCAGGAGGTCTTGGGAGGAACTAAGAGGACGATTAGGTTGGTATTTTGAGACTAGGCTAGTAATATAGCTGGGGGAAGAATTGTGGATGGCTTTGGAACTTATTGTTAGTATTTTGAATTTAATTTGTTGGGTGAGTTGCAGCCAATGGAGGAATTGGCAGAGATGGGTAGCAGACGCGGAGCGGTTTGTAAGGTGGATGAGTCTGGCAGCAGCATTCATGATGGACTAAAGAAGGGATAGTCTATTTAAAGGTAAGCCAATGAGGGGGAGTTGCAGTAGTCGAGGCGAGAGATAACCAGGGAGTGAATCAGGAGCTTTGTGGTTTCATTGGTTAGGAAGGGACATAGTTTGGAGATGTTGCGGAGGTTGAGGCGGCAAGCTTTGGAAAGGGATTGGATGTGGGGCCAAAAGGATAGTTCAGAGTCCAGAATAACACCTAGCACCCTGGCATGTGGGGATGGGTGGATGGTTGTGAAATTGCTCTTGACAGAGAAGTCAGGGGAAGAGACACATGGAGGAGGAAATATTATAAGCTCGGTTTTGAACAAGTTGAGTTTGAGAAAGTGGTGTGACATGACATCCAGACAGATATGTCTGTTAGTAAGTTAGTGATAGGTGAGGAGACTGATGGAGTGAGTCAAGGGGTGGAGAAATAGATTTGGGTGTCGTCAGCGTAGAAATTATATTGATATTGGTGATGATCTTATTTACCACTCGTGTTCAGTCTAGGACAGTGGCTGTTATTGCTTTACTATGAACACTAAGCTTTCATAGGGTGCAGTATTCACCTTGGGCTGGCATCTGCTTTACATTACACCATGCATTCCTTCAGATTGACTGAGCACATGACAATTTGTCAATCATAAGATCTTGTTGGAACACAATTATGATGCTTAACAGAACAGTATTCTTGATTTTATACATGTACTAATATGGCTAATGCATGTTTCTAGCAACACTCACTAAGCAATTGTTACTATGATGACTATATTTGATGTCCCATAAGATTTTAGACCAGAATTTCAATAAAACTATTCCTATCAGACCCGGTCTTGTTTAAAGGCAATTGTGGAGAACTTGATATACTTTGCTGTGGGTTCACAATATCTTCGTATTAAATGCCTACAATCAGCAGATTATTTAGCAGATTTACCATTAATGTTGTTTACAGCAGTTCATATGTGTAATGTATGTAATTATTTGTATACAACAGGGCCCTGTTAGATTTATTGCATTTGCAATAAATTGTTGTCAGATAATAATAAAACTATAATGTTTTATTAATAGTGGCATTTTTCTACATACTCTTTACTAATGTCCATCACATTGGAACCTTTAATATACCAGTTTCTCGTATGCATATAGGGAAGGAACCTAGCTTTATTGCTTATTTGGAGGTTCCATTGGTTCAGTTTTACCTTTTATTTTGTCTTATACACTATATTGTCAAAAGTATTGTGAGGCTTGTTCACACACATGAACTTTAATGACATCCCAGCCTTAGTCCGTAGGGTTCATTATTAAGTTGGCCCACCCTTTGCAGCTATAACAGCTTAAACTCTTCTGGGAAGGCTGTCCACAAGGTTTTGGTTGAGGGGGGGTTGTTGTTCAGGGGTGGGCTTGGCCCCTTAGTTCCAGTGAAGGGAACTTTTAAGGCGACAATATACCAAGACATTTTGGACAAGTTTATGCTCCCAACTTTGTGGGAACAGTTTGGTGATGGCCCCTTACTGTTCCAACATTACTGCACACCTGTGCACAAAGCAAGGTCCATAAAGACATTGATGAGTGAGTTTGGGGTGGAGGAATTTGACTGGCCTGAACAGAGTCCTGACCCCAACCCTATAAAACACCTGTGATTAATTAAAGCGAAGACTTCGAGCCAGTGCCTGACCTCACAAATGCATTTCTGGAAGAATGGTCAAACATACCCATGGCATATTATTCAGCATTCATTGTTGGATGGGGCCTTCATTGTAGCATGTTACGTACTGTGGTACTCGTGATGGTATGTTATTCTCAATAATATCCAACACATTCTCTGTATGCCTTGCTCTGGATATTTACTGCACAATGATCTTGGTTAATTTAACAGTGAAATGATGTGGAAACAAAAACTGTCTTATTCATTAAAGTAAAGACATGTTTATCTGTATATGAATTCTTTCAACCACTTTACATCCGTGATATGGCCGAATTACGGCCTCAGCGTGGATGTGAATTCCCCGGAGGCCGTCATATGACGTCCTATCCTGTGCAAGCTCCCTGCGCGCGGTGATCACTGAGTCACTGAGACTCGGGTGATCAGCGATCCGAGTAAGGGGCAGGTCCCGGCCCCTTACCATGTGATCAGCTGTCAGCCAATGATGAAAACAAAAGCATGGTGATGTTTTTTTTTTTCTCCTCACGCTGACAGCGGAGGAGAAAAAGAAAAAGCCGATCACCGGCTCATTTTAAAGGGACATCAGTCCCTAAAAGTCAGAGGCAATTATGCCTCATGTAATGCCCATAAGTGCCACCTGACAATGCCCATAAGTGACACCTGACAATGCCCACCAGTGCCACCTATCAATGCCCACCAGTGCCACCTATCAATGCCCACCAGTGCCACCTATCAATGCCCAACCAGTGCTGCCAATCAGTGCCACCTAAAAGTGCTGCCTAGCAGTGTAACCCATCTGTGCACATCACTGCCACCCATCAGTGCCCATCACTGCCACCTATCGGTGCCCGTCACTGCCGCCTCATCAGCGTTCATGAATGACGGACAAAAATTACCCATTTAAAATTTTTATAACAAAATAAAAAAAAAAAAAACATTTTTTTTTTTGTTTAATTCGGTCTTTTAAATTTTTTTTAACAAAAAAAAAAAATCGCAGAGGTGATTAAATACCACCAAAGAAAGCTCTTTTTGGGGGGAAAAAATGATTAAAATGTCATTTGGGTACAGTGTTGTATGACCGCGCAATTGTCATTCAAAATGCGACAGCGCTGAAAGCTGAAAATTGGTCTGGATAGGAGGGGGGTTTAAGTGCCCAGTAAGCAAGTGGTTAAACAACCCTATGTAAGAAGTAAAGGTGGTTGCTAGCACAACTTTCCCCATCAAGATAAGTTCTTCTATGGAAAGCCTTTATGAAATCTAGTTTGCTGTAGGTGTAAACATTTTCTTGCAAGGTTAACTGCAGAGAAAATCCAGAGTGTTATTTTTTAAACTGATATACTGCATTTCCCCACACAATAGAATTATTGCTATTAAATAATAACTATTATTAATATTATTATTCAGGATTTATAACTATGTTTTGTCCTAATAAAATTAATACATATTAAATCCAAGAACATTTTACAGTGAAACTGCTAATTTCACGTTCCACACTATTTTGATCATTTTTCTGTGTAATGTGTCCTATAGATGCATATCTTTCCTGTACACACTACCTGCCATCATGTTCCTATTATTTCTCTCCTGCACATATGGCCAGCTATTGGACACTCAACATTCTTTTTCTTGTTCTATAGCCTGCTGCTATAGGCTCCTCACTGCTGTCTTGCACATACTATTGACTTTCATAACCATATTTCCTTCCATCATATCCTTTCAATTTTTCTTCTGTGCGTACTGCCCACCAGGGGCGTTGCTAGGGGGTGGCTATTGGGGCTATAGCCCTGAATCTGGGGCCCATAGCCCCGAGTCTCTCCTCCGACATCTCTCTCCGCCCACTCCACATCAACGCTCTTCACAGCCTGGCCTCTTCAATCTGGAAGCGAGGTGTGGCGAGCAGCAGAGAGATGACATCATCTCTCACTGCTCGCCACACATCAGTGCTCTTCTGCCATCACAGCACGGTGGAGTGGAGGTCACGTGCTTCCTGTCATTGTGGAGCTCCACTTTGCAGCCAGACCTCCTTGCTTCAATGTCAGAGGTGCGGCGGGGAGCAGTGAGATGACATCATCTCTCACGGCCCGCCCTGCATCACCGCTCTCCTGCTCTCACTAAATGGACCAGTGCTGTCAGCCTGCCACCAATGCAGCATCAATGCACATTTGGTGGCACTGGCTGGCATGGCAAGTGACAATCCACATTAGATGGCAAATGACAATCCACATCTGGTGGCCGGTGACGTGGCAAGTGACAGATGTGGCAATCTGCAAATGGTGCCAGGAGATGTGGCAAGTGACAATCTGCAAATGGTGGCAGGTGACGTGGCAAGTGACAATCTGCAATCGTGGCAAGAGATGTGGCAAGTGACAATCTGCAAATGGTGGCAGGAGACGTGGCAAGTGACAATCTGCAAATTGTGGTAGGAGACGTGGCAAGAGGCAATCTGCAAATGGTGGCAGATGACGTGGCAAGTGGCAATCCACATCTGCTGCCAGGTGAAAGTGGCAAGTGACAATCCACATCTGGTGGCAGGCATATCAACCATGGTGCTATGATGATTGAAGCGCCAACACCAGCCATCATATGACATAAATTGCTTACCACCAGTCTTCCCCCCCCCCCCCCCCGTGGGCATGCAAAAAGTTTGGTGACCGCTGCTATGGGCTTTTTCAGACCTAGCAACGCCCCTGCTGCCAACCATCATACCCTCTGTACTCATCTCCTGTACAGGCTGCCCACTCACTCCACACTTCTCTCCTACACATATTACCTTCCACAATCCTGTCCTGCCATCGTATCCTTGGCGCTCCTTTCCTTCACATATTACCAAAGGGTATTCCCTTTGAATTCCTCTCCTGAACATACTGGCCTCTGTCATACCTCTTGTAGTCCTTTCCTGCACATATGAAATTCCATCACATGCTCCATTTTTATCCTTCACATATTGCCTGCCATCATAACCTTTATACCCCTCCCCTACATCTACTGGCCAATGTCATACCCTTTTCACTCCTTTCCTACACACATTATATTTTTTAAGATGCCCAATCCTATCCATTCTGGAACAGGCACACTTGTGCTAGAATAAATGAAAAAATCGAAAAGGGTGCAGCAATCCTCCATAGATTCGATGAGATGTAAACCATATCAGCCAAATGTAAAGCAGCCAAGGTTCATGGTGTAAACGGTTTTCATAGCAATAGATATCAGATGAGGAATAACACAGTTTTATTAAAAGAATGTATTATGCTCTGCTGCGTATTTAGACAAGCTTCCATTTCCACATATCCTGTATCACTCTGCTCAGCTGTACTGTCTGCATGGCCCATATTCTCGTCTTTGCTGTGATGCCCCATGTGTTTGTAGCTTTGCATCTCTCCATTTACTGTATCCCAGCTGACAATGATCTCTTCCCTAGAGAGTCACTCCAGACATCTGTGTAGTTGTGGCAGACAGAGTTCCAGACTTCCTCACTCTCCAGGATTTGCACTTGTGCTTTAGAGATTTCATCTAATACCATATCCACTATAAATGTTTATTAAAAAAAAGCAGTTTGATTTTCAATATCAGAGCAGTGCGTTAAATATTAACAGGCAGTGCCGCTGTTTTGCTACTGCCGATCTTGTATTCTACACTTTTTAATAATTTTATGCAAGAGAGCAAAAGAAAGTAAGATGGTGAAAGTCAAAGGGGGTAAAAGAAGACATAAATAAATTAAAAGGCAAATGTTTTGCATTATTAGTATTTTACCAGTAATATTACATTTCTGAAATTACTCAAATCTACAAAACACATATTAAAGGGACTATACCCATCTTTTTATATATAAATATGCACATGCTTCTTTTGGGTTATTTTTCATACAGTAGGCAATCAATCTTTTCTATGGTCTTCATTCTGGATTTTGATTAAAAATCTTCTTCAGGTTTCTCCCATCCTTATCACAAAACCTAGCCAAGTAAAATGCCGGTTTCTTGTATATTATTATTATTTACAGTTTACGCAGTGCTTTACAATATAAAAAGGGAGACAGTACAGTTACAATACAATAAAATACAAGAGGGTTAAGAGGGCCCTACTCATAAGAGCTTACAATCTAATAGGGTGGGGCAAATGGTACAAAAGGTTATAACTGTGGGGGATGAGCCTATGGAAGTTGTAAAAAATGAATTGGAGGCGTGATAGGTTTTCCTGAAGAGATACATTTTCTGGGATCACCTAAAGGCAGCTGGAGTAGGAAATAGCCGAACAGATTAAGGTAGAGAGTTTCAGAGTATAGGAGAGGCTCTGGAGAAGTCCTGGAGATGGGAGGAGGAGACAAGGAAACTTGAGAGCAGGAGGTCTTAAGAGGAGCGGAGAGGACAGTTTGGGTGATATTTGGAGACCAGATTGGTGATGTAGCTCAGAAGGAGTTGTGAATGGCTTTGTATGTCGTTGATAGTATTTTGAATTTAATTCGATGGGCAATTGGAAGCCAGTGTAGGGATTGTCAGAGAGGGTTAGCAGACAATGAGTGGTTGGTAAGGTAAATTAATCTGACAGTAGCATTCATGATAGACTGGAGAGGGGATAGCCTATGGAGAGGTTGGCCTTTAAGAAGGGAGTTGCAATAGTCAAGGTGAGAGATAACACAGGAAGTGAATAAGTAGCTTGGCGGTTTCATTTGTTACAAAGGGGTGAATTTTATAGATGTTACGAAGGTGAAGTCTACAAGCTTTTGACAACGATTGGATTTGGGGCTGAATGGACAGGTCAGACTCTAGGATTACACCTAGTACCCTGGCATGAGGGGAGGGATTGATGGTTGCATTATTGATTTTGATGGGAAAGTCATGGGGGGGAGGGCATGTTATCAGCTCAATCTTAGAGAGATTTAGTTTAAGGAAGTGGTGTGGCATCCATGCTGATACGTCAGTTAGTAAGTTAGTAATGCGAGAGGAGACTGAAGGAGTGAGGTAAGGAGTAGAGAGATAGATTTGGGTGTCATCGGTGTAGAGATGGTATTGGAAACCGTGGGAGGTTATCAAGTGACCAAGGGAGGAGGTGTACATAGAGAAGAGAAGGAGTCCAAGAACAGAGCCTTGGGGAACCCCTACAGAAAGCAGAAGGGGATAGAAGTTGTAGGCAGTAGCAGCCCATCCATTAGGTGTGCATGGGCGTCACCCCCCCTATCCATGCGTCTGGCCCTCTGATCTACATACAGGGCGCCGGACCATGGATTCCAATGGGGGGGGGGGGGGTTGAAGCACGTAATTAGAGCCAGAGGCTTCTAAAAAGGGTTGGCTCAGGGCGCAGAGCGCTGCGCTCCGAGCTCACCCAGTTGTGTGAAAATAGCAAATGAATATTCGCTATTCTCACACTGATTCTCCTCTCAGCCAATCATAAAGTGGGTCCTGAGACCTGTTTCCCTATTGGCCAAAAGAAGAAGCAATCCTATTAGCCTAGAAGGAGGAGGAGGGAGGAGATGCACGGCCGGACACTAGTCAGCTCCATGGCCCACGTTTCTGACTCTGACTCAAATTCTCTGCTGTCCCTGGCTGGCTCAGAGGGGCGAGGATCACTCAGGGGCCCTGAGATCTCCAAGAAGGACCCAGACAGCGGGACCATCAACTGGTCCTTGGTGACCATGCCGGTCCAGGGCTCTGGCTCCCTCAAAGCCAAGCCCCATGTCAAGAGATGAGGGGAAGCCTGACCCACCAACCAGCCGCATCAGATACTCCATGAGGGAAGCCTGACCCACTAGCCGCCACTGCTTCCATCAGCACCCAGCTCGGACAGTGGAGATCGGCGTGTCATCCCGTAAGTTAAGGAGGCTTTCCGCCTTCCTGTCCTTCTCCTGTGGGGGGGTTGGGGTGGCGCTGGTTCCCCAAATTATTGAGCACCAGCCACCACTGGTTGTAGGTAACACTGAAAGAGAGCTGTGATAGATAGGATGAGAACCAGGATAGAGCAGAATCTTGGAGGCCAAGGGAGTGGAGTTTATTGAGAAGAAGCGGGTGGTCAATAGTATCAAAGGCTGCAGAGAGATCTAGTAGTAAGAGTATCGAGTAGGAGTAGTGGCCATTGGTTTTAGCAGTCAGTAAATCATTAGTGAGTTTTAGTGAGGTCGTTTCTGTGGAGTGCTGCGAGCAAAAGCCAGACTGTAAGGGGTCAAGAAGGTTATTTTCAGTGCTAAGACAGTTGTAGACTAAGCGTTCTAAAAGTTTAGAGGTGAATGGGAACATTGAGATGGGTCTTAAGTTGTTCAGCTTGGTGGGGTCCAGTGAGGGCTTTTGAAATATGGAAGAGACCTGTGCATGCTTTAGAGGGGAGGGAAAAGTGTCCGTTGAGAGGGAGAGATTGAAGGTGTCAGCGAGGGAGCAAAGGATAGAATAAGAGGGTGACTGTAATAGTTGCGAGGAAATAGGATCCAGGGGACAATTGGTTAGGTGGGCATCTAAGAAACATTTTGTAACCTTTTCAGAAGTAGCCAGTTAAAAAGAGGAAAGTGTTGACTGCACTGTTAGACAAGGTATGTTAAGTGGGGAAGATAACTGTACAGTGGGGGTGTTCTCACATATTGCATCAATCTTGTCTTTGAAGTGATTGTCAATCTCTTGGGCAGTGAGTGAGTTAGTGGGTAGAGGGGGCAGGGGACAAAGCAGAGAGTTAAAAATATAGAAGAGCCGACGAGGACTGGATGAAAAGTTATTAACCACTAGCTGACCGCCCACTGTCAAATGACGGCGGGACGGTGCAGCTACTGTGGCGGGACGCCGTCATATGACGTCGTCTACAATTTGGCCACTGGGGGGCGCGCGCGCGCCGCGGGAGGCGCGCGCGCGCGCGCCCGCCGCGTAGCTGGGGCCCCGGTGCGCGTGCCCGGCGGTCGCGATGACCGCCAGGCACCCGCGATTGCCCGGTAATCGAGCAGGACGTGGATCGGTGTGTGTAAACACACAGATCCACGTCCTGTCAGAGGAGAGGAGACCGATGGTGTGTCCCTTGTACATAGGGACACCGATCGGTCTCCTCCCCCAGTCAGTCCCCTCCCCCCACAGTAAGAATCACCAAGATAGGGTACACATTAACCCCTGCAGCGCCCCCTAGCGTTAACCCCTTCCCTGCCAGTCACATTTATACAGTAATCAATGCATTTTTATAGCACGGATCGCTGTATAAATGTGAATGGTCCCAAAAATGAGTCAAAAGTGTCCGAAGTGTCCGCCGCAATGTCGCAGTCACGATAAAAATCGCAAATCGCTGCCATTACTAGTAAAAAAAAAAATAATAATAAAAATGCTATAAATGATCCCCTATTTTGTAGACGCTATAACTTTTGCGCAAACCAATCAATATACGCTTATTGCGATTTTTTTTTACCAAAAATATGTAGAAGAATACGTATTGGCCTAAACTGAGGAAAAAATTTGTTTAAAAAAAAAAAAAAAATTGGATATTTATTATAATAAATAGTAAAAAATATTATGTTTTTTCAAACTTGTCCCTCTTCTTTTGTTTATAGCGCAAGAAATAAAAACCGCAGAGGTGATCAAATACCACCAAAATAAAGCTCTATCTGTGGGGAAAAAATGATAAAAATTTTATTTGGGTACAGCGTTGCATGACCGCGCAATTGTCATTCAAAATGCGACAGCGCTGAAAGCTGAAAAATGGCTTGGTCAGTAAGGAGGTGTTCGTGGCTGGTAGGCAAGTAGTTAATAAGAGTGACAATGTAGTTTGTTTGGCAGCACGGAGGTAGCAATTGTATTTTAGGAGGGTAAATTTATATAGGGTGAAGTCCTGAAGGGATTTAGTTGTACACCACAGTCATTCAAAAGCACGACAATGTCTCTTGAGATTTCTAGTGTTGTCAGTTTGCCAGGGTTATAACATGACTAACGGAGTTGTAACGGGGTTATACATGATTACAAAATGAATATTCATAGTTGTCGTGTAGTTCTTTATTTGGCCTCATTTTGAATTCTCTGTTAACCTCCCTGGCGGTAATCCCGAGTGTGGCTCGGGGTGGATTTTCATTACCAAAATTGGTAACCCCGAGCAGTATCCTGGGAAAGTTACTTACCTTGTCCCCAGGATCCTGCGATGTCCTCCCACTGTGTCCGTGGGCTGTGTCCTCCGCCCGATGTACTGTGTGCTGGGCCCCATTCCCTTCAAACGTCGCTACGCACAGGGACGGAGCCCGGCGTCAAATTCAAAAAGTGGAGAAAAAAAACCCCACATTCAGTACACTGTAATCGTACAGATTACATTACTGTATCAAATCATTTCATATCCTTTTTGTCCCTAATGCTTTGTCCAGTGCCCTGCATGCAGTTTTATATTAAATATACTGTTCTTTCTGCCTGGAAATTTGAGAATGTCAATGGCAATGAAAAAGTGTCCCTTTACCTCAAAATGTGGTTTTAGACCAGCTAGAAAACAGCAATACTCAATTAGAATCACTTGCAGAATTGAGCGATAGTGACTCGTGGTCAAATTCGTCATCGAACACTGAAAGTAACGACAGTGACAATTCTGCAACTGGGCAAAAAATAAATTCTATTACTATTATTTTATTATTTGTTATATTTATTTATAGTTGTTTATTATAATATAATTTATGATTTCGTGTTTCAAGCTTTATCATACCCAGGATGTCTACTAGTCTCTTGTTTGGACAGATTTAAGTGAGTTATTCCTAAGAACTACAGGCCTACAATATAAAACGCCAAATTCCCATGTGAAACAATGTAACATTTGAGACGAAAAATCTGACATAATCATACCGCCAGGGAGGTTAATCAGCCTCCCCCAAAAAATCCACCCTAAAACCCTTCTTTTGTATTTAGTCTTTCCACCTCTGCTTTCAGAAACCTATACTGTATATCTGCTGCATACATGACAATAGGTTTAGAAATAGTTCTGTAAATATGAATTTCAGATTTCTGTGACAAAAAAAAGGCCCCTTTCACACGGGACGAACCGTAATGATCCGCCCATAAACATCCGCTTGCTCAGTGGGGATCGTTCCGTTAATCCCCACTGAGCCGGCGGATGACAGGGCGGTCCCTGCACACTGTGCAGGGACCACCCTGTCAGATCTCCGCTCTCTTCTATGGAGGATCGGATGAACATAGACCGTCTATCCGTGTTCATCCGATCCGCTCTGCAGACGGATAGAAAAATAGGGTTTTCCTCCATCTGCAGAATCGGACCATAGCGGAGATGGACGATATCGGGTGTCAGCGGATGAGCCATAGGGATGCATGTATGTCCGTATTTAATCCGAAAATGGATGGATGAAATACGGATATACATTCCGCATGTGTGAAAGGGGCATAAATGTCTTTAGTGAATAATAATTTCTCTCTACAGCTACTCTTGCATTTATTTCCTAGGTCTCATCATTGTGTACATTTACTGTTGTGGAGCCCAGAGTCAAAATGATTCGACTCTTTAATTAACTATTCTCTCCACAACATAATGTATATCCTTGACATTTTTTTCTATTAGTTGTTTTTTTTTCCTTGGCATAATCATATACTTAGCTTTATTTTAAATTCTCATTCAGTCTCGATTTCTCCTATTATGACTCTATTCTGTTAACGCAGTCCTTCCTTTCTGTTTCTATTACTGCAAAAGCATCATCACATACTTACACAATATAACTCACATCCTCAAATACTACAGACCTGCATGTCATTACCTGATGTGTGATGCCATCAATCTCCCTGCTTCCAGCCCCGGCTTCACTCTCTACAGCAGATTTCTGAGGATGTAAACAGTGAGATGAGGAATACAAATAGGGCAGCCACAAATGATATACAAACACCCTATAATATATATATATATATATATATATATATATATATATATATATATATATATATATATATATATGTATATATATATATATATATATATATACTATATTACCAAAGTATTGGGACACCTGCTTTTACAGTCACGTGAACTTTAAAGGCATCCTAGTCTTAATCCGTAGGGTTCAATATTGAGTTGCAGAGAAATTAGAAAGGACTCTGCGCTTTAGGAATAAAAAGGTGTGCAGCCTCCCCAATTAGACCCCCTAAGGGGCTAAAACATTAATAAATAAAATAAGTAGGGTAAATGGCGCTACATAAGATAGGGGCCACAACTAATCCCTGACCAATATTACCCCTCTAGTGAACCAGTGATGGGGTGTTTAATAATATATTATACCGTGTTAAATTTTAATAACATATAAGTGACTAATTTAAATAAACCATATATTATAGCATCAGTGATAAAAATATGCAAACTATCTAAACCAACAAAAGTGATTAATACTGGGTGCTCAAAACAGCATATGTGACAAACATATACGGTAACTAAATACTCCTATGAGTGACACCATAAAAAAACATTTACATTTATTGCATATAAATACTTCATTGTTACAACCAACAAATAGGCCATTAGGCTCCTGTTCATGCATTTGCCAAACCAATCTTAGCTGCTTTACTGGAAAAAAAAAAACAGTTGTTTGCAAAGCTAAATAGCTCAAACTCAGATTTTCTCACAAAATGGAATGATGTTGATTTACTAAAAGAGTAGAGACTGTTAACTTGGCTTAGGGGATAAGGTGAGGTACTGTTTATTTCAATCATGCAATCATGTACAAGAAGAAAACTTGTTATTTTTGATGGTTGGACAGTCAAGGTAAATGCAGCTACACTTTATTCACTAAGATTAAAGGACATTTTATACTCCTCTAGTATATCTACCATAATGAACCACAGGAGTGACATATTCTCCCTACCTCACCCTATCTGCCTGCCCACTTGAGACTGAGCAGTTATCATGTACCTGGTAGCAGAGCCTAACATGATGAGGAAGGCCCCTCTTACCCCTTAGTGTGAACAGAAGGTGCAGGAGTGCAGTGCCTGTCGGTCTTGCCAGCAGCAGAGCGGGTATACATGCCAGGCAGAAGAGGTCTTCAGTAGACGTCAGTGCAGCAGGCAACGGGCTGGTAGGCAGCTGGAGGATGGCAGACTGAAGCAGGCTGGTACTGGCGACAGTGGACAGGTGAGGTATGCGCTAGCAGCAGACTGTAGAACCGCAGGTACAGCAGGATGAGACAGGAAGCAGGGTCAGGCAAGATGGGTCATACACTGGCAGGACAGATCGGGTACAGAGGAGCAGTCAATAGCGTGGTCTGGGTACAAGCCAGGTCAGGAGCCAATCAGTGCAATAGAAGCCAATGGAGCAGGCAAAAGCGGAGGTCAAGGACAAGCTGGGGTCGGTGCAAACAGAGTTCTGAGAATGGTTAGACAAGCCAGGTCAGAAACTGGAATCTGGATACAGGATAACAGGAACACAGGATGAAGGGAAGGCTGGAAGACAAAGCAGCACTGGCTGGGTTTAAATAGCCTGTTTGGCACCAACATCTGTTACAGGTGCACGTGTGTGCGTGATTTTACCCCATGTGTATATTTTTTTGCCAGTGCCCAATTCTTGCTAGCATAAAAAGGAGCATGTTTTAGTCTTTGTAAAGAAGACCCCCCTTACCGCAGTATAATGTTTCACCTAGACTGGGAGAGATCTGAAATACCTGATGCTGGCCCCCCACTTTTAGGAAACCCATAATACTCTAGTGTAGTGTCATTGTATAAGAAAATTATTATCGATAGTAAATATTTAAACATAATATATGAATATTGATCAACAATAAAGTTTCCTTGTACGTCCTCAAAGTGGTGTTGGCAGAAGATATAACACTTTGTATTGTACACACAGACATTAAAACTTTAATGAAAAATAGTAGCAATATAGAAATAACACAATAAACACAAAACCTATTTTTCCTTTATGATTCCTCAAAGCTCCTTACCCAGTTTCATCTAAAGCAGGGGTCTCCGAACTCTCTAAACAAAGGGCCAGTTTACTGTCCCTCAGGGTTTAGGGGGGCCAAACTGTGGCCAGTGGGAGTAGAAAATGCCCCGGCGTCAGTGCCCCATCATTGGTTTTAATGGGAGGAATAGCACCCCATTGTTGATATCAAACAGAAGAGTAGCACCCTATTGATGGTGTCAGTAGTAGGAATGGTGCTTCATCATTGTTGTCGGTTGTTGGAATAGTACCTTAAGGGCCAGATAAAAGCAAAATGGCCACATCGGGTCCCCTGATCTACAGTATAGCATTGTTTGTTTCCAGTCTCTCTTTTGGTTCTTTGCTTCTAATGCTTTTTAGCTCTCCCATTCTTTTAGTAATTTTTTAAACCCCCCTTTCCATCTTAGGTTATTCCTATGTAAAGGACTTTTATCACCACATTAAAGTTCTACGTTGATGATTGTTGTTTTCACAGTACACTTAATAAGACTATAAAGGAGGAATGTCTAGTTGATAACAAATGTCCTTTCAAGCACATTTATGTGACACTTATTGTGCTATTTATCAACAGGTAATTAGTTTATGAAATTTGATACATTTTCCCAAAATAAAAAAAACATGATTTTTCTTTTTTTGCAAGCTTGGATAAGGGAAGTCAATAGAGCTTCTCTTCATTCACTAAGCTAAGGCCCCTTTCACACTGGGGCGGTGAGCCACGGTGACGGTAAAGCAGCGCTATATTTAGCGCTGCTTTACCGTCGTTTTCACTGCGGTTTTCGGCCGCTCGCGGTGCGGTTTTAACCCCCGCGAGCGGCCGAAAAGGGGTTAAACACCCCCGCAGAGCGCCGCCGTAGCGGCGCTTTGCGGCGGTATTCCCGCGGTTTTACCGCGGTGTCCCATTCTATTCAATGGGAAGGAGCGGTATAGGAGCGGTGAACACACCGCTCATATCCCGCTCCAAAGATGCTGCTAGCAGGACTTTTTTTGTCATCCTGCTAGCGCACCGCTCCAGTGTGAAAGCCCGCCGGCTTCACACTGGAGTTAAAGGGGCCGGATTTTTTCATGCGGTGAACAGGCGCTATTTTTAGCGCTGCACCGCATGAAAAACGCCCCGGTGTGAAAGGGGCCTAAGGGAAAACCTCTTTGCAAAGTTAAAATTCCCCTGCAAAGTAAAAAGCCCAGTTGCCCTTCAGTAAATCAACCCCTCTGAGGCCAGCCAATAAAACTATTGCCTCGCTCACACATCAACTAACTCTACTGCTACAATAATTACATCTACTGACACTTTATATACATACCTCAAATACATATCTATCCATGTCTAATTACAGTATATGGTATAGGTTGAAACATTCATATTATAGATTTGTCTATAACTGAAATATTACAAAGTTATAGACAAATCCTGTATTAACTGATTATTTGTAAAGATAAGATGTTATGCACGTTTTTAAAATCTAGAATAATTATAATGTAAAATTATCACTATTATATGTATAATAATGTATAATACGTATAATCAGTTAAAAATGTATATCAATATAATAAAATTGATCAACAACCATTATAGGATTTGCTCTTAGGTTTCTGTGCCAGTCAATGCATCCCTAAACACGAGCAATTGCATTGGGGTACAGATTGTTGTCAGACTTCCAATCTATGCTAAACTGATCTGTGCTAATCTACAATGTAGAAAATTACAGCAATTTTCTTACCTGTCCAATCACTATTTCCCTCCGTTAAAATGGCCATAGATGGATTGGAATTCGGCCAGTTTAGCAGAGACCGGACAATATTTAATTAATCAATCAATGCCTGTTCCTGCTTGACAGAAGTTGATCGAACGGTCAACTTTTGCAGAATAGGACTTTTTGAAAATTACCAATAGATCAGTGGCTGCAGCCATTCAGCTGCATTTGCTGATCATAATACCATAGCACAGAGAGGGAGAATGCCTCCATACACCTTGCTTTTGTGGATGGGGAATCAGTTTTTTTTTATCAGCATGTTCGCTAATCGAAAAAAGTGATCCATCTACTGTCAGCCTTAGTTAGTAAGTTTTAATCATTGCCTCATTAAGCTGGAAACAGTTGGGTCAGGGGACTGTCATCTAATGTCTAGGAGCACTTTGACTGCTTTTATGTTAGACATTGTTGCATTACAACTTGTACAATTTACTATCTTTATACTGTTGCACTTGATAGACATTTATTGAGTTATGTTATAGTTAGGCCCCTTTCACACTGGGGCGGTTTTCAGGCGGTACGGCGCTTTGTTCATTTAATGTTTTTTGTATGTGAGACCTGTAAAGTTCTGTATACCGCCCGCAAACCGCCGCTGCAGCGGCGCTTTGCGGAGGTTTTTAACCCTTTTGCAAAAGTCTTGTATTCACCGTGGCGGCTGGTGCACAAATATTTTTTTTGGGGGGTAAAGTTCTGTATAGGACTACTGCATTCCCTTCAAAAGTCTTGTATTCAGTGGCGGCTGGTGCACCCCCCCCCACCCCCCGTGGGAGACGGATAAGAAGGCGATGATCCCCCCCTCGGGAGACGGATGGGAAGGCGGTGACCCCCCCTGCAGGAGATGGACAGGAAGGGGGCGATCAAAGGCCTCCTTACCTTAGGAGGCAGATGACGAGGATCCGGGGTAAGGCTGTTGCCCCTCGCTCCATGGCCATTGCTTCTCCTCCTGGCCGAACAGAAAGTAGGTCCTGAGACCCGATTGGATGAGAGTCCTAAGACAGATCTCGGGACCCGCTTCCTGATTGTCCGGGAGGAGAATCAGGAAGACAATATTATTAATTTGCTATTGTCACACAACTGGGTGGCCTTAGGGTGCAGTGCTCTGCGCCCAGAGCCCACCCTTTTTTGAAGCCAATTAGAGCCTCAGGCTCTAATCATGTGCTTAAAAAAAAGAAAAACATTGAAATCCAGATTTTGGGACCGGGCGCATGGATTAGGGGGGTGGCGCTCCTGCGCCCCTTATGGGAGGGCTGCCACTGCTTGTATTCATTGGATGATATCCATTATATGTGACATGTAAGCTGTAGCTAAACTTAATGGCAGATTACAGACTGAATATAAAAATAGCTCTGATGGCAGAAATTTACTGGAGAATATACAAAGGAATTATTGCAATTGCTGGTTCTGAATAAATGAACAAGTGATAATTTATTAACAGCATATAATAACTTATTCAAGACCTTTGAGTGTAGTAACTTCTCAATATATACACTTTATACATTTAAAATACATTACATGAACATATCTCTCTTCTGGCAGGCTTTATCTTCAACAGTCAAGAGACTGCTCTAATTCACAGCAGACTGCACATATTCCACTATTCCCCAGTTTTCTGAGGCTCACAGATCATTCTGTCTGTTCTTAGGAGCCATCAATATGTTATTCCTTAGGCAATAGTTTATTGGAAAAAACAAAACAAAAACAAAAAAAAAAAAACAGAACTGGGTCCTAAAAGTTCTTGATATTAATCAGAATTTCTTAGTTGTATCTTATGTCATTCAGTTTCATGTGTTCCAATTTACAAACATATAATGAGAAAGGTTATGCAAGAGAAAATGTCATACAGTAAATGAATGCATTCGGGAACTTGGTGGGCCATTGCTACTGATATAGGAGATTAGTGGGTTGGAAAAATTGAACGAGTATGCTATAGCTCTTTGATGATATGGCAGATGTAAGCCGAAGCCATGTCCCATTACCTACAGAAATTAACAGATAGCTCACAGGAAAATCACTGGACTTTAAAGGTACCTGCTGTTTAAAAATATATCTTTGGAGGGATAAAAAAGGTTTTAAAAGAAATTAACCATTATTATTTTTAGCTATCACGGTGGAAAAGCCATAGGGCTAAGTGAAAAAAAAAATCTCTGATAATTCTGAGATATCAGAATTCTAAAATAATTTCTTAAACTACTGAGATAATATCTTACAGCTGAATGAGATAATTAAAAAAAAAATCCTGTATAATAAAATTATGTAAAGTATCTAAAAAATTAACTCTGAGATAAGAGGCTTATTTACTAAAGGATTTGAGAATGTTCACACAATAAATAGTTTGACGCTTTAATTCAGTTATCCAATTATGTGGAATTTTTTTTTTACTAAAGGCAAATCTACTTTGCACTACAAGCGCACTGCACGTGCACTTGAAAGTGTGCGTGCAGTGTACTTGGAAGTGCAGTCGCTGTAGATCTGAGGGGGACATGCAAGGAAAATAAAAAAACTGCATTTTAGCTTGCACATGATTGGATCCCCTCAGATCTACAGCCACTGCGCTTGTAGTGCAAAGTGGATTTGCCTTTAGTAAATCAACCCCTATGTCTACTTATTTAATCTGCAAATTACTGAATAATTAAAGCAAATATTCACACAATTTATGGAGAAAACCTTCTTAAAACCTTTAGTAATTCAGCCTCATTTTGTCAAGAATATGAGCTAAAGAGGCTGATTTACTAAAGAATTTGAGCGTGTTCACAAAATAAAATGTGTGAAGATTCACTTCAGTTATTCAATTTTGGATTGCTTATTAAATGTGCACATGATTGGATAATTTCAGTGAATATTCTCAAATTCTTTAGTAAATTAGCTTAAAAATGCTAGAATATTTATCTTATAATTTTGACATAGTGGAACTTCATTCCTAAATGAGAATATTCTTTGTTTATCACTCCAAGCACCCAATCATGTGCAAAGTAGAGTAAATACATATTTTATTTTCACATGATCAGATGATTGAATGCAGTTTAATTAAGCTACGTGAAGAATAAATAGCTTTAGTAAATCCACTTCTGTCTAAAAAATCTGCCATATTATGTAAAACTTTTTACTTGACCCATGGCTCCAATGCCAGTGAATAACCAAGATTTTCTCCTTTTATCCATTTAAGACATCTTTATGGTAATATAAACAAAAAAGGGAATTATTAAAAATGAAAAAATTATGAAAAAATTGGAATATGAACAAAAAGTAGTAGATACATGAAAATACAAGGTCTGATTTGCTGATAACCAGCATCACGTAAATTAAAAAACACATACTCAATGGTGCCTAAAATAAAGCTTTGTGGGAAAAGATTGAAAACATGCTTACCTTGGACCAAGCGTCTGCCCACTTCCTGGAGGTATTGGTAACATCTTTGTGCATCACCGCTACCTAGGAGAGGTGGGTGCTTGAATGCACCCCAGCACAGCTTCACAAATACACACAGTGCACTTTTTAAATGAAAAATAATATCTTTGTATCACAGATTATAATGAGCAGTCCCTATTAACCACAGTTGATAATGTTGATCCACAATATATGTTTATGCTCTTGTGTATGATCATATCTTGAGTATTCTAAATATATGATTTTACGTTATTTATTGAGCCAGAAAGGTGCTGTGTTTGTTTGCTTTTTATGGATTTTGTTTAATTTAATTAAATGTAATGTATGTAAGTCAATGTATACTATAGGGAGCTTCCTTTCGGGTTGCCCCTACAATGATTTATATTTGTTATTGTATTTAAAAAAATGTTTAATAGAAAAAAATTACTCGAAAAAAGAAAAATAATAAGCCACATTACTGCAGAAGAAATAAAGTGCTTAATGCATAGCTTTCCCAGAAAACACAGTTTGACAACATTTTCACTATACTGCCAATCATGTCATGTTTATTTTAAATGCAGATTTTTTTGGGTTTAAAACCTGCTTATCTCTTAACTGTCCCTATGTCAGTAAGTGTCCCTAAAACATAAGTACCTCCTAGCATCTGACCCTTCCCCACCTGGCCCTTTAACAGTTAAACTAATCCTTAAAGGAGTTATAGAGTCAGAAGGTTTTTTAATCTTAATGCATTCTATGCATTAAGATAAAAGTTATTTTATGCAGCATTTGTAATTTTTTTTTATTGCTTTGGAACAAAATATTCACATGTCCCTTAAGAATGACATCTGTAGGGCATAGGAATAAATATTCACAGATATGCCAGTGCATAAAACTAACATTTCTTATAAAATGAGCAAGTGGGGTGCAATACTCAAACCATGTACTAAGAAAGAACTAAACAAGAGAATGGGAAGTTTAGGAAACTGGCAAAAAATCTGGCTACGACTTCAACTCCTGGATTCTTGCAGTTACAAATATCGATGACCTCCCTGCTGATTATTTTTGTGTATGGGCAACCCCTAGAGGGTTGGGAATATAGGTGAGGGGGACTTTGAGGATTTTATTTATTGGTTTTCCACTGTAAACTGGCAATAAGAATTACATCTGTAGGTTATAAAAAAGACCAATATGAACAGCATAGAAGATATTTGGAGCTCCTTAACTCCACACAAAAAATAAAAAAATATTCCAGTGTACTGCATACCTTAACCAGATTTTGCATATGTTTTGTAAAACTATAAAATGTTATACAATGTTATACAATTCTACACTGTGTTGTCAATTTCACAATATACCCATATATATATATATATATATATATATATATATATATATTTTTTTTTTCTTTGCAGCAATATCTCAGTTCATCTTGTGTCTGTGTATTTTGTTTAACCAATGTATTACAATGTCACTCTATAAAATACTAATGAAATAATCTATTTCAGACAGAGTGGTCTCGGTTTGGGCAGTACCATGGCACGTCTGGGTGGAATTGTGGCTCCTCTAGTGAAGATGCTGGGTGAATTCTATCCTTTCTTACCATTGGTCATATATGGAGGTGCACCAATTCTGTCTGGACTACTAGTATATTTCTTACCTGAAACAGTTAACAAACCACTGCCAGACACCATTGAAGAGGTGGAAGAAGGGTAAGTACAGTATTGATGTTTTCACATACTATGAATTTAGGATTATTCTTTCCATAGCTATATTTAGTCCAAATATCTGCAAAACTGTGAATGGAAGATTATAGATTACCCAGAATTAGAGAGGAAACAGGATAAAAACTCACAATGGTAAGAAAAAAGAACAATTACAGTTGCAAAAAAAAGTATGTGAACCCTTTTGGAATGATATGGATTTCTGCACAAATTGGTCATAAATGTGATCTGATCTTCATTTAAGTCACAACAATCGACAATCACAGTCTGCTTAAACTAATAACACACAAAGAATTAAATGTTACCATGTTTTTATTGAACACACCATGTAAACATTCACAGTGCAGGTGGAAAAAGTATGTGAACCCTTGGATTTGGTTGAACCTCCTTTGGCAGCAATAATTTCAACCAAACGTTTCCTGGTTGCAGATCAGATGTGCACATCGGTCAGAAGTAATTCTTGACCATTCCTCTTTACAGAACTGTTTCAGTTCAGCAATATTCTTGGGGGTGTCTGGTGTGAATCGCTTTCTTGAGGTCATGCCACAGCATCTCAATCGGGTTGAGGTCAGGACTCTGACTGGGCCACTCCAGAAGTCGTATTTTCTTCTGTTCTGTTGTTGATTTACTTCTATGCTTTGGGTCGTTGTCCTGTTGCAACACCCATCTTCTGTTGAGCTTCAGCTGGTGGACAGATGGCCTTAAGTTCTTCTGCAAAATGTCTTGATTAACTTGGGAATTCTTTTTTCCCGTTAGCAATCCGTCCAGGCCCTGATGCAGCAAAGCAGCCCCAAACCATGATGCCCCCACCACCATACTTCACAGTTGGGAATCGGCCTAAACTGAGGAAAAAAAATTTTTTTTATATATTTTTTTGGGGATATTTATTATAGCAAAACGTAAAAAAATAATGCATTTTTTTCAAAATTGTCGCTCTATTTTTGTTTATAGCGCAAAAAATAAAAACCGCAGGGGCGATCAAATACCACCAAAAGAAAGCTCTATATGTGGGAAAAAAAGGACGTCAATTTTGTTTGGGAGCCACATTGCACGACCGCGCAATTGTCAGTTAAAGCGACGCAGTGCCGAATCGCAAAAAGGGGCCTGGTCCTTTGGCTGCAAATTGGTCCGGTCTGAAAGTGGTTAAGCAATGCAAGCAGAAAATCTATTTGTTTATCATTATAGCACTGTGACTGTATCAGTAGCAGTAAAAATTAATCAATGTCTGCTTTTACTTTATCAATGAACACCTCAACGGCAGAGCATGAGGTGAGAGGTAAAGTAGTGCTTTTAGTTCTCAAATTTAAATTCTTGATAGACAATGGTAATGATTTGGGGTTTGAAGCCTGCCGGCGGCTTCTGATACAGTCACAGTGCTATAATATTAAACAAATTGATTTTCTGCTTGCATTGCTTAAAATATATATATATATTTTTAAAGAGACCTATTATTTGCAACTTAAAGGCGCAGCGATGGGTTCCAATGTCGCACCCCCTTACGCAAATATACTTATGAATATGATTGAGACCTCATTTATTTATAATAATAAAATGTTTACTGAGCACTGTAAGGAGTGTTTCAGATTTATAGATGATATTTTGGCGGTGTGGGATGGTGACATTGGAACCCTTTCATTTTTTGATCAATATATCAATTATTTAGTCCCAGGTCTGAAATTTAATGTCTTGTACGGTAATAGGGAGATATAATTTTTAGACACATTACTGAAAATAAATGGTACGAACATAGAGAGTGATGATCAATTTATAAAAAAATACTGATCGTAATCAATTGTTACATTACAAGAGTTTTCACCCCTGTGGGGTGTTTAATTCGATACCTAGGAGCCCACTGTATAGGGTTAAAAGAATTGTTATTGATCCACAACAATGTGAAGTAAGATTAAATGAAATAGAAACCAGGCTTGTTAAGTGGGGTTATCCAGCTTCATTAGTTAAAAGGGAACATACACATTTAGCAAATAATAGGCATCACCATAGAAATGATAGGAGAATTCCATTTGTGTCGCAGTCTGTGTCCTCGGTCAGCTACACTGTAGGAGGAGGCAGATTAGCAATGTCCTCACGTTTTTTGGAAAGGGTCAGGGACTTTTTTTCCAGCAGCAGGTTGTGTTTTGCATGTAATAGGCTTCAATGGGCCCACACCAAAAAGGCAAGTGTTGCGTTTTTGATGTTTTTTGCGTTTTTCTTTTGGCTAATATGAAAGTAGGACAGTTCTGTTCATGGAGGGTGACTTAGATGCAACTTTACATTATCTGGCACTCAAAATAGCATCAAGGTCACATCAAAGTAGTGTATGAACCTTTATGTGTTCAAAGCTGCATATTAGTGTAGCACTAACCCCCGAAGGAGCTGCTGGTTTTATTTTGGCTTACTGTTACCTCACCTGCTTGCATCTCCGTCTTGGAGATCCCGTGGAAAGTGGCCCAAAGAATGGGAATTTCCAATACTTAGTCCTTTTTATGGTTATTTATTCAAAATAAAAGCAAAGTCTTTCAATAAAAAGGGTCAGAGGGTTAAGGATGAGTTCAGGCACCTGGTACTGCGGGTTTAAGATCTCTTTTTAGATCAAGAAGACAATAGTTCCACCCACTAGATCCAGCCACCACCAGATAAGCCCCTCTCACTGGACCTAGCAGTTGGTGGGGTATTTGACACAGTCTCTGCCACAGACTTGTGAATTTAAACTTAAGCGTCACTGAGAGATTTAAGGATATTTCCATACAATATCAGTCTCTTCCAGCCGAACCGGCGGTACTGTAGGTATAATGATCCGGGTTGCGTCCTTCAACTGAGTCTCCAGGCTCCTCCAGAGATACCAGCCTTGCGCATGGTCTTCTCTTCAAAGAGTCCTCCCCTGGGTCCTTCGGTTTCTGGGCCTCTCCCTTCAGATGAGACGGCACCGGACCATCCCTGGATCAGTAGGCTCCGAGATTCGCTCGGGCCTATCCTCTCAGTTGCGCCGCCACGGGCCAGCCGGCCCGAGACACATGGGGCTTCGGTCAAGAGGGACCCAATCAAGAACCAAAAAGAAAGACCCCAACAACCTGGTGCCGGTACCTTAAATACCATCTCCCAGAATTCACAGCAGGAAAACACTCCCGCTGGGCTGGTTCCGAGCAATAGGTGGCATTCAATGCATCCAGCTAGACTGCGTTTCTACTCTTGCCGGCGGTGACAGCGACACCTACGGTCAAGGAGAACCCAGTGCAACCCAGCTGAACTGGTACAGAAACCAGTAATTTTGAGAAATTAGCCTGAAGCCCAACTGTGGTGTTAACCTATAATTGTCTCTATTTCTGATTTATTAATCACAAAATATGATATGGGTTAAATGAGAGTTCTATTGAGAAGATTTGGAAGCCTGAAATATATTACCATTTATTAGAGTAACGTTTAACAGGTCTAGGTAATACACAGAAAATACAATTTATAGTTTTAAGCAAGGGAGTAAATGTTAGGTTAAAATACAAGATTACATAGAAAATATTTATAGCAAACAGACATTAATTAAAGAAGCAGGTATACCAATAAGTGCTGGGAGATGATCTGATAAATTACCTATCTTATGATTCCGGGGCCCATGGTCAGTGTTCATCTGCCTATCATTGTGTGTGTCTTGCTAATAAAGTGCCATCTCTCATTGACTTGCACAGGGCCACCCTCTCCTCCCTCCGGGCGTATCTCTTCCCCGATTGGTCAATTTCCTTATAACTTAATTTCCCATCAATAGCACCTCCTCTTTCGTATTAACAAGCTAGTGTTAATTAGGTTGAAGGCAACTTAATTAAAGAGAAGATCTTCTCGTGAATGGGGCACTTAACTATGTGCAATCATAGCTGGGTTATCCTGAACAAGTCAAAAGAAATATGCTCAGCACATAAAACACCCTTTGAGATGGATAAATAGTTGATTAGCACGGAAGAGTACAAAAGCCTTTATTAGCTAATGAATTCGGAGCCGTCCTGACTACACACAGATACCTTTTCCTGGGCCTTTGAATATTAGATTAGGTAGAACAGGGCATCTTCCCACCCCACACTTAGCATACCTAGACACAAAAGGAACTGTTAATTGGATTAGATATTCCCACGGACAAAGTCCTCCAGCCAAGTTTAACCCTTAACAGAAAAAATACTACAAGCTAAAATCATATATATATACATCTATATACACATATTCCCAGTTGCTAATGGAGATTACTCATAAACCCCTCATAATGCAACAGATGACCCCTTGTGGCAAGTTGAGACAGATGAAACGAGGCCACATTTAAGTGAGTAATTGTTTATGTCTAATCTCCATTAGTGAGTTCAGTTTCTCCCTCTGCCATCTTAGAAGTCGGCCAAGATATATCACCATGCCCGTCATAAATATCAGTACCCCACACTGCAATATAAGAAGACCTTTTATTCCCATTTCCACCCAGGTCCTAGTGGTGACTAAGCTGAAATCCCCATCATGTAAAAGTTCATTTAACCTTTTCCCTGTTTTCTCCATATCATTACTAATTTGAATTATATGGGTATCCTTCCTTGCAAGCAGATTGTGAAGGTTTACTGACAGAGTATAAATTTTTATATCAAAATGGGGTATGTAGGTTATAGGATCTGGGACATCAGGGGGACTCTCAATGATATAGTCTTCTGTTAACACTGGTATGGGGGTTACTACAGTTTCCCCAATAATAGTGTACTCATGTGGAATGAAGCAAAAATGTGGATAGGGTATTGGACACGACTGACCCCCATAGAGAAATGTCTGGTGATTGGTAACGATACAGTACAGTCCATCCATGTGGTAGGTGACTTTTGTGCTTGGTGTTCTCCATTTTGATAACTTCACTGGGCAGTTAGCTTTCATCTCCCTTGGACTGGTTTCTTGAGGGGGTTGGTGTGGACTTTCCAGTTGGGGGTCCCTTGCTACTTTGGCTGTGGGATCCGGGTCATTGCTTAGACCACAGACTGGAGTGTCAATTTCAAACACATCACAACGGCATAAGTACCTATTGTCTTTGACAGTGCAGCAGGCAGTGTGTGGTGCTTTCCATCGCCCTTGAACTTGAATGAGCATTTCGGGGAGGTGCAACCTTTCCTTGTAGACGTCATTTTCGAGGTACCCGAGGGAGTGTATGGAAGCCATCGTGTTAAAGTAGTCATCTTGTGGATGCAACACTGGCAGTGACATGGTGAAGGACACGTACATTAGGTCACGGTAGGCGCACAGTGACGGGCTCTTCTTGCAAGCAAATGGCCCTCTATGTGGGTGTGGTGTTACTATCTCTATATTTCGAATTGTGGAAACCGGCAAAGGTTTGCACTTGTCTCCAGAATGTACATTCATTCCACCACTAATATTAGTGTGAGTACAATACCATCGGGTAAGGTCTGTGTCCCTTAATATATCCGGGATTTTACCTGCTTGAATATCTTGGATGATATTAGTGACCTTGGTTAAAACAAAATTCCCATACGCAGTGCATATTACCTCTTTGCCCATACCATCCTCTCTAGCTTTCTGATTGTTTATATTTATGATGTCGTTTATTTTCTGTTGTGTCTTTTCAAACAACTGGGCAATGTCTTTCATGTTATAAACCGTAAACCTTTCCTCCTCTGCAAGCCCCTCAACACCCTACAGAACTGGTTTCAGCACTTGCCGACCCTCTTTCTGTTTAAAATTTCCGATGTGCCTGCGAATTGCTGACAAATCGGCTCGGTTCCAAATTGACATGCCAGATCCAAAAAGTCCTGGGATGGACCCAAGTATGCTGTCCAAGCCCTTTAACTTTCTGGATCTGAAAATGCCCCTGTGGAGAGCGAGGTTTGGTTCTGCAAATGGGTCCTGAGTTCAGCTTGCATGGGAGGCAATCAAATCTACCAGCAAGGAGGATTAAAACAGAGAAACATTTGTCCGGGCACATGAGCCGAATTCGGCCATGTTCCACTGGGACAAATTAAGTACCACAGGTACATGAATAAACTTAACGTTATTGAACAATATTCCAGGGATGGATGTTGCTGTTAGGCCACTAGGTGGTCCCTCTTGCAGTGATGGGCATTCCAAAGATGTTGGTTCGTAGTAGGGGATTGCAGTTGTGTTTTTGGGCAAAGTTGCAGGAGCAGGGGTGTTAGTCTTTGGAGACACATGCAAGGTAACTTTTCCTGGGATGTACTGAAGAGTGGATGCCTGTGTGTTGCTGGACAAGGGGATGGAGATAACAAAAGAATATTTCCACTCTCCGGCATCACTCAGCCGTGTTTCTTGAATCAACAAGGATCCGTTCTGAAAACTCATGACTCTATCCCGGTAGTCAGTGATATTCCCAGCACCGCCGTTAACCCAGACTAGGTTATCACTGGGACTCCACCAATATACTTGCTTCCCCACAGTCCCTTCATGGTCGCCAACTGTTAACCTATAATTGTCTCTATTTCTGATTTATTAATCACAAAATATGATATGGGTTAAATGAGAGTTCTATTGAGAAGATTTGGAAGCTTGATACCATTTATTAGAGTAACGTTTAACAGGTCTAGGTAATACACAGAAAATACAATTTATAGTTTTAAGCAAGGGAGTAAATGTTAGGTTAAAATACAAGATTACATAGAAAATATTTATAGCAAACAGACATTAATTAAAGAAGCAGGTATACCAATAAGTGCTGGGAGATGATCTGATAAATTACCTATCTTATGATTCCGGGGCCCATGGTCAGTGTTCATCTGCCTATCATTGTGTGTGTCTTGCTAATAAAGTGCCATCTCTCATTGACTTGCACAGGGCCACCCTCTCCTCCCTCCGGGCGTATCTCTTCCCCGATTGGTCAATTTCCTTATAACTTAATTTCCCATCAATAGCACCTCCTCTTTCGTATTAACAAGCTAGTGTTAATTAGGTTGATTAGGTTAATTAACTTAATTAAAGAGAAGATCTTCTCGTGAATGGGGCACTTAACTATGTGCAATCATAGCTGGGTTATCCTGAACAAGTCAAAAGAAATATGCTCAGCACATAAAACACCCTTTGAGATGGATAAATAGTTGATTAGCACGGAAGAGTACAAAAGCCTTTATTAGCTAATGAATTCGGAGCCGTCCTGACTACACACAGATAACTTTTCCTGGGCCTTTGAATATTAGATTATGTAGAACAGGGCATCTTCCCACCCCACACTTAGCATACCTAGACACAAAAGGAACTGTTAATTGGATTAGATATTCCCACGGACAAAGTCCTCCAGCCAAGTTTAACCCTTAACAGAAAAAATACTACAAGCTAAAATCATATATATACATCTATATACACATATTCCCAGTTGCTAATGGAGATTACTCATAAACCCCTCATAATGCAACAGTGGCCTCCGGCAACTTAATTTTGAAAAATAATAGCGTCTGCTCATTAAGAGCTGGCGCTGCATTAGCATCAGGGTAAGAGCTAGGGTTAAAGTTAAGGGCTAGGGTTAGATTTAGAGTTAGGGCTAGAGTTAAGTGTTAGGGTTATTAAGGGTTAGAGTTAATGGTTAGGGTTAGAGTTAGGGTTAGGGATAGAGTTAGGGTTAAGGGTTAGGTTTAGAGTAAGGGATAGGGTAAGAGTAATGGTTAGAGTAAGGTTAGGGTTAGTGGTAATTGTTAGGATTAGAATGCTAACCCTAACTATTACTGCTAACCCTAATTTTAATCCTAACCCTTAACCCTAGCCCTTAACCCTAAAATGTGACTTTGGACACATGAAGGTTCCTGTGCTACTTTGATGCGACTCTAGTGCCGGAGTGTAAAGTCACATCAATGTCACATCAAAGTTGCACTACATGAACAGAACTGTCACACTTTCTTATTAGCCAAAAAAAAGCAAAATGCATCAAAAATAAATGTTCAAAAACACCAAACGTGCCTGAAAAATGCATAAACCACAAACTGCATGAATGTTAATACAGCGGGAGTCTGTCTGGGATTACATAAAGATACAGAAGGACTGGGGCAGCCTACATCCACAGTAGATTTGTGATAGTGGTAGTTCTCCAAGATGTTTGGAACAACCTGCCTGCCAAGTCCTCTCAAACTGTGTGCAAGTGTACCTAGAAGAACTGATACTGATTTTAAGCCAAAGGATAGTCACACCAAATACTGATTTGATTTAGATTTTTTTTCTATTCACTGCATTCTTACAAAACAGCATTTCTTCATACCTGTCTAAAACTTTTGCACAGCACCATGATGATATGATGATTGAGCAATGGTAGCCTACATAATTTCATACTTTAAATGTAATGACTCAAATATTTTTTTATCATGATCTGAAATAAAGAGGCAAAGATCTATCTAGTCAGTTGTAAACCGTAGACGTCAGTGCATTTATGATCCAAAGATATCTGAAAATGTATTGCCAAATAATGTAATATGTGAATTTACCCAAAACTGATTTTATTAATTTTGGCTGGCTGGTCAGTTAGCTGAATCACTTTCTATTTTCTATAGCTCAAGAGGATTTCTGCATACATTTTCTCAGGTCAGTCCACCTGCTGTAATCTTTAAGTGGGACATCAAACAGGCAAACTGGTCCATTTGTGCAAAATTAGAAATGCCCACAAATAATTGAATGCTATCTTCAACAACAAAGTAACATTTTCAAACTGAAACTCTATCTATTGTTTTTCTTTTGCTTTTGATGTAGTTCATGTTTGATATAGGTTAGACCCCCGTTCATTTAACAAGACAGCAGATGAGCAAAATCTCTACTCCTCTCGCAGACAGCGCTAAAAGTATATTTATCAGAGGGGGGAGGGTTAGAACTTCTGTCTGTTTTTTTTTTTTTTTTCTCAGTCCTCATTAAGGAGATTCTTATGCTGTTACTGTGAAGAAAATAACAGAAATCTCTAGGGGGATACAGAAAGCAACCATTTACCACCCTTTACCACCATATTCAAAACACTAGAAATTTTTTTTTTCTTGTGAGTTCCACTTTAACTGGCAGTTGGCTGATTTTGAAAAGACTATCTTTTTGAAAATCATGAAGTATACACTGTGTAATTACTGGTATACTGTAATACATTGAAAAGTTTACAGTAATACACTAAAATGGTATTATTCGTTTTGCTTGGTGCACTGAAATTCAGAAACTATTTTCTTGTCATACCAGGTTTGGTCGCAGACCTTTGAACATATGGTCAAACCTTCAGATGTTTGTGAGCGGAATATGTGCAGCCTTTGCTCCCAATTACATCACATACTGTGTGTTCAGATTCCTGACTGGAGCAGCTCTCTCGGGTATTGTTCTCAACTCATATTCTCTGAGTAAGTATTTTGTTTATGATAATACTACTGTATCAATATGGGTGTCCAACAATCTTGGACACCTTTTTCATGAAGTGACACATAGTACGCAGCTGGTGTCCGGTGCAATGTGGTGGACAACTGCAGTGCCAATGCACTGATTGCAGCACATTGCACTGTTCCTTTTTTGTTTTAAATACATTTTCTTAACATGTCCCACATAGTGACGTTTCATAAAATTCTACTGGCCACCATGCAGCGTGAGGCAGTAGATTGCCTCACGCTGTACAGTGGTGGAAAAAAATACGACCTGCTGTACTTTTTTTTCAACGCATATGGCCTGCACACCACTGTGGTGCAGTGGAGTGAATTAGGCACATAGGAGACAAAGCATTTTGCCTTGCCTTGCAGAGGTGGAATAGCCACCCAACACAGTCCCACTGCACCTGATGTGAATGGGCCCTTGGCCTCACCCAATTGGGGAAGATCTGCTCTTCCTCCTTCTCCTCAATGGCGTATCATCCATGGGTGCAGGGACTGTTCACAGAACATGGGCCCGGGGGGGGGGGGGGGGGGGGGGGGCACCGTGACCCACAATGCACTCATGTATGATCCCCTGGTTGAGAGTCGGTGGGTGATCGTGTGGCGGGGGGGACAGTTACAAGCACCGATCTCCCTATAGCTTTCAATGAAGCAGCTGACATATTTTTTTATCACTGCCTAGGGCAAACTTTTGACATTGCACGTGGGCCCACTGATTTCATGATATGCCCCTGCTCCTATCCCTTTACATTTGCCACATATGTGTTTGGCCCCCCTCCTTCCCCCACAGCCTTTAGGGACACACCACAGGTCCCAGAAAGCTGCAGGGCCTTTCAGATGGCACAGCGCAGCTTGCACATGTGCAGTGAGCAGCTGGCTGTGAAGCCTCAAGTGGCCACAGCTGGCTGCCTACAGTTAGTATGCCAGTGCTGGCGGCTGAAGGATGGTGAAGCAACAAGCCGGGTGAGGACAGTGATCCAGGGATAGGCAAGTGTCTGTTTATTAAAAATCAAATATGACTAAAGAACCTCTTTAAAGGGAATGCTACACTAGTGATCCTGTTTCTGGCAGGGGCAGCATCTCTAAAGAATGGAGTTGGATGATAATGTTTATAACCTTATCAATGTGAGTCAATCGTTTATGTGAATGCTTGGCAATGGCATATGTACATGCTGCTTTCTGCTTTGCTGTAAGTGATCTTCCTGTTCTCTCTTACAATTTATGGCTATAGGTCTACTCCCACACTAAAATCAATTCACTCCTTATGTGGATGATATTTTATTTCAACAATTGCTAATCAGGAAGGGGAGATTGCAATGAAATATGGAGCTTCCTCTATAGTAGCTGAACTATAATTGTATGTATTTATTATGTTTAAAAATATATATCTACATATAACAGCAAGAGTGTGAAAATAAAAGCCATGAAAGCCACAGCACAATTTATTTAATATTAATACTGCAGAAATAACTCAAAATATGTATTTACTGAAAATACATTATACAGTCTCTTTAATTATGGATGCTCACAGAATTGGCCTTGCTTACCATATAACACTTCAATTTCTCTATAGTTGTGGAGTGGATCCCCACAGAAACACGAGCTTTCACCAGCACAGCCACTGGATACTGTTACACCGTGGGCCAACTGGTCCTGGTGGTATTGGCTTATCTAATTCAGGACTGGCGCATGTTACAGTTGGCTGCATCCGTTCCTTTCTTCATCTACTTTTTATATTCATGGTAATTTTTCTATTTATGCTTTCATATTACTTACAAATTCATGTTTCTTATGATATATGTGTGATTACATAGCATTTACCATTAGAGCATTGGAAGGCTCTAGAAATATTTGCATTAAAATGATTACTTAATTCTAAGTAGAAGATTCACATATTAGAACAACACATTATTTTGGTAGGTATCAGGGATAATTCCAATTTACTGTTCCAAAACACTTTTTCTATCAGTAGTAGTCAACTCTATAGCAGGCTACAAACTAGGGTTGTCCCGATGCCACTTTTTTAAGACCGAGTACAAGTACCAATACTTTTTTTCAAGTACTCGCCGATACCGATTACCGATACTTTTTTTAATGTCATGTGTCAGTTTGACTGATGGGGACTGATAGGTGGCACTTATGGAATCTCTCTTATGTCTCTCTCTGATGTCCCTCTCTCTCTGATGTCCCTCTCTCTCTGACGTCTCTCTCTCTGATCGCTCTCTCTCTGATCGATCTCTCTCTCTGATCGCTCTCTTGTATGTATTTCTCTCTCTCTGTTGTCTCTCTCTCTGTTGTCTCTCTCTCTGATGTCTCTCTCTCTGATGTCTCTCTCTCGCTGATGTCCCTCTCTCTCTGATGTCCCTCTCTCTCTGATCGCTCTCTCTCTCTCTCTGATCGCTCTCTTGTATGTATTTCTCTCTCTCTGTTGTCTCTTTCTCTGATGTCTCTCTCTCTCTCTCTCTGATTTCTCTCTCTCTCTGATGTCCCTCTCTCTGATGTCCCTCTCTCTGATGTCCCTCTATCTGATGTCTCTTTCTCTCTGATCGCTCTCTTGTATGTATTTCTCTCTCTGTTGTCTCTTTCTCTGATGTCTCTCTCTCTCTATGACTTCTCTCTCTCTCTGGTGTCCCTCTCTCTGATGTCCCTTTCTCTCTGATGTCTCTTTCTCTCTGATGTCTCTTTCTCTCTGATCGCTCTCTTGTATGTATTTCTCTATCTCTCTGTTGTCTTTCTCTGATGTCTCTCTCTCTCTCTCTGATGTCTCTCTCTCTGATGTCTCTCTCTCTCTCTGATGTTTCTCTCTCTCTGATTTCTCTCTCTCTCTGATGTCTCTCTGTTGTCTCTTTCTCTGATGTCTCCCTCTCTCTGTTGTCTTTCTCTGTCTCTCTGATGTGTCTCTCTGTCTCAGGTACAGGGCAGCAGAAGACACGCCCCCTTCACACAGGCCCCCGTGTAATGTGTCTCATTACACAGGCTGACTCCGCCCACCCACCAGCTCACTCCGGCCGCCCTCCAGCTGACTCCGCCCGCCCTCTCCGCCCACCAGCTCACTCCGGCCGCCCTCTCCACCCACCAGCTCACTCCGGCCGCCCTCCAGTTGACTCCGCCCGCCCTCTCCACCCACCAGCTCACTCCGGCCATATCTTCATATTATTCCAATTTGAAGACATGGTGGAAATAAGTATAAATAATCCATTCCACTTAGCTTAGGAACTACTCTCTGAAATTTTATGGAAGGTCTCCATGTTCAGAAATGGTAAAGCTTCCAGCCTTAACTTACGTTGAGGTGGGCCCCATTCCGAGGGAGTAATATGTGAATAGTCCCAAACAGTGGTATAATCACTCTAATTACTACATTTCCTGGTACACAGTTCACATCTTTATCCCAATTTCCCAGATGAATGCTCTCCTACTCAGGTATAGGCCACCTTAACCGCTTGTCGACTGCCTCAAGCAGATATACTTCGGCAGATGGACATGGCTGCGCAAAACCCCATACAGGTACGTCCCCTTTAAGAGCAGCCAGAGGGTGGTTGTGATCCCAACCATGACACTACCTGCCTGGAGTTTGCATGTTCTCCATGTGCCTGCATTTGTTTCCTCCTGGTACTCCTGTTTCCTCCCAGACTCCAAAGACATGCTGGTAGGTTAATTGTATGATGTTTGAATTTGCCCTAGTGTATGTATGAATGTGAGCTAGGGAACTTAGATTGTAAGCTTCTTGAGGGCAGGTACTGACGTAAATGTACAATGTATATAAGTGGCGACTGGTTCTTAAAATTTTGGGGGGGGGGGGGGGGGCATAGACAAACTGAACAATTCTGAAAAAAAAAACATCAATTGCAGCCTCACTGTGCCCATCAAACGCAGTCACTGTGCCATCAAACACAGCCACTGTGCCATCAAACACAGCCACTGTGCCCATCAATCGCAGCCACTGTGCCCATCAATCGCAGACACTGTGCCCATCAATCGGAGCAACTTTGCCATCAATTGCTGCCACTGTGCCATCAAACGCAGCCACTGTGCCATCAAACACAGCCACTGTGCCCATCAAAACGCAGCCACTGTGCCCATCAAATGCTGCCACTGTGCCCATCAAATGCTGTCAGTGTGCCCCATAAAATGCCTCCACTGTGCACCATCAAATGCTGCCACTGTGCCCCATCAAATGCTGCCACTGTGCCCTATCAAACGCAGCCACTGTGCCCATTAAACGCAGCCACTGTGCCCATAAAATGCAGCCACTGTGCCCATCAAATGCTGCCACTGTGACCCATCAAATGCTGCCACTGTGTCCTATCAAATAGTGCCACTGTCTCCCATCAAATGCTGCCACTGTGATCCATCAAATGCTGCCACTGTGTCCTATCAAATAGTGCCACTGTCTCCCATCAAATGCTGTCACTGTGCCCATCAAATGCTGCCACTGTGCCCATCAAATGCTGCCACTGTGTCCATCAAATAGTGCCAATGTGTCCATCAAATAGTGCCACTGTGCCCCATCAAATGCTGCCACTGGGCCCATCAAAGAGTGCCACTGTGCCCCATCAAACGCTGCCACTGTGCCCCATCAAATGCTGCCACTCTGACCCCCCCCGCCAGCTCGCTGTCTGCCTGGCACTTACTCTGTTTCAGTGGCAGGTCAGGCATGCGGGTGACGGCGGGGAGCGGTGGGACCTTGCAGCCGGTCAGACAGTGGCTCCTGTGTTCTCCATGCATCTCCTCCCCTCTTCCTGATAGGCGTCCAATCTCAACGCCTGTCCTTTCAGCCAATCAGGTGACGGGTAACAGACCCACGCACCTGATTGGCATAGAGGCGGTTCGGTGTTAGGAAAGAGAATATGGAGAGAGTTTTTGTCAGAACACCGGCTCTCCCCCGCCCGCTGTACGGGATGTATGAGGAGGGAGGAGGAGGTGGGTTAGATCAGCTTCACCTCCTCCCCATGTCCCCCTGTGCCGCCCACAACCCCCCAGCATGTGGCCAATCTGTGCTGGGAAGCGGTTGTGTGGGTGGGAGATTTTAAAGCAGCCAGCGAGCCTGATGTCTGCCTGAGCCTCTGGGCTGAGGAACAACCAGCCTGGGGTAAGTGAGCGTTCCTTCCTGACATGTCCCATAGCGTTCCCTCCTTCCATGTCGCATACTGTTCCCTCCTTTCATGTTCCATGTATTGGAAGTCATTTTTTAAATGATTGTGTTGAAGTTTATATGTATCCCTGAGACTCCCGCTTGTGGTACAGTAACCAAAGCATACTTTTATATTTACAAGGAAGCCCAGGGTTTGTTTAACAATTGCCATCAAGCCCCTCCTACTATCATGTTTGACCCCACCCACTTTTTGCCACAGGTCCCTCTCTCCCTAAAATGTCCCTCATTCTCATTTTCAAAAGTTGGGAGGAAGGTAATAGTACTCGATAGCATTTCACAACTGTGTTACTAGTTGCACTAGTTGCCACCTTGTGGCACTAGGTCTGTAAAATAGCTTATCTTGAATGATGCTGAGAAGCAAAAAGAAGAGTTTTATTAAAAAGCTGTAATAAAATAACTCATGTTGTCCGAGAGCCCAATGTTACAACTTAATGAGGATAATCATGATAATGTCACTATTTGGCCCTCAGGTGGCTTCCTGAATCCTGTCGCTGGCTTGTTCTTGGCGGGAAATATGAACAGGCCATTAAAGACCTGAAGAAAGTAGCAAGAATTAATAGAAAAACAGAGGAGGGAGAAAAACTTACCATGCAGGTATGTATTGAGATGCAACCACCTATTCTTCACTTTTTCGACTGATCTGAATTCGAATCGTTCCAAAAATCTGGAATTTGTTAAATTCGTTGCTATTTCATTAAAAAATTAGCATACACTTGAATCTCAAAAAAATAAATAAAAAATTGTTCAAATTCACATTCGAGCTGAAACAAATAGCACATGTCTACCAGGGATCTTCTAAGTGATCTTCTCATACAATTACACTCTGTGGTGCAAAATATCCACTATGTGACAACCAATTCTGCTCACCTTAACAATATGATGTCTTTGATGATAGAAAGTCTACAAAGCTTGATCCCCATAAAAGGCTAAATACTCTGGTTAGATTTCCTTAGCAGTATAACATCTTTCCTGGTAGAGGTCTGCATCCCATAAAGGGTTAAGACTTTCATTATGCTATGAACCAAACATAAGTAAAAGAATTGCATTAAAAATGGATTAAAAACACTTAGTAACAACCAAGAG
This sequence comes from Lithobates sylvaticus, assembly GCA_028564925.1. Classification (NCBI taxonomy): domain Eukaryota; kingdom Metazoa; phylum Chordata; class Amphibia; order Anura; family Ranidae; genus Lithobates; species Lithobates sylvaticus. The sequence continues at coordinate 105,141,706 of CM053034.1, read as the reverse complement.
CAAAAGAGCATCACAGATCAGAACCCACTGTATAAAGTAACAGGAGAGTAATACAGCCTTAAAGGTTACCAGGCTAGAGATCCTTGTTGGTGATACTCAGCTTACTCCCAGTCAGTGTGTTGATGTCATTGGCAAAGGCTCCACCTGACACGTTACGTCCATAGGGAACTCATCTGAGGGTTGGAGACCCGATGATGTCAGCACACTAATATAGACAAGCCCACATAGGTTTGCTATGGAAACTGTACACAATGCCGACCATGTCACCATGTACCAAACTGGAACTCCTGCCACTGACTGATAATCAGTAGTATGCCCTCTAGCATGCAATCAAGCTTGCAAAAAACTACAATTTAAGCCCACAGATGTATAAATTATTAAAAACATATATGTAAAATGACTCGATTTAACTAAAACCTCCATAAAAGAGACTATGGAATTCATTCCTTAACCACTTCAATACAGTGCGCTCTCACCCCCTTCCTCCCCATACCAATTTTCAGCTTTCATCGCTCTCAGACTTTGAATAACAATTGCTCAGTCACCCAAACAAATCTTTTATCATTTTTTTCAAACAAATAGAGCTTTCTTTTGGTGGTATTTGATAACCACTCTGCTTTTTATTTTTTTGATATAAGCGAAAAAAGAGCAATATTGAAAAAAAAAAAAAAAAAAAAAAAAACTTTTTTTAGTTTAGTTTGCAAATAAATATTTTTTCGAAAATGTCAGGACAGTACAAATACCCTCAAAATTACCCCTTTTTGGAAAGTAGACAGTCCAAGGTATTTAGTAAGAGGCATGGTGTGTTTTTTGAAGTTGTAATTTTTTTTGCCACAATTCTTGGGAAAATTAAAATATATTTATTTTTTTCTTTACATAAAATTGTCATATTAACAATTTATTTCTTACACACAGCATAGGCATAATTGCAATTACACCCCAAAACACATTTTGCTCTGATTATTGCGATACCACATGTGTGAGACTTTTTCACAGCCTGGCCATATACAGAGGTTTAACATCCAAGTAGTACCTCCAGGCGTTCTAAGGACATAAATTTCACATCAAATTTTCTGACTACCTATGACATTTTTGAAGGCCCTGGAGCACTAGGACAATGGAAACGCAAAAAAAATGACCCCATTTTGGAAAGCAAACAGCCCAAGGTATATTCTATGAGGCATTATGAGTCTTTTGAACATGTCATTTTTTTCCACAAATTTTTGAAAAATGTGCAATGAAAATAAAAACATTTTTTTACACAAAGTTGGAAATTCATAAGATATTTCTAACACATAGCATGTACATAGAAAAAATTACGCCCAAAAATACATTCTGCTACTCCTCCTAAGTATGGCAATACCACATGTGTGAGACTTTTATACAGCCTGGCCACATAGAGAGGATCAACATCCTAGTAGCACCTTCAGTCGTTCTAGGAGCATAAATTACACATATAAGTTTCTGACTACCTTGAAGTACTGAAGACTTTTGAAGGTTCTGGAGCACCGGGACAATGGAAACTCACACAAAATGACCCCATTTTAGAAAGAAGACACCCCAACATATATTCTATGAGGCATTATAAATATTTTAACCACTTGCCACCCAGGCCAATTCTGTCATGTAAAAATCATAATTTTTTTGAAATTACATAGAACCCCCAAACATTATATATGTTTTTTTAGCAAAGACCCTAGAGAATACAATGGCAGTGGTTGCAACTTTTTATCTCTCACGGTATTTGCGCAGGAAGTTTTCGACCATGTTTTTTTGGTAAGGAAACAGTTTTGTGCTTTAAAAAAAAAAAAAACAGTAAAGCTAGCCCAATGTTTTTGCATATTGTGAAAGATTTAGTTACAATTTAGTTTAAAATTGCACACGCTCGTGGAATGGTGCCAAAATTCAGTACTTAAAAATCCCCATAGGCGACGCTTGAATTTTTTTTACTGGTTACATGTTTTGAGTTAAAGAGGAGGTCTAGGGACAAAATGATTTCTCTCGCTCCAACGTTCGCGTCGATTCCTCACATGTATAGTTTGAACACCGTTTTCATATGTGGGCGGGACTTACATATGCGTTCGCTTCTGCGTGCGAGCCAGGGGACAGGGGAGCTTAAATAATTATTGTTAATTATACTTTCTTTTTTTTATTAGACACTTAGACACTTATATAGACACTTTTTTGAAAAAAAATATATATTTTTATCACTTTTATTCCTATTACAAGGAATGTAAACATCCCTTGTAATATGAATATGGCATAACAGGTCCTCTTTATAGTCAATAAGACCCCACAGCTCACCACGAGGCTAGGAAGCCTGAAAAAAAAAAAAAAGATCACCGCTTTCTAGCCGAAGCAGCGCCGTTTTTTTTAATGCAGAGGTCGGGGGTGACGTCATAACATCGCGCCCGGCCTCTGACGACGATCATAGAGACTCCGGCGACCATAGAGACTCCGGCCACCATCGTGTCCGCCGGAAATCTCTATGATCAACATCCGGGGCCGGCAATCCTCTGTCCGACTCACCGATCGCATCGGTGAGTCGGTAGAAGCACCGGAGGGTGGCAGGAGGGGGGGCGTCCCCTCTCGCCTTCCGTAATAATGATCAAGCGGTGGAACAGCCGCTATGATCATTCTTATGGTGTAGAGAATACCCAGCTGAAAATGGCAATATCTGAATGATGTCTGTAGCTACAGGCATCATTCAGATATACCCGCCCAAAGTCCGTCACGTCATATGGACGTTGGGCAGGCGCGAGGCGGTTAAACATGTAATTTTTTCCACATGTTTTTAAATGTGGAAAAAAAATGAAAACATTTTGTTTTACACAAAGTTGTAAATTTATAAAATATTTCTAACACATAGCATGTACATAGCAAAAATGACAACCCAAAATACATTCTGCTACTCCTCCTGAGTATGACAATACCACTTGTGAGACTTTTACACAGCCTAGCCACATAGAAAGGCTTAACATCCAAGTAGCACCTTCAGGCATTCTAGAAGCATAAAATTACACATATAATTACACATATAATTTTCTGAGTACCCATCACACATTTGAAGGCCCTGGAGTACCAGGACAATGGAAATGCTCACAAAATGACCCCAGTGATATGGTTGGTTGAGGCAGCAGGAAAATAATCAGCACAGTAATTGAAAATGGGGAAATGGCAGTCTGTTAGAAATATGGGCTAATAGTTTACGGAAGTGTGATAACGTCTGAAGTATTCTCCGATGCATAGGCCAGGTTGGGAGGGACACTGGGGACAATAAATTATGGTGTCTTTCCTAACCCCTTTGTTACACACCCATACGGTTTCTGATGGTGGAATATTGTCAGGGAAATGGCGCTCATGAAGTCTGCTGACACAAATCAGAGGGAATGCTTTCTGGGGGGAACCTTGCTGATAGATCAGGCAGTGACAATATCCTCGATAAATTTGGGGAAGCTGTTATGTATTTTCGTTGACTTTTGATAGGTGACATATGCGCTATAAATGGTCAATTGGAAAAAGTAAACTGCAACTTTTTTATACCAGCAGAGGGAAAAATAGAAAAAATTGCGCATTAAAAATGTTAAGCTGCCAACACTCCACTAGACATATAGTGCAAAAAAACATATAAATCAATAATGTGGCGCTCCAAATGTGAACAAATTTTTTTTTTTTAAATCATATCGGAATGGGGACCTATGAAGTCCAAAGTGTTATTGAATATATGATAAATAAACAGTCAATAAAGTGAAAATAGTAAGAAAATTAGAAAAAAATCATAAAAAAGAATAAAAAGGAACACTGTTAAAAATAAATAAACAATAAATGACATTTATATGTATGTTTATTTGTTTATAAGTGCTGCATAATTTTCTCTTTCTTGTCCAAGGGACAAGCCTCGTCCCGATCGCCACGCTGGAGGGAGGAGATATCCCTGCGGGCATCATATTACTACAATGGGGAAGTGGTTAAAAACAAAAATAGTGGCTAATAAAAATAAAAATATTAATAATGAGATCCTACATACATCGATAGAAATAAAATATAAAAATTACATGAAAAAGAATGCTAAAAGGACTAATAATAAAAACCCTACCATTACTCACGAATACCCACTGACAGTGGGTAAAAACCAAAAGGTTGAAAACTGGGCTATTTCCACTATTCCCAGACACCCTAGAGGTCACCAATAAAAAAATTAAGATTGAATTCTGTTAGGACTTCTGAGGGGCTGGACTTTGATCGCATATATCCATCTGGACTCCATTCTGCGCAACTATCTAATAATATTGCCTCTCCTCCAAAATTTTTCAACCTTTTCTACCCCACCCAGCATTGAATTTCACTTGGGTCCCTATTGTGACGTATTCCAAAATGTTTGGATACACTATGTTTCCTCTAACCTTTTTAATATTACAAACACGTTCCCACAAGTGGACTGTTAATGCCCTAGACGTGCATCCCACATATTGCATTTCACAGGGAAATTCCAGCATGTACATCACACCTTCTGTGGTGCATGAGTTTTCTGTGTGGCAAAAGCAACTAATTATTTTCTTCTCTTGAGTTTCCCTTAACCATAAAATAGATCCTACATCTTTCACAAAAATAGAAACCAGCCTCAGTGAAAAATGTTAATCCCCCTTTACAAGGAGGGTCAGTTTTACTTTTGACTAATTTCTCTTTAGGATTTTATAATCCTACATTTCTTTAGGATTAAGTGCTCTACTATAGACACATTTAGGCAAATCAGGTAGCACTGGGTCCAAATATTTGTTTTTCAGGATTCTCCAATGCTTTTTAACTATATTCTCTGTTTTCCTTTACAGCATGTTATAATCCAGAATCAGTATTCTATTACAAAAAGTTATCCGTCACCGTCACCTTATCTCTGATTAACTGACCTTTCTCCTTTTTTTAATCTCCTTAGTTATGAACCCTTTTGTGTATCTTTTCTGTATGAACTTTACCCTAATGATTTCCAATTGTTGTACAAAATCCTCTTTGACCATACATTTCTGATGCAGCCTCATGAGTGCTCCTCTAGGCACATTGGACAACCATGAGGCATGGTGGCAACTGTCAGAAGGAATACAGCTATTGCGATCAGTCAGTTTAGGGAAGATTTGTCAAAAATTCTCCTTTATCTATCAAAATCATAAGATCAAAAAAAAACAATACTGTTTTATCGTTGTTCCAAAATAGGACAATATTTTTTTTAAACTGTCCTGATTCCCCTCCCATATAATAAACATATCACCAATATATCTCTATATCTCTAAATGTTTCTTGTCTTGCCTTTAAAACGTTTTCTGACTCCCACATTGACATAAATAAATTAGCAACACTCGGGGCAAATCTCGCCCCCATGGCTACACCTGTTACCTGATGAAAAAAGTTTTGTCATACCAAAAATAGTTATGCTGGAGACAAAACAAAAGACATTCCAACAAAAACGTTTTAGTTTCTTTGGAAGTGATGTTCTTCCTAAGGCCAGGGCCGTCTTTACTGCAGGACAAACGGGGCAGCTGCCCAGGGCCCTGTCACTGTTTGGAGCCCAAAGCAGAGCTGCCCGTTAAGCCTGCATACTGCCTGCAAATCGGCACATCAGTGCTGAAAATCCCCAAATAAAGACAGTCTGTCACTGTCATCGGTGGCGCGCGCACACTGCAGCAGTGCCAGTGCTGCATTTTCTCGATCAAGGAGCGGGCCGTGGGTGGGGGGGCCTTGAGCTCCACTGATGCTCTGGCCCCGCACCTTGCTATGCAGTGTACCTGATTGGAGGAGCTGAGGCTCGTTAGCAGGAGTCAGACCGCGGCGCGGAGTGGAGTGCTGCTTGGTGCCTGGTCAAGTGAAACTAGCAGTGTTTGTGGACAATTGATCGGAGCTGAGCCATGTGTAAAATAGTAGAAAGTTTAAAAACCCTGACCAGACCTGCAGTCCAGGCTGAGTGAGGCTGTGGCTGTATTTTATATTACAAAGCACACAGCATAATTTACAGCACATGGCATTACTGTCTGTATTTAACTGCTTGATGGGCTTAATTTGGGCCTGGCTGGTTCACATGTATGTGTTTTGGTGGCTCAAATTTGCGCCGGCACAGCAGAACATTCATTTGAATGGGCTGCCATGCCTGCGTTTTCTGCAAAAAAAGGTGCATGCATCATGTAATAGGCTGTGCACACCTATGCCCATCAAGCAATGAAATACAGCACTGTCTGTCCATTCTGCTTTTGAACCATGTGACTTACCTGCAGTTCCTGCATCGGCAAACTTGCTGCATTTTTAGATGTTTAGGCCACGCTTTTAAAAACATGGTGCGTTTGTGAGTGCAGGAACTGCAGGTAAGTCACATGGTGCAAAAGCAGAATGGATTTGAAGGCCACTGCAATTGTATGCTGCATGCACCTTTTTTTCTGCAGGAAATGCAGGCATGGCAGCCCATTTAAAGGAATGGGCTGCTGTGCCTGTGCAAATGTGCGCCGCCAAAACACATACATGTGAATGTGTGATGTGACAATGGCTGCAATGTAATTGGGCTGCTGACTGCTGACAACAATATGTTCTTTATTTCTGGGGATATGTGTGTGCATGCTGTTAGAACAGCATTGCAGTATCACATCTGGGGGGTGTCTATAGGTAGCCTGTGAAGGAGGGCAGGTTTCCTGTGCTTAGAACTTTCCCTGCAAAAAAGTGTCATTTTTGCAGGAAGAAAGCTATTTAAATCACTCGCGGCTAATGAATTGATGGCTCCTGTAACACAGAGAGCTGTCATTCATTAATAAAAAACAAAAAAAAAAGCGTAGGGGTCCCCCCAAATTCAATAACCAGGCCCTTCAGGTCTGGGATGGATATTAAGGGGGATCCCAGCCAAAAAAAAAAAAAAAATGGCGTAGGGTCCCCCTCAAAATCCATACCAGACCCTTGAGGTCTGGTATGGATTTTAAGGGGAACCCTAGCCAAAAAAATGGCGTGGGGTCCCCCTCAAAATCCATACCAGACCCTTATCCGAGCACGCAACCTGGCAGGCCGCAGGAAAAGAGGGGGGACGAGAGCGGCCCCCCCTCTCGCCTGAACCGTACCAGGCCACATGCCCTCAACATTGGGAGGATGCTTTGGGGGTCTAAGACCCCAAAAGCACCTTGTCCCCATGTTGATTAGGACAAGGGCCTCTTCCCCACAACCCTGGCCGGTGGTTGTGGGGGTCTGCGGGCGGGGGGCTTATCGGAATCTGGAAGCCCCCTTTAACAAGGGGACCCCCAGATCCCGGCCCCCCCCCTGTGTGAAATGGTAAGGGGGTACAAAAGTACCCCTACCATTTCACCAAAAAAGTGGCAAAAATGGTAAAAAGGACAGGAGACAGTCTTTGACAATTCCTTTATTAAAATCTTCTTTCTTCTTTCTTCATCCTTCGGTTTCTTCATCTTCTCCTTCCTTCATCTTCTTCCATCTTCTTCTTCCATTTTCTTCTTCCTCCGATCCGCTTCTTCTTGCGCTGGTCTTCTCGTCCTTCTCGTCCGGCATCTTCTTCCGTCGGCGTCGGCGTCGGTGTCTCTGTCTCTTCTTGGGCCGCTCCGCGCAATGGGAGGCTCCCGCTGTGTGAGGCTCCGCTCCGTCTGACAGGTCTTTTATAATGGAGGGCACCTGGTGACCCCGCCCCCTCTGACGCACAGGGACGTCATGGGGAATTCCATGATGGCTTTCCCCATGATGTCAGAGGGGGGCGGGGTCACCAGGTGCCCTCCGTTTTAAAAGACCTGTCAGATGGAGCGGAGCCTCACACAGCGGGAGCCTCCCCATTGCGCGGAGCGGCCCAAGAAGACACCGACACCGACGCCGACGCCGACGGAAGAAGATGCCGGACGAGAAGGACGAGAAGACCAGCGCAAGAAGAAGCGGATCGGAGGAAGAAGAAAATGGAAGAAGAAGATGGAAGAAGATGAAGGAAGGAGAAGATGAAGAATCCGAAGGATGAAGAAAGAAGAAAGAAGATTTTAATAAAGGAATTGTCAAAGACTGTCTCCTGTCCTTTTTACCATTTTTGCCACTTTTTTGGTGAAATGGTAGGGGTACTTTTGTACCCCCTTACCATTTCACACAGGGGGGGGCCGGGATCTGGGGGTCCCCTTGTTAAAGGGGGCTTCCAGATTCCGATAAGCCCCCCGCCCGCAGACCCCCACAACCACCGGCCAGGGTTGTGGGGAAGAGGCCCTTGTCCTAATCAACATGGGGACAAGGTGCTTTTGGGGTCTTAGACCCCCAAAGCATCCTCCCAATGTTGAGGGCATGTGGCCTGGTACGGTTCAGGCGAGAGGGGGGGCCGCTCTCGTCCCCCCCTCTTTTCCTGCGGCCTGCCAGGTTGCGTGCTCGGATAAGGGTCTGGTATGGATTTTGAGGGGGACCCCACGCCATTTTTTTTGGCTAGGGTTCCCCTTAAAATCCATACAGACCTCAAGGGTCTGGTATGGATTTTGAGGGGGACCCTACGCCATTTTTTTTTTTTTTTTTTTGGCTGGGATCCCCTTAATATCCATCCCAGACCTGAAGGGCCTGGTTATTGAATAGGGTTCTAAAGCTCGCACGGACTTTAGGTCCGTTCGCGGGTTCTGGTGCGAGCCGAAGGGGGGGTGTTCGGCTCATCCTTAGCTGTGATGTGTAAAGGGGCAATATGACATGAAGGGGACTCTAATGTAATGGGGCACTGTGATGTGTAAAGGGGCACTATAATGTAAAAATATCTGCAATGTAATTGGGTGCTGTGATGTGAAGAGGCTGCAATGTAATGGCGTGCTGTAACATGAAAGGGAATGGAGGTCACCATGGGACTGCTGTGAAGGGGGTCTGCAACGTTTTTTTTAGATAATTCTATGTGTGTGTCTGTTTTTTGAGATGTTGGGGTGAAGAGAAAAATTGCATTGGGGGGGGGGGGGGCAGGGACCCTGTATAAGAGCTGTCACAGGAGGGTCCTCACACAGGACACATGGCAGGCATGCCAGCTTGCTGTTTGTAGTAGGGGAAACATGGTTGCACAGATTGTGTTTTTTGATTATGTTACTAAAGAAGTAACGATTGTTCTAACAGTTTGGAGCTGTTGTGAACTCTCAGGATTTTATGTAATCAGATCTTCATTTAAATCATAATGATAAAAAAGGTACAGTGCTATATTAAAAATACTTACACTACTATTATATTGTCACATCTTGCTTTACTAAACGATTTAAAGAATTTAGCTCACTTGACAAGACTAACATATATAATTTATGCTGTTTGCTGTTGTTGACTTAAAGGCACTGTACACTTTCAAATATTTTAATTATTTTACATAGTTATATTGTGTTGTTTTCCCTATGTATTGTTGTAAGTCCATGTATTGCTTCAGCTAGCTGGTCCCTATGCGCCAGGACACTTTCTTGTTGTGGGTCAAACAGTTGCATGCTTTACCATCCTCTCTATGTTGGATTAAAAATAAGGGAGTGCTAAGGTGATGAAACACTACATGAGATATCTTTCTGTGTATCTGTGAATCTGTGCATCTGTGAATGCTCTGTCTGATTGTGTCTCTGTCAAATGTAGTTACTGTGTAGTTCTCACCTGCACAAACAATAGACTGAAAGACCAAGCATTGTGGGATATATAGTTTCTTCATAGAAAGTGTAAGGTCTCACACTATAGACAGAGGTCATGCATTAACCTGTGCAGTGCCATGCTGCATGACTAATTTAAATACAAACAAGTTTTACATTCTCTGATATTCTGATATGAGATTTCTAAATACTATTTTTTCAAAATTGAAAGGCATCAAACTTTTGAAACAACCCCACATTATTACATTGCCTATGCATGCTTCACAGTTACGAAAATGTTGTATGCTTGCATCAAAGGGCCCAAAAGAGTGTGCTGTAGGTGTACTGGAGAATATTTTATGTGCTTAGCACGCAATCCCTTTATGTCAACTATCCTGAATACATCTATATCTCCAGGTGACAATCTGACAACCAACATATCATTTAGCAGAATTAAATAATAATTTGTTAGAGATCAAATATGATATAGATCTGAAGTATATTTCTCTCCGGAGGTCTGATGTGTCTCATTAGTCTTCTTGACTTTGAAAGTTAGACATGTTTGGTGTCTATACTGAACATGAGATTTACTTTTGATTGGTTTTGTAACCAATTTGTAAATTATAAAAGAAAATGAGGCTGGCAATGTGTTCAGTACTACTCCCAAATTTTCTACACACAGCTTGGGGTTCATCAGACCTCACTATCATCATATTTTGTACTAAGCTTTGTAATGATGGTTGATGCATGCCAATGTCTTTCAAAATAATTTAGAGGTCCTTCAATCCAATGATCCTTAACAACTTTACTAGTCAAAAGTTAGTAACAAATCCTCACACCAGAATGCAACAGCATCTCTGACACACTGATTAAAGGGTGATCGAACATGTAGAGAATTGCTGCGAAAATATTAAATATACTTACCTTTTCCATGGCTTCTGCCATAGTGGAAAGATAAATATATCCATGAAGCTTTTTTGCTACAGATTTTTTTTTCATTTGCAGCATTTTAGGGGAGCAAAGTCTGCTTGAAAGAGTGGGAGGACAGCAGAGAGCAGGCACTGTAAAATTATGTAAAAACTTAAACAAAGACAAGGCAAAGCACACCGAAGAATATCAACAGGGAGGAGCTGTTGATACAGACACAAAATATAAGGTGAAGGCACACAGGTATTAAAAGACTCCTAGGGATGGATGAAATAAATATAGAGGACTGGCGACAGTTGCTAAGGCTGTTTACCACTAGAGAGGAGATGGACTATCCATGTACCGATATGCACAATACAGTTTAGAGTAAAAATATAATTTTTTTTTTTTTACATATAAAACACAAAAGTCGATACAGTATCTAAATACCTTTAAACTTTATAGTGAATTAAAAGTTTGGAGATTCCCCACAGATTGTATAATCCTCTACAAGTTTTGCGATCAAAGGACCGCTTCATCAGGAGGAAGGGGGAGGGGAGGGATAGGGAGGAGAAAGTGAGTAAGGGAGATAGGGAAACAGGGAAGAGGATAGCCCAGGCTGGGGTAGATAAAAGGTCTATAGTTCAATAAGTATATAGTCATATAGGCCTACCTCGTATAGCGCACTAAAACAGTGTTCAAGAATCCACATAATCCAATGGGGGGGGGGGGGGCAAAAAGAGGGGAAAGAAGTGGGAAAGCAGTTAGCTACACCAATATATATGGCAGGTAGTCAAAGGCTTCCTTCATTGGTTCGCAATAGAAAAGAGCTGGTGGAGGATATTTCCAGAAACAGCAGTGTGTGTCTAAGCAGATACTGATCCAGCCGGCCAGATCTGAAGACACAGAGCAAAGATAGATATATCAATATAGATCACAGCAGCACAGTGCAGGGGATAGCCACACTAACATAATATGTCATTACCTGAGCAGGTAGTGGACCGGTGTCCCCCATTGGAAAGGCATTGTGCCTTTCTTTTTTATTCTTTTTGATAAATTGGCTGTAGCTGCGCCGTCCGTATCGCAATCCAGTGTGGAGCATCATGTTTCCATGATGGCCGGGAGGGTGTGTATTTAAGTGCGGGTAGACTTTGTAGCTCTGTTCCCGATGACGAAGTCCCACCTACGGACGTAAGGTATACAGGGGAGGAGCTACGCACTGACGTCACCCGCAGTCATCTTATTGGTTGCATGTACTTAGCACAAGTGCTTTGTTTGTAAGTGTTTTACCGTTTTTATTAATCAAATTGGCTGCACATCCACATCACAGTGGCACATTTTTATGTTCATCATGTTTATTCATGGACTTTTAAAAAGGACATTTTATATTGATTGGTCCTTTTACACTGCACTGTCTTGAGTTATATTTATTATTAAGGTGTTGCGTGTTAAACTTTAGTGTCCAGCTTGCAAATCTATTTAGGAACATTCAGGTGTGTTTTTGCGCTGAATATTTTCTTTTTCATTGTATCTAAAATAAATATTCTTCTCCTCAGTCTGCACGAGGGAATTGGGGGGCTTCAGTAATCAAAACTGCAGTGTTTATCCTCATGACACATCACAGAAAGCACCTCCATGGTTAACAGAGGACAGAATTAAAATTAGACTTGAGAAACTTAACATTAATAAATTACCGGGACAATATGGCTTGCACCTGAGAGGATACTTGGGGAACTCAGTCAAGTAATTGCCAGACCATTGCCAGCTAGATAAAGGAAGACCGTAGACGTGGTGTATCTAGATTCTCTCTCCATAAACGTTTACTGTACAAAATAAGGTCCATTGGCATGTACCATAGGGTGAGTACTTGGATTGAAAACTGGCTACAAGCGCGAGTTCAGAGGGTGGTGATAAATGGGGAGTACTCGGAATGGTCAGGGGTGGGTAGTGGGATCCCCCAGGGTTCTGTGCTGGGACCAATCATATTTAATTTGTTCATAAATGACCTGGAGGATGGGGTAAACAGTTCAATCTCTGTATTTGTGGATGATACTAAGCTAAGTAGGGCAATAACTTCTCTGCAGGATGTGGAAACCTTGCAAAAAGATATGAACAAATTAATGGGGTGGGCAACTACATGGCAAATGAGGTTTAATGTAGAAAAATATAAAATAATGCATTTGGGTGACAAAAATATGAATGCAATCTATACACTGGGGGGAGAACCTCTGGGGGAATATAGGAGGGAAAAGGACCTGGGGGTTCTAGTAGATGATAGGCTCAGCAATGGCATGCAATGCCAAGCTGCTGCTAACAAAGCAAACAGAATATTGGCATGCATTAAAAAGGGGATCAACTCCAGAGATAAAACGATAATTATCTCGCTCTACAAGACTCTGGTCCGGCCACATCTAGAGTATGCTGTCCAGTTCTGGGCACCAGTCCTCAGGAAGGATGTACTGGAAATGGAGCGAGTACAAAGAAGGGCAACAAAGCTAACAAAGGGTCTGGAGGATATTAGTTATGAGGAAAGGTTGCGAGCATTGAACTTATTCTCTCTGGGGAAGAGACGCTTTAGAAGGGGAAATGATTTCAATATACAAATACTATACTGGTGACCCCACAATAGGGATAAAACTTTTTCGCAGAAGGGAGTTTAACAAGACTCGTGGCCACTCATTAAAATTAGAAGAAAAGAGGTTTAACCTTAAACTACATAGAGGGTTCTTTACTGTAAGAGCGGCAAGGATGTGGAATTCCCTTCTACAGGCGGTGGTCTCAGCCGGGGACATTGATAGTTTTAAGAAACTATTAGATAAGCACCTGAACGACCGCAACATACAGGGATATACAAAGGGATATACAATGTAATACTGACATATAATCACACACACAGGTTGGACTTTATGGACTTGTGTCTTTTTTCAACCGTGTCTATGTAACTAAGGCCAAATCAACAAAAATGTCAAAATACCAACCTCTGAGGCAAAAGCCAATTTTTAATGGGAAGCCTTGCAGCAACAAAAAGTTGGATAAGAACAGGACAGCAGCTAAAAGTGACAACTGACCTCAAACCCAAAACAAAATAAAATGAAAGACAAAAAAAAATAATACATAAAGAAGGCAGCAAAGCAATTAATTGCTGTAATAGAAGATTTTCTTTTCATGACCAGTCTAGCTAGCAGTGCTATATAAAGGTGTCAAGATTAGTTTTGCTTGTTGGTATATTCTGTGGTTGGAATTGTTGTGAACTGGCACTTGGGTACCAGTGTTTAGGAAAAGAAAATATATTTTCTCATCTTAATAAAGTACCATCATATCAAATACATTTTTGGAATCCCTGATTCCAATGTGGCCTGACATAGGGAATAATTGTTCTACATGCTTTGTTATTGTGGGGTGAAAATGAAGCACCCAAAAAGAAACTAATATTAAAGCTTTTGTAAACCCAGGCATATTCTGACCTTAGTAGGATAGGGCACATCAAAAACAATTAAATAACATAGAAATCACTTAAAAACATCAGAATGACCTTTCTGTAATTCTTGTTCTGCCAGTCATGTGACCACTTTTTTCTCCTCTTTCTACAGCCTGAAATGGTGGGTGGAACTAAGCTGTAGTGAAATAAGTAAGACTGGTCCTCCTCCCTGGGTTGAGCAGAATGTAGAGGAGTTGTCAATCAAGGCACGTGATCCGCAGGTGCTGCTACCTGTGACTCTGGCAGCAAGCTCCCTGGCAAACCAGGAATAGATGTGGCTTAAATGTTGGAAGACAGGAGCATACAGTGCGTCAGAGACTGAATAAGCTGCAGATTTTTGTCACTGAAAAGTCAGAGTGACTGACGGGATCAACAAGTTATTTCAGCAAAAATCTAAGTTTTAATAAAAAATAAAAAAATAATATATATATATATATATATATATATATATATATATATATATATATATATATATATAAATAATATATATTAGGTAGGCTTTCTTGTTACTTTTGGGGTTTACAACCAATTTAACATAAAAAGAACATAATACAGAACAAATTCTATGCAGACAGCGTGACAAGTGTTATATTAGTGCTACTGCTCCATGCCCTACCCCATCTGCTGGGATTTTGTAATTCTCCAAATAAACTGTAGCACCCATAATATAGAAAGAGATATTATGGTTCTTTAATTTACATACACATAGAAACTCCTTAAGACTAAATGCTTACACGCCTTTACCAGAGAATAAGCCAGGGAGTAGGACAATAATGTATGTGCCTGAGAATGTGATGCTAAAAATAAATCAGGCCTATGCTAATTTAATTACCTGTTTAATATATCACTTAATGGACATGTTGATGAAACTTAATTTTCATGTTTGTGAATCCGACTGGGACAGATTTTGCAAACTGAGTGCTTCTAGCATAGCCTATAAGAGACAGAATCTTTGTCTATATTACTAACCAACCAAAAAACAATCAACAGGGTTAAAATACAGTTTACAGTGGGAAAAGTATATTTTTTCTTTATTATGTTCAATAACAGGACCAATGGATATGGCAAATGATCTGTGTAAAATAACTATGTAGGGCAGATCTCGGGGTACCAAAGCTTGTTGTTCATCATCATTTCACCTGTGTCTTTTAGGTATAGTTTAGTTTAGTTCAGGTATAGGGTAGAGCACATTGATGTGCCTAACCCTACTTCCAAGAATGAGGCAAACCTCTAGCATATGACAGGTAACAGTTGTCAAGTCACATTCTCTTTAAATGGCATCTGTTAATATTATATGCTGTTGCTTTATTGGTACATAGTAAGTCATATAATAGTATTCCCAGAAGCCAGTTTTTCCAGGTTTACCAGAAAATCATAGGTTAATAAAGTTCCATTCTGCACATCCAGTCCTGTGACTCCAGCTACTTAAAGAGAGACACAGGGCAAGTTCACTTTGTCTATCCATTGCCCTACCAGTGTTTGTGTTGGAAAGTCTTTATATACTCTGTTGTTTATATTTTACATTAAAATTTGTATCAAGATTAGATATTAATATAATTCTAACTCTTCATTTCAGACAATTAAATATGACATGCAAAGAGAAATTAATGCTGCTCATAAGACAAATTATTCTGTGATAGACCTAATAAGGACTCCTGTGGTTCGTCGCATATCCATTTGTATATCTTGCACTTGGTAGGTACTAACCTTCTTGTCATTGTATCTATATGAAGATAAGGGTGTTCCTTTCACAGTTTTTTTTTATTTTTTTGTCAGTCACAGTTTTATAAATATTATAATTGGGCTCCATAACAGGGATTACGGTTAAGCGCTGACTATAATATTATAACTGTGCTCCACTTACCCTAGACTTACTTGTGGCTTCCACCAAAATTAGAATAGAGATGCTGGCAAGCTCCTCCATTCACACCCCTTACTTGGAATGCGCTATAACCTAACATGAGTGCAAACCAGCCATTAGATCAGGGGTTCTCAACCCTCTAGTGCCGTGACCCCTTGATAAAATTTCCCAAGTTGTGGGGACCCCTAAAAGTAAAATGATTTTTGTAGCGTGGGTTGTCAGCACCCAAGGCAAGGCAAGTAATTTGCAACCCTAACCCACGGACATTTAGCGCTCCTTGAGTCCCTTCCACTCGTACAGTATTAAAAAAAACTTATGGTACATTTTAGCATGTACCACTCTTTCACTTTTTTCTCCTCTCTTTCCCTTTTATCTCTCTCTATCCTAATTTCTTGTTTTTTTCCCCCATCCCTCTCTCTAGCCATCTTTATTCTTTCTCTTATTCATTCTCTCCTTTTTGCTTTGTTCCTCTCCCTTCCATGTATTCTGTATTCTTATTTCTTCTCTTACCCAACTTAGGTGCTTTTGATCAAGGTCATCTGCTAAGAGGCTAAATGGGTGGCCGTGGGCTCCTGGGACAGCCCTGCTGGGTCTGCCGCAAAAAGGCTGGGAGAGCGGTGCGGGCTTCAGGAACAGCCCAGGATTCAGTGATCCCTGGCAAATCATCATTCGACCCCCAGGTTGAGAACCACTGCATTAGATGATATAATATTTATATTTTTTTGGAATAGGCGGGTTATGTTTTAAAATAATATCACTTCAATTTAAACAGTTAACACTTTTACCTGATTTCCTCACCATTCACATGAAGGGGCATATCTTCCCTGTTACATAGTCTGGATGACAAATCTCTGAGCTTTTGCAAGTTTGTATTGCATCACAAAATTTTTATTAAATTAAGTCTGGTAGATTTTCATATGTGGTCACTTCTTAGACCAATATTAGATTGATCAGATGAGCTGGTATTTTTTACACTATTGTTTTTTACACAGTCTGGCTATATAACACAGACCCAATAATTATATAAATATGCATAAGTGTTGTGTGAAATGTTATTGTTTTAGGGGTACAGCCTCACAAGTGATTTAAAATTAATTATTAAAGTGATTTATCTAATGTGATTTATCGAGTAAAAACTGCAACCTGAAAAGTAATAGCAACCCATCTTAATGTTAGTAAAAACACAGATGGACTTACTGCTTATTTTTAAACATATTTCACTGGTCATTCAATTAAATTATTTTGAAAGCCCTCATAACCAACAGAGCACAAGTAGCCATTGCCAAACCAAATTGTTTGCCACTGTGTATTATTAGTGTATACCACACATTATTATCCAAAACAATAAGGAATGCCACAAGTCCCTTATACTCCTTGAGAAACAGCACTGCATTCACACAGAGAATATGGGACCAAGCAGGGGCGTAACTAGAAATCATAGGGCCCCATAGCAAAATGTTGTATGGGCCCCCGCCCCCTGCAAATAGCCCCCCCACGAAAAAAATGAACTAATGCCACTGAACAACAGATTTCCACACTCATGTGGCACAGTACCCAGGCAAAAGCTTATATTAATTTTGAACAACAAAGTATGCAGTATACTGTATGCAGCCCCTGAAGGACACACATTGCTGACCTCCATGCCTTCTAACCAATTTATGTTATGTTATATAAAATGAAACAGTTCAACTCACCATAATGCAGAATCAGTGGGAGCCCAGAGCGTGTGCCACTTGCCACCATCGCCGGCCACCAGATGCAGATTGTCAATTGTCACACGTTGCAGAATGTCACCTGCCACACATAATGGATTGCCACTTGCCATGTCACCTGCCACACATTACTGATGGTCACTTGCCACGTCCCGGGTTGTCACTTGCCACACATTACAAATTGTCACTTGCCATGTCACGGATTTTCACTTGCCACGTCACCTGCCACACATTACGGATTGTCACTTGCCATGTCCTGGGTTGTCACTTGCCACGTCACCTGCCACACATTATGGATTGTCACTTGCCACGTCCTGGATCGTCACTTGCCACACATTACGGATTGTCACTTGCCACATCACCTGCCACACATTGCGGATTGTCCACTTGCTACGTTGCCTGCCACCAGATGCAGATTGTCACTTGTCACATGTTGCGGAATGTCACCTGCCACATGTTGCTGATTGTCCACTTACCACATCACGGATTGTCACTTGCCACGTCACCTGCCACACATTATGGATTGTCACTTGCCACGTCCCGGGTTGTCACTTGCCCCGTCACCTGCCACATTACAGATTGTCATGTCACGGATTGTCACTTGCCACGTCGCCTGCCACACATTACGGGTTGTCACTTGCCACGTCGCCTGCCACACAGTACGGGTTGTCACTTGCCACGTCACCTGCCACACATTACGGGTTGTCACTTGCCACGTCACCTGCCACACATTACGGGTTGTCACTTGCCACGTCGCCTGCCACACATTACGGGTTGTCACTTGCCACTTCGCCTGCCACACATTACGGGTTGTCACTTGCCACGTCGCCTGCCACACATCAGGGGTTGTCACTTGCCACGTCACCTGCCACACACTATGGGTTGTCACTTGCCACGTCGCCTGCCCCACATTACGGGTTGTCACTTGCCACGTCACCTGCCACACATTACGGGTTGTCACTTGCCACGTCGCCTGCCACACATTACGGGTTGTCACTTGCCACGTCGCCTGCCACACATTACGGGTTGTCACTTGCCACTTCGCCTGCCACACATTACGGGTTGTCACTTGCCACGTCGCCTGCCACACATCAGGGGTTGTCACTTGCCACGTCACCTGCCACACACTATGGGTTGTCACTTGCCACGTCGCCTGCCCCACATTACGGGTTGTCACTTGCCATGTCGCCTGCCACACATTATGGGTTGTCACCTGCCACACAGTTACGGATTGTCACCTGCAGCAGGTTAGCAGTCAGGCAGCAGAGAGATAATGTCATCTCTCTGCTTCCCGGCTGACTGCACAGTGAAGGGGGAACTTCACTGCAGGGATGCAGGGATGCACGGCGGGCACCAGGCAGTGAGAGATGATGTCATCTCTCTGCTCCCCCCCGCCCCAGATCCCTGATTGGCCAGACCGCTCACGTCCACGGACCTGCCCGCTTTCACCCGCGGAGCCACCCGCGGACCCGCCGGAGCCACCCGCGGGCCCGCCGGAGCCACCTGCGGGCCCGCGGAGCCACCCGCGGTGCCGCTCGCGGACCCCCGGAGCCACCCCGGAGCCACCCGCGGCGCCTGTCCTCAAGGGCCCCACTGGGCTGCGGGCCCCATAGCGGCTGCATGTGCCGCTATGGCGGTAGTTCCGCCACTGGGACCAAGTGTTTAATTGTTTGTTGGTCTGTATGGACTGCGTGGACTTTCTATGCAGTTTAAAGTAGTTGTACACCCTGTACAACTACTTTTACCTACAGGTAAGCCTATAATTCAGGCTTACCTGTAGGTTGTGGAAATATCTCCTAAACCTCTACGGTTTAGGAGATATTTGCAATAAAGCTGTGCACCGATGTCTACGGCAAATGCGCACTTTAGAAAGGGCAGATGTGCAGTTTCTAAAGGGGGTCATGCCGTGATTGACGGGTCCCACGTGCATGCACGGGAATGACGTCACGCGACTCCGGCCAGTCACAGAACCGGACTTCGCGGCCCCGGAAGGAAGAGGGGTGAAGATGGACACTCGCTGCTAGTGGGGACAGCGGTGACATTGCAGGCTTCAGTTTCAGGTAAGTGACACATAATGGGCTACTATGCAATGCATAGTGGCCGATTATGCTTTACCTTTGCAGGGAAATAAAGAGGAAGTAAAACCCATCAGGGTTTACCTCCTCTTTAATGTTTAACACAAAATGTACCCAAACCCTCCAACTCATACTATCAGCAAGCAGAGCTTATAAACATCCAACTGCTTAATGGGAGTGGATTTGACCTATTTTACAGACCTGCTCTTTCTGTGGAGGCCACTTATGTGTCATCTATATTTATTTTACATTGTTATTAGTAACATCACTAGCATCTGATCGAAACATCAGATTTCTAATGTCCATTTCTTTCCTTAACCAGGTTCTCTACCAGTTTTGCCTACTATGGTCTTGCCATGGACCTTCAGAAATTTGGGCTTAGCATTTATATCATTCAAGTAATTTTTGGCACTGTTGACATACCAGCCAAGTTTTTCTCTTATTTTGTGATTAATTATGTTGGGCGCCGTGTTCTGCAGGCCTCTGCTTTAATTTTGTCTGGTGCTGCAATTTTAGTGAATATCTTTCTTCCTGAAGGTAAACTGTTTTTGATGCATTTAATTGTGTTGATTTTTTCCTGTAAATTCTTGTTCAGTCTATATGCCTACTTATTGTAAAATATCTTAAGAGATACTATTTTTTAATTTGTGAATATAACCCATATTACATATATCCTGCTCAGTTTTCATAATAAGTGTCTCTTCAAGAATCTATAGCAATTATGAAATGGCAAATTGTCACTAGCACACCAGGATTATGCAAAAGAAAGGGACACATTATGTTGCAGGTCAACTTTCTTGATAAAAGGGGCCTCAAGTGTGGCCACTGACATCACTAAGGAGCTGCACAGTGAATGTACCGCCCTTTCACAAATCAATGCTTTTATATTTATGCTTCCACAATCCCCTTAGAAAAAGAATTGGGCCATGACTGACATTTCTCTGAACAAGATCCATTATAAAAGACCAGAGAAAAAACATATAAAGAATAAAGGGATGCACAGCACAAATAAGTAAGATAATGTGAAATAAATAAAACAAACCATTTACTACAAACCAGTCTGCATAATGCAAGTACAATGCAATATAATTATTATCAATGCAGTGCACCACAATGCATGGTAATGTGTTACCATGTGTTGTGGTGTGCTGAAAGGCAGGTGTGTTGCTTTAATGTATTGAGATGTCTTTGAAAATTAATGGTAAACTCATAACACATATCTAACTTTTAGCTGGTTATGTTTTTCTCTATACTGAGGTTGGTTTCCAGTAACTCCAGTAAGGTGGTTTTGGTAGGGAGAAGACTTAAACTACCTGGGCTTTGGGCCCCCCCTCTCCCCTCTATAAACAGAGAGGTGCCATTGTCCTGTGGGCTCTCTTTTGTGGTAGTCAAGTGTTGTGGGCCCTATTGCCCCTATGTCCACCTGGGAGACTGTTGTGCAATTAACGCACCTTGTCATTAAACTATACTAAAACTGCTCTGTCCTGAAGAAGCAGCATTGGCTGGGAAACTCGTTGACAGTGAACATATGAAGGGCACCCCACTATACATCTCCACTTTGATCTATGAAAGCTTGTAAACTACTATTTTACTTGTTATTGTGGTGTCCTGTCCCTGTCCTTGAATGTAATTTAAGCAAGTTTTGTATGTTTCGGATCCACGAGGATCCCATTGGTATTGTTTTAATGTTATTACGAATAAACCGTTTGTTTTTTGACAGTTTGGCTGCCTCATGACATACCTTAAAAATTCTGTATTGTAAAGTAAAGCCTGGTACACACAGGCCTAATATCGGCCGGTTCAACAGAAACAGGCAATCATTTGGGCCCTGTGTACCGCAGCCTGTCTGATAGAAGCCGGCTGAATGTCTGGCTTCTGTCAAAGGGACATGGCAGAAAAACATCTGCCGATTGACATCTGATCAGATTTTGCAGCCAGTGGCTGCAAGCTCTGACTGGTGTGTTCTTGCGGGTGGCAGTCCCCCTTTCAGAACACAATAGCTCAGCCGGGAGCTCGCTGCACTAACTCCGGATAGTTAGCCCCTTCCCGAGCTCCTCATTTTTTTTTTCATTCCAGCCCACAGAGTTCTACAAAAAAAAACTCAAAGTACTGTATATACCAGGCAAAACAGTAATTTGAGTGTTGCTTTGTTATGTTATCTCTTACCTTAACTTTTGGATAGGATAAGGAAATGTAAAAAATTCTGAAATTTGTTCTGATGACCATTGTCTTTGGTACGGAAAGTAATAGAAAATCCAAAATTAAGTAGTAATCATAGGAACCGGTTGGTAAGGGGAAATCTTCCAATGCAGACACTTTTTTCAGAGACAATTGTCTAAGATGGAATATCTCCTCACATTAGAGATTGTTCCCTTTTATTTCCTGATGTGTCTGTGGCACAGGCACAATGAAAGGAACTCTCCATGAAGGGACACAGACAGTAAAAAAAAAAAAACCTCACAGATTTTAACTCATTTCTACTTTATTCAAACCTAAAAGATGTTTTGGCTTTACATACACTCTAAAATGTAATCTATCCAGGGCACAGGGCGGCAACTGCTTTGCAAATTGATCATTTGATTTTCTCCATAATTTCCCATTAAAGTGGCTGTAAACCCCATTCATGAAATTTGACCCAAGCACTATACCTGTAGTGTTTACTTTATCTCTCACCAAAGCTCTAAGTGCCACATCTTTCTGCTGCTCCGTTCCTCTATTATCAGCAGAGTCACTTCTGACACATTCTCCGACACACGAGATAACAGCAGCTAAAAATTTGTGTCGGGGAAGGAGCTTAGAGGTAGATAAGCATGGAGCTTGTCTATTCAGAATACAGCACTGCATGTTTCTTCCTTCCTCTGCCTATGTGGAGTGGGGGAGTGTGCCATCCTCCAATCAGCTCTCACACAGTGTAAGAGGAAGAACATTTTCTAACATGATCTGCACTTTCTAAAGTGTGTAGAAAGGGAAAGACACCAGATATACATGTAAAACTTATGTAGGGAGATTTGTTTCATACCTGTGTATCATCTGAGGATGTTCACTTCACTGGTTATAGGAGAGGGTTTACAACCATTTTAACTTTCAGCGCAGGTAGAGTTTCAGAAACTAGGCCCTAGTAATGACCAATTTGCATATTAGCATTTGTAGGTGGGATATGATCGTTTTCAGTCCCCCCCCATACCCCCCAAAAATATGAGGTTTTATTAAAGCAGACACCCATATGGAATTTTAATTGTGTTAAGCATGCTTGTAGTAAAACTTTCTATGTTCATTTGTGTCTTCCAGACTATCACGTTGCAAGAATAGCAATGGTTGTGTTTGGGAAAGGATGTTTGGCAGCTTCATTTAACTGCGTGTACTTATTCACAGGGGAATTATACCCAACTGTCATCAGGTAAGATGCTGAGTGGGAGGGTAAGACCTAGTTTTGTGATTTTGCCCAACTTATGGTTTATGATTTCTGTTTCAGGCAGACTGGCATGGGCTTAGGAACTATGATGGCACGCTTGGGAGGAATTGTTGCTCCACTTGTTCAGATGACTGCAGATTATTATTACCACCTCCCCCTCATTATATTTAGCCTGTGTCCTATTCTCTCTGGCGTTATAGCTGCTTTACTTCCAGAGACACTTGGTGTGCCTCTCCCTGAGACCATTCAGGAGGTGGAAAGGTTGGTATCCCTGTACTGTTATCATTTTAGTTTAGACCCTTCTAGTTCTGTCCATCATAGTCTGAAGACGTCTAAATGAAAAAGGAACGTAAAAGATACTGTAGGATGAAAGTTATCAGAAATACAACCTTTAAAGTTGACAACATAAACCATATCCATTGAGGCTGATTACTAAAGGGGTATAGACGAGTATGACATCAGCCATGCTGTTTTCTCTTATTGTATTTTTTTAATCTTGTCATCTTTTCATGCTAATAGGAGTTCTTTTTTGCTAGCTTCACTGAAAGCTGTAATTGTTGTCCATCCGGTTGGAAGCCTCATATTACTCTCCTAAACCTTGTCAGGTTTTCAGTTGTAATTTCATTCATCTATTTTGCTGAAGCTTAAAGAGGAGTGCCCACAAAAAAATAAATTAAAAGTCAGCAGCTAAAAATACTGCAGCTGCTGACTTTTAATAATCGGACACTTACCTGTCCTCGTTCCCCGCTCCGCTCGCAGCGCCGGCATTCTTAATGTGGGCACCCGGCTGTGGCTTCACAGCCGGGCACCCACTGCGCATGCGCGAGCGGCGCCGTGCGCCGTGATTCAACGCTCACTCATCTGGGACACATGACAGGTCCTAGATGACTGTGCGGCACCTACGGGAAGTGATGTCATTGCCCGGGCAATGAAGGTGGCAGACTACGAGGGACCCCCAAGCAACAGGCATTTAGAGGTGAGTAAAGAAACATTTTTTTTTCCAATTATTTTTTTTTTCTTTTTTTTTATGATTTTTAAGCCCAATTTTTTTTTTTGGGGCAACACCACTTTAAGTTACATTTATTAATAGCCTGGCTGAAGAAAATGCAAACTTTTCTAGTTGATAAAAATGATCACAATATAGAGCAGTCTTTTGGAGGCAGGCACTGCCCCTTTTGGCAGAGTGGATTACTCTCATTCATTTTGCTTCCTTATTAAAGGAGTAGCAGGGTCAGAGCGGCCCAATGGAGGATTATGCTGCAATACTGGAGTGTCAGAATGGGGGATTCCCACGCGAGCCAGCTTAATGTTGGACTGCCCAGGTTGGATCAGTATAATTCTTGCACTGCCATATGTGGATGGGGGAGGTCCTTTACACAGTTTTAGCATCAGTACAGACAGACAAGGCTTTTTACTTAGGGCTGTGACAAGCTAACACAGTAGTGAGGGAGCACTGAGAAGGTATGCATTGATAACAGAGTAGGTGGGTTATAAAGAGAACTTGTTACTTTGTCTTCAATAGTTAAAGTGAAAGGTTTACATAATTCCATATCACTTGGAATGTCCTGCACTGTTCAGAAATTTTAATTGAATATTCTTTCTGCAAATAGGGTACAATATGATTAAACACCAGAATATATGAACCAAGGCCATGTGCTTGCACAGTACAGTAACTTGCCTATGTGCATACAAAATTATGCACGCATGCAATATTATATATACAGTGCGTTGCAAAAGTATTCGGCCCCCTTGAACTTTTCAACCTTTTGCCACATTTCAGGCTTCAAACATAAATATATAAAATTTTAATTTTTTGTGAAGAATCACCAACAAGTGGGACACAATTGTGAAGTGGAACGAAATCTATTGGATATTTTAAACTTTTTTAGCAAATAAAAAACTGAAAAGTGGTGCGTGCAAAATTATTCGGCCCCTTTACTTTCAGTGCAGCAAACTCACTCCAGAAGTTCAGCGTGGATCTCTGAATGATCCAATGTTGTCCTAAATGACTGATGGTGATAAATAGAATCCACCTGTGTGTAATCAAGTCTCTGTATAAATGCACCTGCTCTGTGATAGTCTCAGGGTTCTGTTGAAAGCGCAGAGAGCATCATGAAGACCAAGGAACACACCAGGCAGGTCCGTAATACTGTTGTGGAGAAGTTTAAAGCCGGATTTGGATACAAAAAGATTTCCCAAGCTTTAAACATCCCAAGGAGCAATGTGCAAGCGATCATTTTTAAATGGAAGGAGTATCAGACCACTGCAAATCTACCAAGACCTGGCTGTCCCTCTAAACTTTCAGCTCAGACAAGGAGAAGACTGATCAGAGATGCAGACAAGAGGCCCATGATCACTCTGGATTAACTGCAGAGAACTACAGCTGAGGTGGGAGAGTCTGTCCATAGGACAACAATCAGTCGTACACTGCACAAATCTGGCCTTTATGGAAGAGTGGCAAGAAGAAAGCCATTTCTCAAAGATATCCATAAAATGTCTTGTCTAAAGTTTGCCACAAGCCACCTTGGACACATACCAAACATGTGGAAGAAGGTGCTCTGGTCCGATGAAACCAAAATCAAACTTTTTGGCCACAATGCAAAACGATATGTTTGGCGTAAAAGCAACACAGCTCATCACCCTCAACACACCATCCCCACTGTCAAACATGGTGGTGGCAGCATCATGGTTTGGGCCTGCTTTTCTTCAGCAGGGACAGGGAAGATGGTTAAAATTGAGGGGAAGATGGATGCAGCCAAATACAGGACCATTCTGGATGAAAACCTGTTGGAGTCTGCAAAAGACCTGAAAGTGGGACGGAGATTTATCTTCCAACAAGACAATGATCCAAAACATACAGCAAAATCTACAAAGTAATGGTTCGCAAATAAACGTATCCAGGTGTTAGAATGGCCAAGTCAAAGTCCAGACCTGAATCCAATCGAGAATCTGTGGAAAGAGCTGAAAACTGCTGTTCACAAACGCTCTCCATCCACTGAGCTCGAGCTGTTTTGCAAGGAAGAATGGGCAAGAATTTCAGTCTCTCGATGTGCAAAACTGATAGAGACATACCCCAAGCGACTTGCAGCTGTAATCGCAGCAAAAGGTGGCTCTACAAAGTATTAACGCAAGGGGGCCGAATAATTTTGCACGCCCCACTTTTCATTTTTTTATTAGTTAAAAAAGTTTCACCAATCCAATAGATTTCGTTCCACTTCACAATTGTGTCCCACTTGTTGGTGATTCTTCCCCAAAAATTAAAATTTTATATCTTTATGTTTGAAGCCTGAAATGTGGCAAAAGGTTGAAAAGTTCAAGGGGGCCGAATACTTTCGCAAGGCACTGTGTATATATATATATATATATATATATATATATACACATACTGTATATATAGTCAACAGTATTGGGATACCTGCCTTTATACATTGGTTCTCAACTTCTGTTCTCAGGACCCACTAACAGGTCAGATTTTAAGTATTACCTTGGGGAGATGCAGACTAGAATACTGCAATGAGCAACAAATTATATCACCTGTGATGTGTTTCAGTTATCTTGCAAACTGGCCTGTTAGTGGGTCCTGAGGACAGGAGTTGAGAACCACTGCTTTACATGCATATGAACTTTAATGGTATCCCAGGATTAGTTTATAGGGTTCAATATCGAGTTGGCCCACCCTTTACAGCTACAACAGCTTCAACTCTTCTGGGAAGGCTGTCCACAAGGTTTAGGAGTGTGTCTATGGGAATGTTTGACCATTCTTCCAGAAGCGCATTTGTAAGATCAGGCATTGAAGTTGGACGAGAAGGCCTAGCTCGCAGTCTCCGCACTAATTCATCCCAAAGCTGTTCTATCGGGGTGAGGTCAGGGCTCTGTGAAGGCCAGTCAAGTGCCTCCACCCCAAACTCACTCATCCATGTCTTTATGGACCTTGCTTTGTGCACTGATCCAAATCATTAGGTGGAGGGTGGATTATGGTATGGGGTTGTTTTTCAGAGATTGGCTTAGCCCTTTAGTTCCAGTGAAGGGAACTCTTAAGGCGTCAGCATACCAAGACATTTTTGACAATTTCATGATCCCGACTTTGTGGGAACAGTTTGGGGAAGACCCCTTCCTGTTCCAACATTACTGCGCACCTGGTGTTGGCTCTTCAGTCATCACTGCACCATGGTTGCTATGGTGTCAGGATGATTGAAGTGCATTATTTCTATTATTACATTGTAATATGTCACTTGCCATGTCGACTGCCACCAGATGCAGCTTGCAACTTGCCATGTCGCCTGCCACCAAATGCAACTTGTCACTTGTCAAGTCACCTGCCACCAGATGGAGCTGGTCACTTGCCACATCACCTGCCACCAGATGCAGCTTGTCACTTGCCATGTTGCCTGCCACCAGATGCAGCTTGTCACTTGCCACATCACCTGCCATCAAATGCAGTTTGTCACTTGCCACATCGCCTGCCACCAGTTGCAACTTGTCACTTGCTACATCACCTGCCATTAGATGCAGCTTGTCACTTGCGACCAGATGCAGCATGTCACCAGATCTGCAGCAAGTCACCAGATGCAGCTTGTCACCAGATCTGCATCATGTCACCATATGCAGCTTGTCACCATATGCAGCATGTCACCATATGCAGCTTGTCGCCGGATCTGCAGCATGTAACCATATGCAGCTTGTCACCAGATCTGCACATTGTCACTATATGCAGCTTGTCACCAGATCTGCAACATGTGTCACCAGATGCAGCTTGTCACCAGATGCAGCATGTCACCAGATCTGCAGCATGTGTTAATAGATGCAGCTTGTCACCATATGCAGCTTGTCACCAGATCTGCAGCATGTGTCACCAGATGCATTTTTTAACCAGATCTGCAGCATGTCACCATATGCAGCTTTTCACCAGGGGCCGTCACTGGTGATTTGAGCTCCATTTGATCTGAATACCAGGAATGTCCTGGGACTGTTGGCATGTATGCTTCTATATCATTGGGTGAACGGTAAAGTGCAATAACATCTGCGCAGCCTCTGACAGTCTTCTTTAACATGCAACAGAACATGCAGCAGCCCATAACTTTCCTATATAACATGCAGGTAGTCCCTGTAGTCACTGTCAGTCTTTTGCAACATGTATGGGAAGACCCAGGTACTCCACTGTAATGGGATATACAATATTCACATATTATGTGTTCAGTTTGAATACCCAATCATGTAAAGTCCATTGCAGCTGACTGGATGAATGGGTTAAACACAACTTCCACTAGATCACATTCACTTTGTAAATTAACACTTAGTAAATCAACCCCACTGACTGACTGTTACAGCAATGACACTATCCTGCCACAGCTATGTGTTGTGTTTACTTCGACCCCATGCTGTATGGCCATCTAAATACATTTTTCTTTACATTTGATCTAAGCAAATCAAATTTTTCTGAATTTTGTTAGTCTATCAATAAACCATCAATGAATTGGTGTAGACGGGTAATGGACAACACAGAATTAAGGCAGTCCTCCTAATTGCTCTTGTTTGAAAGTCTGAGCCATAGTGCACGGTGGATATAAATATATCTGTAACTAGTGATGTACCGATACTTTTTATTTAGAACTCGCCGATACCAATTACCGATACCTACCACAACTGTTTTGTTTTAACTTCAGCTGTTAGCAATGGTGCAAAGCATTGAAAAGTTATTTACAAATTAAATAAATTGTTTTTTTTTTTAAATTTAGCGCTTTTTCAATGTGAAATGTGTAAATATATGTTATTATATATGTGTAAAAATATTCACCTACAAAGCAAACAAAAAAAAGTTTGAATTATTTATCGTTTATAAAATAGACGTGGACAAAAGAAAAAAAGCAGGAAAATAATAATTAAACGGAGGCGAATAGGGAGTTAATTAAGGCTGATTAGAGTAATTTAAGGGTTATTAAGGGGTTAAACAGAGGAACATTTGTTCATCCCTTTGATCTGCAGATGAAGAAACAGAAATATACAAAAAGAAACATGTTTCTTTTTCTTTAAGGCCCCATTCACACTTGAGCATTTTTTAGCTTGAAGCCTGAAGCTAAAAAAACGCTGGAGGGGAAAAAATCAATTATTCTCTATGGAGATGGTTCACATCTCCACTTCAAAACACCTGAAGCCAGAAGCTCCAAAACGCCTGAAGCTCAAACAAGTTCAGGAACATTTCTTTTAGGCAGATTAGGGTTTTTCTGCTTTTTACATTGGTGACCTTTTGACCTGCACAAAATCGCAGCAAAACACATAAAAAACACGTCAAAAACACTGTAAAAAACGTGGCAAAAATCGAGGCAAAATCGCAGTAAAATCGCACGTTTTTCTGCCTGAAAACGCTAAGCTCAGGTGTGAATGTGGCCCTAGTGTTTCAGGGCTGAGCAATGTTGTTTATAAACATTGCCGGCTGCTTTTTTTTTGACAGCTCCAATTACCGGACTTTTTTTATCACTGGGGAGACCCACTGATAGCTCAAATAACCGAGCCTGAAAGTATCGGTTTCAGGTATCAGTGCATTTGCACGAGTACCGATACTTGTGCAAATACTCAGTATCAGCACCGATACCGAGACTAGTATCGGTGCAACCCTATTGCCCCATACACACGGTCAGAAATTCCGACGGAAAATGTCCGATCGGACCATGTTGTCGGAAAATCCGCCCGTGTGTGGGCTCAAACTGACTTTTTTCCGTCGGAATTTCCGACTGAAAAAATTTGAGATCCTGCTCTCAAATTTTCCGACAACAAAATCCGATCGGACTTTTTCCGATCGTGTGTAGAGAATTACGACAGACAAAGTGCCAGGCATGCTCAGATCAAACTATGAGACCAAAGCTATTGGCTAATAGCCTCTACGTAGTTCCGCCGTACGCAACGAACGTCACCACGTTCGGAATGATCGGATTTTCCGTCTACTTTGTCCGACCGTGTGTATGCAACACCAGTTTCGGACAAAATCCGTCGGAAAAAATCGGACGGATTTTGTTGTCAGAATTTCCGACCGTGTGTACGGGGGCTATCTGTAACTATATACTATACAAAGTTTCTCTGGGTTAGCTATATAACGTTATGGCTTCACAGATCAGAGTTTCTAGTTACCAGAATTTACTGCAAAGTTCAACAAGATTTTTGTGTGGCTTCTAGGTTAGGCAGTTGTCATAGCAAAAAAGATCCCCTATTAAAGTAATAATATCAGTAACTTTACAAGTCTAAACGACCAGATTGTAGACATGTCACACATATAGAGCAACCAGGGCATGTTTACATGGAGTACATGGTCCATGCCCCTCCTACCGCATCTCTCAAGATACTCATTACCTGCTACCTTGCCCCTGGCTACTAGCCAAAATAAGCACCATGTTAATCATAGTAATTTTCAGATTATAGTAAAGACAATAGTGCTCAAAGCAGAATATAGAAACAAACAGAAAAATTGCAATTACACAAGGCCGTATAACATTTCACTATGCAGAAAAATTGGGATATCCAACATTAGCATGCTAAGCATAGAGTGTTCTGAAAATGAAAGTGATTTTAAAGTTAAAAAGCCACCGTGTTAAAAACATTAATAATGCTATCTGCCCCACCAACAATGTTTTTCACCTTTGCTCTCTTGAAACAGAAAATTGTCAGCATCCGACATTATCAGTTGTCTGTCCCCAGCTGCAGCACTGTGGTTCCAACCCTACAGCTGCTACCTCAATGCTGTGTCCCTGCAAAGCTGCAGTGATGTAGCGGTCGGTGGTGGGAAACCATGCTGTGCAGTAGGGGACACAATCATCTGAAAAACCTGAAAGTGTTGGATGCGGAAGATCCTTTGCTCTCAAGACATCAAAAAAGTTAAGCTAGCCCTGCTTCTTTACTACTGATACAAAATAGGCAGTGAGTGAGTGTTATACTGTAGCTGTTCTTTCAAAGGATGGCTTTTTTTAAGAACACCGTTGTTTGTTTGTTACAAAAATTCCTAACCTTTACACTTAGGGCCGGTTCACACCAGATGCAGTCCAGTGCATCAAAATCGCATGGCAGATTATATGGGTTTCAATGGCCTAGTTCACATTAGTGCAGTCAGTTCCAGTGTTTTCCAGTGCAGAAAAAAAAGTAGATGTAAAGTAGTGAGTGTACAGCTTGTATAACAGTGTAAATTTGCTGTAACCTCAAAATAACTCAACACACAGTCATTAATGTCTAAACCGCTAGCAACAAAAGTGAGTACACCCCTAAGGCCCCTTTCACACTGGGGCGTTTTTCATGCGGTGCAGCGCTAAAAATAGCGCCTGTTCACCGCATGAAAAAATCCTGCCCCTTTAACTCCAGTGTGAAAGCCGGCGGGCTTTCACACTGGAGCGGTGCGCTAGCAGGATGAAAAAAAAAGTCCTGCTAGCAGCATCTTTGGAGCGGGATAGGAGCGGTGTGTTCACCGCTCCTATACCGCTCCTTCCCATTGAAAAGAATGGGAGACCGCGGTAAAACCGCGGCAATACCGCCGCAAAGCGCCGCTACGGCGGCGCTCTGCGGGGGGTGTTTAACCCTTTTTCGGCCGCTCGCGGGGGGTAAAACCGCACCGCGAGCGGCCGAAAACCGCGGTAAAAACGACGGTAAAGCAGCGCTAAATATAGCGCTGCTTTACCGTCACCGCGGCTCACCGCCCCAGTGTGAAAGGGGCCTAAGTGAAACTGTCCAAATTGGGCCCAATTAGCCATTTTCCCTCCCCGGTGTCATGTGGCTCGTTAGTGTTACAAGGTCTCAGATGTGAATGGGGAGCAGGTGTATTAAATTTTGTGTTATTGCTCTCACTCTCTCATACTGGTCACTGGAAGTTCAACATGGTACCTCATGGCAAAGAACTCTCTGAGGATCTGAAAAAAAGAATTGTTCCTCCCAATACCACCCCTTTTAGATAATACAGAACCAAGTATCATTTTGTACTACTAAGTAATTTTGTATGGAATTTGATAGACTTCATCCCAGGGACAAAAGACTCCCCCAGCAAACATCAGACCCACCACAGCAATATTAGATCCCCACAATGACAGACATCCCCCCAGCAACAATGGGCTCCCCGCAACAAAATATCACCCCAGCAACAATAGACCCTCAGCAGCAACAACAGATCTTTCAGCAGCCAGCATCAATAGACCTCTCCCTCAACAGTAGATCCCTCCCAGCAACAATTGACCCCCCCAGAAACATAAGACCCCCCAGCCAACAAGAATAGACCTACCCAGCAACAATAGACCCCCACAAAAATAAGAATCCTATCAGCGACAATAGATCCTCCAGCAGCCAACATCAATAGACCCTCTAGCACACATAATTGGACACTTACCTGTCCCAGGGTCCAGCGATGTGGGGGAACGAAGCCCCGCTCGTTCCCCCCTCTGCTCAGCGGCGCCGGCATTGTAACTGTGGGCACCCGGCAGTGGCTTCACAGCCGGGCACCCACTGCGCATGCGCGAGCGGCGCCACGCGTCGTGATTGGCCGCACAGTCATCTGGAACCTGTCACGTATCCCAGATGACTGACAGGAGGGAGGGGGCAGAGCTGAGCCCTTCCTGCGCCGAGGATAAATGATGTCACCAGCCCAGGCACTGAAGGAGGTAGACTACGAGGGACCACCTAGCAACAGGCATTTAGAGGTGAGTTAAAAAAAAAAAATATATATTTTTTTATGAATTTTAATGATTTTTTTTGGTGTGCAACCCCACTTTAAGAAACAACACATTACTTAACATGACAACTTTTGGTAGCAAACCCCTGTGCTACACATATATACATTATATATATATATATATATATATATATATATATATATTAATATATTTACATATATATATTTATACTCTTGCAAGGATTACTGTATGTCCAACAACTTATGACTATGGAAGTTAGTATACTAGTCTGGAAAAACAAGGTCTAAGCACCATGTCGTAATCCTGCCAAACCTGTATATAGCAAGATGTCGGCTTCCACGTACCTCTTATGGGATACCCATGTTCTCCTCACCAGCTTTCTCTTTTGATAACTTTATTCCCAGTATCTATGAGACGTTTTTATTTATTTTTTTTAAGGAATTTTACATTTTTAATCTTGTCCTTTAAACATTAATAAAATTACGGCTCCCCACCACACTGAATTTTTTCAAATATTTCTCATTGGCCTAGAAAATAGCCATTACTGTTTTTTAACATTCAGCTCCTATTGACTTCAATGGGGTTAGGATTTTGCACCCAAATTTCAGTAGTTTGCCTACCCAACCCAGAACTGTACCCAGTTATGTACGGATCATCCCTAAAGAACACTAATGTATTTTCTGTAATTTTTACATGTCACATATGGAAAGGCTGTTGTTGAGGAAGGTAGAAGCCAATATATACTGTATATAAATGGCACTGGACTTAAAAGAGAAAAGGGAGAGTGGGAGTGTGAGTCGGGCTGCACTGTCACAGGTATTTTTGGTTTGTTAGTAGTATCATTCAAATTGCCTTAAGCTGGCAATATACTGCTTGAATTTTGGCCAATTCCTGCTAAATCCGGCAAAATTTAAGCTGCATTTTTCGAATGATTTTCTTTTTAAGAAATTAGTCATTCTCAGCCGAACAGTGCTTGCATTCAATGAGATACAAACACTGTTCAGGTATTTAGCAGGAATTAGAGCAGTGGCTGCTGAATACAATAGCCGGTGTCTTACATTTCTTTATCCATACTGCTTATCATGGATCAGGGATCCATGACTTTCTTTCCTTAAGCCTGCAGGGTGGCATTCTCTGATTGGGCAAGGTGGAGAGGTAGGGCTGTAGAGTCACAATCTCCATCTTGCCCAGTCAGAGAATGCTTTGCATATATTGAGAGAAGTGCAAGACAGTCTGTAAATGGTGGCAACCCCTTGTGTTATGTAGCTGGTCAGCTGCTTGTCACGGCACCCAGTGACTATTACAGTGATCATCTGCTTCCACAGGGATCCCACAGGCATGGTGTAACTCTGTAACTATGCAAAAAAAAAAAGACACGTGGAAATTAGCTTTAAGATCCACTGTGCAGTTTTGATGGTCTCTGCAATGTGCTCTAGTTGTCCTTTATCACTGTGATGATGTTTTTGGGATTACATTTTCAATTTAATATTTTTTCTTCCTCAGAACTGATCATGAAGATGAGGTGACCAAATATGCTGAGGAGATGGCTCTGAGAAACACTGAATATGAAACAGTTAATGGGAAATCCTAAGACTGCTCGTTTTTCCATCCATGGTAATAAGAAACAACTTGGAAGAAAACATACGCACAATATTTTGGGAATTAAGTTATCACTGCTGTTTAATTTCAGATTAATAAACTTTTGGCAATATTAATCTTCTGTGCTTTTTTTATTGTTAACATCTGATGCCCTATGACGCATTTTAAGCTGGACAGAGAAGGCTTGATTTTTCAAGTGAAGTTGGGTTAAAAGAGGCGCAGATTGTAAGATGGTTCAGGAAACACAAAGGGTAGTGTGTTCAAAGTGTTTTCAATATATTGTATTATCTGTGATGTGTACTGTTAGTATTAGTTGATTTGTATAAACAAGTCAGCTACTAAGGCATTGGTGCTCAACCTGCGGCCCTCCAGCTGTCACAGAACTTCTAGTACTATCATGCCTCTGCCTTTGGGTGTCATGCTTGTAACAGTCAGCCTAGCAATGGCTCATGGGACTTGTAGTTCCACAACAGCTGGAGGGCCACAGGTTGAGCACCCATGTTAAGGACTCAACTTTAGCAGTTTGTAGCACCAGCCATTCTGTTGCAACCTTAACCACTTTCAGACCAATTTGCAGCCAAAGGACCAGGCCCCTTTTTGCGATTCGGCACTGCGTCGATTTAACTGACAATTGCGCGGTCGTGCGACGTGGCTCCCAAACAAAATTAACGTCCTTTTTTTCCCACAAATAGAGCTTTCTTTTGGTGGTATTTGATCGCCCCTGCGGTTTTTATTTTTTGCGCTATAAACAAAAATAGAGCGACAATTTTGAAAAAAATGCATTATTTTTTACTTTTTGCTATAATAAATATCCCAAAAAATATATAAAAAAACATATTTTTTCCTCAGTTTAGGCCGATACGTATTCTTCTACATATTTTGGTAAAAAAAATCGCAATAAGCGATTATTGATCGGTTTGCGCAGAAGTTATAGCGTTTACAAGATAGGGGATATTTTTATAGCATTTTTATTAATAATTTTTTTTTTATTAGTAATGGCAGAGATCTGCGATTTTTTTTGTGACTACGACATTATGGCGGACACATCGGACATTTTTGACACATTTTTGGGACCATTGTCATTTTTACAGCAATTAATGCTATTTAAATGCATTGATTTCTGTATAAATGACACTGGCAGTGAAGGGGTTAACCACAAGGGGGCAGTGTAAGGGTTAAGTATGCCTAGGGGTGTGTTTTGTACTGTGGGGGGGCGTGGCTGTCAGCTAGTGAATGCTGATCTCTGCTCCAATCACAGGGAGCAGAGATCGGCGTCACTAGTTGCTAGGCAGAACGGGGAGATGCTGTTTATCTCGGCATCTCCCCGTTCAGCCGCCCCATGAGACGATCGCGGGGGTCCCCGCGGCGATCGAGTCCGCGGGGACCGCGATCGGACTCACGGGGGTCCCGACCGGCGCGGGAGCGCGCCGCTCCCGGCGCGCTCCCGATGGCACGGACAGGCAGAAAGGAGGGACTTATATATACGCCCTCCTGCTGTACGTGCCATTCTGCCAACGTATATCGCCGTGCGCCGGTCGGCAAGTGGTTAAGGATAGCAAGGTTCCATTCTGGAGCTGAGACGCTTTTTTTTGAAGATTTAGGCTGGGTTCACACTGAAGCTAGCTCCGGGTGACAGCAGGGGTCCAGTGTGTCCCCGTTCACTGTTTCAGGTCCAATTTGTGGCTGAATTCGACCTGAAACAGACCAAAAGACGCACAGGACTCCTGTCCAAATTCGCACCAGAGCCGCTCCGGAGATATGTGAACTGGCTCCATTGAGAGCCAGTCACAATCACCTGCTATTGCTAACTGGATGTGAGGGACCCGCATCCAATTCGCAATAGTGTGAACACAGCCTCAGTGTGGTGTCCTGGTACAAATATTAAAGCCAGAAGAGTTAGGGCTGGAGTACAATCTCTTGGCTGATTGGCTAATAAAAATAAAAGACCCAATATACTGGCTTCTGTTCAGTGACCAGGCTGCTGCATTGAAATGTGGTGGTTGGTTGAAGAGGGTGCCTGTCACCACGAGTTAAAGCGGAGTTCCACCCTAAAGTAAAGGCACCTAACAGGGGGGAGGGGAGTGCAGATACCTGTATAATACAGGTATCTGCACCCACTTCCGGGACGCATTATCCGAGCTGTCCCGCCCCTATCCGAGAATGCCCCGTTGTGTCTTGGGAACACAGTTCCCAGGACACAGCGGGGACCAATAGAGGCGCGCAGCGCGACTCGCGCATGCACAGTAGGGAACCGGGCAGTGAAGACTTTGCATCTTCACTTCCTGATTCCCTGACAGAGGATGGCGGCAGGGCAGCGAGAGACGAGCGATCGCTTGTCATCTTCTGCCGACACCGCTGGAACCTGTAAGTGTCCATTTATTAAAAGTCAG
Organism: Lithobates sylvaticus; assembly: GCA_028564925.1. NCBI lineage: Eukaryota > Metazoa > Chordata > Amphibia > Anura > Ranidae > Lithobates > Lithobates sylvaticus. Next base: position 105,105,054 of record CM053034.1, on the reverse strand, counting down.
CAGCTGCAGTATTTGTAGCTGCTGACTTTTAAAAAAAAATTTTCAGGTGTCGCTCCGCTTTAAGTCTGTAGAGTGGCCTGAGTATCTACTAAAATGCTACGTGTACTAAGGTTCATCTTGCTAATATTTAATATATGTACGGTAAATAAAAATGACTACTCTGTTGTCACACCGAACTTGCAAAACAATTGCCAGAGAATTAAAGCAAACTACTATTAAAGCAAAATGAGAAAAATACAGTATAATCAAATTTTTACTGCTTCCACAATATATTGTCAGAATTAGTGGGGGAATTGATGATGCAGAGCTAAAGATTTGTAAGGTTTTTGATCATTTGAAGAATGCTCAAACAATAAAACTTTTTCTGGATTAGTAGTATTTCTACACTCATGTGTTAGAATCTGTCCAAAACACTGTATGCATGCAGTATGTATGTTCTCTTTGTGTGTATGGGTTTGTGCAGCTGCTTCAGTTTTATTCCACTAGGCAAAAAAAAAAAACATACTGGGAAATGTAGCTCTACCCCCACAGGAGCCGCTCAGTGTAACAGGTTCTCTCTCAAATAGTGCAGAGGCAGCCAGGCACACAGCACTACAAATAAATTAATTCCACATATTTATTGCAAACCCAGCATCACATAAGTCATAAGAAAACAATGTTTTGGGGCCTCACAGAGTTCCTTCCTTGTTGTCACTATGTCACTTTGAGGAAGGGACCCTCTGATGACTTATGTGATGATACCTCTTTACAATAAATATGTGAATTGCATTTATTGGTAGTACTGGTGACTTTGTATCATCATTTCTTCACATATGATTATGGTATAGCACCAACTGTAGAAATCACTAATTATTTAATTCAAATATTTTTTATTGAAAATATAAGGATCGAAGCATTACAGTATATTAAACTTTGGTTTACAAGGAATATACAGAAACTTGTATCTAGTTTACAAGCATATATACAACTTACATTGGTTCAAATCAACTTACAAAACTTTCTGGGATGCTTCCAAACTTTGCATTGTTGTGGTTCCACAATAGTATTCCAGAATGAACAGGGTAACATTTCAAACTTGGTCGTTTCAATACGCAATCTTATAGTATTGTTAGCATAACCATTGTGACCTTTAACTTGTCACCTTATAGTTTGTGGGGAGAAAGAAGGGGAGGAGGGAAGGGTTAGGGGGTACAGTAGTAAAACTTACAAAAAAACAGCATTAGTTCAGTCTTCAAGAATTAGCTTTATATAATGAGTTCCAAGTTGACCAGTTTGAAGTATATCTTGCGCCTGATCCATCTCTGTAAGACAGAATTTTTTCGTATTCTGATATAGTATTGACCCTGGCAATAAGCTCTCGCCATGATGGTACTTCATTAGTTTTCCATTTGAGTACTATTAAGGACCTAGCGGAAAATGTAATGTGCATTGCTATTGATCTTACTGATAGTGGGTAATCTGACATATCAATACTTAAAACTGCTTTTTCAGGGGTAGGTCGAGTAATAACTCCGGTTGTTTTTGCTATAAGTTTGAAAATTTTGTTCCAGAAGCTGCGAAGGTGGGGGCAGGACCACAACATGTGGATCAATGTCCCCACCTGCCCACAGCCTCTCCAGCATAAATTAGAGTTGTTCCCTGAGAATTTAGCCTTAATATATGGCGTGAGGTACCACCTAGCTGTAAATTTTGCCGCCAGTTCCTCATAGTTTGAACACCTTGAGAAACGTATGTTGTTATATGTTGCTGCTAACCATCGCTTTTCGGAGAACTGTTCCCCAAGATCAATTTCCCATTTAGCAAGGTGGTTATATTTATTAAAGGAGGATTTGGCATTAATTATCTCATATATTAATGAGATCCCTTTAGATTGAGGGTTAGTGCTAGTTGGGTATTTTCATAATTGTGTCAGAACTGGTGTTTGTGTGATATTTGAATGTCGGAACCATGAGGATATTTGTAGGTGGGTTAGAAACTCTGAGGGAGGGATGTTGGTTTTTGGATTGAATAGTTGTGAAGGGCAATAGGCTATCTCCCTGGGTAATATCTTGTAGTACGTTTACACCTCTCTTTTTCCATGTGGTCACTGTTATATTTGGGATCAGCCATAGAAGTGAGTCTAGAGGAATAGGGATGTTCGTATGTTGTGTACTTGAAGAAATCACTAATTATTTAGAGATCAAGTACTTCTATTTGGACTTTACTGATATCTGTCTACATTACTTTTTTCAAAAGCAACATTTACCAATTTTCCCAATATAATTTTTTATAGAAGAAAACCCATACCTATAGCACCTTAATAAAATATTAAAACAAAATCTTATAAGTAAGTAAGAAACAGATTCAGAAATTTTGACAGATGGAGATTCAGTGATGAGTCATACATACCTATTTTATATAGAACCTTAAAAAGACAAAAAAAAAAGAAATATATGTATCTAGGTAATAAGTATTCCTGAAACAAGTTAGCCTTTACTGAATCACGGATGTGCAAATAAATATTTTTACATGTATAATACAAATGGGCAACAACATTATAACTTCACACCAGAGTAAAGATAATAATTGAGTATACATACCACCTTTTTCACAAAGCTTGCCCTTGTTCTACTTTAAAGTACAAGTAAAGGCTCCTGTATGGCAGTCTAAACAAGTACCAAATCCAATTACTATGTGATTCACAAGCATCATAAAGTATTAAAAATACTTTCTTACCTCCCTGAGCCAAATCCCACTTCATTTGAGCCTCCCATGCTCTCCTTCCCAGACACTGCAGCTCACAGTGGGAGGGTTTCAGCAAAACAGAAGCAGTGCTGCCAATCCAGAAAGCAGTACACAGGAATAGCTGTGACCTGGTGCTGGTTGACAAGCATTTTCAGATCCTGCTCTAGTGTAAGCAAGCATAGCCTACATGAACATGGTAACTCTGATCTGAATTCAGGAGTAGGGCTGAGCCGAACACCCCTGGGTTCGGTTCGAACCAGAACCTGCGAACGGACCTAAAGTCCGTGTAAATTTAAGAACCCTATTAGTTACAATGGACGCGAACATTCGAAATCAAAAGTGCTCATTTTAAAGGCTAATATGCATGTTATTGTCATAAAAAGTGTTTGGGGACCTGGGTCCTGCCCCAGGGGACATGTATCGATGCAAATTTTTTTTTTTAAAAACGGACGTTTTTTCAGGAGCAGTGATTTTAATAAAGTGAAACAATAAAAGTGTAATATTTCTTTAAATTTCGTACCTGGGGGGTGTCTATAGAATGCCTGTGAAGGGGCGCATGTTTCCTGTGCTTAGAACTGTCCCTGCACAAAGTGTAATTTTTGCAGGAAAAAAAGCTATTAAAAATCACTCGCGGCTAATGAATTGTCGGCTCCCGTAACACAGAGAACAGTTATTCATTGAAAGTCATTGATAAAAAAAAGTCATTGATAAAAAATGAAAAAAAATAAAAAAAAAAAGCGTGGGGGTCCCCCCAAATTAAATTACCAGGCCCTTCAGGTCTGCTATGGATATTAAGGGGAACCCCGGCTAAAAAAAAAAAAAATGGCGTGGGGTCCCCCTCAAAATCCATACCAGACCCTTGAGGTCTGGGATGGATTTTAAGGGGAACCCAGGCCAAAAAAAAAAAAATGGCGTGGGGTCCCCCTCAAAATCCATACCAGACCCTTATCCGAGCATGCAACCTGGCAGGCCGCAGGAAAAGAGGGGGGGACGAGAGCGGCCCCCCCCTCCCTCCTGAACCGTACCAGGCCACATGCCCTCAACATTGGGAGGGTGCTTTGGGGTCCCCCCCAAAGCACCTTGTCCCCATGTTGATGAGGACAAGGGCCTTGTCCCCACAACCCTGGCCATTGGTTGTGGGGGTCTGCGGGCGGGGGGCTTATCATAATCTGGAAGCCCCCTTTAACAAGGGGACCCCCAGATCCCGCCCCCCCCTGTGTGAAATGGTAAGGGGGTACAAATGTACCCCTACCATCTCACCAAAAAAGTGTCAAAAATTGTAAAAATGACAGGAGACGGTCTTTAAAAAATTCCTTTATTAAAATCTTCTTTCTTCTGGTCTTCCTTCTTCCTTTCTTCATCCTTCGGTTTCTTCATCTTCTCCTTCGGCATCTTCTTCCATCTTCTTCTTCTCCATCATCTTCTTCTTCCGATCCACTTCTTCTTGCTCTGGTCTTCTCGTCCGGCATCTTCTTCCATGGCGTCGGTGTCTCTTCTGGGCCGCTCCGTGCAATGGGAGGCTCCCGCTGTGTGAGGCTTCGCTGCGTCTGACAGGTCTTTTATAACGGAGGGCGGGGCCACCTGGTGACCCCGCCCCCTCTGACGTCATGGGAAAAGCCATAAGGAATTCCCCATGACGTCCCCGTGCGTCAGAGGGGGCGGGGTTACGCAGACCCCCACAACCAATGGCCAGGGTTGTGGGGAAGAGGCCCTTGTCCTCATCAACATGGGGACAAGGTGCTTTGGGGGGGACCCCAAAGCACCCTCCCAATGTTGAGGGCATGTGGCCTGGTACGGTTCAGGAGGGAGTGGGGGGCGCTCTCGTCCCCCCTCTTTTCCTGCGGCCTGCCAGGTTGCGTGCTCGGATAAGGGTCTGGTATGGATTTTGAGGGGGACCCCCACGCCATTTTTTTTTTCGGCCAGGGTTCCCCTTAATATCCATAGCAGACCTGAAGGGCCTGGTAATTGAATTTGGGGGGACCCCCACGCTTTTTTTTTAATCAATTACTTTTTTTTAATCAATGACTTTCAATGAAGGACTGTTCTTTGTGTTACGGGAGCCGTCAATTCATTAGCCGTGAGTGATTTTAAATAACTTTTTTTCCTGCAAAAATGACACTTTGTGCAGGGACAGTTCTAAGCACAGGAAACATGCGCCCCTTCACAGGCATACTATAGACACCCCCCCAGATGTGATACTGCAATGCTGTACTAACAGCACGCACACACTAATCCCCAGAATGCGGCGGCCTTTTATAATGTGGGGCGTGTACTAAACCCCCTGAGCTATAATTGGCCACAGGCATCCTGCCGGTGGCCAATTATTGCTCTCCTCGCCGCTGGCTCTATGATTGGCCAAGCATGCGGGTCACAGTGCATGCTTGGCCAATCATCAGCCAGCAATGCACTGCGACTGGCGCAGTGCATTGCGGGCCACTCGCATCACACGAATTTGATGTGAGCGGCCCAAATAGTTCTGGGCTCGCCGAGCAGGCGAACACCCGATGTTCGATTCGAACATGGGTTCGAATCGAACACCGGGCCCATCCCTATTCAGGAGCATTGCAGCATTGTTGTCACACCATCACAAGAAGCTGTGTTAGGTGGGGTTCTTTAGCAGAATCAAAAGGTATTGTGGAGGATTGCTACAACAGGGAGGGTATTGTCAAAGGGCAGGGGAAACTGGAGGAATAGCAGACACTCAGCTTTCTCAGAAAGTAAAGTTTTACATATTTAAAAACATAGGTTGTTGTCAACCTAAAAATCTTGGATTCAGGTTGAGCTAACAGACAAAGCTACTTTCTCCAGAGATTACTACTTTGATTTACATAGTTTAATGAAAGGTTAACTCCATGTAACAAGATCTCATCAAGACATCAAACAAAATACTAAACAGTAGTCCAAAGTAATGTGTACAACACAATGGTAGCATCTATTTGCAACACAGCAACAGTAAAAAGCCTGTTTGGTAAGGCAGTGCAAAGAGCAGTGATAAAGGGGCAACCAGTCTGATCAGAAAAAACTGATGGATTAGTCGATGGTCGAAATCAAGCCCAGAGGAACTGTATATCATGGACTTTGGTACATAGAATGTTACAACCAAAGTGGGGGACATACTAAACTGCATATTGGGATGATGGGATGATTGGATTATTGGCTGCAATACTCATAACTCTCACTAGCTGTCAGTGTACTTTATACACACACACACACACATATGTATATATATATATATATATATGGTAATGACTAATGATGAGCCGAACACCCCCCCCCCCCGGTTCAGTTCTCATCAGAACATGCGAACAGGCAAAAAATTGGAAGAATACGCGAACACTGTTAAAGTTTTTGGGATACGAATATGAAAAATCAAAAGTGATAATTTTAAAGGCTTCTATGTAAGTTAATGTCATAAAAAAGGTTTGGGGACCTGGGTCCTGCCCCGACATGTATCAATGCAAAAAAAAAGTTTTAAAAACTGAAGTTTTTTCAGGAGCAGTGATTTTAATAATGCTTAAAGTGAAACAATAAAAATGAAATATTCCTTTAACCAGTTGCCGACCGCCCACTGTCTATTGACGGTGGGGCGGTGCGGCTCTCCTGGCGGGACGCCGTCATATGACGTCCTCTAAGAAAACACGGCCGCGCGCGCGATCGCGGGCGCGCAGCCGTGCTCTGTCGGTGTCGGCGTGTCCCGGAGACACGCCGCGTCACCGACAGGGGTGAACAGCCATGGGCATGGCTGTTCACCATGTGATCAGCCGCGATTACGTCACGGCTGATCACATTGTGAAGTCCCGGCTTTAGACCGCGCATGCGCGCGATCGGGAGCGCGCAGCGTGGTCATGTCGGTGGCGGCGTGTTCCCAGGAACACTGCTCGTCACAGACAAGGGTAAACAGCCAATGCCTGTCGGCTGTTTACCACGTGATCGGCTGTGATCCATTCACAGCCGACCACTAAATGTAAACAAAGACCGGTTACTAGCTGTTACCGGCTATTCTCTCCTCACACACACCGTTACCAGTGTGAGGAGAGAACAGCCAGGACCAGTGAGTTACCGATCTTTGTCTGTTCTGTATTGTACTGCACCAAAAAAAAGTTTTAAAAACTGAAGTTTTTTCAGGAGCAGTGATTTTAATAATGCTTAAAGTGAAACAAAAAAAATGAAATATTCCTTTAAATATTGTGCCTGGGGGTGTCTATAGTATGCTAGGCACAGTTTTCCAGTGTTTAGAACAGTACCACAGCAAAATTACATTTCTAAAGGAAAAAAGTAATTTAAAACTGATTGCGGCTGTAATAAATTGTCGGGTCTTTGCAATATAGATAAAACTCATTGAAAAAAAAACCCCAGTCCATTACCAGGTCCTTTGGGTCTGGTATGAATATTTAAGGGGAACCCCAAACCTAAATTTAAAAAAGAAATTGCGTGGGGGTCCCCGCAAAATCCATACCAGGCCCTTCAGGTCTGATATGAAAGTCAAGAGGAACCCTGAGCCAAATTTAAAAAAATGGCGTAGGGGTCCCCCCAAAAATTCATACCAGTCCCTTCAGGTCTGATATGGATTTTAAAGGGAAGGGGGGTGATCTGGGGGGTGATCAGGGGGTGACAGGGGGTGGAATATGTGCCTAACTGTACTGGTGTCAGTGTACTGTTTAAATTTTTAAAAAACGGCATAGGGGTCCCCCCCCCCCGCCCAAAATCCATACCAGACCCTTATCCGAGCAAGTTGATGGGGACAAGGGCCTCATCACCACAACCTTTGCCCGGTGCTTGTGTGGGTCTGCGGGCGGGGGGGTTATCGGAATCTGGAAGCCCCCTTTAACAAGGGGACCCCCAGATCCCGCCCCCCCCCTATGTGAATTGGTAACGGGGTACATTGTACCTCTACTATTTCACCAAAAAAGTGTAAAAAATTGTAAAAAAGACAAGAGACAGCTTGGGACAAGTCCTTTATTAAAAATAAAAATGTCCAGCGATATAAATCCACGCCGCCTGATGGATCGAAAAAGACAAAAAAAACAGCTGCAACAGTTCCGCCTCCATGGGAGGATCCCGCTGAGTGACGCTTCTTCTCGATGACAGCTGTTATATAGCTGAGGGCCACATGGTGATGTAAACATGTGACCCAGCCCCCCTCTGACGCCACGGGGGCTTCCGTTGTGGTGACGAGGCCCTTGTCCCCATCAACATGGGAACAAGGTGCTTTGTAATCAGACCCCAAAGCACCCTCCCCATGTTGAGGGCATGTGGCCTGGTACGGTTCAGGAGGGGGGCTAGCCCCTCCTCTTTTCCTGCGGTCTGCCAGGTTGCATGCTCGGATAAGGGTCTGGTATGGATTTTGGGGGGGAACACTACGCCATTATTTTTTAATTTGGCGCAAGGTTCCCTTTAATTTCCATATCAGACCTGAAGGGCCTGGTATGGATTTTAGGGGGACCCCCACGCAATTTTATTTTTATTTTTGGTTCGGGGTTCCCCTAATATTTATACCAGACCCCAAGGGCCTGGTAATTGACTGGGGGGGGGGGGGCATGCTGCTTTTTTCAATAAGTTTTATCTATATTGCCAAGACCCAATTTATTACAGCCGCAATCAGTTTTAAATGACTTTTTTAAAACTTTTTTTTGCATTGATACATGTCCCCTGGGGCAGGACCCGGGTCCCCAAACCCTTTTTATCACAATAACTTGCATATAAACCTTCTAAAATGAGCACTTCTGTTTTTTCATGTTAGTGTTCTATAGAATTTAACAGTGTTCCGCTGTGTTTCAAATTTGCCTCAAACACTGCATATTGTTCGGTGTTCGCCGAAATTTTATTTGACCTGTTTTTAATGGAAATATGGGTAGAGTTATTATTTTTCATGGGGGTTATTGGTGGAATATAATGTTAACACCTAACAATGAACATATTTAACCTATTTCTGATAAAAAATATTCATATACTGTATATACTCGAGTATAGGCCGACCCGAATAAAAGCCAAGGCACCTAATTTTACCACACAAAAAAAATGGGAAAACGTATTGACTCGAGTATAAGCCTAGGGTGGGAAATGCAAAAGCTACTGGGTAAACAATACCCATCTGCAGCCTCACTGTGCCCATTTGCAGCCTCACTGTGCCCATTTGCAGCCTCACTGTGCCCATCTGCAGCCTCACTGTGCCCATCTGCAGCCTCACTGTGCCCATTTGCAGCCTCATTGTGCCCATCTGCAGCCTCACTGTGCCCATCTGCAGCTGTACCTGTGATAACTAAAACAGTGGGTGTCTCCCGCTGTGTCATGCAGTCTGTTAGGCGGCCGTCCATTGAAACAAAGCCCAGCCTCCTCCTTGTCCATGATAGAGCGCTGATTCAGTTTTCCAGCATTGTATCAGTGTTTTGTCTATCACGGATGAGGAGGAGGCGGGGCTTTCTTACAATGGATGGCCGCACAGACTTCATGACACAGCGGTAGACTAGACATGTGCGATTAGTTTCGTACGAATTCGTAATTCATATGAATTTTTCGAAATTCGTACGAATTTACGAATCCGTAGTACGAATTTTTTCGAATACGAATTCCATACGGAATACGAAATTCCGTTTACGAATTTTGTCGCCAAATTATTCGAATACGACTACCAAATATCGAATTTCAACTAATAGGAAAGAAATTATTATAGCGGATATAACGAATGATTCGAATGAATTCGAATGAATTCGAATGACAAAGTGTCATTTTTGCAGGAAAAATTCAGTTTACGAATTTCAGCTCCAAATTATTCGAATCAAATGACCAATATCGAATTTCAACTAATTCGAAAGAAATTATTATAGCGGATATAACGAAGGATTCGAATGAATTCGAATGGTTCGAATGACAAAGTGTAATTTTTGCAGGAAAAAAAGCTATTTAAAATCACTCGCGGCTATTGCCGGCTAATGAATTGTCGGCTCCGTAACACAGAGAACAGTCATTCATTGATAAAAAAAAAAAAAAAGCGTGGGGGTCCCCCCAAATTCAATAACCAGGCCCTTCAGGTCTGCTATGGATATTAAGAGGAACCCCAGCCAAAAAAAATGGCGTGGGGTCCCCCCTAAATATCCATACCAGACCCTTCAGGTCTGGGATGGATTTTAAGGGGAACCCCGGCCAAAAAAATAAATAAAATGGCGTCCCCCTCAAAATCCATACCAGACCCTTTATCCGAGCAGAGCACGCAACCTGGCAGGCCGCAGGAAAAGAGGGGGGGCTGAGAGCGCCCCCCTCCTGAACCGTACCAGGCCACATGCCCTCAACATTGGGAGGGTGCTTTGGGGTCCCCCCCAAAGCACCTTGTTCCCATGTTGATGAGGACAAGGGCCTCATCCCCACAACCCTGGCCATTGGTTGTGGGGGTCTGCGGGCGGGGGGCTTATCGGAATCTGGAAGCCCCCTTTAACAAGGGACCCCCCAGATCCCGCCCCCCCTGTGTGAAATGGTAAGGGGGTACAAAACCATTTCACCAAAAAAGTGTCAAAAATGGTAAAAACGACAGGAGACGGTCTTTGACAATTCCTTTATTAAAATCTTCTTTCTTCTTTCTTCTGGTCTTCCTTTCTTCATCCTTCGGTTTCTTCATCTTCTCCTTCCGGCATCTTCTTCCATCTTCTTCTTCCATCTTCTTCTTCCTCCGATCCGCTTCTTCTTGCTCCGGTCTTCTCGTCCTTCTCGTCCGGCATCTTCTTCCATGGCGTCGGTGTCTCTTCTCGTGCCGCTCCTCGCAATGGGAGGCTCCCGCTGTGTGAGGCTTCGGTCTGTCTGACAGGTCTTTTATAACGGAGGGCACCTGGTGACCCCGCCCCCTCTGCCGCACGGGGACGTCATGGGGACTTCCCTTTGGCTTTCCTATGACGTCAGAGGGGAGCGGGAGCCTCCCATTGCGAGGAGCGGCCCGACAGAAGAACAGACGCCAATGCCATGGAAGAAGATGCCGGACGAGAAGGACGAGAAGACCAGCGCAAGAAGAAGCGGATCAGAGGAAGAAGAAGATGGAAGAAGAAGATGGAAGGAGAAGATGAAGAAAACCGTAGGATGAAGAAAGGAAGACAAGAAGAAAGAAGATTTTAATAAAGGAATTGTCAAAGACCGTCTCCTGTCATTTTTACAATTTTTTACACTTTTTTGGTGAAATGTACCATTTCACACAGGGTGGGGGCAGGATCTGGGGGTCCCCTTTGTTAAAGGGGGCTTCCAGATTCCGATAAGCCCCCCACCCGCAGACCCCCACAACCAATGGCCAGGGTTGTGGGGAAGAGGCCCTTGTCCTCATCAACATGGGGACAATGTGCTTTGGGGGGGACCCCAAAGCACCCTCCCAATGTTGAGGGCATGTGGCCTGGTACGGTTCAGGAGGGGGGGCGCTCTCGTCCCACCCTCTTTTCCTGCGGCCTGCCAGGTTGCGTGCTCGGATAAAGGGTCTGGTATGGATTTTGAGGGGGCCCCACGCCATTTTTTTTTTTTTTGGCCGGGGTTCCCCTTAATATCCATACCAGACCTGAAGGGCCTGGTTATTGATTTTGGGGCGACCCCCACGCTTTTTTTTTTTTTATCAATGAATGACTGTTCTCTGTGTTACAGAGCCGACAATTCATTAGCCGCAAGTGATTTTAAATAGCTTTTTTTCTGCAAAAATTACACTTTGTGCAAGAACAGTTCTCAATATTACATATACTAAATCTCGAATTCATTTGAATCATTCGAAGCATTCGTTATATCCGCTATAATAATTTCTTTCGTATTAGTTGAAATTCGATATTTGTAGTTGGATTTGAATTGTTCTCTGTGTTACGGGAACCGACAATTCATTAGCCGCGTTAACGATTCGTAACGATTCGTAACGATTCGTAACTTGAAATTGAAATTCGATATTTGTAGTTGGATTCGAATTGTTCTCTGTGTTACGGGAACCGACAATTCATTAGCCGCGTTAACGATTCGTAACGATTCGTAACTTTACTAACGATTCGTAACGATTCAAATTTTTTTTTATGATTCGTACGAAATTCGTATTTCGTACGAATTCGAACGGAATTTTGTACACAAATTACGAATTACAAATTTTTTTATATACGAAACGAAACAAAAATTTTTTTTTTGACAGTTCCCATGTCTACGGGAGACACCCGCTGTTTTAGTAATCACAGGTACAGCTGCAGATGGGCACCCTCACTCAAGTATAAGCCGGGGGGTTCAGCCATGTCCTCCTGAGGAGTCCCCCGAACTGTTTGAGCACAGTGTTGAGTACATGCTCCAGGAGGATGCCCAGCGTTTTTAAAAGGCTCTGAGGTTGATACCCAGCTAGAGGAAGGCAGTAACGTGGGCCCAGAGAGAGGGGATGCCCAAAGAAGGACAGCAATCTGACAGTCATGTTCCCCCAGCTGCAGCATACTGCCAGGTTTGCTCCAGTGATGAGGAGGGAGGGGATGATGAGGTCACTGACTCCTCGTGGGTGCCTGATAGGAAAGAGGAGGAGGAGGCACATCTCCAATGAGGCAGGATGCCCTCCAGGGGCCAGCTTAAGGGCAGCACACCGACTGCATCACACTGCAGAGCTCCGCATGTGCAGGGCGCTGCCTCTGCGCGTTATTCCAAAAGTTCTTTGGCGTGGGCCTTTTTTTAGACGAGCGCATCAGATTGCACCGCTGCTATTTGCAACATATGTCTCAAGCATATCTCGCGTTGCCAAAACATCAGCCGCTTGGGACCACATGCTTGACCAGACATATGTCGACCTGCCATGCAGTTCGTTGGCAAGCGTACCTAAAAGACCCACACCAAAGAACAAAGCGGACCTCTCCTTGCTCCTCATCAGCTGGGATCTCCAACCCCACTATACCTTCAGTCCTCTCTGAAACCTGCACTGAGAGGAATGAAGGTGTAGAATTAGGTGTGTCACAGCCAAGTACTTGCAGGCAATCTGCTATCGGTACACCGACGTCCGAATGTACCAGGCCAATTTTCCTGCCCCAGCTGCTGCACCGCCAAAAGAAGTTCACTCCCAGCCATCCACATGCTCAGTGGTTGAATGCTAGCTTGGCTAAATTGCTAGCACTTCAACTGCTGCTTTTTAGTTGGTAGACTTTGTCAACTACCGTGAGTTTGTGGATTTGTGCGGTTCCTCAGTGGCAGGTTCCCAAACGCCACTTTTTTTCTCACGGAAGGCGATTCCGGCTCTCTACCGGCATGTGGAAGGCAATGTCTTGGCCTCGCTGTACAGGGCAGTCAGCGGTAAGGTGCATATTACCACTGACTCATGGTCCAGCAGGCATGGACAGGGACGTTACCTATCTTTCATGGCATATTGGGTGACTCTGCTGGCACCTGGGAAGGATGCAGGACAAGGTGCAGTAGTGTTGGAGGTTGTTCCGCCACACGCCTCGAAAATGCTACTACTGGTGATTCTGACACACCTCTCTCCTCCACCCCCTCCTCTTCTTCTTCATCGATGGCCTCTTCCTGTGCTTTGTCCTCAGAACCAGCGGTGCTCTGTAGGCATTTAAGGGGCTACGCAAGTACGCAGGCAAAAAGATGCCATGCGGTGCTTGCGCTGGTGTGCTTGGGGGACAGGAGCCACACTGGGGCAGAGATTCTATCAGCTCTGCAGGGGCAGGCTGAGAGGTGGTTGATGCCACGCCAGCTTAAGGAGTGGTGGTTTGCAACAATGGCACCAACCTCCTCTCCGCCCTCCGACAGGGACAACTGACCCATGTGCCCTGTTTGGCTCACGTCCTTAACTTGGTGGTGCAGCGGTTCTTGGGCAGGTATCCGGGCTTACAGGATGTCCTGAGGCAGGCCAGGAAAGTCTGTGTGCATTTCCGCCGGTCATATAATGGCAGTGCTCGGCTGGCTGACCTCCAAAAGGAATTTAATCTGCCCAAGAACCGCCTAATCTGTGACATGCCCACCAGGTGGAACTCAACGTTAGCCATGCTGCAGTGGCTGCACACGCAGCAGAGGGCCATCAATGAGTACCTGTGTGACTACGGCACCAGGATAGGGTCAGGAGAGCTTGTTTTTTCCCCACGTCAGTGGGCCATGATCAGGGATGCATGCACTGTCCTGTCCCAATTTGAGGAGGCCACGAGGAAGGTGAGCAGTGACAGTGCATGCATCAGTGTAAATAGTAAAAAAGGTATTCCTGCGCCAACTCAAATGAAAATAGAAACAAGTACTGCAGCATACACTGGGGGGAAATATCTGAACCCAGAGAGAAGAATATAAAAGAAGGTAGTGATGCGCTGTACAGAATAAATAATAAAGTGCAATAGTGCAGTGATAGCAGCACAGAAGTGAACCAGAGGCAGGTAAAAAGATCCTGGTGTGGATAGACCACAAGGTGATTGTTATCCAGTGATGTAAAATCAGGTAGGTCTAAACAGACCCAGGTAAAGGTGAAAATAATGATAGATGCTCAGTCGTGTACTAAATGGATCATAGAAGGTATAAGTACAGTAAAGTGTCAGAGTGCTCAAGTGAATAAATCAAACCACTACGGGAAACGTGGTATCTGATGTGTGGTGATCATAACTTAAAAGAATGACGTATAAACGCACAAGGTCGCATGGAAATGTAGCATAAATATCACATAGAAATCGCATAAAATCGCATAAAGCAGTAGTAAAAAATCTTAAAGTGATAATAAACAAATGATCAGTAGTCCTTCTAATAGAGCATATAGAGAGGATATATGCTCAATCCACAATACTGGTCATTTCCGTGCAATAAAAAAATGCTAAAGTGTCCGTGAAGTGATTTCCTTTTCCTTTAGTGAATGAGCGGTGCAGCATATAATGTGTCTATATGCATAACAAGGTGCAAGTGCTGGCGATTGCTTCATGCGATGTGATGTTGGTGTGTGAGGTGACTTCTTATCCTCCGTGAAGTCTGAGGTTTAGGTTTACCCTTACCTTACAGCTGTAAGGTAACAGCGTGTGGATATAAGCCTTTTGGTGTGGGGGTCCCTGGTGGTCGTCTTAGCGTTGTATCTCCGGCTCTGCTGATGTGTGTCTTTTCTCTGGCAGGCAGTGTCCCCTTTAAGATCCCTGGAGCTGTCACTGGAGGTGTCTGCAGTTTGTTGGCCTCACCAGTAGAGCATGCATCAGTGACACTGTCCCTCTTGTCCACCTGTTGGAGCACACGCTGCATGAAATGATGGACAGGGCACTTGAAGCAGAACAGAGGCAGGAAGAGGAGGACTTCCTTACCTCTCAAGGCCCCCTTTATCCAGACAGTGTTCCTGCTGGCCCGCCGATCACATTGGAAGAGGACGAGGAGGAGGATTGTGTCAGCCTGGAGGTGGAGCCTGGCACTCAGCATCAGCAGAAGTCTTTTAGGGATCATTTACAGTCCCAAGAAACCTGTGGACTTGTACATGGCTGGGAGGAGGTGGCTGTGGATCATGTCGTCCTTAGTGACCCAGAGGACTCCGGACCGAATGCCTTAGCTAACCTACGCTGCATGGCCTCCTGATCCTGCAAAGCCTGCTGAAGGATCCTTGTATTCGTCGGATCAAGGAGAGGGATCATTACTGGCTGGCAACCCTCCTTGATCCACGTTACAAGGGTAAGGTTGCGGACCTTATCTTGCCATTGCAGAGGGAGCAGAGGATGAAACATCTTCGGGAGGCCTTGCAGAAAGGTCTGTGGTACGCGTTCTCAGAGACTGGGAGGTTAGAAATTCTTGGTCCTGGACAACGTGTTGCTGAGGCTTCGGTCAGTCACAGAAGGAGCGGTGGAGAAGGTGGCTGTCTGACCGATGCGTTCAGACAATTTTTTAGTTCGCAGTCCCAAGGTATGGTCGGTTCCAGCAACCATCGCCAGCGTCTGATTTACATGGTGCAGGAATAACTAGGGGCAAGATCAGACTTGGACACCTTTCCCACCAAAAATCCTCTGGGTTACTGGGTCTTGAGGATGGATCACTTGTCAGAGCTTGCACAGTATGCACTTGAGCTACTGGTCTTTCCTGAATCCAGCGTTCTTTCAGAACGCACATTCAGTGCTGCTGGAGGCTTTGTAACCGATCACAGGGTGCGCCTGGCCACCGACTCGGTTGATCGACTGACCTTCATAAAAATGAATCAGTCTTGGATCACCACCAGCTACCAAGCACCTGATGCTGATGTAACTGAATATTTTTTTTAGAAATTTCAGATCCCTTCAAGACTGCCTATGCAGATGCTGAGTGACTATCCTGTTATGCTTAGTGACTATCCTCTTCCTCCTCAATGAATGTAAGAACATTTTTGGTTTTGGGCGCCGCCACCAGTGGCTAAGGCCCAATTTTTCAGCCCCTGTTCAACAGGGGCGTGTAATTACAATTTTTGATGCAATAATTTGCAGGAGGGTTCGTTGCTGCGCTCAACTACAATATTTGTGAGTGGTTGCAGTGTTGTGGCACCAGTGTCTAAGGCCCAATTTTTCAGCCCCTGTTTAACAGGGGCGTGAAATTACAATTTTTAATGCAATACTTTGCAGCAGGGCTCATTCTTGCACTCCAACTAGAGTATTTGTGAGGGGTTGCAGTGTTGTGGCACCAGCACCAGTGCCTTAGGCCCAATTTTTCATTCCCTGTTTAACAGGGGCGTGTAATTACATTTTTTGATGCAATATTTTGCAGGCGGGTTCGTTGCTGCGCTCAGCTACAATATGTGTGAGTGGGTACAGTGTTGTGGCACCCACCAGCACCAGTGCCTAAGGCCCAGTTTTTCAGTCCCTGTTTAACAGGGGCATGTAACTAAAATGTTTGATGCAATACTTTGCAGCAGGGCTCATTCCTGCGCTCCAACTAGAGTATCTGTGAAGGGTTGCAGTGTTGTGGCACCAGCACCAGTGCACTTTTTCTCAGCTGCGGGGGCCCAACTCATGATCCTGCACACAGGCCCACTGCTTTCAGAAAATGCCCCTGACCTGGGCTCATCCATTTCAGATGCTTGTATGTGACATCACATACATCACATACAAGTACGTGGGCTGGATGCGAGAGGTTGATCAGCAGGATGAGTGTGCCAGGACAGGTAGATGTTTTTCATCTCTGCTTCCTTTCACCACTCTGCATATCACACGTATCATAGATGAGAAGAGGGTACAGTGGCGGAGCAGATGAGCAGGAGGGTTTCAGAGGTGGGACAGAAGAGCAGGAGGGTACAGCAGTGGAAAACATAAACAGGGGGTTAGTGGTGGGGCAGAAGAGCATTAGGGTAAAGTGGTGGGACAGATGTGCAGGAGGTACAGTGGTGGGGCAAATGAGAAAGGGGGTTACAGTGGTGGGGCAGATGAACAGATAAGTTCAGTGTTAGGATAAATGAGAAGATGGTTCAGCGGGGAGACAGAAGAGCATGGGGATACGTCGGTGGAGCAGATGTGCAGGAGGTTACAGTGCTGGGGCAGATGTGCAGGGTGTTACAGTGGTGGGACAGATGAGCATGGGGGTTACAGTGGTGGGGCAGATGAGCAGGGGGTTACTGTGGTGGGGCAGATATGCAGGGTGTTACAGTGGTGGGACAGATGAGCAGGTGGGTACAGTGGTGGGGCAGATGAGCAGGGGGGTACAGTGGTGGGACAGATGAGCAGGGTGTTACAGTGGTGGGGTAGATGAGCAGGGGGTTACAGTGGTGGGGCAAATGTGCAGGGGGTTACAGTGGTGGGGCAAATGTGCAGGGTGTTACAGTGGTGGGGCAGATGTGCAGGGGGTTACAGTGGTGGGGCAGATGAGCAGGGGTTGTACAGTGGTCAGAGCTGTTGCAGGGATTTTTGACACCCTAGGCAAAACCTCATTATGCCACCCCCCTGGCTCCACCCCTGACTCCACCCCATTTGCCCTGCCCATATATACCCCACCTTTTTAATAAACCACCCATCAAATGCCAGCTCCCTTTAAATGCAGCCTCACCAACGCCTATCAAATGCAGCCTCACCAGCGCCCATCAATGAAGCCTATCAGTGCACATCAAATGCAGCCTCACCAGCGCCCATCAATGCAGCCTACCAGTGCCCATCAATTAATGTTTGCTTGCTTCCATTCATTCGGGAGTTGGGACACAGACACAGTCCTCCGCCGCCACTGTGCCTTTGACATTATGTGTGAACGGAGCGGCGGCTGCCTGCTGATACTGAGAATTAGTTGCTTGCTGGTGAGAGAAGAGAGTAGGAACACCAGCTGCCGGGCGCCCTAGGCAGCAGAGCGCCCTAGGCGGCTGCCTAGTTTGCCTAGTGGTAGCCCCGGCCCTGACAGTGGTGGGGCAGATTTGCAGGGGGGACAGTGATCTGAGGTGTGAAGGTGCATGAATTGAGGATGATCTGAAGTGTGGAGTTGCAGGAAGTGGAGATGATCTCAGGCGTGAAAGTGCAGGATGTTAATTTATCATTAATAAAGTAGTTTAAAGCATTTACTTTATAAAAAAAATCATTTTCGTGATTGACAGTGTGAAGTTGACATTTTTTGTTATAAAATCGGCACGCTCAATTTCTTTGAAAACATTTTTTGGCACACTGTGCTCAAAAGGTTGCTCAAAATGTTGCCTACCCCTGCACTATACTGCATGATGCTCAGTAAGTACAGTGGTAATTTGGAGAGACTATTATAGTGAACTTTGGCTCCAACTAAGCCACCAGGTTCATCTGCTCAGAACACAGTGCATCTTTTATCCTATAAATGACATTTTAATTTACTTGGAAACACACAGGGGAATTGGATCCTTTTTCATTCATTATCTATAGTATATATTAGACAAGCTTACACTGGCAGTAAACTGAGAAACTGAGACAAATCTCAGTGCTATTAGATGGAATAAATGGAAAACATTCCAATCCACAAGTCTTACTAAATAATCTTATAAGGACTAACTCCAGTCACATTTTTTTTTAGTTTTGGATAGAATGGGGCAGAGTTACAATTTTCTTTTTCTTTTTTTATGTGATCTACTTTAGGAGATCTTGCCCTAATTTATGTTCCTGTGACACACATAGAACTGCAGGGTCCAGTTTTTGCAGGGATATAACGGCACAGGCAGCAATAAAACAATATCAGAAGTTCTACCACTTCCTCCTCTTCTAAGACACTACCAGGAAGGCACACAGCAATAAAAAAACTAGACAGAGGCTTCAACCATTTCCACTCTATTCAAATTATAATTAAAAGTTTTTAACCATTTACGTACCGGGCCATAGTAAAATGACGCCGGCAGGAATGAATGAATGAATAACTTGTATAGCGCTTCATATGCAAACTAAATCGACTCAGGGTGCTTTTGCTGCCAGTGTCCGTCCTGGGCGGGCGTCATATGACATCCTCCCGTACTCGTCACTCCTGCCCATCTGAGTACCTTTCACCAGCCTATTAGAGTACCCGAGTACCTCTCACCAGCCCATCAGAGTACCCGAGTACCAGTCACCAGCCCATCAGAGTACCCGAGTACCTGTCACCAGCCCATCAGAGTTCCCGAGTACTTGTCACAACCTCTCAGATTACCTGAATACATGTCACCAGCCCATCAGAGTACCCGAGTACCTGTCACCAGCCCTTCAGATTAACAGAGTACATGTCACCAGCCCATCAGAGTACCTGAGAACCTGTCACCAGCCCATCAGAGCAGCCGAGTATCTGCCACCAGCCCATCAGAGTACCCGAGTACCTGTCACCAGCCTATCAGAGTACCCGAGTACCTGTCACCAGCCCATCAGAGTACCCGAGTACCAGTCACCAGCCCTTCAGAGTAACCGAGTACCTGTCACCAGCCCATCAGAGTTCCCGAGTACTTGTCACAACCTCTCAGATTACCTGAATACATGTCACCAGCCCATCAGAGTACCCGAGTACCTGTCACCAGCCCATCAGATTAACAGAGTACATGTCACCAGCCCATCAGAGTACCTGAGTACCTGTCACCAGCCCATCAGAGTACCTGAGAACCTGTCACCAGCCCATCAGAGCAGCCGAGTATCTGCCACCAGCCCATCAGAGTACCCAAGTACCTGTCACCAGCCCATCAGAGTACCCGAGTACCTGTCGCAACCCATCAGAGTACCCGAGTCAGGGTCGCTGATAGAAATCACGGGCCCTGTACAGCCTACCTGATGAAGCCCCCTTTAGCCCCGCCCTTGGTCCCTCATTCAGCCCCACCCCTGGTCCCTCCCCAGACCCCGCCTTGAGTTAAAGTGCAGGTTTGTCTTCAAGTGATATTTATCTTTCTCCAGCCAGTTCTAAGTTTGATTATCCAAAAGAAATACTGCAATGATACAAGAGAAGGTCAGAGGCTGCAGACCTGATACAAGAGATGGTCAGAGACTGCAGACATACTACAGGAGATGGTCAGAGGCTGCAGACATACTAAAGGAAATGGTCAGAGACTGCGGACATACAAGTGATCAATGTATTCTCACCAGTGCCCATCAATGCAGCCTCACTGTGCCTATCTGCAGCCGGATCAGTGCCCATCAATGTAGCCTCACTGTGCCATCAATGCAGCCTCACTGTGCCCATCTGCAGCCTCACTGTGCCCATTTCAACCTTATCAGTGCACATCAACGCAGCCTCACTGTGCCATCAATGCAGCCTCATTGTGCCCATCTGCAGTTTCACTGTGCCAATTTCATCCTCATTAGTGCACATCAATGCAGCCTCACTGTGCCCATTTCAGCCTCACTGTGCCCATCTGCAGCCTCACTGTGCCATCAATGCAGCCTCACTGTGCCCATTTCAGCCTCACTATGCCCTTCTGCAGCCTCTCTGTGCCAATCTGCAGCCTCACTGTGCCCATTTCAGCCTCACTGTGCCCATCTGCAGCCTCACTGTGCCCATTTCAGCCTTACTCTGCCCATCTGCAGCCTTACGGTGCCCATTTCAGCCTCACTGTGCCCATCTGAAACCTCACTGTGCCAATCTGCAGCCTCATTGTGCCAATCTGCAGCCTCAATGTGCCAATCTGAAACCTCACTGTGCCCATTTCAGCCTCACTGTGTCCATCTGCAGCCTCACTGTGCCAATCTGCAGCCTCACTGTACCCATTTCAGCCTCACTGTGCCCATCTGCAGCCTTACTGTGCCAATCTGCAGCCTCACTGTGCCAATCTGCAGCCTTACTGTGCCATCTGCAGCCTCACTGTGCCAATCTGCAGCCTCAGTGTGCCCATCTACAGCCTCACTGTGCCAATCTGTAGCCTCAGTGTGCCCATCTGCAGCCTCACTTTGCCCATTTCAGCCTCACTGTGCCAATCTGTAGCCTCACTCTGCCCATTTCAGCCTCACTGTGCCCATCTGCAGCCTCACCAGTACCTTGATCACACAGAGTATTACATAGGAATGAAGCTGGGGTCTGAACTGTTTGGTGGCTGTCCACTGTAACAAAGCCCCGCCTCCTAGATCTTGATAGATGGAACACTGATTTAATTTCCCTGCATTGGATCAGTGTTCCGTCTATCACGATCTAGGAGGCGGGGCTTTGTTACAATGAGTGGACAGCCCCCGAACAGTTCAGACCCCAGCTCTATGACACAGAGAGAGATTTCCATCTCCCTCTGTGTGTGATTAGTTACACAAGCGGAGGGAGGGAGAGGAGGGAGGACTCTGCACTTAGATCGGCCCTTTGCATGCATTCTTCTGTCAGATTGCCTGACCCCCCCCTGCTGGCCAGGCCCAGTAATACAGGGCCATTTGTACTGACTTATAAGAAGCCCTGACCCAAGTACCTGTCACCAGCCCATCAGAGTACCCGTCACCAGCACATCAGAGTACCCAAGTACCTGTCACCAGCCCCTTAGAGTACCCGAGTACCTGTCACCAGCCCATTAGAGTACCAGAGTACCTGTCACCAACCCATTAGAGTACCCGGGTACCTGTCTCCAGCCCATCAGAGTACCCGAGTACCTAACTGCAAGGTAAAAGAGAGGATCACATTCAAGACCCTCTGCCTCACCCACAAATGTACACAAGGAAATGTGCCTCAATACCTTTGTGAGAAAATAGAAAAATACATACCAAATTGCAGCCTTCGATCAACAAACCAAAATCGCCTTCTCATCCCAAAAGCCCGCTACAAATCGAAGGGAGAACGAAGATTCGCAGTACAGGGACCCCGGCTATGGAATGCTCTACCAAACAACATCCACATGGAAGAAAACCATCAGGCCTTCAGGAGCCTTAAGAAGCCTTGGTCTGCTGGTGGTGGCCTGATCAACACTTTACAGCACTGGAAGGTTACAAAAAGATGTTAACAAACAGCACTTGCAAAGGACATACCCCCAATATGGATTACCATTGCTAAGCCATTCTAATATTTTGCACAGAACACACTACATTCAATTCATAAGGTCCATATAAGCAAAATATTTATTTTCTGTGACTGGTCATCTTAAAGTGATGCTAAACACACATTGTTTAATTTACATTGTCCCTTCTATTTCTGTATATGGATGATGGCGCTGTAGTTATTTCAATAAAAAAACATCTAATTACCTTTTTCCGAATCAATATAAAGAACAGCTGTCACATGACCCAGTTCTTTCCCAGCTTGTCTGCAGAGAAACATAAGTAGGAGGAGGTTCTAGTCTGGTCACATGTTCTGCTGGTCACATGTTCACAATATAAAAACAGCCTTTGGAATACAGAGTAAAAATAAATAAATAAATAATATCAATAAACTGTTTTAAATTGGCATACAAATATATATTTGAAATTGAATCTTTATTATTTTGTGGAAATAACATGGGGCAGGCAGATTTCTGCCAGTCACAGGCTGTGTCCTGCCTTTCCTGCATGTGTCTTAAAATAAGAGGGAGGTGAAGAGTACATTAATCTACATTTAATATCCCACCCTCGTTGTGTTTAGCTGGTTAGTGAGCATGAAGGAGGGAAGGAGTGGGCTGTCATTTACCACTGTGTATACTCCCATATGCGTGACTCTAAATGATCAGCATAGAAACTTACTGAAAACTGAGCATGTGCAGAGTTGCCACCACAGCTGCAAAATCCATAACTGAATTGGGGACTTGGAAAGAAGGTGGAGATAAAGAGCAGCAGGAACAACCATTTTTTTTTTTTGCAGAATACAGAAAACTGATCTCATGGTGAGTATGAAATGCATGTAATACAGCATTTATTGATAGTTTTTTTTATGATGTGGGTTTGGTGACACTTTAAGCATGTAGTCCATTCCCCTAAGAACAGATATTCAAGTGACACTTTTTTGTTTCATATTATTGTTTCATAACACCATGTCTGACCACTCACATAAAAGAAGTTCATAATTATGTATGAGAATTGGGGACAAAGGAGGGAATACAAAGTTTTTTTAATGACTGGAAAAGAGAGGAATTCTTACACCTTGTATGTAAAATACTGGTTCAGGTATAGGATAACTTCTGTTATTATGCCATAGAAAAATAACCAGGATAACCTATGAAGATGCATGCCACCTTGAAGAAAAGACCAAAGGTTGGAAAAGTATGGCTGTTTTCAAGATAATAAGTCAGTGAATTCCTATTCTGCCAATACGATGCAATGGAATTACAACATTCTATTCATTAAAATTCCTTTTTTACCGTAGTTCATGTATTTTCTATGTATGTATACATGCATAGACTGTTATCCAATTGGACGTTAGATAGATAGACAGATAGATAGATAGATAGATAGATAGATAGATAGATAGATAGATAGATAGATAGATAGTCTAAAAGGTACTGGTGTTAAAAGTCAGGTAATTATCACATCATCTGAAAGTCATCTGCTACACAGTAACTTGGTTGTTTTGTATAAATAATTCAGCTAATCTGAGCTTATGACAGTATAGGGATTTCTATTAATATTGTAAAATTTTAAAAGTTACTGTTCTGATACAGTAGAGCACATACTGTACTTAGCAAAATTTATAACATAGTTGGCATGGCATTTATTTCCATCCACCATAATATTGCGCCTATTTTGGTATGCAGTCGGTGCAATGCTCTGAAATAATTACAGGAGGAAGTATTGGGTGATGTGAGTCATAGATGTTCCTTTACTCAGTTGCTACTTTGGAAAAGGGTGACTGACAGACAGTAAAGTAAGAGATGGAAATGCATCCTCTTCTCCTTCCCTTAATGCACTCATGTTGCCAATCACAAAGCAACAGCAATTTTAGGAGAAAGGACTTTCACATGGCATGTCCTGATCTTCTTGTTAAATGTTAAACATTTTAGGGGAGCAATACAGAGAAAAGTTACAGCCCAGCAGGGAAAGCTGGTTGTCTCTGAAGACACTGAGTGGTCCATCTGAGAGAAGGTTATTAGCTAATATCATGGAAGAAATTGATCTTTAGAACAATGTTACTTTTTAACACAGGGCTTTTGGTTCCAAAACACCTAGAAAATAAAGTGGAGAAAAAGAAAAACGTTGGGACTTTATATGAGGCGGTGACCGGGTAAGGTCAGTTGCCTCCATCCCTATCTAATGAATGCAATTAGGCAACTGGGGGCTGGGACTTTAAATGAAGCAGGCAGGTGTAAAATATTAAAATTTATTGGAAAATCAATGGTAAGTTGCATGAGGATAATCATGAGTAGACCAAGAAACCCAATATATTCCATTCAATGGATAGATATACAGCAATGACAATTGATCACAATAATACAAATCACAAATTACAAGTGATCATTAAATAAGTAAAACATATAGTTGACAGAAAACATGGCATATAATAGCTCTATGCATTTTGTGGATTCATCCACTCTTCAGGAGCATGCACGCGGAAAACTGAATGCTGTAGTATAATAGTAACAAGAATATCTGTAAGGTCTGACCCTGTCACGGAAAGGGGGTTAAAATATAGTAATTAGAAGTAGTATTGCCTAGGATAAACCCCCCAAAACCACTGGCAAACCACTGGCAAAAAATACTTGCATGATCTATATCTATGCAGTAGCAATGTGCCAACATGGGTCAGAATAACCCCATAGGGGTATCACTGGTGGGAGCTGAGGTGGTTAAGGCAGACCAGGACTAGACAAAGGTTTCCAAGAAGGAAAATTCCAAAAGAAAAACTGGTCAATAATGACCATATGTGCTGGAAACAAAAATGAAAATAAAATATTTTTTTTTTGTATTATGGTGGTCAATTGTCATTGCTGTATGTCTATCCATTGAATTGAATATATGGGCTTTCTTGGTGTACTCATGATTATCCTCATGCAACTTACCATTGATTTTCCAATAAATTTTAATGTTTTACACCTGCCTGCTTCATTTAAAGTCCCAGTCCCCAGTCGCCTAATTGCATTCATTAGAAAATAAAGTGTGTGAAAAATATCCCTAATCCCTAACGTGACCTATCCCTGGCAATCAGCCTAACCTTTGCAATGACTTTTAACCTGATCTCTAAAATTTTAACCCATCAGCAAAAGTGTATATATAGCCAAAACCTTTTTCGTTTTAAATAGAGTAGGGTATGAGTAAAACCACTGCTATTTATTGCTGGAAAAAAATGTCCTTCACTTTCCCGACAGGACAGAGAGTGTGAACGTAGTCAGCAGGGACACAGACAGCACTAAAAACCTGACAGGGGCTCTAATCTATCTGCACTCTATCTTAAACTGAATAAATGCCTGTACATACACTATAACATTAACATTAAAATAACATTAAAACAATAAAATAGTACATGCATGTGCTATGGCCCTATTGGTTCTTCTGAGTAAACCATATTCTGCTGGATGTCTGAAAACACCTCACCCACAGATATAAATGGGGTCATAGTACACATGCACACTATAAAGATGGGCCGGTAGGGAAACAAATTTACTTTCACATAGCAGGCTTTACTAATTACTTGCCTTACTTTGGGTAGTGAAGACTTGTCCCCAAACTTGCTCATCTTCTCTGGCCATGTCACCTGCCTTCTGGCCAACATCATCTAGTACAATGCAGGGCCAGCAGCCACCGCTCATGTGGTGCTGTCTTTATTTTGTGGGAAGGGGGGAGAAGTTTTGAACGTCGACCAAACAAAAATTATAGTCTGATATCACCAAATGGATGTAAATCAAATACACTTTAATTTCCAAGTGGCTAGGTATGTGTGCTTTTCCTCTGGTGCTCTCTCCTCCAATCCATAGGATTGGTGGGGTTTACCGGTGACGTCATACACGACCTAAGGGGTGCATGCCGGCTCTTTGTCTACGAGATACATTGATCCATGCTTGTTAAACTCTGTAAACAATTAAGTGCAATCTGTTTGGTTTCTAAACATGTCTAATAACATAGTTTTACACTATGAGAGCATTCGCTTGCTTATCTTTCTACCTATGAGTAACATCGTGGCTGTATAAAGATTGGAGGCATAAAGGAAAAGGAGTGGAGGAGAGAACACCAGAGGAAAAACACATATACCTAGTTACTTGGAAATTAAAGTGCATTCGATTTACATCCATTTGGTGAGTGGGGACACAAGTGGGGACACAAGAGGGGAGCACAAGAGTGTGTTAACATTTGCACAGGAATGATTCTCAGCACAACTGACTGCACTTGAAATCACATTGGATAATAATTTGGATGGACTGAATGGGAAAGATTGATTATGTATGCATATATTGGCACAGCATTCTGAACAACATTGAATGAAGGGAGAATTGTTAATGATCATTATGTTGTTTAATGCCGCATATACACGACCGAAGGACTAGGTCCAACGGTCTTTCCGACGGACCTTCGGCGGAGTTCCGACTGACTTTCCAAATGAACGGACTTGGCCACACACAATCACACTAAAGTCCAACGGATTTGAACGTGATGACGTACGACCGGACTAGAATAAGCAAGTTCGTAGCCAGTAGCCAATAGCTGCGTTGTTGTTTGTCCGTCGGATTAGCATACAGACGAGAGGATTTCTCGATAGGAACTGGGTCCAGTGGAGTTCCGGTGGAAAAATTTGTTCTATTTCTAAAGTCTGTCAGATTTTTCGATAGCAAAAATCCGATGGAGCCCACACACGATCAAATTGTCCGACGGATTTGTTCCGTCGGACCTTTGCTGTCGAAAAGTCCGCTTGTGTGTACGCAGCATAACAGTATATGATTGTAATCAATTTGTATATAGGTATTATTGTACAGAAGATTAGGGGGGAGCACTGTGAACCTATTGGGTATCAGTGTATAATATATTGAGTAACAGCAGCACACCCATAACATTGTGAGAGGCACCTATAATATAGTAAGAACACATAATTAACAATATAAAGAGGGGCAGGGTCATCTTTTATATTGATTGGACCCTGGACAAACATTTTCTTGCCCCCCCCCCCCATGCAATTTCGCTCTCCACCTGCTCTGAGACAGCAGAAATAGCAGCTGGACTCAAAATCAGTTTACTGAATCCGATCAGACAGCGATTGTGATTGGTTGCCAAAGGTTACAGTGTATCATTACCGTTCCTTGACTGGCTGCTAGAGGTTACAGCACACATTATGGCTCGCTGATAATTTGCTAGAGGTTACAGCACATGACTTCTGCTTCTTGACTTGCTAGAGATTACTGTACATCAATACTGCTCACTGATTGGTTGCTAGAGGTTATTGGACATCCTTACCACTCACAAATTGGTTGCTAGAGGTAACTGCACATTATTACTGCTCACTGATTGGGTTCTAGAGGTTACTGCATATCTTTACCGCTTAATAATTGGTTGCGTGAGGTTAGTGCACATCATTACTGGTCACTGTTTGGTTGCCAAAGGTTATGGCACATTATCTCCTTACTGCCTGCACACCATGGACTAGGGAGGTGAGGGGACCCATCAATAGACAGAAAACTCCTAAGGATCCTAAGACTACTGGAAAAGTGGCAATGCTTGGGGAGGGGGTGTGATCAATGTCAATTCTGGGGGGTTGATGGGATCAGTGGCAGTGGTGGGGGGATGGGATTAGTTAGTAGGCAGTACACTGTGGCAGATTCTGAATCATGTAGAGCAAAGCTGGAAATCTTTGGCAAGTACAGTATATACTGGAGTTGGGGATTCTACACTGACCACCAATGTACTGGGCAATTTGCACTGATCACCAATGTGATGGGGGATGTTATGCCACCCACCAATATAAAGAGGGATTTCTACACTGACACCAACGTAATAGGAGCATTTACACCAACCGCCAGTGTAAGGAGAAATATACAATGACCTCCAATGACCACCAATATTAGGGGGGATTTTCACTGAACACCAATATAAAGGGGGGTTTACACTGAACACCAGTGTAAGGGCAATTCTGTACTTACCACAAATATGAAGGAAAATGTACACTGATCACCAATGCAATGAAGAATTTACACTGACAACCAAAGGGGGATTTTACATCAACAACCAATAAAGGGGGATTTCTACACTGGCCACCAATGTAAAAGGGGATTTACACTCACCAACAATTTAAAGGGGGCTTCTACATGGATCACAAATGTAAGGGAGGATTTGAAACTGACTACAAATGCAAGTTTAGATATTTTTTTTTACTGATTACCAATATAAAAAGGAGTTTCTACACTGACCACTAATTACATAGTTACATAGTAGCTGAGGTTGAAAAAATACACAAGTCCATCAAGTACAACCGATGTGTGTGATTTTATGTCAGTATTACATTTTATATCACTGAATGTTGTCGTCGTTCAAGTGCTTATCAAATAGTTTTTTGAAATTATCGATGCTCCCCGCTAAAACCACTGCCTGTGGAAGAGAATACCACATCCTAACTGCTCTAACAGTAAAGAACTCTCTACGCAGTTTAAGGTTAAACCGCTTTTCTTCTAATTTTAGTGAATGGACGCGTGTCTTATTAGGTTCCCTTTCGCAGAAAAGTTTTATCCCTATTGTGGGGTCACCAGTACAGTATTTTTACATTGAAATCATATCTCCTCTCAAGCGTCTCCTCTCCAGAGAGAGCAAGTTCAGTGCTCGTAACCTTTCCTTATAACTAAGGTCCTCCAGTCTCTTTATTAGTTTTGTTGCCCTTCTCTCGACTCTCTCCAGTTCCAGCACATACTTCCTGAGGACTGGTGCCCAGAACTGGACAGCATACTCCAGGTGCGGCCGGACCAGGGTCTTGTAGAGAGGGAGAATTATCATTTTATCTCTGGCGTTAATCCCCTTTTTAATGCATGCCAATTTTCTGTTTGCTTTGCTTGCAGCGGCTTGGCATTGCATGCCATTACTGAGCCTATCATCTACTAGGACCCCCAGGTCCTTTTCCATCCTAGATTCCCCCAGAGGTTCTCCCCTAGTGAGTAGATTGCATTCATATTTTTGCCACCCAAATGCCTTATTTTACATTTTTCTACATTAAACCTCATTTGCTATGTAGTTGCCCACCCCATTAATTTGTGCAGATCTTCTTGCAAGGTTTCCACACCCTGCGGCAAAGTTATTGCCCTCATTAGCTTGGTATTATCTGCAAATACAGAGATTGAGCTGTTTATCCCATCCTTCAGGTCCTTTATGAATAAAATAAATAGGATTGGTCCCAGGATAGAACCCTGGGGGACCCCACTTCCCATCCCGAACCATTCCGAGCACTCCCCATTTACTGTTAAAAAGTAATGGGTACTAAAGCGCTGATAAATAATTAAAACCTAAAACCTAATAAAATAAATAAGATTACTAAATGAAATGCTGCTACCATTAAAAATGTTCCCACACTTAAAATAGGTAAAAAAGATATACAGATAGCGTATAAATGGTGCCCAAATCAACCTTATTTTATGAGTTGAAATCTTGAAACAATTATTGCCAATAAATCCGATATGGTCAAAAGTGCACAAGTGGTGAAAATATATACAATCCGTATATATTGTGCAAGAGGTAAGTGAGATTAAAAGTATACAATCCGTGTATACGAATAGAGTGATTAGTGTATATAATCCTTTTTGTTATATAAATGCCAAACGTGCATAAAAAACCTGTTAGCAGGTATCTTCAAATGACTGTATTAATTAGTAAAAAAATGAACAAAGGTTCAAAGTGACAGAAAGGTGATTAGAAAATGTGTCCTGTGATAGAAAGGATAAAAGATATCTGATGTAGCAAAAATAACCAACTAGAGCGCTCTAATGGCAAGATTGATCAGATACACCAGACGATTGGTGGTGGATACAATCTAATTGCTAAGATAATCAAATACACCAGACAGTTGGTGTTTTAAGTGAGTGCACTGCTTGATAATAATATGTGAAGCAGCTGATTAAAACTTCCACTGATGAATGCGGCAAAGACTACTAATTTCCCAAATGTTTAAGGGGAAAAAAGCAACAGAGCAAATGCCAATACAGTGAAAATAATGTTGAATAAATATGGGGAACAAAGAGAGAACAAAAAACTTCCCTTAGTAATGCCGGTTAGTTTAGAGATGATTCCTCATGCAGATCCTTCTAATATCTCTGTCCGGTATTTACATGCAAAAGAGAAGACAAACAAAAAAACCATTGCGCAGCATTGCTACTAAAACTACACATGAGATACCTATCCTTGGTTGCACTCACGTGTACCCGGTAGATTAGCGCAGATAGCTGTGTTAATGGTCAGGCTTTACTTCTGGGCTGTCAGCCCTTCTCCTCCTTCACTGAGCCCGTGTATCACACGGCGTCACTTAGGCTCCTCCTCCCGACGCGTTGCGTCACAGGTCACGTAAACATTTGGTAAATTAGTGCCGCATTCATCAGTGGAAGTTTTAATCAGCTGCTTCACATATTATTATCAAGCAGTGCACTATCTCACTTAAAACACCAACTGTCTGGTGTATTTGATTATCTTAGCAATTAGATTGTATCCACAACCAATCGTCTGGTGTATCTGATCAATCTTGCCATTAGAGCGCTCTAGTTGGTTATTTTTGCTACATCAGATATCTTTTATCCTTTCTATCACAGGACACATTTTCTAATCACCTTTCTGTCACTTTGAACCTTTTTTACTAATTTTTTACTAATTAATACAGTCATTTGAAGATACCTGCTAACAGGTTTTTTATGCACGTTTGGCATTTATATAACAAAAAGGATTATATACACTAATCACTCTATTCGTATACACGGATTGTATACTTTTAATATCACTTACCTCTTGCACAATATATACGGATTGTATATATTTTCACCACTTGTGCACTTTTGACCATATCGGATTTATTAGCAATAATTGTTTCAAGATCTCAACTCATAAAATAAGGTTGATTTGCGCACCATTTATACGCTATCTGTATATCTTTTTTACTCCCCATTTACCACCACCCTCTGAGCTCGCCCCTGTAGCCAGTTTTCAATCCATGCCAACAGACCTTACTTTGTACAGTACACTTTTATGGGGAACTGTATCAAATGCTTTTGCAAAATCCAGATACACCACGTCTATGGGCCTTCCTTTATCCAGATGGCAGCTCACCTCCTCATAGAAGGTTAATAGATTGGTTTGGCAAGAAAGATTATTGATGGATCCATGCTGATTACTGCTTATGATACCGTTGTCATTACTAAAATCTTGTATATATTCTCTTATCAAGCCGCTTCAACAACGCTCCAACCATGATCACGGCGATCGTTGTTGACACACCGCAACACCGATCTAGGTAAAGAGTCTCTGACAGAGACTCTTTACCACGTGATCAGCCATCTCAAATCACAACTGATCACAGTGAAAACAGGAAGAGCCTTTGATCGGCTTTTCCTCACTCGCGTCTGTCAGACGCAAGTAGAGGAGAGCCGATCGGCTGCTCCTCTCACAGGGGGGGTCTGCGCTGATTGATTATCAGCACAGCCCCCCACCGAGGATGCCCACACTGGACCACCAAGGATGCCACCAGGACCACCAGGGATGCCCACCACTAGTCACCACCAGGTTTGCCACCCATGGCCACCAGGGATAACAATCAGTGCCCACAATGGATGCAAATCAGTGCCCACAACGGATGCCAATCAATACCCACAATGCCTGCCAATCAGTGATGCCCATCAGTACCACCCATTATTGCAAATCAGTGGCACCTATCAGTGCCCATCCATGCCCATCTGTGCCACCTATCAGTGCCCATCCATGCCGCCTATCAGTTCCCATCCGTGCTGCCTATCAGTGCCCATCAGTGCTGCCTTTCAGTGCCCATCATTGCTGCATATCAGTGCCACCTATCAGTGCCCCATCAGTGCTGCATATTAGTGCCCATCATCAGTGCCCATCAGTGCCACCTCATCGTTGCCCATCAGTGCCGCCTTATCAGTGCCCGTATTGAAAATAAAAATCCCAGAGGTTATCAAATACCACCAAAAGAAAGCTTTATTTGTGGGAACAAAATGATAAAAATTTAGTTTAGGTACAGTGTAGCATGATGGCGCAATTGTCATTCAAAGTGCAACAGCACTGAAAGCTGAAAATTGGTCTGGGCAGGAAGGTGTATAGGTGCCCTGTATTGAAGTGGTTAAGGACCCTCGGGTGCAAGCCATCTGGTCCCGGTGACTTATTAACCGATTCAGCCCGGAAGGATTTACCCCCTTCCTGACCAGAGCGTTTTTTGCGATTCGGCACTGCATCATTTTAACTGACAATTGCGTGGTCGTGCGACGTGGCTCCCAAACAAGATTGACGTCCTTTTTTTCCCACAAATAGAGCTTTCTTTTAGTGGCATTTGATTACCTCTGCAGATTTTATTTTTTGCGCTATAAACAAAAAAAGAGCGACAATTTTGAAAAAAACACATTATTTTTTACTTTTTGCTATAATAAATATCCCCCAAAAATAAATAAAACATTTTTTTTCCCTCAGTTTAGGCCGATACGTATTCTTCTACATATTTTGGGTAAAAAAAAATCGAAATAAGCGTTTATTGATTGGTTTGCGTAAAAATTATAGCGTTTACAAAATAGGGGATAGATTTATGGCATTTTTATTAATATTTTTTTTTTACTAGTAATGGCGGCAATCAGCGATTTTTATCGTGACTGCGACATTATAGCGGACACATCGGACAATTTTGACACATTTTTGGGACCATTGGCATTAATACAGCGATCGATGCTATAAAAATTGCATTGATTACTGTAAAAATGTCACTGGCAGTGAAGGGGTTAACCACTAGGGGGCGGGGAGGGGCTAAGTGTTCCTATGGGCGTGTTTCTAACTGTCTGGGGGCGTGGCTGTGTGTGACACCACACTGATCGCTGCTCCCGATGACAGGGAGCAGACGATCAGTGTGCTGTCATTAGGCAGAATGGGGAGATGGTGTTTACATCGGCATCTCCCCGTTCTTGAGCTCCGTGACACGATCGCGGGTCTAGGAGCTTGGGGCAGGCACGCGCGCAGGCACGGTGGGAAATGCAAAATAACGTACGGATACGTTACTTTGCCCAGCCGTGCCATTCTGCCAACGTATAAGTACAGGAGACGGTCGGGAACCGGTTAATGTTAAGTTTTTCAAGTCTAATTCTAATTCTGTCCTCTGTTACCCATGATGGTGCTTCCTGTGACATGTCATGAGGATAAACATTGCAGTTTTGGTTACTGAAGCCCCCCGATTCCCTTGTGAAGACTGAGGAGAAGAATAAATTCAATACCTTCGCCATCTCTCCATCCTTAGTAACCAGCTTCCCATCATCATTCTTTATGGGACCGTATGTAATTATTTTTACATACCTCTAAATGCCTGTTGCTAGGGGGTCCCTCGTAGTCTGCCTCCTGTGTTGCCTGGGCTGGTGACATCACTTCCCCTTGGCACAGGAAGGGCTCCCCAGTCATCTGGGACCTGTCACGTGTCCCAGATGACTGTGTGGCCAATCACGGCGCCGCTCGCGCATGCGCAGTGGGTGCCCGGCTGTGAAGCCACAGCCGGGTGCCCACAGTTGCAATGCCGGCGCCACCGAGCGGATCGGGGGGAGACCCTGGAACAGGTAAGTGGCCGATTATTAAAAGTCAGCAGCTGCAGTATTTGTAGCTGCTGACTTTTAATTTTTTTTTTGGAGAGAGATACACCTCTTTAAAGAATTTCTTGGGATTTTTTTTTACTCTCCTCCTATGTGCCTTTTGTGTTCTTTCTTAGCCGGCCTTGATTGCAGCCTTACATTTCTTGTTTCATTCTTTGTAAAGTTGGAACACTGATGATAAAACCTCAGCCTTGTATTTTTTGAAGGCATTCTCCTTTGCTTTTATATGCATTTTTACATTGGAGTTAAGCCGCCCACTGGGATGCACTGACTAATGCCCTTATTTAATATGCTCTTAAAGCATACCCATTTTTACTTTGTGTTTTTTGTTCCTATGATTTCATCCCAATTTTTATCTTCTAGCAAGAATCGTAGTTTAGTGAAGTTGGCTCTTTTGAAATTCAGTGTCTTTGTATTCCCCTTATGTTTCCTATTTGTGTTATTTATACTAAAACTAATTGACCTGTGATCGCTGTTTCCTAAATTGCCCCATATTTCCACATCCGTGATCAGGTCTGTATTGTTGGTAATCAGTAGGTCTAGCAACGCTTTGTTTCTAGTTGGTGCATTTACCATCTGACCCATGAAATTGTCCTGCAAGACATTTAGGAACTGGCGAACCTTAGATGAATGAGCGATTCCTTCCATCCAGTCTGGATAATTAAAATCCCCCATTATAATGACACTTCCCATTCTTGATGCTAATCCAAATTGTGATAGGAGGTCTACCTCCTCCCTCTGGTTAATGGACCTATAGCATAATCCCAGCATTACTTTCCCCTTAGTTTCCTCCCTTTGTAGCTCTACCCATAATGATCCCACCTCCTCCCTTGCTCCCTCAGTGATATCATCTCTCACATTCACTTGTACATTATTTTTGATATACAGGCATACCCCTCCCCCTTTTTTACCCTCTCATTACTAATGTAATGGGGATTTACACTGACCACTAATGTAATGGGGATTTACACTGACCACTAATATAATAGGAGCATTCACAGTAACCACCAAAGTAAAGAGGGACTTACACCGACCACCAATGTAAGGGGGACCTTCACACTGACCATTAGTGTGAATGAAAGGATTGTACACCAAGCGCCAATGCAATGAGAAGATTTACACTGATCACCAATGTAACCAATGTAACCACACAATCCAAGACCCCCTTAGCTTACCCAGTCACCAGACAACACCAGTGTAGGGTACATCAGGAATAAATCTTTATTTGAAAGGTTAATAGCACACACAACAATAGGTGAAACACTTCTACAAGCCAGACTATACTCAATTACATAACACAGGTGGCTGGAGTTCATGAGTCATGACATTAGCGTCTCTTGCTAATGCCAAATACACATACAGATTCTATGTGTATTGGGGGGCCAGCATGGACCTGAATCCAAGTAACACCAGCTCAGGGGTCCCAGGCCTGCAGCTCAAAGAGCACTGATCACCAATGTAACTGAGGCATTTGGCCTGCATTCACATTTGTGTGTGTCGGGAATCGCTTTCCTGACACCACAGAAAAACGTGCTGCCCTTTAGCAGATCCACAGCAGTGCCATTAATTATTATTGACACCCGAACGCATCTGCTGCAATTTGCATAAACCCATGCACCAAAATTCAGGGTGCTGTGACACCATGTTATTTTGAAAAAATATTCCACCTCCAATTTGTTTACCTGTGCAGAACAGGCTGATGTTAGGCTTAATGACCACAGCTGTAGGCAAGACTTTCCAGCATGCCCCTTTACCTCCCCAGTGGGCAGCATTCAGCAGAAGTGATGGTGAATATGACCTCAGGGGGGCATGATAAGCATTTGAATGCCGCTTTTATTTACATATCAATGCTGTCGGTCCATGGCTATTTACATATCAATGTTGCCTCTATTTACATATTAATGCAGGTTATTTACATGTAAACACAGGGTCTGCAGGTGAGTCATCTGTACACAGCAATAAGACAGAGCTGAGCAGCATTAGTAACAGAGATATCAGGACTTTAAACAGGGATAATTGGCAAGTATGAGGCCCCACAATAATGATGGGACCCAGAGCAGCTGCCCCTTTTGCCCTACCTTAAAAACAGTCCTGAAGAAAGGGTTGTGCTGACACTTTTAGTTAAAAGAATTATAGTCTGCAACATACACCAAAGTTCAGATATAGCTATAGTAAATGGATCCCAGAACTAATATGCAGGCAACTAGTGCTGCCTGGTCCCCTTTGTGTTATGATTATACACAATCTCAGAACACATGATGAACATCCTGATATCTACCCTACACACTGTGAAGAAGCTCCAGATTCCTCCGTAAAACAGTCTTGCTGCCTGGGCACAGATAGATGAATACAGGGGCAGACTTGGACTTTGGAGCCCACGGGAAAACCGTAGATCTTAGGGCACTCCTGGACAACCCACCAGATTTTTCTTTCTTTTTTTTTTAAATTGTTTTTATTTATTAATTTACTATTTTCAAGCAATTAAAAATTAGAAGGAAGAAATGGAGAATCTAAACTAGATATAAAAAAAGTAACCACTGAACATAAGGCCCCTTTCACACTGAGGCGTTTGCAGGCAATCAAGTGCTAAAAATAGCGCCTGAAAAGCGGCCTAAAAGAGTCGCTCAGTGCAATCCAATGTGAAAGCCCGGGCTGTTTTAACCCTTTTTCGGCCGCTAGCGGGGGTTAAAACTGCTAGCGGCCGAAAAGCGCCGCTAAAACGACGGTAAAGCGCTGCTAAATATAGCGCCGCTTTACCGCCAGCGCGTCCATCGCCTCAGTGTGAAAGTAGCCTAAGGTCTGACATCATATATGCGTTCCAACATCCACAAGTGATACAATAGAGAGGTTACTGTGTTATCATTATTGATAAGCATATTATAAATTACCACCAAGCAAGCTAATCCATACTTTCTATTGACATTCAAAGATCTTTATAGTTCCTCGTTTGAGGGCTAAGAGGCCTTTATATGAGTCATTTAGTTCAACCATTTCCATACCCTCAGAAAGATTAGGGGCCAAATTTAGTTCCATCAGCTTGTTATAAGTAAGCGGGCTGCCAGCAAGACACAAGTCATTTCTGTGTGACAAGACTTCAGGAATTTATCAATACCTAGGTTTAAAATCACTAGGTGTGGAGATGGTGCTGTAAATATTCCAGATATATTGGATATGCAGTGAAAAACTCTGTTCCAAAACCTAGTAAGGTCCTTACATGACCAGAAGATATGTAATATCTGGCCTACTGACAAAAAAAAAAAAAAGAAACAGAGTGATGGCATAAAAACAGAAAGCATAAAAAAGACTAAGCGGTCCATCGAGTCTTATTTTTGTTTTTAGATGCATGTTTGAAACCACTTACTGTTGTTTGACTCTCTACTTCTGCTGAAAGACTATTTTGGCTTATCACCACTGGTTGATTGGGTGCAATTTTGGTTTAGGGGATCAGCCTTTTATGCCCCATACACACCTTCGGATTTTCTGCCGGAAAATGTCCTATCGGACAATGTTGTCGGAAATTCCGACCGTGTGTAGGCTCCATCGGACTTTTTCCATCGGATTTTCCGACGGATAAAGTTTTATCTCCTGCTCTCAAATTTTCCGACAACAAAGTCCTATCGGACTTTTTCCGATCGTGTGTAGCGAATTCCGACGGACAAAGTGCCACGCATGCTCAGATCACATTACAAGACCAAAGCTATTGGCTACTAGCCTCTACATAGTCCCATCGTAGGCAACAAACGTCACCACGTTCAGAATGATCGGATTTTCCAACAACTTTGTCCGACCGCGTGTATGCAACACCAGTGTCGGACAAAATCCGTCTGAAAAAATCTGATGGATTTTGTGGTCGGATTTTCCGACCGTGTGTACGGGCATTAGGGGAAAAAATCTTTATTATCCATTGAAATGGATAATAATTCTAAGGTCAGTCCCCATATGACCCCATTCCTAACTTCAGCATTTTGCTAGTGTCCTAAAAGGTCAACCCTTTTTCTTTAGCTCATCTGGTCTTTCCACAGCAGCTATCTGGATCAGTTTATCCTCAGCAGTTCTTTGTAGGACAAACACGGACCCTACTGAACTGAAAATTGTGCCCGTGTGTCCTCCCCCAGATCTTCCGCCCGCCTGCCCAACAATGTCATCCTATTATCAGGGCAGGAATGGTAGGAGTTGCAAATCAGAATGGAGAGCTCCTCCCGCCCCCATGGAGGAGCTGGGAGATGACACACAGACTTGGCACAGCCTCTGCCTTGCCAAATGTAGGAGTCCTGTGCAGGGGAGGCAGAGATTAGCAATGTGTGATGTTATAGAGGAACAGAGTGAGGGGGGAGCAGACTGTGGGGACACTGTGATGGAGGAGGCTGTGATTGCTAGGGGCACTGTAATATAAAGGGGACTGCACTGTAAAGAGGGACTGTAATCATTACAGTGCCCCTTTACAGTACAGTCTCCTTTATATCACAGTGCCCCCTTTACAGTGCAGTCCCCTTTATATCACAGCTCCCTTTACATTATAGCACCCCCTTTACAGTGCAGTCACTTTAATATCACAGCCCCCTTTACATTACAGTGCCCCCTTTACAGAGCAGTCCCCATTACATTAATGTAAAGGGGCACTGTGATGTAAAGGGGACTGTACTGTAAAGGGGACACTGTAATGTAAAGGGGGGTAGTGGTGTGGGGCTCAGGACAGGCTCAGTGAATATCCCACCCGACCCATCCACCCAACTCCCTGGTCCCTGGGAAAATTGGCTGCCATGAAACCAGTCCCTAGTTTCAAAAAGGTTGGGGACTGCTGCTGCAAAGCACTTTGGATCTTAGGCCCAGGCTGTACACAGGAGCCTTGACTTCTCTTTAAATTTAGACAAACTCTTTACATGACAAGAGTTCATTGCTATGCGAATGCCCAGGCCAAGTTTAGCCGTGGAATGTTACTATTTTTAAAGTTGAACTCCAGGCAGATATAAAAGACTCAAATTAATACAGCTCTAATCATTATTACATCATGAATTTTTTGAATACAAGCAGTGTAAGTACCTGAATTGGTATCAGCATCTTACAGTCTCTGTACAGTAGAACTCATAGAGGGGGAAAGAGAAACAGCACAAGGAGCCAATCAGATGTGTTGCAGTACACGTAGCATGCTGTTAGGAGAAGAGCGCAAAGTGACAGAGAGATGAGCTCATTAATTCTCTACTTATTTCACTGTCCATTACCAGGATGGGGATGATGAGGAGACCTACAAGTAAAAGTAAAGCTGCAGCAAAGAAAGAAAAGATGCCCTTCCATGCCAGGCAGGTCTGTGCTGTGTGGCAGAGTTATGAAAATCTCATGACTGGATTGACAAAAAAAATCCTTTAGCGGGCAAAAAACAGCTCTCATATATGAATTTCATTTGTGTATTGAGCTGTTTGCCTGGAGCTCAGCTTTTAACTTTTATTATTAAATTTTGTCTTTAAAGGAAGAAATGCACTGACAGCTGGAACATGTTTTATTAATCCACCTGATGCAATCACTATGTCATAGTTGACATGTTGATTACATAATGGGGAGAGAGAAATCATCGTGTTTCTCTTTTTATGATATGGGTTGCCAATATTTCAAAATAATTAGAAAGGTTTTGGGAAAGTCATCTAATGGCTGAATGACCATAAATAACCACTTCTACAGTCGTGGTTGCTTTTCTCTTCATAGCCTGCATGGATAGGCAAAAAAAAACAGATAAACCTCCTCAATTTACATGCAGACTTCACTGGGTGACAACGCTTCAGCGACTTCTCTGCAGAACATTTAGTGTCCCTACCCTGTGTGATAAAGGTTAATTTACTGGCAGGATTAATAATTTTTTTTATATAATAACAGCACTAAATTATATAATAAAAAAATGCTATTTATTTTTAATGATTTACATATTTAAACTGATGTTTTTAATATTAGTCCACAGTTGTACTTTAAGGTTGCCACCTTTTTCTCGGAAAAGCATACCAGCTTTATGATCTGTTTTCTATTAATACAATTGGCAACAAGTAACCCTTTTACCGTAAAGGCTGGTAAAATACCATCCAGGTGGCCACCCTAACCAGGATATATTGCTATAATGAATTTTCTGAAACACACATATACAATCAGTATGTTTTTACTATGTTAATACCTGGAAGAGGATTAACATGCACTGTGATAACATATTCTTTAATATTTGTGACTATTGCATAAAATAAACACATATACTAGTTTTCATTTACTCCTTTTTATACAGTGCTGAATAGATAATTAGCACAGCTCCTATGAACAGCATTATTAGCCTGGAATATTGCGTATTTAGAGGAAGGAACTCTGTGTACTGTGTCAAAATTTCTGTTTACAATGTGACTTAAAAAATGATTGAATGTATAAAGGCCTTTTGACCTACCATTAACCTGTTACTTAAAGTGCCAAAAAAGTTAATTGTGGAAGAAAGTAAGATCCAGGCAAGGCAGATTAAGACTTTTGACCCCCTGTACCTAATGCTGATTCATGGTGAGTCCTTAGAGACTGTTAATTGTTGAGGTGTTAACAGGAGCAGGAAAAGGAAGTGCTGACTTTGTAGACCTAATACAGAGCCCCCTCCATCTCATTTTCAAAACATCATCTCTTAACCATGCAGAGTATTACGTATCCTTTCATATCGTTCCTGCAGAACATTGCACAACCTCTCCCCTCACTTATCCTCTCCTATCAGACATGCACAGCAATACACAGCTCATTCTTTCACAGGCAAAGCAGATTCCATCTTGTTTAGCAGGCATTTTTGCTTTAAAACCTTGTTTTTGTCCTTTCTAAAGATTGCCGGTAGCATCTCCCTACAGACATGGAGTAGGAGTATTCTGGCTGGCCAAGACAAAAGGAGACACTTCAAAGTGCTGTTTGACGTTAACTGTTTTACTGAAGGCTTTATGCAAGGCTAGCAACACACAGGAAATAAAGCTCACTGTTAGAAAACTCTGACTGATCAGCTGAATTCAGAAAAACATTGCAAAGTTTTAAAATGTCAAGATATTACAGAATTCCAAACACCTTGCCTACCGATCACAGGTGTTTGAAATGAGCCACTAGGTGCAAAACATTTACAGACAGCATTGGGGTGCTTGACGGGTGTCAGACCCTCAACCAGGAGTCTCCTTGTAGTAGCAGTGCTAGCAAGCTCTAAAGAACCCTTAAATGAGCATGCTAAGATCTGAATATATCAAGTTGTTGAGCTACAAGTGACATAGATAGGTGCACATCAGATATAAGAAAATCAGTGATTCCCTATGATCAGGCATATCTTACTGTTTCATAGGAGAACAAACTAAATGCAATATAGAAAAAGGAGAAATTGCCATGGGACTTTGAAGTTCAAAGTCCCATGGCAATTTCTTCTTTTTTTTATGTATTTTAGGGATGGAGTTGGGAGAGTGGTCATGACAGTCCTTATTTCCCTTTTTTTCTGAACTAAATGCAATAGGCACACTGTGCTGGGGAAACACTATAGCTGTATATCAGCACTCGCAAAGTTTAAGCAGTGGTCTACATTCTGCTTCTTGTGATCTAATAATAGTAAGTCCTAAATTTAAAGCTGAACGCCAGACAAACATAAATACACACAGATAAAATACGTATATGAGAGCTGTTTATATTGGTATTATTATTAGTAATAATAATTGAAGACCTCTTTTGGGGGATTATAAGAAATGGCCTTCCCTAAACAGGATAGTGCGCTAAACCTGTATCAATAAGA
Source organism: Lithobates sylvaticus (assembly GCA_028564925.1). Taxonomy (NCBI): domain Eukaryota; kingdom Metazoa; phylum Chordata; class Amphibia; order Anura; family Ranidae; genus Lithobates; species Lithobates sylvaticus. The sequence goes on along the minus strand of CM053034.1, from coordinate 105,063,634 downwards.
GAACCAGAATCTTTGCTAAGTGGAAGAGTGGGTTTGATAGCCTCCACCTAGGACAGGTCCTCTGTGAGCAGAGTTGATTCCCTTACTGAGAAATGAATCAATAATCTAAACAGAAGAACTACTGCAACCAGCATATAACATTAACCATAATTAAATAGATGCACACCAGTATAGAAATAATACAAGCTTTTTATAAATAAGAGATTATTAACAGTACATACATCCAATGTACAAACAGGTATTATCAGCAAAGGGCCTGATAGAAGTCCTGCTGGAATTTGGCACATATACAGGGGTCTATCTAGTTATTGCTAAATGTTGCAGCAAAGTCCAGTTTCAGGGGCCCTCGAGGATGATGCGGCATCTGTCTTTGTGTTGGAAGACATGTTCAGCAGTGACGGGGGATCCATCAACTGTTGTCCAACTAGCCTGGAACAGAGCTTTTCACTGGCAGAAACTATGCTGACAGATAAACTAACAATAATAAACCACCACAGCATGCTACTGTGGGTGTATAGACAGTGGTAAAAAGTGCCACATCCTATTAACAGATTGGATAAATGGAGAGAAATCGTGGATTTTATAGGCACCAATATATTAATTTTTTTTTTTAATATAACACATTTACAAAATATTCTAAAAGCATATAAAAAATGAATACAGACTTTTACAAACAATAATCAACACCAACTTTAAACGCTGGGCCAGGGTCGGTAGATGTAACAATCACTGGGATTATCCCTTAGCAGAGTGGAAGCAGAATAGTTTTTTGGAGATGCAAGCTCTACATGTTTTGCGATACAACGCTTCTTCAGGAGCTTATCACTATTTTACACTGATTAAATGGAAAAAACACATAAATAAATATGCAAATCGTCAAACACAATATATGCATTTTGTTTTGCAAAGGAAAAAATTATGAGGAAAAAAAAAAAACATAGATTGAGACTGATTTCAGGATCCCAAAACTGGGAGCAGGCATGCAACCAGGGCGAGGAGAGATGTGGGGATACACCCAGTATCCATAGGTTAAAAGAAAGCCTGATGCCGCAATAGAAGTAGTGTATATGTAGCGTAAAATGGAAAAAGGCAAACACCATCACCACACCCAGTATCTGGGATGTATACTTATAAAATACATAACTTACCATGGGTAAGTATGTACAGTGGTGTGAAAAAGTGTTTGCCCCCTTCCTCATTTCCTGTTCCTTTGCATGTTTGTCACACTTAAGTGTTTCGGAACATCAAACCAATTTAAACAATAGTCAAGGACAACACAAGTAAACACAAAATGCAATTTGTAAATGAAGGTGTTTATTATTAAAGGTGAAAAAAAATCCAAACCATCATGGCCCTGTGTGAAAAAGTGATTGCCCCCCTTGTTAAAACATACTATAACTGTGGTTGTCCACACCTGAGTTCAATTTCTCTAGCCACACCCAGGCCTGATTATTGCCACACCTGTTCACAATCAAGGCATCACTTAAATAGGAGCTGCTTGACACAGTAAGGTCCACCAGAAGATCCTTAAAAGCTACACATCATGCCGAGACCCAAAGAAATTCAGGAACAATTGAGAAAGAAAGTAATTGAGATCTATCAGTCTGGAAAGGGTTATAAAGCCATTTCCAAAGCTTTGGGAATCCAGCGAACCACAGTGAGAGCCATTATCCACAAATGGCGAAGACATGGAACAGTGGTGAACCTTCCCAGGAGTGGCTGGCCGCCCAAAATTACCCCAAGAGCGCAGCGACGACTCATCCAAGAGGTCACAAAAGACCCCACAACAACGTCCAAGGAACTGCAGGCCTCACTTGCCTCAGTTAAGGTCAGCGTTCATGCCTCCACCATCAGGAAAAGACTGGGCAAAAATGGCCTGCATGGCAGAGTTCCAAGGAGAAAACCACTGCTGAGCAAAAAGAACATCAAAGCTCGTCTCAATTTCTCCACAACACATCTTGATGATCCCCAAGACTTTTGGGACAACATTCTGTGGACCGATGAGACAAAAGTGGAACTCTTTGGAAGGTGTGTGTCCAAGTATATCTGGCGTAGAAGGAACACTGCATTTCAGAAAAAGAACATTATACCAACAGTAAAATATGGTGGTGGTAGTGTGATGGTCTGGGGCTGTTTTGCTGCTTCAGGACCTGGAAGACTTGCCGTGATAAAAGGAACTATGAATTCTGCTGTCTACCAAGAGATCCTGAAGGAGAATGTCCGACCATCTGTTCGTGTACTCAAGCTGAAACGAACTTGGGTTCTGCAGCAGGACAATGATCCTAAACACACCAGCAAGTCCACCACCGAATGGCTGAAGAAAAACAAAATGAAGACTTTGGAGTGGCCTAGCCAAAGTCCTGACCTGAATCCTATTGAGATGTTGTGGTATGACCTTAAAAAGGCCGTTCATGCTCGAAAACCCTCTAATGTAACTGAAGTAGGACAATTCTGCAAAGATGAGTGGGCCAAAATTCCTCCAGGACGCTGTAAAAGCCTCATTGCACGTTATCGCAAACGCTTGGTTGCAGTTGTTGCTGCTAAGGGTGGCCCAACCAGTTATTAGGTTTAGGGGGCAATCACTTTTTTACACAGGGCCATGATGGTTTGGATTTTTTTTCACCTTTAATAATAAAGACCTTCATTTACAAATTGCATTTTGAGTTTACTTATGTTGTCCTTGACTATTGTTTAAATTGGTTTGATGTTCCGAAACACTTAAGTGTGACAAACATGCAAAGGAACAGGAAATGAGGAAGGGGGCAAACACTTTTTCACACCACTGTATATGTCTAGCGGCCCGAGGATAGGTTCCTCAATATGAGCAGTCCAGCAGACACACAAGAGGAGGATACTAACAATGGCTTCTAATAGGCTCGCAAAATTGAGATGTTTAGTCTGGGGGTATAGAAAAAGTTATTTCCATAAATGGAATGGATTTTTTAACCACGGACAAATCCCTATTAATAGCACAGCACCACATCCCTTGATTAAATAGGTACACAGAAATGTGTGGGATTTCTAACCACTTCAATACAGGGCCCTTACAGTATACACCTTCCTGCCCAGACCAATTTTCAGCTTTCAGCGCTGTTGCACTTTGAATGACAATTGCGCGGTCATTCTACACTGTACCCAAATAAAATTTTTATCATTTTGTTCCCACAAATAGAGCTTTCTTTTGGTGGTATTTGATCACCTCTGGGATTTTTTTTTGTTTCAGTTACAAAACTTTGTAAATAAGTTTACTCCTTCACGGATGGGCACTGATGGGGCTGCACTGACGGGCACTGGTAAGGCGGCACTGATGGGCACCGATGAGGTGGCACCAATGAGGTGGCATTGATGGGCACTAATATGCGGCACTGATGGGGCACTCATAAGCGGCACTGATGGGCACTAATAGGTGGCACTGATATGCGGCATGGATGGGCACTGATAGGCGGCACGGATGGGCACTGATAGGCTTAATATCCTGAAGACGTCATATGGTCAGGATATTGAAACCACTTTACCGCCGTAATTTTGCAGGCGGCAAGTGGTTAAGGTGCAAGTAAGGTACAGTGATCTCAAAGAATATCATAAAAATTATTTTATTTAAACACAGATAAAAAATTGACTAAAAACAATTGTGGCAAGTACATAGAACACAGTTTTTATGGATACAGCACTTTAGATGGAGTTCCCAACAGGTTTCACCCACATCCTGGGCTTCCTCGGGGGGATGCTGTCCATTTTGGGTACAAGCCTTCTATTAAAAAAGTATATATATATATATATATATATATATATATATATATATATATATAGCAGTCATATCAAAACATATAATTATATAAAAAAAATTATACATTGAAAGCCGATTTTCAGCCCGAGAACATCCTTACTCACCCAGGTCTCTTAAAATGGTGTATGCTACAATCAAAAAATAGTTCAGGGAATCTGCAACCATCATGGAAGCCAAGGACTACAGGTGACCATAGAGGGTATTCAAGGACCAGCTACAAATAACAGAGGGTAATAAAATCAGATTATATATCACAAAATGGGAATGAATCTACAACAGCAAAAAAAAGATAAGAAAAATCAACTTACAAAACATAGTTTTGCAGTAGAGCTCAATAAACTCTCCAAGGAAGGATATTTGTATCTAGAACTTAAAGGAACAAGCAAAAAATGCTTCAGATGCACGCAATGAAAGAAAAACGAAGTCACTGACATGAAGCATTCGATTGAATGCTTCAAAACACTTCCAAGCAACAGAAAGCAGCATCAAAATGTTCCATTGAATGCAAGATATGCAAAGGAGCTATATATCATATTACAAATACCTGGTATCCTGCAATGGCATGTGTGTCCCTGTGGTTACAGCAGCGTCGAATGACTGGAACAAGCAGCCTTAAATACCCCCCATTCGGCCCATCAGGCCGGATGCGGATGAAATGATCACATTGCGAATGCGTGAACTCCGTCATATCCGCCGCTCATCCGATTGCCGCTGGGTCCTAGCGTCTATCCCATAGGAGGACAGATGGACTCCCTCTGGTGGTCAGAGGGGGAGTCTCACTCCCAAAACTGTGTAGAGACGCAGGAAGTAAAGGCAAACAGGGAAAGGGGAGACAAGAAGCGCACAAGCGGCATGATGAATTGGGCCCCGTCCAGGGGACTCCTGGATCAGACATCCTGTGCATCCGTATGGACACCCCAGGTGTTCAAAGGTAAACCGGACCATATGCAGACCATCCCATACACACCAATGTGTTGAATAGATCAAAAAGAAAAAGAACCAAATAGAGGGGGGGGGGACTAAAGAAAAAACAAAAGGATATCGTCAGGGAGAAAGTACACATGTATTTACAATTAGTTACAAAATAATCCACAAGAAAGGTGTGGCGGAAAATTAACACTGCACATTACCCTGCATACACCATACCCACCGTGAAACATGGTGGTGGTAGCATCATGTTGTGGGGATGCTTTTTTTTCAGCAGGGACTAGGAAGCTGATCAGAGTTGATGGGAAGATGGATGGCCCCAAATACAGGGCAATGTTAGAAGAAAACCTCTTAGAGTCTGCAAAAGACCTGAGACTGGGGCAGAGGTTCACCTTCCAGCAGGACAATGGCCCCAAATATACAGAAAGAGCTACAGATAGAGCTACAGTGGAATGGTTTAGAGCAAAGCATATTCATGTGTTAGAATTGCTCAAAAATCCAATTGAGTATTTGTGGCAAGACTTGAAAATTGCTGTTCACTCTCCTTCCAACCTGACAGAGCTTGAGCTATTTTTCAAAGAAGAATGGATAAAAAAGTCACTCTCTAGATGTGAAAAGCAGGTAGAGAAATAACCAAAAAGACTTGCAGCTGTAATTGCAGCGAAAGGTGGTTCTACAAAGTATTGACTACAAATACACGCCACACTTTTCACATATTGTAAAAAAAATTGGTGAAAACATTTATCATTTTCCTTCCACCTCACAATTATGTGTCACTTTATGTTGGTCTATCACATAAAATCCCAATAAAATACATTTACGTTTTTGGTCGTAACAAGAATACAACTTTTCAAAGTTGCCATTTTGCCTGGAAACAAACCATCCCGCTATCTCTACCAGCAGCGTGTCTCCATTCCCATATCAGTATTGGAGGGTACTTTATAGTCAAATCCAGTTTAGAATGCTGTGTTCACTGCCCTCTGCTGCTTGTCTCTGGTTCATAGAAATCACGTCTATGGACAAAAGGCTTTAGTGGATTAGAACTGCAAAGAGTATAACAATTATTTTAAAACCTTTGTTTTCTGTCACAGATCTGTCAGATTTATTGGAGTTAGCAAGAATTTAATTCAACTCACATTCAAGTGGCTTTAATGAATGCAACGGTACTTTGCTTTAGCATGATCCAGCATTGTAGACTTGATTCGAGGGATGGGGCGGAACGGACCCCTGTTCGGTTTGCACCAGAACTTTCGAACACCACAAAAGTTCGGCCCCGAATAACGAACCCCATTAAAGTCAATGGGACCCGAACGTCAAAAATCAAAAGTGTTCACTTTGAAGGCTTATATGCAAGTAATTGGGCATACAATGGTTATAGGTAGGGGTCCGGGCCCTGCCCTGGGGGACATGTATCAATAAAAAGAAAAGTAAAAGCAATGAAAAATTCCTTCGAATATAGTGCCTGGGGGGGTCCCAATATAATCATTCAATATTATATTTCATTCTATTCTGTCCTATTGTTTTTCTATTCGATTTTTGAATTTATTCTATATGAAATTCGAATTTCAGAAAATGGTTTTATATATATATATATATATATATATATATATATATATATATATATATATATATATATATATATATATATATATATATATATATATTTATATATATATAACCATCTTCTGAAATTCGAAATTCATATAGAATGAATTCAAATTTTAATAGAAAAGATTAGAATAGAATAGAAAAACAATAGGACAGAATAGAATAATATATATATATATATATATATATATATATATATATATATATATATATATATATATATATATGTTATTCTATTCTGTTCTATTGTTTTTCTAGTCTATTTTCTATTTCTATTCTAATCTTTTCTATTCAAACTCAAATTCAATCTATACGAAATTTGAATGTCGGAACATTTGCTCTCTCATATATAGTACATGGGGCTAGCCCCATATACTATATATGAGAGAGCAAATGACCTTGATGAGACTAAGGAGGATTTTGGCAGGATCGATTTATTATGTCTGTACCCAGAGAGTGTTTGGAAGATTCAGGATAGAGACCCTGGCAGGGGGATAAGCCACATGCCTTTCTGATCTCTCTAACACAGAGATCAGATCAGCTGGTAAGCTGCAGTATTTTTATTTGGCTGAGGATCCTTTTCTTCCTTTTCACCGAGCATTCATTCACTTTTCTGAGGGTGTCGAATATAACATAACCATGGCAGCAATAACCAACTGAAATCTTATTATATATTGTGGACTCTTTGCATGCTTAATTTATACCCACACGGGATGCTATTTTGCTTTGTTGGTTTTTTTCACAGTGTCATCACATTGAACGTGGTTCATAGCCACAGGTTCACTTATTTATATTAGTTTACATTTTGCACAATTTTGCTTTTTGTTTGAACTGTATATTTTGATGGATTAGACAAGTAATAATCGAATCCAGTCTATGTCCACCCAAGTTTAAATTACGATCATTTATCTTGGGCGGAATTAACTCTTCACGTTAAATTATTTCCAGCGCAGCTATTCTTTTTTATACTGTATTTTTGTGTGTATCTCACATTAAGTTGCGGCAGGATATATCATTTATCACTATTAATTTACTCATATAGAATTTGTCACAAGTTTTGTAGATTTTCGTTCAGTTATCACCCATTAGACAGCGCTGTGACTCCATTACACACATATATATATATATATATATATATAGATATATATATATAGATATAAAGATATATATAGATATATATATATATAGATATCTATCTATCTATCTATCTATATATATATATATATATATATATATATATATATATATATATATATATATATATAAAACCATCTTCTGAAATTCAAAATTCATATAGAATGAATTCAAATTTGAATAGAAAAGATTAGAATAGAGTAGAAAAGAATAGAATAACAAAAAATAATAATATATATATATATATATATATATATATACATATACCATCTTCCAAAATTAGAATTTAGTATAGAATGATTTCATATTAGAATAGAATATAAAATAATAGAAAAGAATTAGACTAGACAAACAACAGAACTGCATAGAATAAAATATAATATAAATTATTTTAGTTTCCATTGTTTTGATATTTTTATTTTCCAATCTATTCTCGAATTCAAATTTATACTATTTGAAATTTGAATTTCAGAAGACGGTCATATTCTATGGTATTTTATTACATTCTATTTAATTCTATTCTATTCTTTTATTTCTTCTCAAGTTTTTTTTTTTTTTATATATTCTATTTTATTGTATTCTTTTTTAGAAATCGATTTATATTTTTTTCTAATTCGATTAAAATTTGTTTTTGAATTTGATTGTAATTTTTTTTCGAATTCGGTTCGAATAGATTTCAATTCGAATACATTTCGAATTTGTTTTCATATTCGTTTCGAATTTCATCTGCGGTTTTTCGATTTAAAAAAAATTTCATTCGTTTGAATTCGTTAGTACTGTAATTCGGTAATTTGGGTGCATCCGAATGTCCGAATAATTAAAAATTCGTCTGAATTTCGATTCGGAACGAAACGAAATGCACATGTCTAATTCTGATGTCAATTTGACTTTGGATAGAAGTAATGGGTGCGTAAAAATAGGTCTTTGGGTGTTGGTGGCGCCTTCTCACCGTAACCCTATCGTGCTCTTGATGAAAGCAAGAATTGGCCTTGCTGTAAAAAATTGCAATGATATGCACCTGTCAAACAGGTGCTGAAAAATTGGTCTTTGGGTGTCGTGGTGCCTTCCCCAGAGATAAGACCATTGCCCACTCCAGGCTCTGAGGAAAGGGGTTCTCCCCAGAAACGCGTCAGCCATTCTTTTGAAGAATCATCAGATTCACCCAACACCCAGCATAGGAGGACGAAAGTTCCTAGCAGTGGACGTTTTTAACTGTGTTTTGCCTTCAATCAATACTCGTTTGTGAGTAGAAACTTGCTGTTTTATACATTTTAATAAAGCTCTTTTAGTGGTAATGCACAAGGTCGGTGCGCCCTTCTGTTTTTTCTTTTTTTTCTTTCTTTTTATAGGTGGTGCCTTCCCACCATAACCCTGTAGAGGTAGATGAACGCAAGAATCGGCCTTGCTGTAAAAATGTGCAATGATATGCACCTGTCAAACAGTTGCTGCTGAATAATTGGTCTATGGGTGTCCTCCATATTGTGCCCATGAAACCTATACCAAAAACATTCTTTCAGATGAAATTATTGAACACCCTTAAAGCTAGGCAGCCTTGAAGTCCTGCAGAGATTCCACTTTCCAAAAAGACTTAATCAGTGTTATCGGCATCAGGGGCTTCATACCTGGTAATACAGGACTGATTCATTTTTATAAAAGTCAAACGGTCCACGGAGTCTGTGGACAGACGCATTCTATGATCAGTAACGAATCCTCCTGCAGCACTGAATGCCTGAAACAACTCAATAGCATACTGGGCAAGTTCTGGCCAGTGGTCTATTCTCATGACCCAGTAAGTCAGTGGATTATCAGCTGTAAAGCTCTCCATCTCTGTTTTGACCCGAGGTAATCGTCCACCATGTGATGCAGACGCTGTGGATGGGATGTGAAAGCTGACAGCCCTGGGTGGCGAGGACTAAAAAAATTCCGAAATGCCTCACAACGTGCCCTCAAGAGATTTTATCTTCTGCACTCTCTGTGGGGACGGGATGAGTTCTGAGACCTTCCTCTTATAACGGTGGTCAAGGAGGGTTGCCAACCAGTAATCATCCTTCTCCTTTATACCACGTATTCTTGGGTCCTTTCGCAGGCTTTGAAGCATGAGGTTGCCCATGCGCCTCAAATTTTGCCGAGGCTTGAGAAGCAGACCCCTCAGGGTCACTTAGGATGACAGGATCTGGAGTTTCCTCCTCCCAGCCACGTACTACTCCCAAGGGTCCTATATAGGGATGAGCCGAACACCCCCCCATTCGGTTTGCACCAGAACATGCGAACAGGCAAAATATTTGTTCAAACACGTGAACACCGTTAAAGTCTATGCGACACAAACATGAATAATCAAAAGTGCTAATTTTAAAGGCTTATATGCATGGTATTGTCATAAAAAGTGTTTGGGGACCTGGGTCCTGCCCAGGGGACATGTATCAATGCAAAAAAAAAGTTTTAAAAACTAACGTTTTTTCGGGAGCAGTGATTTTAATAATGCTTAAAGTGAAACAAAAAAAGTGTTATATTCCTTTAAATTTCGTACCTGGGGGTGTGTATAGTATGCCTGTAAAGGGGCGCATGTTTCCCATGCTTAGAACTGTCCCTGTACAAAGTGTAATTTCCGAAAGAAAAAAAGTCATTTAACCGCTTCAATACCCGGCCATAGTCATATGACGCCCACAAGGTGGATCTACCATCCTGGGTGGGCGTCATATGACGTCCTCGGATTCCCGGCCGCCTGGGGGGCGCGCGCGCGCCGCCGGCGGCGCGCGCGCGCGCCCGCGGCATTGCTCGGGACCCGGTGCGAGTGTCCGGCGGCCGCGATGTCCGCCGGGCACCCGCGATTGCCCGTTAAAACAACGGGACCGGGCGGGACCGTGGAGCTGTGTGTGTAAACACACAGCTCCACGTCCTGTCAGCGGGGAGGAGACCGATCATGTGATCCCAGTACAGAGGATCACATGATCGGTCTCCTCCCCTTAAGTCCCCTCCCCCTACAGTTAGAATCACTCCTATTAGGGACACACATTAACCCCTCCAGCGCCCTCTAGTGTTAACCCTTCCCTGACAGTCACATTTACACAGTAATCATTGCAATTTTATAGCAACGATCGCTGTGTAAATGTGAATGGTTCCAAAAATGTGTCAAAAGTGTCCGAAGTGTCCGCCGCAATGTCGCAGTCACGAAAAAAAAAATCGCAGATCCCCGCCATTACTAGTAAAAAAAATAAAAATAAAAATTCAATAAATCTATCCCCTATTTTGTAGACGCTATAACTTTTGCGCAAACCGATCAATATACGCTTATTGCGATTTTTTTTACCAAAAATATGTAGAAGAATATGTATCGGCCTAAACTGAGGAAAAAAATAGTTTTTTAAAAAAAAAATGGGATATTTATTATAGCAAAAAGTAAAAAATATTGTGTTTTTTTTTCAAAATCGTCGCTCTTCTTTTGTTTATATAGCGCAAAAAATAAAAACCGCAGGGGCGATCAAATACCACCAAAAGAAAGCTCTATTTGTGGGAAAAAAAGGACGTCAATTTTGTTTGGGTGTAACGTCGCACGACCGCGCAATTGTTAGTTAAAGCGACGCAGTGCCGAATCGCAAAAAGTGCTCTGGTAAGGAAGGGTGTTTAAAAGCCCTGTATTGAAGTGGTTAAAAGCACTCTTGGCTATAATGAATTGTCGGCTCCCTGTAATACAGGGAACAGTCATTGAAAGTCATTGATAAAAAAAAAAAAAAGCGTGGGGTACCCCCTAAATTCAATTACCAGGCACTTCAGGTCTGGTATGGATATTAAGGGGAACTCCACGCCAAATTAAAAAAATGTTGTGGAGTTCCCCCAAAAATCCATACCAGACCCTTTATCCAAGCATGCAACCTGGCAGGCCGCAGGAAAAGAGGGGGGGACGAGAGAGCGTCCCCCTCCGGAACCGTACCAGGCCACATGCCCTCAACATTGGGAGGATGCTTTGGGGGTCTGCGACCCCTCAAAGCACCATGTCCCCATGTTGATGAGGACAAGGGCCTCATCCCCACAACCCTGGCCGGTGGTTGTGGGGGTCTGCGGGCAGGGGGCTTATCAGAATCTGGAAGCCCCCTTTAACAAGGGGACCCCCAGATCCCGGCCCCCCCTGTTTGAAATGGTAAGGGGATACAAAAGTACCCCTACCATTTCACAAAATAAGTGTAAAAAATTGTTAAAAAACACACTGACACCGTTGGGAAAAGTCCTTTATTAAAAAAAAAAAAAAAAAAAAGATTCCAGCGTGGTAATCCACTCTTGCTATCCAGCGATGGGTGATCTCTTCTCCGGGTTCCAGTGATGGGTGATCTCTTCCGATGGTGACCCCGCCCCCCTCTGATGTAACGCAGGTTTCCGTTACATCAAAGGGGGGCGGGGTCAACCGTACATCACTGGGGAAGCCCGGCTTCCCCCTTGCATCATAGGGGTGGCCCCGTCCTCCTCAGCTAAGACCTGTCAGGACATCACCGGGATTCCCGTAGTGTCTCCATGGAGACAGGATGCGCTGCGCTGGACCATCGGGAGAGATCACCCATCGCTGGACCCCGGAGAAGAGATCACCCATCGCTGGATAACAAGAATGGATTACCACCGCTGGAATCCTTTTTTTATTTTTAATAAAAGACTTTTCCCAACGTTGTCAGTGTGTTTTTTTTTTTTTTTTACACTTTCTTTGTGAAATGGTAGGGGTACTTTTGTACCCCCTTACCATTTCAAACAGGGGGGGGCGGGATCTGGGGGTCCCCGTGTTAAAGGGGGCTTCCAGATTCTGATAAGCCCCCTGCCCGCAGACCCCCACAACCACCGGCCAGGGTTGTGGGGATGAGGCCCTTGTCCTCATCAACATGGGGACAAGGTGCTTTGAGGGGTCACAGACCCCCAAAGCATCCTTCCAATGTTGAGGACATGTGGCCTGGTACAGTTCAGGAGGGGGGTGCTCTCTCGTCCCCACCTCTTTTCCTGCGGCCTGCCAGGTTGCGTGTTCGAATAAAGGGTCTGGTATGGATTTTTGGGGGAACTCCACAACATTTTTTTTTTTAATTTGGCGTGGAGTTCCCCTTAATATCCATACCAGATCTGAAGTGCCTGGTAATTGAATTTAGGGGGTACCCCACGCTTTTTTTTTTTGTTTTATCAATGACTTTCAATGACTGTTCTCTGTATTACAGGGAGCCGACAATTCATTATAGCCACGAGTGCTTTTAAATGACTCTTTCGGAAATTACACTTTATGCAGGGACAGTTCTAAGCATGGGAAACATGCGCCCCTTTACAGGCATACTATACATACCCCCCAGGTACGAAATTTAAAGGAATATTACACTTTTATTGTTAACAACATTTTGCTGCTATTTGCAGCCCTCTAGCCCTTTCCATTACTTTTTTCCATTAGAGCCATTTCAGTCCTCAAAAGTTCGGGTCCCCATTGACTTCAATGGGGTTCGGGGTCAAGTTCGGGTCAGGTTCGGTCCCGAACTCAAACTTTTTTGTGAAGTTTGGCCGAACTCATCGAACCCGAACATCCAGGTGTCCGCTCAACTCTAGTTATAAGCAAATTTGGCACATAGGAGAAGGGATGCCCAGTTGGCTTGGGTTAACATAGAGAAACATCTCAGATTTGCTCCAAAGTCTGATCAGTTCTTTCTCTCCGTCCATTACTTTGTGGATGGTATGCAGAGGACAGATAAACTTCAATTTTCAGGGCTTTGCACAGAGATTTCCAGAATCTGGAAGTAAATTGCATCCCTCTGTCTGAGACAATGCTGCTTGGCAACCCATGCAACCGCACAATTTCCTTGATGAATAGATGCCCATTCTTTTTCCTTGCTGAAGAAGAGCTTATCACGGGTAAATGTGGGCCATCTTGGACAACCTGTAAACTACCACCAGGAAATCCATTGATAGCATTTTCCAGGGTTGTCTCAGCAAGCCCCAGGCCTTGGTATTACTGCCTTTGCTGCGAAGTCCCACGGGATAGACCAAGCCGATGCTGGTATTTGAGGGCAGCATTCCATATCTGCGGACCATTTACAGATAGGGATGAGCTTCGAGTTCGAGACGACATGAGTTCGTCTCGAACATCGGCTTTTTGATCGTTCGCCGAAGATCAAACATTATGGGGCATTCGCGCCAAATTAGGCGAGAGAGAGCGAGAGTCATTTCATTTACTTTGAGCAGGCAGTTTATTCAGTTAACTAGATCGCACATCAGACCGTTCCTGCTATATATATATATATCCACTGTATACAGTTTAGCTAGATCTCACTGCAGACCGTTCCTGCTATACTGTTTCTAATGTACTTCAGGCAGGCAGTTGATTCAGTTAGCTGCAGTGTATTTAGTATATATATATATATATATATATATATATACAGTCAGACTGGTATATATATATATCCACTGTATACAGTTTGGCTAGATCTCACTGCAGACCGTTCCTGCATTTCTAATATACTTCCGGCAGGCAGTTGATTCAGTTAGCTGCAGTGTATTTAGTATATATATACATCCCGGCTTTGTATATATATTTATATATATATATATATATATATATATATATATATATATATCCAATGTATCCAGTTTAGCTAGATCTCACTGCAGAACGTTCCTGCTGTACTGTTTCTAATATACTTCAGGCAGGCAGTTGATTGAATTAGCTGCAGTGTATTTAGTATATATATATATATACATCCAGTCTCCAACATTTATATATCCACTGCATTCCAGTCTAGCCAAGCCTATATCTGACTGCAGGCCATTGCTGGTGTACGTTTTCAAATACACTTTCAGGCAGGCAGGTGCCTAAAGCCCAATTTTTCTGCCCCTGTTAAACAGGGGCGCGTAATTAAAATTTTTGCTGTAATATTTTGCAGCAGTGCTTGTTCCTGCGCTCAACTAGAGTATCTGTGAGGTGTTGCAGTGTTGTGGCACCAGCACCAGTGCCTAAAGCCCAATTTTTCTGCCCCTGTTAAACAGGGGCGCGTAATTAAATTTTTTGCTGTAATATTTTGCAGCAGGGCTTGTTCCTGTGCTCAACTAGAGTATCTGTGAAGGGTTGCAGTGTTGTGGCACCACCACCACCGCCGCCACCTAAGGCCCAATTTTTCTGCCCCTGTTCAACTGGGGCGCGTAATTAAAATTTTTGTTGTAATATTACGCAGCAGGGCACATTCCTGTGCTCAACTAGAGTATCTGTGAGGGGTTGCAGTGTTGTGGCACCAGCACCAGTGCCGAAAGCCCAATTTTTCTGCCCCTGTTTAACAGGGGCGTGTAATTACAATTTTTGCTGTAATATTTTGCAGCATGGCCAGTTCCTGCGCTCAACAAGAGTATCTGTGAGGCTTTACAGTGTTGTGTCACTACCACCGCCGCCTAAGGCCCAATATTTCTGACCCTGTTTAACAGGGGCCTGTAAATACAATTTTTGATCTAATATTTCACAACAGGGCCCGTTCCTGCGCCCACCAAGAGTAACTGTGAGGGCTTACAGTGTTGTGGTACCACCAACACCTAAGGCCCAAATTGCTGCAGAGTATATAAGGCAGGCCGTATAGTATATACAGGCGGTCCCCTACTTTCAAACGATTCCTACAAACTGAGGGAGACAACAGTAAGTGAGAGCAAAGCTACCTCTAGGAAGGGAAATTCTCTCCTGTAAGAGTTAATGTGGGAAAAAGGTGTCTCCACTGATGCTTTATTATCACCAATCCTTGTTTCCCTAAAAAAAAAACTAATTTTCAAAATCCAATTGTCATTGGGACAGAAAGTGAGGTGAAATCTTCTGAACAGGGGCACAGAGAGCAAAACAAAAGTTACAGGGGAGATGATAACCCTTTCCTATGTTATCCAAAAAGCTTAAAAATAGATTTTTTGGCTAGAGCTACACTTAAAAAAATTTACCTGTTCCAAATTACAAAGAGATTCAACATAAGAGCAAACCTACAGTCCCTGTCTTGTTTGGACCGCCTATATACTGCTGTTCAGAGTATATAGGGCTTTTTCTTTTTTTAATTTGGGTGCAGGATTCCACTTAATATCCATACAAGACCCAAATGGCCTGGTAATGGGCTGGGGGATTACCCATGCCATTTTTCTCAATAATTTTCATCCATATTGCCGGGACCCAACATTACATTACAGCTGCAAGCATTTTTAAATGACTTGTATTCCTTTAGAAATGTAATTTTGTGCAGGGTCTGTTCTAAACACGGGAAACACGCGCCACTTTAAATGAATATTTCACTTTTATTTTTTCACTTTAAGCATCATTAAAATCACTGCTCCCGAAAAAACTGCAGTTTTTAAAACTTTCTTTTGCATTGATACATGTTCCCTGGGGCAGGACCCGGGTCCCCAAACCCTTTTTTAGGACAATATCCAGGGCCGGTGCTACCACTAGGCAAACTAGACAGCCGCCTAGGGCGCACTGTTGCCTAAGGGCGCCCAGCCGCTGGTTTCCCTCCATGTCTGCATGCTCTGCAGGCTTCAGCTTGTTACTAACTCAGTCCGACCGTTAGTGTAATTAGAGGTGCAGCGCAGCACTGGAGCCAGCGCTAGAGGAGGCAGAGCCAATGCTTCATGTATAGTGACGCCTTCTGTCACATGGGCAAATGGGGTAGAGTCAGGGGTGGAGCCAATGGGGGCGGCAAAATTAGGTTTTCGCCTAGGGTGTCAAAAATCCTTGCACCAGCGCTGACAATAACTTGTATATTAGCCTTTAAAATGTGCACTTTTTATTTCTCACGTTCGAGTCCCATAGACTTTAACAGTGTTTGAATGTTCGTGCAAACTTTCGGTCCGTTCGCATGTTCTGGATGCAAACCGAACTGGGGGGTGTTCGGCTCATCCCTATTTACAGAAGTCTACTGTATAATTCACCCTTGTTGTAAGGTATAAAGGGCAGTCTCTGCAGTTGCCATGCATTGAGGATTGTCATAGATTTGTGCCATGGCCTCAAAAAATTTGGAAACAGAGTTGAACAGAGGATTCTTCTGCTACAGTAGGTGGTGGGCCCAAGACTGGGGTTCATCTGGAAGTAGTGCGATAATAAACCCCACTTTCACGGTTTCCAGAGGAAAAGCCCTTTGCTGGAGTGCAAAGTATAGAAGGCAGGCATTCTGGAATGCCCTGAACTTTCGTCGGTACCCCAAGAAGAGTTCGGGAACTGGTACCCTGGGCTCTGGAGGTGGTACCGTCATGATGGGAGCAGAGACAGAATGTTCTTGAGCAGGAGCAGCAGAAGCAGGAGATGCAGCAGGTGGGTTCTGGTCAACAGGTGCACATGACACAACAAGAATATCTGTAGGCGACCTTCCAACTGAAAGTAACATTCTTGTAAGTTCTTCATGGCTTGGGTAAGGGCGGCAATTTGCTGGCACAGCCTCAGACATTATGACTGGCATATACTGTCATGTACCTGACTGGAGGTTGAGGTGATGTAAGGTCTTCCCTTGCGGCTAAGTGCAGAATACCCCTGAAGGTGGTGACAGAGGGTGCTTTCCCCAAAGATGCACGGGTTGCCTGAAGGTGAAGCTGCCTGATGGTTCCAGATGTGAGGACACCCAAGAGCAGAGATGTAGTCACAGCAGATGATCCTCTGGAGGTGCTGACAGATCTTGACAGATGGGTAAAGCAGGAAGCAAGGTCATAAGCCAGGCTGGGGGTCAAACACAGGAAGTCAGCCAGGAGCAGAGGCAGAACATCCGTCCACAACAGAATATCTGGTTTGAACAGCACCATGTAGGAATAAAACAGCCAAATCCAGTACGATGCTCTATATGAGAAGAGGCAGGGGGAGATTTACTAAAACTGGTGCACAAAGAATATGGTTCCGCTGTGCATAGTAACCAATCAGCTTCCAGGTTTTATTGTCAAAGCTTAATTGAACAAACTGAAGTAAGAACAATCAGTGTCACGTACCTGATGGAGATCGAGCTTTAGAGAGGGCTTCTCTTGCACCTCCTGTCCAACGCCCCTGGTAGAGATGTGAAGGACACAGAGTGGCACGGGGGCTGATGTAGCAGGTGGCAACGGCTGAGCCTTGGCAGGAACCCGATGGCTGCAGATCGCCAATTAGGCACCAAGAACAGAAACTCTGTGTTGCTGGATCAGCAGGCGGATGCATGGTCGGAACATAAGCCAGGGAGTCCTCAACGTGAGGCAGAAGCTAAGACAGAATACAGGCCCGGTGGGCAGCGAGGTACAGAAGCATGAAGCAGGAGCAGGGTCAAGCACAAGCCAGGGTCACAAGAAGGCAGGTGGAAGCAAAGACATACTAGTATACATCCATCTAGCCAATGGATTCCGTCTCAGGTCTGGGCCTATAGCACATGAGACTTCTCGGCCTTTTGGCTAAGATCAAGTGTAGTATCTGTTCTTATCAGTTGCCAGGAGGTGGCGCTTGCTTCCGTCCCTGTTCTACGGCGAGGTGGAGCAGGGGTGGCGGTTGCTATGCAAAAGCCTGCTGGCGTAAAGGTGACCTGGAGCGGTTTGTAGCCGAAAGGGAAGCCTTCTGATGGGGATGGAGAACCACTGGGTTGGCGCTGAAGGGTCGAGTCCCTGGCCTTCTGGTCTGTATTGTGGCAGCTCTAGCTCCGGTCAGTTTTTCTGGGAAGGAACACATGCTCCCCTTTGTGAGTCGGGGGGGAGCGGTTAGTACTTCCTGAATGTAATTAGGAGGTAGTGATGGAGCGATGGTGGGCCCTTTGAGGTACGGGGTTTTCACTAAGCTTCCAGAACTCCTCTTTTCTGCCTGGGGTGGGGGCTGTTGTGGTCTATGGCTGTGGGTCAGGGTTGGACGTTTCAAAAGCCAGTGGTGAATGTGTCCCTGAAGTGGCAGTTCAGGGGTGTCGTATACTCACTGTGGGTAACTACTTTGATTTATGGCACCATGGTCACTTCAACACTACACACGTTTTTCACACCTGCCTATAGGGCCGAGCCTTTTGGCTAGGACCAGGGGAAATTTTTATTCCTGGCCGGAGGGCCGGCCATTGTATTGCACAATGGTCACTTTCTACTCACTTTCCCACCTTCCTTCTCCCCACTCTCTTTTTATTTATCCCCTGTGTTGTCACTTTTATGTATTTTTTTGTTTGATGTGTATCACGTTTTGTCATTGTGTGATTAGTAGGGTGTAGGTCCTCGGGCCTGCCCTGAACGTCTTGGGATGGAGGTGGTCATGGCCTTTTGGCTTAGTCCACCTACTCTCATGGGGTCTCCCTTCGGGGGAGCCCCACCAAGTACTTGGGTGGGTCTGTTTCGGCACTGTTTTGCACTTTTTGTGTCACCTCTTTATGTGTGTGCACTTTTTTTGGCACCGGATGGAGTTTTTGGGTGTGTTTGCACGCCACTGGCTTTTCAAAAAAAGTATGTCTTTGCTTGCAAAGGAATTTGGTGATGGTGGGCAAAGTCCTTTTCCATGAAGCTGCTGCAGGCTCTGGAATCGACTATGGCTGGTACCTGAATGTTTCTCCCGGGGAGCTGAAGTTACAGGAACAGGGTGATATGAGCATATTCCTTTCCTTCCAGAACAGTTAGCAAGGTAGGTAGAGGAAATGATCTTGGTCTTTGTGGGCCTCACAAGGCAGATTAGAGAAAATGTCCAGCCACCCCACAGTATATACACAGGCCCATTCAGCGTCTTCGCAACTTCTATGCACTAGAGCGTGGGGAACGAAAAAGTCCTAGTTGCATAGGTCCTGCCTGCAGATTCATAGGTACAGTGGTGGTGCCAGCCTTCTCTGTTCTCCTTTCCCTGAAACTATGGTCAAGCTGGATAGCAAGACTAATGAGGCTATTAAGGGAACTGGGAACCCCCACCCGAGCAAGTTCATCCTTGAGCCCTTCGGACAGGCCAAGGCGGAATTGATGTCGTAAGGCTGCATCGTTCCACGCGGTATCAGAGGCCCATAAGCGTAATTCTGCAACATAGTCCTCAGCGGGTCGATGACCCTGTCGTAGAGTATGGAGAATATACTTTGCAGTAGCTGTACGCTGGGGATCATCATAGAGCTGGGCCATTGCTTCAGAGAGAGAGAGAGTCCAAGACTGTACTATTTTGTTATGGGAGTTGGTCGACCCATGACTGTGATTCTCTGAGAAGCAGGGATATGACAAATCCCACCTCGTTTTCTTAGCACGCACACTGTTGTACCCGCGCCTGTGCGCCAATCTGAGTCTATCAACCGGACTTCTCTTACAATCAGCTTCTAGGTTTTATTGTCAAAGCTTAATTGAACAAACTGAAGCTAGAACTGATTGGTTATTATGTACAACCTCACCCAATTCCATGGTCACCAGTTTTAGTAAATCTTCCCCACAGAGTTATATGCAATGTTGCCTAAACTATACTACCTACTATACTACCTACTACTGTATTCTGCTAAACACTTTTCTTGTTAAATAAGAAGTTGCCTGTTCTTGTTTATTTCAAAGGTGCAATCAAGTGTGTTAAGGACAAGTGTATTTATGGTGTATCTGGGAGAATAGTGAGTACGGTAATAGCCATGGGTAACACTTTGGGTTCTACAGAAAGAGTATACAACAGAGTTAAGTTTGAGGTTATGAACCACAATACCTTGCACAGACCCCCCCACCCCCAACCTCCTCTACCTTGAACCCCCTCGGTAGGTGTAGGTGTCAGGGAAGAATTCCGAGAAGACCTGGCAAATATGCCAATATCTAGTATGGCCGTGCTAATTCACGCATGCGCATTAGCGAACACAAACAGCACACAATGGCGAACACGAAGGTGCATCAGCGCTCACAAAGCGTACTAATTGCCAGCCTTGTATCTTGTGTTCCTGTGCCTTGTGCTCCTGCTTGATTACATGTTACTGACCCGAATTACCCCTGACCTGCGCTTGCTCTCCTGGCTCTAAATGTAATGTGCAAAGCCTTAGGGAACGAAGTGCCTTGGCTTCCGTTTGTGCCTTTCGGCCTGAACAAGGTTAACAGTACTGGGTAATCTGTCATAATAAAAATGGGGAAAAGGGGCAGTGGGACTTTAAATGAAGCACATAGGTATACAAAAAGTAGTTTATTAATGATAATAATTAACAATATTCTGGTACATGGTAATAATCATGATGCATAATGGAATCAATATAGTTAATATATATATACACAAGTTTGCATGTAGTAGAAACAGGTAATCACATAAAAAATAGGTAGTTGATATTGCATAATGCACGTATAAAAGGTATGGTAAGTAGAGACACAGCAATTGATAGCACTACGCATTTCATGGATTGATCCAATCTTCAGGAGCATGCACGTGACTTAAAAAAAATGTAAGTATTTGGTAGTAGAAATATCTATAAGGTCTGACACTGCCAAGGAAAAAGGGGGTTGGTGATGGGAGGTAGACTTCAAGATAAAACCCATAAAAGCCCCCACAGTATTAAAGGACTTACAAACGTAGCTATATGATGAGAGTGTGGCACTGCAGATCGGAGACCCCCTAGGGGCATCGCGACCGGGAGCTGGGGTGGCGTGGAGCGGTCCGAAGCCCAGCAAGGACAGCATCCAAAGGGGACAGATTTCCAAAAGTGAAAGTTGATCATGATGACCATAAGTGCTAAAACTAAACAAGGACTGCTGTGAGGATAATATATAATTTATCTTATATAGTGTGCAAATTATCCTGTACTCGGTAAAGGGCAGGATGGATAGTGCTGTTATTATAATAGGGAGTGTCAGTGCAGTCCAAGCAGGTGCAGATAGATAACAAAGGTGGTGGGAATTGGAGAGTGGGGAAGTGAATTTGTGAGAAAAGTTAGATGAGAACCAATTACCTGATAGTGCCAATAGAGAGTAATGGTGAATGAAAATTATATAAATTACCTGAGACTGAACCATAAAGCTTCCAAACCAAAGTGATACAGTCGGTGAACCATGGAAATGAGAAAGAACCAACAAGGTGAATCAGCCTGTGAGTGGGGCCTATGAGGACACAGCCGCCACACGCCCACCAACGTCACGCAGGCGCACGCCAAGGGAGGGAGGCGCCAACGACTGGGCGGACAAGCTGTCCAGTATTCATGCCAAAAACTTCCCTCCTATCAGTCACCAGATGTACAAACAGCGCAGGCCGCACAGTGCCATGATGTGTGTCGCCGCACATCTGGCGTAGATGGCATGACTTTGACGCATGTCGCAGAGGTCCACCCACCCTAAGAAGGGGGAGGAGGAGATCCCACAGCACGCCTCGCAAATGAGAAAATTAGAAAAATGAGAAAGAACCACCAAGGTAAATCAGCCCGTGAGTGGGGCCTGAGTGGGGCCGTGAGTGGGGCCTATAAGGACACAGCCGCCACACGCCCACCAATGTCATGCAGGCACACACCAAGGGAGGGAGGCGCCAACGACTGGGCGGACAAGCTGTCCAATATTCATGCCAAAAACATCCCTCCTATCAGTTGCCAGATGTACAAGCAGCGCCGGCCACGCAGAACCACGCGTGGCGCAGGGGTATCCACCCACCCTAAGAAGGGGGAGGAGGAGATCCCGCGGCACGCCTCGCAGCTCCCAGAAGAAACGGTAACAGTTGCTCCTACACCAGATTGCGTGTTACACTGATCAAACATAGAAGATGACTGGATATCAAGGAATGGGAAATAATAACCCCATCCCATGGGTACAACACCCTGTAGAGAGTGGGGGAAGAAACAGGGCAATAAGTTGGAATAATAATTACATAATAATGGTTATCATCATCAGACCTAGCTAGATAAGAACTATGTGCTTCCATCCCTAATTATTATGAAGAAAAAAAAAAAAAGAACAATTTGGGACTTTATGTGAGGCGGTGACCTGGTAAAGGTCCAGTGCCTCCATCCCTGTCTAAATGAAAATGGGGAAAAGGGGCAGTGAGACTTTAAATGAAGCACAAAGGTATACACAAAGTAGTTTATTAATGATAATAATAACAATATTCTTGTACATGGTAATAATCATGATGCATATTGGAATAAATGCAGTTAATATATATACTTAACCCCTTCACTACCAGCCCATAGTCATATGACGCCCACAAGGTGGATCTCCCATCCTGGGTGGGCGTCATATGACGTCCTCCCATTCCCGGCCGCCTAGGGGGCGCGCGCGAGCCGCCGGCGTCGCTCGGGACCCGGTGCGCGTGCCCGTTAAAACAGGGGGACCGTGCGGGACCGTGGAGCTGTGTGTGTAAACACACAGCTCCACGTCCTGTCAGTGGCGAGGAGACCGATCATGTGATCCCAGTATGGAGGAACACTGATCGGTCTCCTCCCCTTGTGAGTCCCCTCCCCCCACAGTTAGAATCACTACCTTAGGGAACATATTAACCCCTGCAGCGCCCCATGGTGTTAACCCCTTCCCTGCCAGACACATTTACACAGTAATCAATGCAATTTTATAGCAACTATCGCTGTGTAAATGTGAATGGTCCCAAAAATGTGTCAAAAGTGTCCGAAGTGTCCGCCGCAATGTCGCAGTCACGAAAAATATGTTTGGCCCATAACATGGATTTAGAGATTTTATTCATGTCAAGGGATTTAATTTTATTTCGGAATGAGGTAACAGTTCTCAGTCTTTCCACCGTGGGGGAAGCCAGGAGTTTTTCTTCTGCGGAAAGAAGCTGAGCAATAAGCTTGGTTCTTATTCTTGCGGAGTCTCGCTTTAAGCGTGAGCCTGTGGATATACATTCGCCTCTAAAAAAAAGCCTTGTGGGCTTCCCACAAAGTGGAAATCTCCGAGACTGATCCCTCGTTTATTTGAAAAAATTCAACCAGTTTTTGTTCTAGGTGAGAATGGGATAGTGGATTCTTCAGCATAGACTCGTTAAGGCGCCAGTGACAGGATTTTGTGGTGGTAGACATTAACACTATATCGAGTTCAATGATCCGACCAGGTGATAGGATTTATCTCAGATGAGACTACGTAAGGAAGAAGGGGGGCAGTGACTAGAAAATGGTCCAGTCTGGAATATAGTTTATGGGCATGGGAGTAGAAAGAGTAGCTATTTTGGGTGGGATGTTTAACCCTCCATGTATCAAAAAGGTTATGTGACCTCATTAGTTGGCGGAAGGAAGCTGACATCTTCTGGGAAGAGGATTGCGGAGAGTTTTTAAATAGGGCTTGCCTATCCCTAGTCGGTGACATGCACACATTGAAATCGCCTCCCAATATCATAAAAGGTTGGGAAAAGGGTTGCAATTTTTCAAAAACTGAGTTCAGAAAGGTAATTTGTCCCACATTGGGGGCGTAAATATTTGCTAAGGAGAAATGTGTATTCAGGTGACTACAATTCAGGAGAATAAAACGTCCGTGAGGATCTAGGTAAGATGAAAGGACCCGTATAGAACAGGAACGTTTAATTAGAATTGCTACCCCCACCTTACCGGAGGGGTCCGAGGCTGTATAGGCCGTTGGAAAATATTTGGAAGCAAATTTGAAAGATCCCTCAGATTTAAAGTGCGTCTCCTGAATCATGATCACATCCGCATTGGAGGCTCTAAACTCCTTCAGAGCTTGCCATCGTTTCTTGATGGAGTTTAGACCCTTCACATTACATGAATATATCTTAAGAGCCATAATCTAGTAGGTTTAGATAGTGCCATGTGAAACATTCTACACAATAACTTGAGGTATGTGAACAACCATAAGTGATAACATTTCGGAATAGAAATAGACCGAAGTTGATATAAAAAACAACATTTAACAGTGGTTACCTGATGTTGGTCAAAAAAAGGATGACCTATGAATTGTATTTTCCAAAAATTTGCATATGTATCAGAGGAAAAAATAATTGTAGTAAAAAAAAAAATGAAAAAACATGGGGAAAGGATAAAGAAAAAAAACATGGGGAGGGGGGAAAAACAAAATGATAATGAAAAAAATAAAAAAAGTCAAAACATTTCTTTTGAAGAGCCTGAAAATAAAAAAATTTCAGGCTACCCAGGCAAAAGCCATGGGTTATAGTGGAACACATGACGACCTGCAGGAGACACAAGGTGTTGGGACGTGCGTCTCCGTCTCTGCTTGAGAGGACTGCTCGGGTTCAGATTAACGAGTAGTAGTGTAAACGTAGGCATATAAAAAAGTTAAAATAACAGAACCGAAAAGAAACAAAAGGAGATGAGTTTTCCAGCAGTTGGCAGGTGATGGAGTTCATCTCATGGGTGGAAGGCGTAGTTCCCAAATATTTCCAAGGGAAAGATGGCCGCCTTTCAGTAGGGCCGTATTCAAGGCCTAAGGGCACATTCTCCGGTCCTGGCACGGAGAGTAAAAGGCAGAAGAACAAAAGCCGATCCCTGGGGAGAGAAGGACCCTCTTCAGGTCGGGAATCTGTGGGAGTTAAGCCTTTGTGGAGTAGAGAAATTTTTCTGCGAACGTCGTTGGACTGGGGTCCAGATCTTGGCTGGTGTGGTGAGTGGTTTAGGATTAGGAACTGGAACCTGTAATTCCTCTTCGGGTAATGGTGGGAGACTGAGGCTGCGGATAAAGGATTCTCCCTCATAGAGGTCCCTCAGAGAGTGTTGGACGCCATCTTTGGTTGCTGACAGGAGAAAGGGGAATCCCCAACGATATGGGATCTGGTGGTTTTGTAGATGCGTGGTGATCGGACGAAAGTTACGTCTTTTTGCCAGGGTAATTGGAGATAAATCACTAAAGATTTGGATTCTGGATTGCTTGAATTCAATACGTGACTTGTTGCGGGTGGCATTTGTCAATGCTTCTTCACTTTCGTAGAAGTGGAAACGGACAACGACGTCTCTTGGGTTTGCATTAGGTGGTGGTTTCGGAGCTAGTGATCTGTGCGCCCTATCCAGACGCCAATCTATGTCTGGTATGTGAGGTGCCAGGGTAATAAATAGTGCTAGAAGGTAGGGGCGAAGATCTTTGTCGGGGATCCATCTGATTCGTAGGTTTTGGCGTCTTTCGCGGTTCTCCAAATCTTCCTGCTGTATTTGAAGTTGGGAGACAGTATGCTTCATATTGGCGTTGTCTTCTTCAAGTACATGTACATATTGGGGTAATTCATCAAATTTGTTTTCGAGGGTGTCGTGCATTCCCCTAGTTGATCGATTTAACCCCGGAGCTCATGTGCTATTTTACCCACTTCTTTAGCAATGCTGTGGGTTAGGTCATGCAAAAGTGAGTTAAGCCTTATGTCCAGTACTGCTACTGTTACTACATCTGATGGGGTCTCAGATGTGTGTGGCGAATGGAGTTGAAAGGATTGCTGGGAAGGCTGGGAGTTGTTGTCCTCCGTGGCCGAGTTGTGCAGCGCCACGTGTGGCCTGGAAGCGTGCGTCGGGCCTAGTGAATCACTCGAGGCCGCAATCGGCCTGTATAAGAAGGGCTCCATACATGAGATAGGCCGCGATGGCGGAGGCGGAATAAAGCCTCTGTAAATGCTTTTTTGAAAGCCAATCTTCCCCATACGGTGCCTGGGGGGTTCCGTCAGTCAGCGGTGTCGCTCCTGTGCTTAGGGATGCTCGCTTAGCTGAGTAGGAGCCGCGGGTCAGGAGACGGAGACCGGAGCTCTGCCTTTACACGTCCACCATCCCACACGCCGCGCATGCGCTATACTAAAACATTTAATGTGAAAATGGCTTAATGTAACCTCAATCAATTGCCCTGAAACTTTGCGCAGCCTAAGATCTCAACTTCCCAAACCTATCCAAGAAGTTTCATGCGATTCAGTGTTCCACAAGGCAAACTAGGGACATTAAGCTTGTTTTTTGTGGAGCTTAACCGCTTCCCGACCGCCTCATGTAGATATACGTCTACAGAATGGCACGGGCAGGCAAAAGCATGTACCTGTACGACCAGCGGACCCGATCGCCGCTGGTGTCCCGTGATCGGGTTACGGAGCTGAAGAACGGGGAGAGGTATGTGTAAACAAACCTCTCCCCGCGCTTCCTACTCTGCCTGTCATTGATTGGCTGTTCCCGGTCATCGGGAAAGCCGATCAATGATGTCAGACGTCAGCCCCGCCCCCTAATTAAAAAAAAAAAAAACACACACACGTCCCCTGTACGTCCCCTTTAAATGCCTGCCCGTGGGGCGCGCTCGCGACCGGGTCGGGAGCTCCGTGACCCCGGCCGCGGGACCAGCGGACCCGATCGCCGCTGGTGTCCCGCGATCGGGTTACGGAGCTGAAGAACGGGGAGAGGTATGTGTAAACAAACCTCTCCCCGCGCTTCCTAATCTGCCTGTCATTGATTGGCTGTTCCCGGTCATCGGGAAAGCCGATCAATGATGTCAGACGTCAGCCCCGCCCCCTAATTTAAAAAAACACACACACGTCACAGCCCGTAACCCCTCCCCTCCCCCTAGTGGTTAACTCTTTCACTACAACTGTCATTTATACAGAAATCAATGCATTTAAATAGCATTGATTGCTGTATAAATGACAATGGTCCCAAAAATGTGTCAAAAATGTCCGATGTGTCCGCCATAATGTCGCAGTCACAAAAAAAAAAATCGCTGATCGCCGCCATTACTAGTAAAAAAAAAAAATATTTATAAAAATGCTATAAAACTATCCCCTATTTTGTAAACTGTATAACTTTTGCGCAAACCAATCAATAATCGCTAATTGCAATTTTTTTTACCAAAAATATGTAGAAGAATACGTATCGGCCTAAACTGAGAAAAAAAAAAGTTTTTTTATATATTTTTTGGGGATATTTCTTATAGCAAAAAGCTAAAAATGTTGCATTTTTTTCAAAATTGTCGCTCTATTTTTGTTTATAGCGCAAAAAATAAAAACCGCAGGGGCGATCAAATACCACCAAAAGAAAGCTCTATTTGTGGGAAAAAAAGGACGCCAATTTTGTTTGGGAGCCACGTCGCACGACCGCGCAATTGTCAGTTAAATCGGCGCAGTGCCGAATCGCAAAACGGGGCTTGGTCCTTTGGCTGCCAATTGGTCCGGGGCTGAAGTGGTTAAGCTATATTTAGGCCCCTTTCACACTGGGGCGGTGCGGGCGTCGGCGGTAAAGCAGCGCTATATTTACTGATGTTTTAGCCTCGGTTTTCAGCCGCTAGCGGGGCGGTTTTAACCCCCGCTAGCGGACAAAAAAGGGTTAAAACCCCCTGCAAACCCCCGGCGCTTTGCCGGCGGTATAGCCGCATGTCCCATTGATTTCAACGGGTAGGAGCAGTATAGGAGCGGTGAATACCGCTCCTTCACCGCCCCAAAGATGCTGCTAGCAGGACTTTTTTTTTACCGTCCTGCTAGCGCACCGCTCCACTAACTGACATC
The DNA here is from genome assembly GCA_028564925.1 of Lithobates sylvaticus. NCBI lineage: Eukaryota > Metazoa > Chordata > Amphibia > Anura > Ranidae > Lithobates > Lithobates sylvaticus. Next base: position 105,035,903 of record CM053034.1, on the reverse strand, counting down.
TCAGCATGGATGTCGCACCACTTCCTTAAATTAAATCTCTCTAAAACTGAGCTATTAATATCCCCCCCCTCCCGCCCATGCCCCCCTCCATGACTTTTCCATCAAAATCAACAATGCAACCATCAGTCCCTCCCCTCACGCCAGGGTACTCGGTGTAATCTTAGACTCGGACTTGTCATTTCAGCCTCAAGTCCAATCGCTGTCAAAAGTTTGTAGACTTCACCTCCGTAACATCTCTAAAATTTGCCCCTTTTTGACAAATGAAACCACCAAGCTCCTCATTCACTCCCTTGTTATCTCTCGCCTTGACTAACTCCCTTCTCATTGGCCTGCCTCTCCATAGGCTATCCCCTCTTCAGTCTATCATGAATGCTGCTGCCAGACTTATCCACCTTACCAACCATTCAGTGTCTGCCAACCCTCTCCTCCAATCCCTACACTGGCTCCCAATCACCCAGCGAATTAAATTCAAAATACTCTGCCCCGAGCTATATCACCAACCTTGTCTCCAAACATATCCCAAACCGTCCTCTCCGCTCTTCTCAAGACCTCCTCCTGTCAAGCTCTCTTGTTTCCTCCTCCCATCCTCGTCTCCAGGATTTCTCCAGAGCCTCTCCCATCCCCTGGAACTCGCTGCCTCAACCTGTCCGGCTATCCCCCACTCTATCTATCCAGCCACCTTCAAACGATCCCTGAAAACTCATCTCTTCAGGGAAGCCTATCACATCTCCAACTAATCTTTTACCACTTCCATCAGCTTATTCCCCACAGTTACAACCTTTTGTACCACCTTCCCCACCCTATTAGATTGTAAGCTCTTCTGAGCAGGGCCCTCTTAATCCTCTTTTATTTTATTGTATTATAACTGTATTGTCTCCCTTTTTATATTGTAAAGTGCTGCGTAAACTGTTGGCGCTATATAAATCCTGTAATAAATAAATAAATAAATAAATAAAATGGTGTACACAGGTCATGTCTAGTACATAGTACATCCAGTCCTTCTGCTCTGCTGCTGGGATGCTTCCCTGTCTCAGTACCCAACAATTCAGCAGGGGCTGTCTAAAAAAGAAGAAGCAGGCTGGCAATGTTTATTAACAACCACATCGCAGAAAGTTAGATTGGAACATTGTATCAATTGTAACTTTCTGTGTTTCGCATTCACAGATCAAAGGGATGAACTGCACAGCCGGGCCCCCACTGCGCATGCACGACCATGCACGAGCGGCGCCGTGCACCGTGATACGCCGCACAGTCATCTGGGACCTGTCACGTGTCCCAGAAGACTGACTGCACCGAAGGGAAGTGATGTCACCAGCCCGGGCACTGAAGGAGGCAGACTACGAGGGACCCCCTAGCAACAGGCAAGAGGTAAGTAAAACATGCATAGAATAGAATGCATTAAGATAAATAAACCTTCTGACTTTAAAATCCCTTTAACTGCTCAGCCCCGGGAGATTTTACCCCCTTCCTGACCAGAGCACTTTTTACAATTTGGCCCTGCGTCGCTTTAACTGACAATTGTGCAGTCCTGCGACGTTGTACCCAAACAAAATTTGCATCCTTTTTTTCACACAAATAGAGCTTTCTTTTGGTGGCATTTGATCACCTCTGCATTTTTTATTTTTTGCGATATAAACAAAAAAAATGCGTGACAATTTTGAAAAAAAAGCAATATTTTTTACTTTTTGCTATAATAAATATTCTCCAAAAATATATAAAAATATTTCTACAGTTTAGGCCAATATGTATTCTTCTACATATTTTTGGTAAAAAAAATCACAATAAGTGTTTATTGATTAAAGTTATAGCGTCTACAAAATAGGCGATAGTTTTATGGCATTTTTATTAATAATTTATTAGGCGGCGATCAGCAATTTTTATCATGACTGCGACATTATGGCAGACACATCGGACAATTTTGACCAATTTTTGGGACCATTGGCATTAATACAGGGATTGATGCTATAAAATTGCATTGATTACTGTAATAATGTCCCTGGCAGTGGGGGTTAACCACTAGGGGGTGGGGAGGGGTTAAGTGTATCCTAGGGGCGTGTTTATAACTGTCTGGGGGCGTGGCTGTGTGTGACACAACACTGATCACTGCTCCCGATGACAGGGAGCAGACGATCAGTGTGCTGTCACAGTGTGCTGTCACATGGGGCAGAAGCGGGTTTACATCGGCATCTCCCTGTTCTTGATCTCCGTGACACGATCGCGGGCATCCCCGCAGTGATCGAGTCTGCGGGACCCGCGGGCACTGTCACAGAGCTCGCAGCATGACGGGAAATTCAAAGTAACGTACGGGTACGCTACTTCGCCCAGCCGTGCCATTCTGCCGACCTATATATGCCGACAGCGGTCGGCAAGTGGTTAAACCAATTTCACATTAAATGTTTTAGCATTGTAAAATATAGCTTAATGTGAATAACTTTTGGTGTGATTAACCATGTTGGTATGGATAGAGTCTTCTATTGTGTGAAGTTTGGGGGAAATTGGTTAGCATTTAAGGTCTTTTTTGTACATTAAGCCACATTAAGCTCCCCAAAAAACAAGCCTAATGTCCCTAGTTTGTCTTGTGGAACACCGAATCCCATGAAACTTCGTCGATACGTTTGGGATCTGAGATCTTAGGCTGTGCAAAGTTTCAGGGCAATTGATTGAGGTTTAGGCACTTTATTACATGTTAAGGCACCTGGGGCACCCACTTTAGGGCGGGACACCCTTCAAGTGGGTGCCCCAGGTGCCTCAATCTTTCTGAACCCTCATGGGATCCGAGCGGTGAGTTATGCCTACATATTACTCTACTCCAGTTACTACCGTTTTATATATTTTTCAATGATTTTACAATGAAATGACCTCTGTAACTATGAGACTGTATTTCCCTTTGCTTCAGATGCTATAATTTCTCCTGAGGAAGCGACCCCGTCGCGAAACTAGTCGAGAAAAATTGCCGGCATCTGCTCATTATCCCCATAGTACGGGGATTTGGACCTATGTAAACTGTGTCTACTGTTTATGTCTTAACTTTTGTAATATTGTATTAGCAATCCCATGTTTGGCTTGCATACATTCAATGTTTTTTGTTATTTTTCTTAATAAATATCAATTTTTATATCTATTTTTCAACTTTTTTGGGTATCGAGATAGTCCATCATTTCCACAGGTGTTGTATGGTAATACCAGGGAGTAGTCCATGCAGATGCATCTATTTTTCTACATTAATTGCCTAGGATGATGATACCCACCCATATTCTCTTGTCATATAATATAGAGGCCACACCAATCTCTTTATACTTAATTTGTAGCCATTGATGTATAGTGTTTTTTTCTATTTGCAAGACACAAGTCCATCCAGTCTAACCTATGTGTGATTATGTCATTCTAAGATTATTGTAACTAATAAGCGTTGTCCCCCCCCCCCCCCCCCCCCCCCCCCCAAAAATACAAACTGTACATTATTTCAGCATGCAGCCTAAAGGGCACAAAATGAGCGTCAGCTAGCACCCCCTCCTGGTGTAAACCAGGTCATATGCCCTTTTTTTTTTTTTGATATTTTACCCCCCAAATACCTTGGCCCAAATTTGCTAGTGACAAGTTGCTTTGTGGGTGGTGGTGTTGCCACGCAGCTTTGTTTAGCATTTTTGGCTCAGACAATTGTTACTGTTAAATTAAAAGGCCAGTGGCTTCTTCTCTGTTGAAATGAGGACCCATATGCATTTTTTTTTCCCTGCCACTTATTTAGCCATAATTATATTGTAACTAAGGATGCCTGCCTTGTAACCATAAATAATGACCTTAACCACTTACCTTACACTTTTTTATACAGTATGCCCAAATGTTTTTCCCACATGTATTTATGAATTTAATTTTTTTTTACTCAGTTTTGACGAATTGCTGGGCTTAATCTCCCCTCGCTTGGAGCGTCAGAACACGAGCTTCAGAACAAGTATCCAGCCTGCTGAAAGATTATTGATCACATTAAGGTAATTATCATCACTCATGTCATTTGTCATGCGTTTTATTGACCATGTTTTTTTTATTTTTTATGTTTTTTTACCTGGGTATTTTCTAAAATATGACGGCACAAAAAATGTTGGAATAATTATTTATTCACGTATCATAAAATATGATAAAAATATAAACTTTACCCATGTATAAAACATAAATTAACTCTGAAATAACTTAAAAACAAAAAACTTGCCTGTCAAGTAGGCCTCTTCCCTGTTGTTTTATCAAAATGTGTCATGTTGGTCCTTAACCTTGAACAGACCTCATCACAGATTCTGATATGTTTTGGGGAAAGGGGCCTCATAGGAGTATTGAGTTGCAGAAGCTGGGTCCTCACTGGCAGTGTGGGGAGCAGGCCTAGCCTCCCCATGTTGACTTGGCACATACATACTCTGAGTTTGGGGGGGGGGGGGGCCCTAATTGAAGGAAGTGGGGATGGGATGGGATAGGGAAGGTTACTGTGTGGCACTTTATATCTGGAGATTGGCTTGTCATAACTTGAGGGATATGATGGTGGATTATAGGGGTAAGGATGGTGTTGCTGCTCAGGGTAGTGCGTGTATCTTGGGTAGTTATGGGGAGGTCTTGGTTGGGGCACATTTGGGTAGTTAAATGCAGGTTCCTGCTGTGGCTGGGAGAGTGCATAATTTTTTCTATATTTTTTCGCATTTCATAGTAACGCTCTGGGGGTACCTTTTTAATTAGTGGTACAAAACTGAGAACCAGGATTGTATCGGGACATAAAAATGCATCCACCTTTGCGGTCATTTTTTTAACATGTCTAATAAGCGCCCACTTAGGTCAGGTTGGGGTATTGCTGGGCGCCTCCGTGGCACTTTGCCAGGCTGACCAATGTGTGCAGAAGCAGAGGATGGCCCAGGGACAGCCTCCTCTGCCCCTGAACATTGTTCATCTGGATTAGTTTCCCAGAGACTGGAAGATGTTTGGATTAGTGATAAATCCTCTGTGCCTTCTGGAATATCAATGGGTGCTTCCTCCTCTGTTTGTTGTTCTGGTTCTTCATCCAAAACATCTTGCTCCTCCCAACTAGATTCTGTCCTGTTTTATATTGTAAAAATGTCAAAAATTAACTAGGCATATTAATTATTAACAGATTGTGCGTTACATAGATGATGTACACGAAAACTTACTCCCTCATCTCCACAATGGGTTGTAGAAAATCCAAGTCCCTGGCAAACATATAGGGTACCCTAGGGGCTGCCCCCGAGCCACTCCTTGTTTCTTTGAGGTGCTGCATATATTTTCTGTAAGCATCACGCATGCTACGCCATCTGTAAGTAGTGCACTGAAAAATATATAACAACATAATTACATTTTTTTTTTAAGGTACTTAGCAACAGGAAATTCCTTTGGAAGTTTGTACTATGAATTCAAGGTTGGAAAATCAACGATTAGTGGCATTGTTCATGCTACCTGCTTAGTCATATGGGAAGAACTGAAGGATATTGTTATGAAGAAGCCCAAACAAGAAGAATGTCTGATGATAGCGGACCTATTCTGGGAGCGATGCAACTTCCCCAAATGTCTTGGAGCCATTGATGGCAAACATGTACGCATCCTCAAGCCTCCAGCTAGTGGGAGCCAATTTTTTAATTATAAAAAATATTTTTCGTTGGTATTAATGGCAGTGGCAGACAAATTATACATTTATTTATGTTGATGTAGGTTCTTATGGCAGCAGCTCAGATTCTAGTGTATTTTCACATTCCTCATTTGGCCGCATGCTGCGTGACAATACACTAGACTTGCCCAATAATTCTCCCCTGCCAGGGACTACAGAGCCTCTCCTCCCACATGTATTTGTCGGAGATGAAGCTTTCACACTTTCCCAGAACATGCTCAGGCCTTATTCGAGTCGCTCTCTGACAACTGAAAAAAGAGTGTTCAATTATAGGCTGACTAGGGCACGACGAGTAGTAGAATGTGCATTTGGAATTCTTTGCAATAAGTGGAGATTCATGCATACTTCTATTAACCTCAGTATTGATCATGCGATCAGTGCGATTAAAGCTGCCTGTGCACTGCACAACTATGTGCGTGAACGAGATGGGTTTCTTTTTGAAGATTCCCTGACCCATGACATGGAGGCAGCACATTTCAATATTCCTAGGGGCAGCACTACTGGTACACTTATTAGAGAAGAATTTAAAAAAAATTTTGTCACCAGCTGGGGAGGTGCCTTGGCAGATGAATTCTATTGACTAAAAAAAAATATGTATTTGTTTTCTTGATGTAAAGGCATGATAATATAATGCTAAGTGTGCTGTATGAAAAATGTTGGATGTAATTTTGGCAATGACAAATAAAACTTTTTTATCTCACATTTGTGGTGTATGTCATATTACTAGCCTTAGAAATTCTAAGAATATGCATTTTTTTAGGGACTCCTCCATCGCTAGATAAAGCTGGTATGTGCACAATGTTTACAGCATGTGGCCTGGTACAGATTTGGGGGTGACCACATGCTGTTTGCTAAAATCTAATAAATTCAATTCATGTACACCATCTAAAAAATACAGGACAGCATATACAGGTAGTAAAAGGTAATAAAAAAACTTACATTTGTCAGCCTGAACTTGGGAAGAGCACCTGCTCCACTCTGTCAAGAGGTCTCTGGCAATGTCCTGCCATGCACGTTTTTTGACAACGTTGTCCTTATATTTAGGATGCCGAGTTTCATAAATCATGGGTTTTTCCCTCACAAGTCTGATCAACTCCTCACAATCCACAGCTTCTTTCGTCTTTGATGATGCTTTTCGTCCTCTTTTTGACATGCTGGTTCCAGTCCGGATTTCAAAACACACAGGGGAGGAACAGGAAGAAGGGGAGGTGTTAGAGTGGCGCGAATTTCTGTTCAGGACGCAAGCCAGATGCGAATCAGATGAGTGCCTATAGAAGATAATGGGCCTGAATTCGCACCTGATCCGCCCCGCACCAAAGTCGGTGGCCGTTTTTCTGCAATGCGCAGTGCGCATGCACCGGACATATGTGAACATGCCCCATTGAAAACAATGGGTTTTCAAATTTCAAAATGTGAATAACTTTTGGTGTGATTAACCAAATGAACAGAAATTTTCAGAATATGTTGGCATGGAAAGAGTCTTCTATTGTGTGAAGTTTGGGGGAAATTGGTTAACATTTAAGGTCTTTTTTGTACATTAAGCCACATTATGCTCCCAAAAACAAGCTTAATGTCCCTAGTTTGCCTTGTGGAACACCGAATCGCATGAAACTTGGATAGGTTTAGGAAGTTGAGATCTTAGGCTGTGCAAAGTTTCAGGGCAATTGATTGAGGTTTAGGCACATTACGGTACATTAAGCTCTTTGCATTAAATGTTTTATCATTGTAAAATATAGCTTAATGTGAATAACTTTTGGTGTGATTAACCAAATGAGCTGAAATTTTCAGAATATGTTGGCATGGATAGAGTCTTCTATTGTGGTAAGTTTGGGGAAATTGGTTAACATTTAAGGTCTTTTTTGTACATTAAGCACCCAAAAAACAAGCTTAATGTCCCTAGTTTGCCTTGTGGAACACTGAATCGCATGAAACTTCTTGGATAGGTTTGGAAAGGTAAAAATATAGGCTGTGCCAAGTTTCAGGGCAATTGATTGAGGTTTAGGCACTTTATTACTAGGAATGAGCTTTGTGTTCGAGTCAAACCCATGTTCGACTCAAACATCGTCTGTTCGTCCGTTCGGCGAATTCCGAACATTATGGGCCGTTCCCACCAAATTCGAGTGACACCTCACGGCCCATAATTCACTGCGGCATCGCAGTGCATTGCTGACTGATGATTGGCCGAGCATGCACTATGACCCGCATGCCTGGCCAATCACAGCGCCGTCTGTCTAGCGAGCCGTAATTGGCCAAAGCCTCAGGGGGTTTAGTACACGCCCCACACTATATAAGGCTGCCTGCGTGGCGGCCTTGTGCAGTGTGTTGCAGCGGCATAGAGAGATAGACAGAGAAACAGTGTGATTTAATTTCATTTGAGTTAGATAGAGCAGGCAGGAGGCTAGTCAGTTAGCTGCAGTCAGTGTACTGTGTATATATATATATATGCATCCTAGGTGTTGTATATATATATTGTGATATTGGGGGTTCTTTAGCGTCTGTGTAGAGCATACCAGTGAGCAGAGTCCACGCCAGTCATGCGTTTAAGGGCTTGTTGGCCCACTTTTATTAAAAGAAAGGAAGAAAAGAAAACAAAGTTCCATAAATGAAAACAAAAGATGGTTTCCCTCGCAGGGGGTTTGAACTGCCAGCAACAAACAAAAGGATATTCAGCCTCCTGGCTTAAACATGCAGCATTGCAAAATACCGAGCCACCTGGCTCTCTTCAGCAGCGGATGCACCACTGCTCAGGCTCCCACATGGAGCTCTCCTGACTTCTGTCAGCAACCTCAGACTCAGGTCTCTGGCTAGTTCCGTGCACACCTGCACTCTCTGGGTCCTCCCTTGCAAGCCTGGACTCCTCGGGAGGGTGGAGCCCAGAATCATGGTCAGGTGTCTACAAATAGCCCAGCACACACCTGACCAGTCAGTGTGCTGGGGGATCCCAAAACCCGGATCCAGGATTGGGGATTTCATCCCACCCGGATCTCTAAGAAATCCCCGGGCTCCAGGTCCCAAAGTGGATTTTAATAAACATGGAGGAAACTGAAAAGCCAGTTTCCTCCCAAATAAACAAACACCCTGGAGCCCCTCAACCCGCCTGGTTGAGAACCCTGCATCATTTTGCTGGTGGGGTACCACACCACCACAATATATACACTATATTCAGTTTAGCTAGATTCGTTCCTGTGTACTTTGTCCTTTGCACAGTGTTCACTTAAAGCTACCCCAATTGCTGATGTTCTGCTGATCCTATCCGCAGGCAGCTGTAGCAATTACAGTTGGTGTATTGTGCCATCTGCACAGTGTGCACCTAAAGCTACCCCAATTGCTGGTGTTCTGCTGATCCTATCCGCAGGCAGCTGCAGTAATTACAGTTGGTGTACTGTGTTCTCTGCACAGTGTGCACTTAAAGCTACCCCAATTGCTGTTGTTCTTCTGATCCTATACCACAGGCAGGCAGCTGCAGTAATTACAGTTGGTGTACTGTGTACTCTGCACAGTTTGCACATAAAGCTACCCCAATTGCTGGTCTTCTTTTGATCCTATACCACAGGCAGGCAGCTGCAGTAATTACAGTTGGTGTACTGTGTACTCTGCAAAGTGTGCACATAAAACTACCCCAATTGCTGGTGCTCTCATACCAATAATTCTACAGGCAGGCAGTTGATTCTGCTAGCTGCAGTATATCAGTATATACGTCCCAGCTTTGTGCAGCTACATCTCCCTGCAGGCCATTAGTATGTCTGGAAGGCCAACAAGGAGAGGCAGACAGTCACGAGCCAATAAAAGAGGGCAAGCTGGCTCTGTGTCTAGAGGCAACAGTGCTAGCTGTGGACACGGTGCATCCTCATTAGCACGTGGCCATGGGACACACTTATCCTTTTTCGGCAGCTGGCCATGTTGAGCCGCAACATGCTGAAGACTTGGTAGAGTGGATGACCAAGCCGTCCTCATCCTCCTCATCCTATCTCACCCAGGCTCAGGGTACTGGAAAAGCAGCTGCCACCGCGGCCTCTTCACTCGACTCAATGGCATCAGTCACTCCTTCCCTAGCCCCACCATGTCCTCCTGAGGAGTCCCCCGAACTGTTTGAGCACTGTGTTGTGTACATGCTCCATGAGGATGGCCAGCGTGGAGATATATGTTGTGAAAAATCCACTTAGCAAAGGACTATTACTTAAAAATAAATATATGTTTTTTTATATGTTAAAAAGTCCATAGAAATGTCCATAAGAAAAAATGTCCATAGGAGATGGGTAGGGGGGAGGAAAATTACAAGATGAAGCCCACATGCAGGGCTGCCTCCAAGGGGGAACTGAAACCAAGTTCCGAGGTTGCTGAGAAAAAAACAAAGAGAGGGGCGCCTCTGGGTGTAGACGTAACAAAACAATTTTTATTTTTAAATCATATATACAGGCAACTCACATTTGATATGGTCATCACAGGCATGTAAGTTTTCAAACATCCATCAGGGGTCTTCAGATCCGTCACATAGTCTCTTCCTGTGTACTGTGCTCTTGTGTCATTCAATTTATACACTGCACGATAGAAAAGTCAGCCACAGTGGAGAGAATCTCAAAACGAGGCTTGGAACACAATGAACTGCAGGCACGGAGAGATGACGTCACTGGCAAGCGATGCGTTTCAAGAGCGTACGTGCTGCAATGACGTGGCAGCCGCGCTCCTTCTTCAAGCTGGGGATGGATGGGAATCCTCACAATAAAATACTAATGGGGGGAGTGGCCAGAGCGGAGGATACTATAACAGGTCAAAAGGACATACGTATGCTGCTTTTTCTGACACCAATATTAAAATATATTTTAATTGCAAGAAAAAATCCTAAGTAAAGGAAGTAGAGGGGAAAGTGAAGAGTATTCTAAATTGTGAGAGATGGTATCCGTGGTACTTCTAAGGCAATAATATTTAAAGATTTTTTTTTAAAAACAACAGTATTTAAATGATAATTAGTATTAGCAAACCATCAATAGCAGTTGCAAATACATATAATAATAATAATAATAATAAAACCGTATGTAATATTAATTTGGAGTAATAAATGGTTATCTAAAAAGTATATATGTATATAAATCAATGTGTAAAAAATATATAAAAATATACACATACATACCTAATTTGATATAATGTAATGTACAAAAAAAACCCAAGGGTTAAAATATCAATAAATTGTAAACACCAGCAAGGGTAAGTAAATAGGGATATCTGATAATAGGATTGGGAAACTCCTACAGTAGATTATGAGATCTAGAAAATTTGTATTAAATGAATGAACATATGTGCGCAGACACACACACATACATATATATCCATATGTGTATGTGTGTAAACGCGCAACCTCTCTGGCAAGGTAAATATGCACGAAAAAATATATATAATAATAATAATAATAGTGTGGTGCAAGATATCCATAGTGTCTTGACTAGGGATGAGCCGAACACCCCCGGGTTCGGTTCGCACCAGAACCTGCGAATGGACCGAAAGTTTGCACGAACGTTAAAACCCTATTAGTTACAATGGACGCGAACGTTCTAAATTTAAAGTGCTAAGTATAACGGCCAATATGCATGTTATTGTTATAAAAAAGGTTTGTGGACCCGGGTCCTGCCCCAGGGGACATGTATCAATACAAAAAGAAGTTTTAAAAACTGAAGTTTTTTCTGGAGCAGTAATTTTAATGATGCATAAAGTGAAAAAAAAAGTGAAATATTCCTTTAAATATGGTACCTGGGGGGTGTCTAAAGTATGTCTGTGAAGTGGCATGTGTTTCCCGTGTTTAGAACTGTCCCTGCACAAAATGACATTTGTAAAGGAAAAAAAGAAGCCATTTAAAACTGCTTGCGGCTTTAATGTCATGTCTTGTCCAGGCAATATGGATGAAAATCTTTGAGAAAAATGGCATGGCTACCCCATCCCCCCCTACCCCAGCCTATTACCAGCCCCTTTGGGTCTTGTATGGATATTAAGGGGAACCCTGCACCCAAAATAAAACCCTATACCTAAAACCCTATATACTCTGAACCGCAGTATACAGGCGGTGCAAACAAGACAGGGACTGTAGGTATATACTGTATGTATGTATGTATGTATGTATGGACTGTTGGTGTATACTGTGCTGTGCTGGAGGCACACAAAACACACTAACTCCTGCAGATGGCTGTCTTAGGTGACAACAGGGCAGATACAGTGTAAGGTGGTTTAGTGTGCTACTGCTGTGCTATACTCACACAGCACACACACACACACACACTAACTCCTGCAGATGGCTGGATTGGTAGAGAACAGCACTGAGAAGAACACACTATCCCTGCCTATTTTTCCTCTTTCCCTACACTTTCCCCACACAGAAATGATTCACATATAGTGTGTACATGTACAGTACACTGTCACTGTTCCTCAAGCCGGAACACACTACACAAGGCCGCTGGCGCGGCGGCCTTATATAGTGTGGGGCATGTACTAAACCCCCTGAGCTATAATTGGCCACAGGCATCCTGCCTGTGGCCAATTATTGCTCTCCTCGCCGCTGGCTCTATGATTGGCCAAGCATGCGGGGTTACAGTGCATGCTTGGCCAATCATCAGCCAGCAATGTACTGCGACTGGCGCAGTGCATTGTGGACCGTTCGCATCACACGAATTTGATGCGAACGGCCCTTAGAGTTCTGCCCTCGATGAGCGGACGAACGGACAAACAATATGTGTATATTGTTTTTATGTGTATAGTATTATTGTAATACAGTAGTAAAAAAAAAAAAAAACGCCACCCCCATGATAGGAGAAGCATCAAGAAGGGAGAGAAAATCATCCTACAAGTGTAAGTATGGGTCATTAGTATAAATTGGAAGATATAATGTTTATATTAAAGTTAAAATTGAAATTAAAATTAAAATTAGAACTCAATAATGGGGATGATAAAAGAGATGATGATAAAAGATGATGATAATAGACAGAAAATAATATGCACATAAAAACAATATACACATAAAAAAGGGGGGGGGCACCTACACAATGAGAGTATTGACCTTACAAGATTGTAGCAATCTCAATACGAGGAGGGATCAATGAAAGTATTGAGATTGCTACAATCTTGTAAGGTCAATACTCTCATTGCGTAGGTGCCCCCCCCTTTTGTATGTGTATATTGTTTTTATGTGTATATTATTTTCTGCCTATTATCATCATCTTTTATCATCATCTCTTTTATCATCCCCATTATTGAGTTCTAATTTTAATTTCAATTTTAACTTTAATATAAACATTATATCTTCCAATTTATACTAATGACCCATACTTACACTTGCAGGATGATTTTCTCTCCCTTCTTGATGCTTCTCCTATCATAGGGGTGGCGTTTTTTTTTCCTACTGTAAGTATTACAATAATATAGTGGTATTAAAATCCTGCACAAACTCTTTCATGTCAAGACACTATGGATATCTTGCACCACACTATTATTATTATTATATATATTTTTTCGTGCATATTTACCTTGCCAGAGAAGTTGAGCGTTTACACATATACACATATGGATATATATGTATGTGTCTGCACACATATGTTCATTCATTTAATACAAATTTTCTAGACCTCATAATCTACTGTAGGAGTTTCCCAATCCTATCATCAGATATCCCTATTTACTTACCCTTGCTGGTGTTTACAATTTATTGATATTTTAACCCTTGGGGTTTTTTTGTACATTACATTATATCAAATTAGGTATGTATGTGTATATTTTTATATATTTTTTACACATTGATTTATATACATATATACTTTTTAGATAGCCATTTATTACTCCAAATTAATATTACATACGGTTTTATTATTATTATTATATGTATTTGCAACTGCTATTGATGGTTTGCTAATACTAATTATCATTTAAATACTGTTGTTTTTTAAAAAAAATCTTTAAATATTATTGCCTTAGAAGTACCACGGATACCATCTCTCACAATTTAGAATACTCTTCACTTTCCCCTCTACTTCCTTTACTTTTTTCTTGCAATTAAAATATATTTTAATATTGGTGTCAGAAAAAGCAGCATACGTGTAGGTATGTATGTGTATATTTTTATATATTTTTTACACATTGATTTATATACATATATACTTTTTAGATAACCATTTATTACTCCAAATTAATATTACATACGGTTTTATTATTATTATTATTATATGTATTTGCAACTGCTATTGAGGGTTTGCTAATACAAATTATCATTTAAATACTGTTGTTTTTTTAAAAAATCTTTAAATATTATCGCCTTAGAAGTACCACGGATACCATCTCTCACAATTTAGAATACTCTTCACTTTCCCCTCTACTTCCTTTACTTAGGATTTTTTCTTGCAATTAAAATATATTTTAACCACTTGACCACTGGGCAGTTAAACCCCCTTCCTAACCAGACCAATTTTCAGCTTTCGGTGCTCTCACACTTTGAATGACAATTACTCCGTCATGCAACACTGTACCCAAATGAATTTTGTGTCCTTTTTTCACACAAATAGAGCTTTCTTTTGGTGGTATTTAATCACCGCTGGGTTTTTTTTTTTTTGCGCTATAAATCAAAAAATACTGAAAGTTCGGTAAAAAAAAAAAAAAATTATTCTTTGTTTCTATTAAAAATTATTGCAGAGTATTGGCGAGTATTGGCAGAGTATTGGTGAGTATTGGCGAGTATTGGCAGAGTATTGGCAGAGTATTACAGTGTTGCACAGTGTTGGTAGAGTATTGCACAGTGGTGGCAGAGCATTGCACAGTGGTGGCAGAGCATTGCACAGTGGTGGCAGAGCATTGCACAGTGGTTGGTTGCAGAGCATTGCACAGTGGTTGGTTGCAGAGCATTGCACAGTGGTGGCAGAGCATTGCACAGTGGTGGCAGAGCATTGCACAGTGGTTGGTTGCAGAGCATTGCACAGTGGTGGCAGAGCATTGCACAGTGGTGGCAGAGCATTGCACAGTGGTTGGTTGCAGAGCATTGCACAGTGGTTGGTTGCAGAGCATTGCACAGTGGTGGCAGAGCATGGCAGAGCATTGCACAGCGGTGGCAGTGTATTGACCAGCGCTGTGGGCACTACACATCCAGCCCACAGCGCTGGTCCCGTCTCTCCCCCTCTCCGCTTCTCTCCTCTCTGTACCGATCGGTACAGAGAGGGGAGGGAGGAACCGGCGTCATGACGTGACGCCGGTTTGTGTACATGTGATCGCTCCGTCATTTGACGGAGCGATCACGTGGTAAACGGCCGCTATCAGCGGCTGTTTACCGTGATCCGTGATGCGCCGGGACCCGGCGGTCACGGATGTTCCCGAGTGCGCGCCCCAGGGGGCGCGCGGGAGCAAGTATCTGGGAGGACGTCCGTAGGACGTCCACTCAGGGAAACCCGACCGCGCTGTAGCCGTCTTTCGACTATAGCGCGGTCGGCATGTGGTTAATATTGGTGTCAGAAAAAGCGGCATACGTGTAGGTATGTATGTGTATATTTTTATATATTTTTTACACATTGATTTATATACATATATACTTTTTAGATAACCATTTATTACTCTAAATTAATATTACATACGGTTTTATTATTATTATTATTATTATTATATGTATTTGCAACTGCTATTGAGGGTTTGCTAATACAAATTATCATTTAAATACTGTAGTTTTTTTTTTAAATCTTTAAATATTATCGCCTTAGAAGTACCACAGATACCATCTCTCACAATTTAGAATACTCTTCACTTTCCCCTCTACTTCCTTTACGTAGGATTTTCTCTTGCAATTAAAATATATTTTAATATTGGTGTCAGCGGCATACGTATGTCCTTTTGACCTGTTATAGTATCCTCCGCTCTGGCCACTCCCCCATTAGTATTTTATTGTGAGGATTCCCATCCATCCCCAGCTTGAAGAAGGAGCGCGGCTGCCACGTCATTGCAGCCCGTACGCTCGTGAAACGCGTCGCTTGCCAGTGACGCCATCTCTCCGTGCCTGCAGTTCATTGTGTTCCAAGCCTCGTTTTGAGATTCTCTGCACCACGGCCGGCTTTTCCATGGTGCAGTGTATAAATTGAATGCCACAAGAGCGCAGTACACAGGAAGAGACTATGTGACGGATCTGAAGACCCCTGATGGATGTTTTAAAACATACATGCATGTGATGACCGTATCAAATGTGAGTTGCCTGTATAAATGATTTAAAAATAAAAAATGTTGTTACGTCTACACCCAGAGGCACCCCTCTCTTTGTTTTTTTCTTGGCAGTCATGTTCCCCCAGCTGCAGCATACTGCCAGGTTTGCTCCAGTGATGAGGAGGGAGGGGATGAGGAGGTCACTGACTCCACGTGGGTGCCTGATAGGAGAGAGGAGGAGGAGGCACATCTCCAACGGGCAGGATGCCCTCCAGGGGCCAGCTTAAGGGCAGAACACCGACTGCATCACACCGCAGAGCTCCGCATGTGCAGGGCGCTGCCTCTGCGCGTTATTCCAAAAGTTCTTTGGTGTGGGCCTTTTTTGAGACGAGTGCATCAGATCGCACCGCTGCTATTTGCAACATATGTCTCAAGCATATCTCGCGTGGCCAAAACATCAGCCGCTTGGGCACCACATGCTTGACCAGACATATGTTGACCTGCCATGCAGTTCGTTGGCAAGCTTACCTAAAAAGACCCACCCCAAAGAACAAAGCGGACCTCTCCTTGCTCCTCATCAGCTGGGATCTCTAACCCCACTATACCTCCAGTCCTCTCTGAAACCTGCACTGAGAGGAATGAAGGTGTAGAATTAGGTGTGTCACAGCCAAGTACTTGTGGGCAATCTGCTATGCAGCAGCTGCACACGCAGCAGAGGGACATCAATGAGTAAATGTGTGACTACAGCACCAGGGCAGGGTCAGGGGAGCTTGTTTTTTTTCTACACGCCAGTGGGCCATGAACAGGGATGCATGCACTGTCCTGTCACCATTTGAGGAGGCCATGAGGATGGTGAGCAGTGACAGTGCATGCATCAGTGACACTGTCCCTCTTGTCCATCTGTTGGAGCACATGCTGCATGGAATAATGGACAGAGCACTTGAGGCAGAACAGAGGCAGGAAGAGGAGGACTGCCTTACCTCTCAAGGCCCCCTTTATCCAGACAGTGTTCCTGCTGGCCCACCGATCACACAGGAAGAGGAGGAGGAGGAGGAGGATTGTGTCAGCATGGAGGTGGAGCTCGGCACTCAGCATCAGCAGCAGTCTTTTAGGGATCATTTACAGTCCCAAAAAACCTGTGGACTTGTATGTGGCTGGGGTGACTGCGGATCATGTCGTCCTTAGTGACCCAGAGGACTCCGGACCTAATGCCTCAGCTAACCTATTCTGCATGGCCCCCCTGATCCTGCAAAGCCTGTGGAAGGATGCTCGTATTCGTTGGATCAAGAAGAACGATCATTACTGGCTGGCAACCCTCCTTGATCCACGTTACAAGGGTAAGGTTACGGACCTTATCTTGCCGTCGCAGAGGAAGCAGAGGATGAAAAATCTCCAGGAGGCCTTGCAGAAAAGTCTGTGCAACACATTCCCAGAGACTGAGAGGTCACAAATTCCTGGTCCTAGACAACGTGTTGCTGAGGCTTCGGTCAGTCACAGAAGGAGCGGTGGAGAAGGTGGCCGCCTGACCGATGTGTGCGATATTTTAAATAAAATTAAATAAACCGCGCTAAAAAAGGGAGGCAAAGAAAATATACAGAATGGAGGGAAAGGGGAAAAGGGAAGGGGGGGCCTAACCTAAAAGGCTGCTGCTAGAAGTGGGATACTCACACATAGGCTCATGGAAATGGGTAAAGCTGCGCCAATAAATGGTAATTACATGTAAATACAAAGGATAAAATAGGGCACGGAAGGGCACAGATAAATAATGATCATAAAAAAACACACATGGATGTGGCTAAAAATAAAGTCCAATGATGGCTATAATTAGTCCATAACTTAAATCCATAAAAACTTTATAGCATGAATCAATTGATCTTGAATCCTGGTTTCCAATAGTTAACCGATTTACAACATAAAAGAAACACCACCGTGCCTGTCCTGTCTCTTCACACTGTGACATGCAAAAGTTGATCAGACCCAACCACCTGCTGAATTAAAGGCTTACCAGATGGCTGGGTAAATAAGGCATTGAGTAATAACCTCCTAGGCAGATGATAGTTGGTACGGCTGGTCCCACTCAGAAACGATCATATACTGGAGCTAGGAAACTTAAACGCTGTCCACTTCGCCAGAGCCAGTCCAACTGATATGCTCAGATAAAAAGAATGGGGCCACCCATAGTGTAATACTGACTAAAATCGATTTATTTCGTATACATGAATTAAAAACACTTACGTAGAAACGCAGTTAAACAAGCACAATAGAACATACACTGCCGGCCGGTCAGTGGTAACCCGTCCCCTCTTCCAAATCTGCGTGGTGGCGTCGCTGCGTGCCTTCCCATACGCCGTTTCGTCATAGATGACGTTTCCCATTGAAAACGTCATCTATGACGAAACGGCGTATGGGAAGGCACGCAGCGACGCCACCACGCAGATTTGGAAGAGGGGACGGGTTACCACTGACCGGCCGGCAGTGTATGTTCTATTGTGCTTGTTTAACTGCGTTTCTACGTAAGTGTTTTTAATTCATGTATACAAAATAAATCGATTTTAGTCAGTATTACACTATGGGTGGCCCCATTCTTTTTATCTGAGCATATCAGTTGGACTGGCTCTGGCGAAGTGGACAGTGTTTAAGTTTCCTAGCTCCAGTATATGATCGTTTCTGAGTGGGACCAGCCGTACCAACTATCATCTGCCTAGGAGGTTATTACTCAATGCCTTATTTACCCAGCCATCTGTTAAGCCTTTAATTCAGCAGGTGGTTGGGTCTGATCAACTTTTGCATGTCACAGTGTGAAGAGACAGGACAGGCACGGTGGTGTTTCTTTTATGTTGTAAATCGGTTCGCTATTGGAAACCAGGATTCAAGATCAATTGATTCATGCTATAAAGTTTTTATGGATTTAAGTTATGGACTAATTATAGCCATCATTGGACTTTATTTTTAGTCACATCCATGTGTGCGATATTTTGCAGGAGGGTTCGTTGCTGCACTCAACTACAATATTTGTGAGTGGCTGCAGTGTTGTGGCACCAGCACCAGTGCCTTAGGCCCAATTTTTTAGCCCCTGTTTAACAGGGGCGTGTAATTACAATTTTTGATGCAATATTTAGCAGCAGGACTCATTCCTGCGCTCCAACTAGAGTTTCTGTGAGGTGTTGCAGTGTTGTGGCACCAGTGCCTAAGGCCCAATTTTTCTGCCCCTGTTCAACAGGGACATGTAATTACAATTCTTGATCGAATAGTTCACAGCAGGGCGTTCCAGCACCCACAAAGAGTCACTTTGAGGGCTTACAGTGTTGTGGCAACACCAACACCTTAGGCCCAAATTTCTGCAAAGCATATAGGGCAGGCCCCTACTTTCAAACATCCAACTTACAAACGTCTCCTACTTGCAAATGGAAGGAGACAACAGGAAGTGAGATGAAATCTACCCCTAGGAAGGGAAATTCTCTCCTGTAATGCCCCATACACACGGTCGGATTTCCTGACGGAAAATGTCCTATCGGACCATGTTGTCGGAAATTCCGACCGTGTGTGGGCTCCATCAGACTTTTTCCGTCTGGATTTCCGACGGAAAAAGTTTGAGATCCTGCTCTCAAATTTTACGACAACAAAGTCCTATCGGACTTTTTCCGATCGTGTGTAGCGAATTCCGACGGACAAAGTCCCACGCATGCTCAGATCACATTACAAGACCAAAGCTATTGGCTACTAGCCTCTATGTAGTCCCGTTGTACGCAACGAACGTCACCACGTTCAGAATGATCGGATTTTCCGACAACTTTGTCCGACCATGTGTATGCAACACCAGTGTCGGACAAAATCCGACGGATTTTGTGGTCGGAATTTCCGACTGTGTGAATTGATATGGGAAAAACGTGTCTCCTCTCCACTGATGCTTTATCACCAATCCTTGTTTCACAAAAAAAAAACAATTTTCAAAAAACATTTGTCATTGGACAGAAAGTGAGGTGAAATCTTCCGAAGAAGTGCACAGACAGCAAAATTTTTTTTACAGGGGTGATAACCCTTCCCTATGTTTTCCAAAAAGCTTAAAAATTTTCTTTTTTTAACTGGAGCTACACTTTGAAAATGTACCAGTTTAAAATTATAAACAGATTCTACTTAACATCAAACCTACACAGTTTTTGTCTTGTTTGTACCACCTGTATATTGCTGTTTAGAGTATATAGGGCCTGGGGGCCCCACACCTTTCCTTTTTTTAATTTGGGTGTGGGGTTCCCCTTAATATCCATGCAAGACCCAAAGGGCCTGGTAATGGACTGCGGGGGGGGGGGGTACCCATGCCGTTTGTCTCACTGATTTTCATCCATATTGCCGGGACCAGACATTACATTAAAGCCGCAAGCAGTTTTAAATGACTTTTATTCCTTTAAAAATGTAATTTTGTGCAGGGACTGTGCTAAGCACAAGAAACACGCGCCACTTTACAGGCATACTATAGACACCCCCCAGGTACGATATTTAAAGGAATATTTCACTTTTTTTTTTTCACTTTAAGCATCATTAAAATCAGTGCTCTCGAAAAAACTGCAGTTTTAAAACTTTTTTTTGCATTGATACATGTCCCTGGGGCAGGACCCGGGTCCCCAAACCCTTTTTAGGACAATAATTTACATATTAGCCTTTAAAATTAGCACTTTTGATTTTGAACGTTCGAGTCCCATAGACTTTAACGGGGTTCTAAAGTTCGTGCAAATTTTCGGTCCGTTCGCAGGTTCTGGTGCGAACCGAACCGGGGGGGGGGGGGGGGGGGGGGGGGGGGGGGGGGGTGTTCGGCTCATCCCTATTTATTACACGTTAAGCTACATTAAGCCATTTTCACATTAAATGTTTTAGCATTGTAAAATATAGCTTAATGTGAATAACTTTTGGTGTGATTTACCAAATGAGCTGACATTTTCTGAATATATTGGCATGGATAGAGTCTTCTATTGTGTAAAGTTTGGGGGAAATTGGTTAACATGTAAGGTCTTTTTTGTACGTTAAGCCACATTAAGCTTCCCAAAAAACAAGCTTAATATCTATAGTTTGCCTTGTGTTACACCGAATCACATGAAACTTATAGGATGGGTTTAGTAAGTTGAAATCTTAGGCTGTGCAAAATTCATGGCAATTGATTGAGGTTTAGGCACTTTATTACACGTTAAGCTACATTACGCCATTTTCACATTAAATGTTTTAGTAAATCCCCCCAAATTGTTCTTTTTCTTTTCTTCATAATCTGTCATAATAAGCTGGTGGAGATAAATCAGTGTTCTGCACTACTTTCCTTACATGACTTTGTATTGCCTAAACAGGCGGGAGCAAACCACGTTGCCAGTTGAAGAAGGAGATGCCATTCTTCTGTGTGTGTGTGTGGGGCTCTGAAGTGGTATATGGACTCTGGCCTGAGAATGTCACAAACCCACACAACTTAAAGCGGGATTCCACCCTAAAGTGGAACTTCCGCTTTTCGGAACCCTCCTCCCCTCCGGTGTCACATTTGGCACCTTTCAGGGGGGAGGGGGGTGCAGATACCTGTCTAAGACAGGTATTTGCACCCACTTCCGGGCATAAAATTCCACGGGAGTTTACGCCACTTCCTGTCCTGGTGCGCTGTCTGCCAGGACACACACACGTGTCCCGGCAGACAGCGCTGACGATTCTCATTGCGCTGCACGACTTGCGTATGCGCAGTAGGGAACCGGGAAGTGAAGCCGCAAAGGCGACACTTCCTGATTCCCTCACCGAGAATGGCGCCGGCAGCAGCAGAGAGCCGAGCGATTGATCGGCCTCTGCTGCCGACATCGCTGGAATCTGTGACAGGTAAGTGTCCATTTATTAAAAGTCAGCAGCTGCAGCATTTGTAGATGCTGGCTTTTAAAAAAAAATTTCAGGTACAGTCGCGCTTTAACTTTAAACCGTGAAGATGTTAATGGCATGTAGTGGCCCCTAGGGGGAGATCTATTAGACCTGTTAACATGCTGCCTGTTTGGACCTTTATCTTGTCCTGACTATGTCTGTCTACTGCCAGCCCTTCCTGACTCTGTTGGCTGAAATGCTTCAGTGATAGGAAAGATAAAGACACATCCTGAGACATAAACTTTTCTGATATATAGGCAGTTCTGACTTCATTTAACTAAATTTAATTGTAGCACACTCTACCTAAAGGTAGGTGCTAGAAAATAATTTTTCTAGGTTCAGGGCCCAGGTGCAGGTAAATTTGGCCAGGCCTGTGCTTTAGGCTAGGCCTGGATGTTTTGATTCCGGGACTGGGAGTGTCTGGTGTAGGGGAGGTGTGGCCACCTGTACTCTGACTCAGAAATGCCTCCCCTACTTTCAGAAAGATAGTTCTGGAAGAGAGGTTGGACATGAGATCTGAGTGGCAGGCAGCTCATGTGAGGAGCCCTGACCAATTATCTTTCGGTATTGGCAGGGTGCAGGTCTCTCATATAAGCTGGGGTCACATGCTTCCAGGGGAGTTCTGAAGTGCAGGAAAAGATAGCATGGAGTATTAAGGGGCTGTTCCGGGCATCCCCTCACTGGGGATGCGCCAATCGTGGAGGAGGGATGGAGGAACGGCTAGGAGGGTGCCTTAGATAGATATCATCATCTCTGGAAAAAGTATCAAGCTGCTGTGACCGAGGAACACAGGACTTGAATGCTGGAAACAGAGGCTGCTCTCTAATTAGGCAAATTAGGTGGCCGCCTAAGGCCTCGCAACTCATAGGGGCCATGTGGGCTCCTAATTTGCCTAGTTGAATAGCCGGCTCTGTAGCACAGCTCCCTGCTCTATCGCACTGGCTGCTATGTTTTGGATGCCCTGTCCTTGGCCAGCTCCTCCCGGTTCCTCTGTCCTGCTTAAAGCAGTGCCGCCCAGCTCAGTGTCCTCCCCAGCCAGAGTCCCGCCCCCCCCAAGTCAGCTGCTTCCGTTACTTTCTGCAGTGCTCCGGAGATGCTCTGCACACTTCCCCCGCGCTAAGGAAGTTTAAGGACACATGTGCAGCAGCCCTATGAGAGCCAGATGACACTGCAGGCTTGGGGACAGGGCCCCAACCATCTTTCCTGTTGACGGGACCCCCTTCTCACTTGAGGACAGGGACCTGCTTCTCACTTGAGGACAGGGACCCCTTCTCACTTGAGGACAGGGACCCCCTTCTCACTTGAGGACAGGGGCCCCTTCTCACTTGGGGACAGAGCCCCCATCAGCTCCCCTGGGGGCAGGGCCCCATCATCTCCCCTGGCAACTGGGACCGCTTATTCTCTGGGGACAGGGCCCCCACCCTCTTCTCTGGGGATGGGAACCCCATCTCCCCTGTGTTCAGGGACCCCTTATCACTTGGGGCCAAGCCCCTGTCATCTCCCTTGGGGACAGGGCCCCGCCATCTCCCTTTAGGACAGGGGCCCCTTCTCACTTGGGGAAAGGGACCCCCCTCTCACTCTGGGACAGGGCCCCCATCATCTCCCTGGGGACAGGGACCCCCTTCTCACCTGGGGACAGGGCCCCCATCATCTCCCCTGGGGACAGGACCCCCATCATCTGAGGGCCCCATCATCTCCCCTGGGGATGGTGACCTCATCTCCCTTGGGGACAGGGCCCCATCATCTCCCTTGGGGATAGGGCTCCCATCATCTCCTCTGGGGACAGGGCCCCCATCTCCCATGAGGACAGTCCCCCCATCATCTCTCCTGGCTACAGGGACCCCTTCTTCCCTGGGGACAGGGCCCCCACCATCTTCCCTGGGGATGGGGACACCTTTTCATGTGGGGACAGCGACCCCCTTCTCACTTGGAGACAAGGCCCCCATTGCAACGCCAACAGGGACCCCTTCTTCTCTGGGGACAGGGCCCCTACCATCTTCCCTGTAGATGGGAACCCCATCTCCCCTGGGGACAGGGACCCCTTCTCACTTGAAGACCGGGAACCCTTCTCACTTGGGGACAAGGACCCCTTCTCCCCTGGGGACAGAGACCCCATCATCTCCCCTGGCAACAGGGACTCCTTCATCTCCCCTGGGGACAAGGCCCCCATCATCTCCCCTGGGAATGGGAAACCCCACCTCCCCTGCAAACAGGGACCCCTTCTTACTTGGGGACAAGGACCCCATCTCACCTGAAGACAGGGACCCCATCTCTATGCACTGAGAAAGAGTACCATGACACCAGCACTGAGATAGAGATTACTGACACCAGCACTGAGAGCATGCCAGCACTGACACCAGCGTTGAGATAGAGGTCACTGACTCCAGCATCAAGACAGAGCACCCTAAGAAAGAGTGCCATGACACCAGCACTGAGATAGAGGACACGGAGATAGAGCACTCTGACACCAGCGTGAGATAGAGGACACTGACACCAGCTCCAAGACACACTGTACTGAGATAGAGTGCCCCAATACCAGCACTGAGAGCACGCGGTTGCCAGTGCTGAGAGGGTACACTGACGCCAGCGTTGAGATAGAGGAAACTGACACCAGCACTTTAAGGTTCTTAATATATGCAGTCTATACAGTTAATTTGTATCGCTTACATTTTTTTTTCCATTACGGGTGTGAGTGGGGCCTAATGTCTAAGTTTTGCCTAAGGCCTCACAAAGCCTAGAGACTGGACAAGATCAGTACAGAAGAAGTAGCAGTAAAGCGGAAGAGATTAGATCAGCGTTCTGTGACCGGGGACACAGAACGGCCAAGTAGCCAAAGGTCAGTGTGAACAGAACAAGAGAAGCTATCAAGAGTAGTGCAGAATGCTGTGGCCGGGGAATGCAGCATTGACAGAAAAGGACTGGCTGGGAACAGTATTCCGCCTATTAGCATGTGTCAGGTCAACAGGGGGAGATACCGTGTTACCTCTGGTCTGGTTAGCACATTGGTAATACCTTCCAAAGACTGTGTGGCTGTCTGATTCATTGAGCCATCGGGGAGAGGCTGTGTTAGGCCTCTGGTTCTTTGATTCTCGGATACCGTCATAGTCTGCAAGGTGGAATTATTCAGAGTGATTCTTTCTTGTCACAATAGAAGTAAAGAAATAGTGTTTCAGTAGTTTTGCAGAAGAAGGAGACTAATGCCGCGTACACACGACCATTTTTTCCGTCGGAATAAACTCTAATGCCGTGTACACACTGTCGGAATTTCCGATGGAAACAGTCCGATGGGAGCTTTTCATCGGATTTTCCAACCGTGTGTATGCCCATCGGTCTTTTTCTGTCGGCATTTCCGACGGACTTTGGATTGAGAACCTGTTCTTAATTTTTCAGATGGAAAACCTTTCTATCTGATTTTTCGATCGTGTGTATGCAATTC
Organism: Lithobates sylvaticus; assembly: GCA_028564925.1. NCBI lineage: Eukaryota > Metazoa > Chordata > Amphibia > Anura > Ranidae > Lithobates > Lithobates sylvaticus. The sequence goes on along the minus strand of CM053034.1, from coordinate 105,010,794 downwards.
CGACACACAAAATTCCGACGCATGCTCGGAAACAATTCGACGCATGCTCGGAAGCATTAACCTTCCCTTTTATAGGGCCGTTAAATGTGTTGTATGTCACGGTTTTATTGACCGTCGGAATTTGGTGTGACCGTGTGTAGGCAAGACAGTTTGAGCGAAATTCCGTCAGAATTCCGACGGGAAAACCATTAGAGCTTTTTCCGACGAGAATTCCGACAATGTGTAAGCGGCATAACGTTTTTTCCAACGGAGTTCCGACAGAGTTCCCGCTGAAACTGTCTTGACTACACACGATCACACCCCCAGTCCGACCGTCTAGAACGCGGTGACGTACAACATACATAAGACGGGACTAGAAAAAGGAAGTTCGATAGCCAGTAGCCAATAGCTTCCGTCTCGTACTTGCTTCAGAGCATGCGTCGTTTTTGGTCCGTCGGAACAGCATACAGACGAGCGGTTTTCCCAATAGGAATTGATTCCATCGGAAATATTTAAAACACGTTCTATTTCTAGTTCCGTCAGAACTAAAAGTCAGTCTGACTTTTTCTGCCGTAAAGTCCGACCGTGTGTACGCGGCATAAGATTACTACATGTGCCTCGATTTTCAAGCCAAGGCTATTTAGTATTGTCGTGCAATACACCAAATACTATGGGCATCTCATATCACCCCTTGTTCCACCCAAGTTGTATCCTGCAATAAACATAACAAAACCGTGCAAATGACTGTTCCTTATCTTACCTAATCGTGGGGAGTCTGGCAGCAGGGTGATTGGCGGATTTCTAAGTAACCAAATTAGCAGCCCTTACGAGGGTACCGCTACATAATTAATATTTCATTGTGATTAATTTAAATTCACCCTTTTAATCACTTATGTTTACAACTGTCTTTTTATCATTGTGGCTTGCCTTACAATCTGCTAATGTAAAGCACTGATGCACAATAAATGAAAGTATAATTTCCTTCTCTGTGAGCAAGCCATTTTGACAGTAGTGCATGCTTATTATTATTATACACCTCAATTATTCCAAGCAATGCTGAAATTAGTCACATCGCTCACAAAATTCATGCTTTCGGTGGGTGAGGACAGCCCTTATTTCTCCAAAATATTACAGGCAACAAACATTGATTAGTTAAAGCTAAACTCAAACAGCAAAATACCCCGATGACATTTGTATATGAGAACAGTTTTTTTTTTAGAACTGTTTTACCTGACAAGGATTTGTATTTCAGTCTGTTACACAACTCTGCCACACAGCATATCTAGCAGGTAAAGGTTATCTTTCTTTCCTGCAGTTTCACTTAATGGCTTGCCGACCGCCCTATAGCATTTTCTTTGCTACAGGTTGGCAGCTGTGCATAGGACCACGTACAGTATCTCACAAAAGTTAGTACACCCTTAAGATTTTTGTAAATAATTTATTATATCTTTTCATGTGACAACACTGAAGAAATGACACTGCTACAATGTAAAGTAGTGAGTGCACAGCTTGTATAACAGTGTAAATTTGCTGTCACTTCAAAATAACTCAACACACAGCCAATAATGTCTAAACTGCTGGCAACAAAAGTAAGTACACCCCTAAGTAAAAAAGGCCAAATTGGGCCCAAATATCCATTTTGCCTTCCTGATGTCATGTGACTCATTAGTGTTACAAGGTCTCAGGTGTAATGGGGGAGTAGGTGTGTTAAATTTGGTGTTATCGCTCTCACTCTATCATACTGGTCACTGGAAGTTCAAAATGGCACCTCATGACAAAGAACTCTCTGAGGAACTGAAAAAAATAGTTGTTGCTCTACATAAAGATGGCCTAGGCTATAAGAAGATTGCCAAGACCCTAAAACTGAGCTGCAGCATGGTGGCCAAGATCACACAGCGGCTTAACAAAACAGGTTCCACTCAGCCATGGTCGACCACAGAAGTTGAGTGCACGTGCTCAGCATTATATCCAGTGGTTGTCTTTGGTAAATAGACGTATGAGTGCTGCCAGCATTGCTGCAGAGGTTGAAGGGGTGGGGGTTGAGCCTGTCAGTGCTCAGACCATACGCCTGCATGACTGTCGTCCAAGAAGGAAGCCTCTTCTAAAGATGATGCACAAGAAAGCCTGCAAACAGTTTTCTGAAGACAAGCAGACTAAGGACATGTATTACTGGAACCATGTCCTGTGGTCTGATGAGACCAAGATAAACGTATTCAGATGGTGTCAAGCGTGTGTGGTGACAACCAGGTGAGGAGTACAAAGTGTGTCTTGCCTTAAGTCAAGCATGGTGTTGGGAGTGTCATGGTCTGGGGCTGCATGAGTGCTGCTGTCACATGGAGCTACAGTTCATTAAGGGAACCATGAATACCAACATGTACTGTGACATACTGAAGCAGAGCATGATCCCCTCTTTTCAGAGACTGGGCCGCAGGGCAGTATTCCAACATGATAACGACCCAAGACACACTTCCAAGATGACCACTGCCTTGCTAAAAAAGCTGAGGGTAAAGGTGACGGACTGGCCAAGCATGTCTCCAGACCTAAACCCTATTGAGCATCTGTGGGGCATCCTCAAACAGAAGGTGGAGGAGCACAAGGTCTCTAACATCCACCAGCTCTGTGATGTCGTCATGAAGGAGTGGAAGAGGACTCCAGTGGCAACCTGTGAAGCTCTGGTGAATTCCATGCCTGAGAGGGTTAAGGCAGCGCTGTAAAATAATGGTCGCCACACAAAATATTGACACTTTGGGCCCAGTTTGGGCGTTTTCACTTAGGGGTGTACTCACTTTTGTTGCCAGCGGTTTGTGTTGAGTTATTTTCAGGGCACAGCAAATTTATACTGTTACTGTCACTACTTTTCTTAGTAGCAAAGTGTAATTTCTTCAGTGTTGTCACATGAAAAGATATAATAAAATATGTACAAAAATGTGAGGGGTGTACTTACTTTTGTGAGATACTGTATATACGTGATCACGTACTTCCGGGTAGGGGGCGAAAATGCTCGCTCCCATTGTGATTACTGATTAAACACAGCGGAAGCCAATCAGCAGGTGCACGGTACTCGATGTCCGCCGGCACACGCCGATGGTCAGGCAGAGACACAGAACTGTGATCTGCCTATGTAAACAAGGCATATTGCATAAGGCCTGACCATGTGGAGCCCTAAGAGGAATAAGTATTCCTCTCGTCATCCACTTTCCCTGCACAGCAGACACAACAGCACCACCAATGTAGAGAGTTCAACCTGTACCTGTCTACAAGTTGGCACCCTTTTTATCAGGGGTCTTCAAACTACGGCCCTCCAGTTGTTCAGGAACTACAATTCCCATCATGCCTAGTCATGTCTGTGAATGTCAGAGTTTTACAGTGCCTCATGGGATGTGTAGTTATGCAACAGCTGGAGGGCCGTAGTTTGAGAATTCCTGCTTTTTATTATTTACAGTGGGTAGGGCCATTTAGTTTGGGTATGGGAATAGGTCACTCCTCACCAAAACCATGTAGGCTTGTGAATTGTGTCAGAGAGGGAGACATGGCCCTCTGCAAGGCTGAAGTGGCAAGAGACTGTATTGAGAATGCAGCTGAAAAAAGCAGAAGTATGTAACTACCCACCAACTACGACCTTCACTTCCATGGCTTGGGTTGGAAGAGACTTCATATGTAAAGGACCCACTGCTGGGGGACTTATGGAAGAGTAAGGGAAATAATGGCTGGACTCAATGGGCTCGTAATAGCTGCAGTTACGTGCTCCACACTGTTGAGACTACTGTTCAGCAGTTTTGTAATGGAGGAACTATATTCTGCACTGTAAAAACAATCATATTATGGACTGTAATGCTGTGCAAACCTTTTCAGTAAACTGCTGAAAAACATTGTAAGTGGACAATCAAGGGTTGGCCTCAGGCCTTGAGTGTCAGTGACACAAAATGATGGAATCTCTCTCAAAGACAGGTATGTGGGTGCCCTATCCAGAGAAGAAGTGGGCCGGGACCTATGACAGTTTGGCGGGAACTGCTGTTTAGTCCAGGTCCATTCCATGCTTGCAGGCCAGTCTTATCACTCCACTGGGCTGAGCACCCATGTAAATGAGCCCTTATATAACATTTTAGTCATTGGCAATACATCTTAATAATAATAAATTCATATCGGTATTAAATGCTAATCAAATTTATTTGCATTTAAACTTTAAACAAAATGAGACATTTTTGTGCCTTTTGTAAAGGCCTCTGTATATCTATGTCAACTGTAATGGCTAAGAGTAAAATGCAAGCTCATATTATGTAATAAGTTCATTGTGAGTATGAAACAAAGCGTGTACACGACCATAAAATATGATCACAATTACCAGAACTGTGTTCCACCTAAGATGAAGTCTAATCCTTTAAATGTGCCATTGCCATTAACCCACTCTGTTACTATGTACATTAAGGCCTATAAGCCAGTAAACAAGTCTTTGACATTGAGAAAGTTTACACTACCTTGGGAAAGCTGATGTTACTAACTAATCAGGTTGTTTTGTTTCTACGTGGGCATGATTCTTAATCCGTTAAATGTAGTTTTTCTTTACTCTTAAGGCCGAACCTGAAACATAATGTGTTGTTTGCTTTGCAAAATGAGCCAGTCCCAATATTTCTATGATATTTGTATAGGAAAGTAAACAGCAAAATCCAAATCAGATTCCATTAGGACTGTCCTATCTTGTCATATTTTTCAGCAGATATAAAAAGATCTGATATCTGCTAAAGCCTACAGGTTCAAAAGAATAGTCCTTATGGTTGTCTGAATTTACAGAATAAGGACTGACTGAGTATAATGGTTTGTGTAGCAGACATGCTCAGATTGGGTCACAACTAGCAGTACAGTAATTGCAGTTTATGATCAGACTTAAAATGTATGTACAGCCAAAAATGTTTTTTATCTTTTTTTTTTTTAATAGAGAAGGGTATAGCGCTTCCCCCTCAGGAGCCGCTGGTGAGTAAGGGATTCCCCACTCTGCACAGCCAGGCACACAGGATTTTCCACAGCACTCTGTAGTCAGAAAACAGTCCTTGCAGCTTTGTTTTTGTGTTTTTATTAGGGGTATTGAACTTGGATGGGGATAGGGGTATTATGGAATGCCCACTTGAATTTAGCAGAGTTTTCCAGGGACAACGTCTTCTGTGCAGACTATTTACACTCCTCATCTTCCTCCAACACAACACTTGCTTGAAGCACTACAACTCTCAGGACCAGCTGGCACACTATTAGGTGATTTTAGGAGCTTTCTCCTTTTTCAAAATATTTCTTTGGGATGTGGTGAGGACCCTCAGGATTAGCTTCTAAATAGTTTATTTCCCTAATATTCTTCCACTATTAGGTGATCTGACAATTGGGCTCAGTCAGTATTGTAGCAAATGCCCTTTACAGGCAGGGACCACAGGCCCCTTTGGTAGTGTAGCAAAGTCTTAGTGCCCAGCTGTCCTTCTGTGGCTACTTATCCCAGCACCACCTCTTTAGGCACTGCCAGCCCATCTGGCTGCAGCTGCCCCTTTCTCCAGCCCTCTTGGCTAAACTTCCACTGTCCTCTCGAACTGACTTTTCATCCATCTCAGACCCAGTCCTCTCAGGCTGCCTCTCAGTCCTTCCCGACTGTAACACTCACTAACTCACCTGTCTGTCCTCTCTTTGGAGATCTCCTGGACTTCCTCACTGGCTCCTGCTGTCCTCACACCCGCTTCTGTGCCACTGGACAGGATACCTCGTGGGTTGTAGGGGATCCCTCCTGCACCTGCGTTCCCAGACCTGAGGAACCCCCCCCCAGACTAGGGGGTTACCCTCAAGGATCCACTGACAGCCTCCTAGCACTCCTTCAACTTCCACCCAAACTCCCTTGCCCAGCTGGGCTGACCCTGAGTATTTGAGCCTGACCCCGCCAAATGATCTGTTTGGGGATTGGTCAGGACCCTCATGAATACTCCAAGCAGCTCCTCCTAACATCCACTCCCATTCTTCTAGAATCTGCTCCAAGTTTCTAGAAGTAGAGGGAGGTATTAGAGATACTGCCTGTGAGTCATACCAGCCTCCCTGAGTCACTCAACCGACCCAGATAAAACACAGGCTTGGCTGCCAGCCAAGCCTAAACATTTTGCCTCCTCTAACCAAAAACCTAACATATCCTATTCTAGCATACTAGAGGGTGCTACAAAGGTTTAATTAGAACCCCAGTCAGCTTTTTTGCTGTCTGTGTCTCTAGTGGATTGATTCACCCTCTCTATTAGCCCTGGTGACCCAAACTATTAAGAATGGAAGTGATGGAAACAACGCTGGGGAAATTTTCCAGTTGGAATACCTGCTGGTGACAAATGTCTAAAGGGAGAATTCTCCTCACTTTGTAGAGATTTTCTCTCTTACTTTTTAACCCCAACAAAGGATAACCAGGACTAAGGGCAGGAGGTTGGGACAGCTGGTCCTGATTGAAGATCTAACTGCTGAAAATGACCTCAGGAGACAGACATTATATAGGTAAGTGAAAGTGCCATTTTTGGGGTGCTGGTTTTTCCTCCAGAAATCCCTGACCAATCCTAGAGTGATGAGCAACAAGCTGTATTTTTTTAGCAATAGCTGCTAGCTTAAAATTCTGCCTGGATACAGGAAAGGGGAACCTGAAACAGATTTAAAAAAAAAGAGCCAAAAAATTTCCAGCACCAAAAACCTTAGCAACATCTAAACAAGCTTTTATTTAACAAGGGGTTCACAATCCCAAGAGGCCACTTCATTATGTTTGTGGCACTGCCATTACTTACAGTCAGTAGGATGTGTCCCTTGTGCTGCTGACTCCTGCATTAGCTGAAACTTTTGTCCTCCATTGGTGGTTACTGTGAATGCTCCTATTATATTAGTAGTCGGTGTAAGTCCCCATTACATGGGTGGCCAGTGTAGAAACTCCTCTTTATATTGGTACTCAGTAAAATAAATTCAAACTTGCATTTGTGGTAAGTTTTGAATCCTCCCTTACATTGATCGTCCATGGAGAAGCCCCCTTTAAATTGGTGATGAGTGTAAATCCCCCCTTACATTGGTGCCCAGTGTAGAAATCACTCTTTATTGTTTTTTGATGAAAAATCCCCCTTCCATTGGTTGTCGTGTAAATTCTTCATTACATTGGTGATCAGTGTACATTTCCCTTTACATTGGTGGGAAGTGCAGAATTGCCCTTACACTGGTGGTCAGTTTAAATCTCCCCTAACATTGGTGGTTGGTATAGAAGTGTCACCTTACATTGGTGGTCAGTACAAATCTCCTTGACAATGGTTGTCAGTGTAAATTCCCTCTTACATGGAGGTCATTGTATATTCCCCCTTACATTGGTGGTTGGTGTAAATGCTCCTATTACATTGGTGTCAGTGTAGAAATCCTTCTTTATATTGGTGGGTGATGTAAAACCCCCCGTTAGAGGGCGGTCAGTGCAAATTCCATTGGTGGTCAGTGTAAATCCCACCTCACATTTGGTGGTCATTGTAAATTCCCCATTACATTGGTGGCCAGTGTAGAATCCCCCAATATATACTTGCCAAAGATTTCCAGCTTTTCTATACACGATTCAGAATTTGCCACAGTTTACTGCCTCCTAACCAATCCCATCCCCCACCACTGCCACTGATCCCATCAACCCCCCAGGCATTGCCACTGATCACACCCCCCCCCCCCCCGCTGCCCAGCATTGTCTCTGATCCCAGGAGTCCTAGGATCCCTAGGAGTTTTCTGCCTATTGATGGGTTCCCTCCCCAGTCCATGGTGTGCAGGCAGCATGATGATGTGCTGTAACCTTTGACAACCAATCAGTGAGCAGTAATAATGTGCACTAACCTTTCACTAACCTCTTGCAACCAATCATTAAGTGGTAAAGATATGCAGTAACCTCTAGCAACCAATCAGTGAGCAGTAATAATATGCAGTAACCTCTAGCAACCAATTAGTGAGTGGTAAGGATGTTCAGTAACCTCTAGCAACCAATCAGTGAGCAGTATTGATGTACAGTAATCTCTAGCAACCAATCAACAAGCAGAAGTCATGCTCTGCAACCTCTAGCAAATAATCCGTGAGCCATAATGTGTGCTGTAACCTCTAGCAGCCAGTCAGTGAGTGGAAATAATACACTGTAACTTCTGGCAACCAATCCCAATTGCTGCCTGATTCAGTAAACTGATTTTGAGTCTAGCTGCTATTTATTGTATGTCTCAGAGCAGGTGGAGAGCAAAATTGCATGGAAGGGGGGCCCAAGAAAATGTTTGCCCATGGTCCAATCAATATTAAATACGGCCCTGATTGTAATCGTCTAGCTTTGTTCTTATCTCTCCAGCAGCCAATATGCTACCTTCCTTCTATTCCAGTGCTACAGGCTCCAGTTAGGTCTTCAGCATTTGATACTTCTGGGAGTACTGGATACCTGTTTCCACCGCTGCGCACCATCGTTCCATCCTCCAACCCCATACATCACTATAGGTTGCAACAGGGGTCAGTGTATGAAACCCCTGGAACTGGAACAGAGAGAAGACAGGATACATGGGGCTGCTGACACAGTAAGTATAAGTGCTATTATTTTGCAGAGGCCTGACTTTATAGTTTATTACAGACATGTCTGAGCCACTTTCATGTAAATCTCCAGATTTTTTTGGAAAAAGATTTCCTCTTCAGGACCACCCTAAAGAAGCATATTTTCAGATATTTATATACATAATCTGTAGATAATTAAATTGACAATTCGAATGCACTTGCCATATCAAAGCCTATCTCTGGGGAAAACAAAAATCTTCCCTTGCAGTGGGGCTGAAAAGGTTAAATGCTCATGTATGACACCACTGTAGGAGCTGCAGAATGATTACACCCTCTGCATATGACCCGGTGTACAAACATCCAATACTACTGTGTTGACCACTCTGACACTGTGATTATATTCACAAAAGGCAATTTACACAAAGATCACAATTCAGCAGGAAATAGCAAAATAGAAACCCCTAACTCTATACAGAGACCTACTACTTTTGTAATACCAGGAGAGACAATGAACAACAAGACCTGGGTATTGATACCAATTATTAAATCAGCTTAAACTGTAGAAGGAACACAGAGGGCAAAGTTGTGACAGCCAGATTTCAGGAACAAGACCCCTGTTTAACTACACCAGCACCAAGTCCCCCTAACGTGCCCCTGATATCTCCAAGTTTGCCTGCAGGTCTTTGCAATGCAATAGATAACAGATTCTACATGTAGAGATACCAGAATGTAATAATATCCTCAATGGAACAAGAAGAATTTATACATTTTTTTTAAAGAGGACAACAATTATAATTTTGCTGGCTTGGTTGGGGTCCTTTACGGTGGTGCACGTCTAATGGCGTTTACTGATTCTCTCCTTTAAAAAGTCAGAAGCCCTTTATTAAGATTACACTATCAGGCTTAGGCAGATTATTGGAGTCAGATTCAGTAGTATAGTAAATTCAGTGAAAAGGGGAAAATAGGTGGGAGGAGAAAGAAGGATTATCCATGCAATGATGTGAAGGTTCAGGTGGCGGACTAACAAAGTCAATGCAATTGTCTGGAGGTGGCCTGATTAGCTGGTTAGATTCTTGAAACAATGGTGGAAGCAAAGTGTGGTAAACGAAGGCCTTGTACATGCGGTTTGATTGTTGTACGACCGAGCGTCTGATGTTTGTCAAAAGCGCGTGTGCAGGATTTTGTCTAGCATACTAACTATACGCAAATTGTCGTTTGACAAACACGAACGTAGTGACGTACTATGAGAGTATAAAGAGGAAGTTCATTTCTCAAGCGCCACCCTTTGGGCCCCTTCTGCTAATTTCATATTAGTAGAAGTTTGGTGAGAGTTGATTTGCGATTTTCAGATCGTACAAAACAAATGCCTTTTAAAATATGTTTGGCATAACTAGATCAGTATCACCAGCAAAGCAGCTTCATTATTATCCCATTAAAGAAGATGAGAATGTGCGCTGCATTTTGACATTTCATCAGTTGCCGCATCACGAATGTTAATTCTAGATTACCAACGGTAGTTTACAAGACCAAACTCTTCTGACTCGTTAATTGATTTTGAGCATGCATGTTTGTACTTTCGATTTTTGTGTGATAATTTCTGTACTGGCCATCCGAAAATCAGATGTTGAGTTCACATGCTACAAAAAATTTATAGCCTGCACATCCAGCTTTTGTCTGATGAAAAAGTCAAATCGGCTGTCGAAAGCACCGTACTAATGATCCGAAAATCTGCAGACAGATCTGCGACAAATCGACAAATGCGACAAATCTGCGATTTCAAAACACTGCAAGTAGACCTGCGGTTCCACTGTGCGATTTCAGAACACTGCAGAGAAGAGCTGGTGGCTCGGCTGTGCACTTTGGATATGACTGCAAACAAATGTGCAATGCCCTCCTGTATCACTGGGCAGGCAAGGGACCAGCTGCATAGGAAACTGGGGCTGCAGACTTTACACTTTGCCCCTAATTTTCCCAGGTAGCTCTGTAAAAGTCGCCCTCTTGGTTACAAAGGCTCATGGAATCTGTAGTCACTTTCCCAGCAGAGAGCAGTCCCACCTTGATCCTATGGAACTACATATCCCATGATTCTTCTATTTAACACTCTCCACCCCTTGGCATCAGGGCCAAGTTGAGCAGGAGGGGACAATGGAAATCAATGAGAACTTAATGTGCCGAAATGCTAGGACTTGCTGTCCCACAGTGGTTGATGCAAACAGTTAGTCTCTAACTCAAGGAACCCCATGCCAGCACCTGGCTACACTTATTTAGATTTAGGGTACTAGAAAATATGGTTTTACTTATCCAATTGCTCCCATACATTTTCGCAGGTGGATTTTTTTGGTGTCCTTGTGTTCAATGAAGGCTATGCTCTATGAATGAAGGAGGCAGATCTTTTATTCATCCAACCATCCTCCATTCATAGAGCGCTTTTCACTGTGAGAACTGATAGCACATCTTCTATGAATGGAACAAGTTGTCAGAAAGGGTGGACACAGTCTGCACTTTTGACAAGTGCCTGTGATGGTTGAAGACACTCGTATTAACCCCTGCAGCCCTGGGAGATCACAGTTGCATTGGTATCAGGGGGGCAGAGGAATGAAGATTTCAAGGAAGAGAGCAGTCACCAGTATATTGGACACTCCTTATTCATTAAGTACTGACCCTGGTGCTGTAAAAAAAAAAAAAAAAAAAAAATTGCTAAACCAGCTTTAAGAGATTACCAAAGATGTAATTTTCTCTGCTTGTAATGTGACCTCAAGGTCTGTGCAGACTTCTGGTAGAGAAGTGAGCCAATTACATGAGAAGAAAGAAAAGGATTATGGGAAATCCTGTCTATAAAACTCACGCTGTGCCCATGGCTGCAAGGAAAATCATTTTTTGGCTGTTAAAGAAAATCATGTTTGACTGCAGTCTGAAATGAGATGTTAATTTTAATATAATTAAATTCCAAATAGATTGTGTAGCAATTATACGTGTAATTTATCAGATGTAGACACACAGTGCAATATTAGCACTTTTCAGATTGTTGAAACCTGACTGCCTAACATGCTCTAATTTTGTGTTTCATATTTAATTTCACATAAAACTAGAAATTACAATGAAATGCTTATTTCCGTTACACTTCTTAACATAGAGATTTGTGCTGGTGAACCCACACTCACCTTTTGTACAGTCAGTAAGTACACTAATAGGGATGTAACATATTCAGCTGGCCTCGATACTATGCAGGCACCATCAAATGGGAGGTCAATCAGCCACTGCTCAACAAAACCTTAGTAACTTCTGGATGAACTTGAGGGTTCCATGGTAATGAATGGCTTCTATGGAGATTACTGGGGGTTTCTTGAGCAATATGCAGTTGTAAATTTCTGGCCTGATGGTGCCTGCATAGTTACGAGCCCACCATCACTAGCAAGAGTCGGTGGCCTAAAGCCTGGTACACACTAATGCCCCACACACACACGATCAGATTTTCCGACAACAAATGTTGGATGTGAGCTTGTTCGCTAAAAGTCCGACCGCGTGTATGCTCCATCGAACATTTATTGTCGGACTTTCCACCAACAAATGTTGGCTAGCAGGTTCTCAAATTTTCCGACAACAAAACCTTGTTGTCGGAATTTCCGATCGTGTGTACACAAGTCTGACGCACAAAAGTTCACGCATGCTCGGAATCAAGCAGAAGGAGCCGCACTGGCTATTGAACTTCCTTTTTCTCGGCTCGTCTAACGTCTTGTACGTCACCACGTTCCCACGTTCGTAATTGTTGGCTAACATTTTTGTGACCGTGTGTATGCAAGACAAGTTGGAGCCAACAACCTTCGAACAAAATTCCACGGTTTTGTCGTCGGAAAGTCCGATCGTGTATACGGGGCATATCAGTTTTCTTTCATTCAACCCAATGTGCTGAACAAAAAAAAACTGAGGAGCTTGGGAGGAGCCTCTGTACTAACTATCCGATGTTAGTACAGCGATCTCCCCCCGACCTATTGTTTTCTAACAGGGGAAAGGCCCCACCCCCTCCCCCACCAGAACTCACTGGTCAGCACTCTCAGCCTTTTTTGGTCATGTCTTTTTAACAGAAGCTGGGCCAACGGCCAGCTTCTGTCAGACCAGCTTCCATACACATTGGCTGAATGTTGGCTGGTTTCTATTGAACTGGCCAATGCCGCATGATATTCAGCCCATGTGTACTGTCCTTAAGACCAGTAAATCCTCTGCTATTGTCTCTTAGATAAGTAACAGCTGAAATAAAGGACCGATCTACCTGACTATAATGTTAATTTCACACTTGCTTTAAGGGCTCTTTCACACTGGGCGGATCAGTGCAGATCCGCCCCGTGGATAGCCGCTTGCTCAGCGGGGATCGCCGGAGCGATCTCCGCTGAGCAGGAAGATGACAGGTCCGTCTCTGCACTCCGTGCAGGGACGGACCTGTCAGAGTGCCGCTCTCCCCTATGGGAGATCGGGTGACGACGGACCGTAGAGTCCGTCGTCACCCGATCCGCTCTGCAGACGTATGAAAAAATGGGCTTTTCCTCCGTCTGCAGAAACGGAGCATAGCGGGCACGGACGAGAGCGGGTGTCAGCGGATGCTCATCTGCTGACACCCGCTATCCCATAGGGATACCTGTATGTCCGTTTTTCATCCGAAAACGGAAGGATGAAAAACGGACATCCGGTCCGTCCGTGTGAAAGAGCCCCTAGGGGGTCCTTAAAAACAAACAGTTGAGCTGTGTTTTTACCTCTCCCCATCCTTAATCTGTAACGGCAGCCGGCTGGAGTTGTACACTTACTACAGTTCTAATCTTTGCTTCAAGACTTGGCAAAAATGAAACCCCTTCTTGCATTCAGAGGGCAGTACTGGCCACCCTTCACAACTCATTTAAGCGACTAGGACCACACCACAACTGCCTGCAATTACGTGCAATGCACATAGTTGTGACACGGTGGTGCAAAATTTTAGGGGTTAATACAGGCAGTGAGAAGGTGACATGACGATTCCCTTTCACCTGTCAAACATCCTCTGGAATGCAATCTACCACAGATCACTCTTCGGAAAGCAACACTGCACAATGCTGAGCTTCTGGCCAGCTCAGTAGATGTTTTTAAAAGAGGGATGAGTGCTTTCCTAAATGCATCTTGTTAATCAAGGGAATATCTGGTGATTCACAGTTTTTTTTGCCTTTCTCTGATTTAACAATGGATAGCAGTGGGTATATGATTCTGTATATGGAGGTTTTCTATTTATTTATTTTATTTATTTATTTTTGTTGGTTGAATTAGATGGACTTGTGTGTTCTATTCAGCTTGACTAACTGTGTAACTATGTACATGAGCCCTAAAGGTGACACTTTTTCCAAAGACCGCAAATGTAAAGGTGTATTCTTCCTCATACAGGCCGCCAAAACAAGTTGGCCCAAAAATGACTGATCTTGAGTGTCAAATAATGTTGGAACATCACCTAATTTATTATTTTATTATATCTACAACATATGATAAATACTATATATATAAAGACACTAATGTTTTATCAGCTGTATACTGTATGTAAAAAAATTTCCGCAGGGGTTCCCTGAAATGTGAAAATTATTTAAAGGGTACCTCAGAGGTTGAGACAGGATGCTCTAGAATGCTCAGCTTGCACTTTGAGTCCTGGTCACAAACAAGAAGGAAAATGTACACTAATGGAGCCTCATTCACCTGCAGTGACAGGCATGATAAGCTGAACCCTACATATGTAATATTTTTGTTATATTTAAAATGTAGCACAACCCCAGAGGAGCTGTTTGGTAATTTTGGGTCCTCTGTTCTGTGCCCCAACTCCAAGTACAACCTCAGCCCCTCTGATACACCTGGTTCAATAAAAGTCACCCCAAGCACGTATGAAGACACAGGTATAAATACATTTAAACTGGTTGTGGGTTACTACCAGAAAATAGACACACCCATTTAGTGGTAGATGCACTTAATATATTGACATGGTGCAAAAAAAAAACATTAGCTGCTGTATGAAAAATATACTGTACTAAGGTGCACACTATTGGATTGGCTAGGGTATAGTTTAGCACAGTGGTGGCTGGTGTTTTTTTTTTTTTGGCGACAAACAACAACCACCCCCCTGGTCGGCTGAAACACCCCCCCCCCCCCCTCTGATGGTCGGTCGGTAAGAGCAGTTTATACAGGTATACAGATGAATGCATGGAAAGGGGTATATAGATGAATGCCCAGAGCGGGTCGCTCACCGTTTGCTGCAGGTCTGGGAATCCGATCCTGATGATCACCGCATTCCCCGCTGTCTCTTCCATCCATCGGGGTCTCCATCCGATCCGGGGGTGTGCGTCCAATCCGGGGTGGTCTCATCCAGGTAGCTCGGTGACGAAGTTACTGGTGGAGGTGTTGGTGGAGGAAGGGGGGCTCCTGTCGTCTTCTTCATTGGAGATGTCTGCGATGTCAGGGTGTCTTCTGCCTGTCTGTAGTGGTTGTCCTCCTGGCTCCCAGGAGAATGGATTTTGCGGGGAGATCCCTTGGGGGGCCACTGAGGGGGGCTGGGTGGGGGGATCGGTCCACTCCGGTAGCTCAGGTACCGGGGACACAACATGAGCAGGAGAGGGAAGGAGCGGAGAGAGCAGTGGTGGCTGGTGGGTCGATCTGTCCTCCGTCTCCTCCGGCCATGCGTCTCCTCCCTCCTCCTCCTAGGCCAATAGAATCGCTTATCCTTTTGGCCAATTGGGAAACTTGTCTCAGGACCCACTTTCTGATTGGCCGGGAGGAGAATCAGTGTGAAATAGCAAATATTCATTCACTATTGTCACACAATTGGGAGGGCTCAGGGTGCAGTGCTCTGCGCCCTGAGCCCACACTTTTGTGAAGCCAATTAGAGCCTCATGCTCTAATCATGTGCTTAAAAAAAATACATGCGTTCGGTGCCCTGCATGCAGATTAGGGGGCCGGACGCATTGGATGGGGGGCAGCCCCCGTGCGCCCCTAATGGATGGCCCCTCACTGGCGTAGCATCTTATAAGAGGTACCTCTTCAACTAAGTATAATGGGCAAAAGTCTCTGGGTAGCAAATGTTGAGGGGCATTCTTTAGTCCTGACTTTTCAGCTGGCTAAACGTTGGGGCCCAATAACTGCTGATGTGCTTGCACACAGCCAGCAAGGCCTGAAGGCAATAATAGAGCTATAAGGTAGCTGTTTAGATAGTTCCTAAGGGCTCAGTCTCTAGCAGTAGCAACAAGTGATGGCCAGGAAGGCTCTCTAACCAAACCCAGCAACACAGCAGCAGTGGTCCCCCTGTGGTGTTATCTAACTTTGGATTGCCTGGGGGGCTCCGGTAGGCAGCACAGCAAAGTCTATATCCTGGCAGTGGCTCCATCCCTTCGCACTCGGGTCACAGCTCCGTCCTTTCTGGTTTCCCCACACTGTAGTGGCTTAGTCTCTCTCTCTCTCTCGGGATGATACCCCCGCAGCACTTCCCCCTCACTATCTCTGCCTGTACTGCACTGATTCTCTGGTGAAAAACTTTGGCCAGGCAAATCTGCCTCTGTGCTCCTCTTTTAAACAGTGCTCTGTGGGAAATTGTAGTTCAGAGCCCCATAGCCTTCATTACACAATGCTCCAGAGGAAACTACATATCCCAGTGTCCTCCTCTAGTTCTTACTGATTGGTCCTTCTGCTGCTTAGCTGAGGAGGGAGAACCGCCGGTGAGCAAGGATTACACAGAGCCTGCAGCTACACATCCTGTCCTGTCTCAGCAAAGCCACTCTGGTACTCTTCCTTTTTGTTTTTTATTGTCACTGCTGACAGGAGGAGAGGGGCGGTCAAGGGAAATTACACATATGGCCTGCTTCTCCTGTGCTCTGTCACTTTTCATGGCTGTGAGATGAGGGAGGTGGGTTGTAAGCAGGGAGAGTGGTGCAGAGCCAGCACAGCACGCAGCTACATGAAGATGAAACTGAAACCCTATGATGCATACGAGGAGCACTGCCTACTTGTCCAATAGTTCAGTTTAGTTTTTTTGTAATTTCTTCATTTTCAGTAACAAATAACATTACATGTACCCAAATAATTAGGATAAAACCTGCCTAGCACGTTTGAATATAATTGGTGATACAGGAAGCAGAGAAAATAAATTATACAGCACAGGATTCAGAAAACACACCCACAGGGCTCTCCCTGGGTTCTTACTATATCCATACAATGTATATATATATATATATATATATATATATATATATATATATATATATATATATACAGTATCTCACAAAAGTGAGTACACCCCTGACACTTTGCTACAATGTAAAGTAGTGAGTGTACCCCTGTAAATTTGATGTGCCCTCAAAATAACTCAACATATAGACATTAATGTCTAAACTGAAATTGTGAAAAAAAAAAAGGTGAAAATGTTCAAATTGGGCCTAATTAGCCATTTTCCCTCCCATGTGACTCATTAGTGTTACAAGGTCTCAGGTGTGAATGGGGAGCAGGTGTGGTAAATTTGGTGTTATCGCTCTCACTCTCTCATACTGGCCACTGTAAGTTCAACATGGCACCTCATGGCAAAGAACTCGCTGAGGATTTGAAAAAAATAATTGTTGCTCTACATAAAGATGGCTTAGGTTATAAGAAGATTGCCAAGACCCTGAAACTGAGCTGCCTCATGGTGGCCAAGACCATACAGCGGTTTAACAGGACAGGTTTCACTCAGAACAGGCCTCACCATGGTCAACCAAAGAAGTTAAGTGCACTTGCTCAGCATCATATCCAGAGGTTGTCTTTGGAAAATAGACCTTTGAGTGCTTCCAACATTGCTGCAGGTTGACATCACCCGGTGACCCCCGCCCCATGCCTATATAAGTCGTTGCGCACAGCGGACACGGCATTACAGCGGGAGACAGCATTGAGTCAACATCGGAGGAAGACCGGGCAACCGCTAGTAAAAGAGCGAGCAGAAGATAGCAGAGGAGCCCAGCAGAAGACAGCGGGAGAAGAGACCGGACAGCGGGAGAAGCCGGAGAGCGTGAGAAGAAGCTGGAGAGTGGGAGAAGAGGCCGGAGAGCGCAGAGAAGTCAGAAGAGACCCCCCGAAGTCGGAATAGACCCCACCGGAGCTGCCTAATAAATGACTTTAAAAACCTGTGTAGTGTGTTTTTTTTATGACACTTTTTCCCCAGGTGAATGGGTAGGGGTACGATGTACCCCTTACTCATTCACATAAGGTGGGGTGCCGGGATCTGGGGGCCCTCTTATTAAAGGGGGCTCCCAGATTCCGATAAGCCCCCCCACCCGCAGATCCCGACAACCACCGGGCAAGGGTTGTCGGGAAGAGGCCATTGTCCTCATCAACATGGGGACAAGGTGCTTTGGGGTGGGGGGGGGCGCAGGGCAGCAAGGATTGTTACCTACCGGGCTGCATGCTCAGATAAGGGTCTGGTATGGACCTTGGGGGAACCCCCACACCATTTTTTTCAGTGTGGGGGTTCCCCTTATGATCCATACCAGACCGAAGGGTCTGGAATCGTCTTGGGGGGAACCTCACACAAATTTTTTTTTTTAATTTTCGTGGGGTTCCCCCTTCAAGATTCTCAGCACACAATCGCACCGCAAGTCGGATCATCTTGATCCGACTTCTGGTGCAACTTCTATTTAAATTAATGGGCTCCCATAGGGAACCATTTGATTTTTGAATAGAGACAGAGAAACGCATCTGAAAGCTCGCGCAGCTTAAGGTGCATTGAATTCAATGCAAAACGTGGGGGGAAAAATTGCGTTTTTAAGGCTGCTTTTTTCCTGGCGTCTGTACTAGCTTTACAGCTCGTTTTTATAAACGTCTGTGTGCATGAGGCCTAAAAGAAAAAGTTTTTCCTTCAACTATACTTTAACCAATTCAGCCTTGGAAGGATTTGCCCTCTTTATGACCGGGCCATTTTTTGCGATACGGCACTGCATCGCTTTAACTGACAATTGCACGGTCGTGTAACGTTGTACCCAAACAAAATTGACATCCTTTTTTTTCCCACAGATAGAGCTTTCTTTTGGTGGTATTTGATTACCTCTGCGGTCTTTATTTTTTGCACTATAAACAAAAAAAGAGTGAAATTTTGAAAAAAAACACAATACTTTTTGCTATAATAAATATCCACCCCCAAAAAAAAAAAAAAAAAAATGTCCTCATCAGTTTAGGCCAATATGTAAGAATACTACATATTTTTAGTAAAAAGAAAATCGCAATAAGCGTATATCGATTGGTTTGCGCAAAAGTTATAGCGTCTACAAAATAGGGGATATATTTAGAGCATATTTTTTTTATTTACTACTAATAGCGGTAATCTGCAATTTTTAATGGGACTGCAACATTGCGGTGGACAGATCAGACACTTTTGACACTTTTCTGGGACCAGAGCTAAAAATTGTCACTGATTTCTGTATAAATGTCACTGGCAGGGAAGGGGTTAACACTAGGGGGCAATCAAGGGGTTAAGTGTATGCTAGGGAGGTGTTTCTAACTGTGAGGGGAGTGGACTGACTGGGAGTAGAGAGAGATTGCTGTTCCTGATTACTAGGAACAGCAGATCTCTCTCTACTTCCCTGACAGAATGGGGATATGTCTGTTTACATTGATAGATCCCTGTTCTGTCTTGGTGAGGAGTGATCGCAGGTGGCCAACAGACATCATGGCCGCCTCCTAGAGCTCTTAAAGTGGCCGACGTACACCTACGGCAATTCGCCTAGGAGAGCCAACCTGCTGCCGTATAACGACGGTGGCTGGTCGGCAAGCAGTTAAAGCATAACTAAAGGCTCAACTTTTTTCCTTTGTTTTGGATAGAGTGGAGAGAGATTAGAACCCCTGTCAGGTTTTTATTGCTGTCTGTGCCCCTGTGAAGGAGGATCACCCTCTCTATGTGTCCTGTTCACCATTACCATTGAAAGTGAAAGTAAAAGGAAATCCAAAATGTTGGGTTGTCCCCAGAAAAGCAATTGGTGGGACATCTTCCAATAGGGACACTAGTTATAGTGACCATGGGGTCCCCAAGGAAATCCTTTAATTTGCAGGGATTTCCTCTCACTTCCTGTTTGGCTATGGGACAGGAAGTAAAGGGAAATCTCTGCAATGGGACACAGATGGTGATAAAAAAAACCTGACAGGGGTTATAACCCTTCCTTACTCTATCCAAAATGAAAAAAAAAGTTTTGCCTATAGTTCTAAGATAAGGTAAATTAAGTGAACTTCCCAAATTCTGCTAAGTTGCAATGTTTGCTGAAATAGTATTAGATGCTTTTAAATGATCAAAAGACTGTAGTTTACATCTTTGCTTTGAAGGTGTATCTTTGCTACTGCTTTGAAGGTGTAGCCTTTCTTTTTTCATTAATATACTATTACCCCATTATGCCAAGCCATTTGGGCACAGAAGACTTATGAACAATGTTTGGCTTTAATTTACCCTGCAAAGCGCATGATTTCTTAGTTGTAGCATTACTTGTTTCTTCTGCTTTACATCAGAGTGAAGTACACAGTGGGTCTGATTTATGAAAATCTGCTCATACACTATACAACCTGCTTTACCACAACTATGTAATATGATGACAAATCGAAACAATCTATGCAAATATTATTAAAATAGGCAGGCTCTTGCACTAGTTGATAGTAGATCTAAAGGAGATTGTACAATCAGACTGTGTAGTGTATGGTCAGCCTACTGTTCAACAATCTGAGTGAACAATTCTTTACAGAATCACATAATATGATTGGATATATGAATTATCGAAAAAATAAATCGCATTTCAAACCAAACTGATCGATTTTATTTAAATTATTCTGATCGGTTTGGGGAAAAGTATATAGATTGATATGATCTTCAAATGTATGGTGTACTGAATAATCCTTTTGGGTCATATTTCTGATTGGACAGTATATGTACCAAAAATTCAATCATCTTTAAAATCATTCAGTGTACAGCTTGTTGTTTTTTGTTAGGCACCTATAATAGGGTGTGATATATGCACAGTTGTTTGTTAATATCGTTAATTGTCACTTATGTTAGCAATTACAGTTTTTTTAAGAGCGTTGCGCTACACCATTTTGGATATTAGTTTATATAATAAGTTTTGAATCACTTATAGGTGCTGGCTAGCAATTCACTGAGCACCAATTTTTGATTTACTAAAAAGGATTGCGCTGATTGATTACTCAAACACATGAAGCAATCAAACTAGAACAAACAACTACTGCTACTCTGGTTAGAGCAGGAGCCAAAAACTAAATTTGCCTAGCAGCCTAACTAGGAGGGTGCTACAAAAGGACCCCCCCCAAAAAAATGTCCAATTCGGTTAGTATTGTCGGGAGAGAGGAAAATTCCATAAAGTTTCTAGGAAGGGTACGAAGAGTAAAGTCCCACTTTCAGACCTCATCCACACAGGCATATGCGTATTTTCTGCAGGTGCAGAAAAGGTGCAGGTGCAGTCAGGTAGGCAGGTGCAGTCTGTACTCCCCACTGTAGGTGGTCGCTCAAGGCCGTTTTTAAGGCAGGGAAAAAGGGGCAGCTGCCCTGGGCCCCATCATTGTTGCTGGGCCCAAAGCAGCTGCCTCATACTTGCCAACTATCCCAGTTTAAATTACCTTATCCCTTGAAGTTTTAGTCCCGTGCTGTGTCACAATATCTTAGTGTAAAGTTCTGCTGCTGCTGCCCAGCTCTGCCCTTTTGCCATGTACAGATGACTCACCTGCAGACCCTGTATTTACATGTAAATAACCTGCATTGATATGTAAATAGCAGCGGCATGCATATGTAAACATCCGCGGACTGCAGCATTGATATGTAAATAGAGGCCTCATTAATTTGTATATCATGTCCCCTTGAGGTCATATCTACCATCACTTCTGCTGAATGCTGCCCACTGGGGAGGTAAAGTAGCATTGGTAGTCAGTGTAAATCCCTCTTTACATTGGTGGTTACTGTGAATGCTCCTATTATATTAGTGGTCAGTATAAATCCCAATTACATTGGTGGCCAGTGTAGAAACTCCTCTTTATATTGGTAATCATTAAAAAAAAATCAAACTTGCATTTGCATTTCGAATCCTCCCTTACATTTGTGGTCCATGTAGAAGCCCCCTTTAAATTGGTGGTGAGTGTAAATCCCCCTTACATTGGTGGCCAGTGTAGAAACCCCACTTTATTGGCTTCTGATGTAAAATCCCCCATTACATTGGTTGTCAGTGTAAATTCTTCATAACATTGGTGATCAGTATACATTTCCCTCACATTGATGGTAAGTGCAGAATTGCCCTTACACTGGTGGCCAGTGTAAATCCCCTTTTACATTGGTGGTCAGTGTAGAAATGTCACCTTAGAGTGGTGGTCAGTACAAGTCTCCTCGATAATGGTTGTCAGTGCAAATTCCCCCCTTACATGGAGGTCATCGTATATTCCTTTTACACTGTTGGTTGGTGTAAATGCTCTTATTACATTGGTGAAAGTGTAGAAATACCTCTTTTCTGTTGGTGGCGGAAAATCTCCTGTTACATGGTGGTCAGTTCAAATCCCCCCTCACATTGATGGTCAGTGTAAATTCCCCATTACATTAGTGGTCATTGTACATTTCCCATTACATTGGTAGAATCCCCCACTATATACTTGCCAAAGATTTCCAGCTTTGCTCTACGTGATTCAGAATTTGCCAGTGTACTGCCTCCTAACTAATCCCATCCCCCACACCACTGTTACTGATCCCATCAACCCCCCAGCATTGCCACTGATCACACCTCCTCCCCCATGATTGCCGCTGATCCTAGGATTCCTAGGAGTTTTCTGTCTATTGATGGGTCCCCTCACCTCGCCAGTCCATGGTGTGCAGGTTGTGGGGAGATGATGTGCTGTAACCTTTAGCAACTAATCAGTGAGCAGAAATGCTGTGCACTAACGTCTTGCAAACAATTAGTGAGTGGTATAGGTGTCCAGCAACCTCTAGCAATCAATCAGTGAACAGTATTGATGTACAGTAATCTCTAGCAACCATTTAACAAGCAGAAGTCATGTGCTATAACCTCTAGAAAATAAACAGTGAGCCATAATGTGTGCTGTAACCTCTAGCAACCAGTCAGTGAGTGGTAATGATAAACTGTAACTTCTGGACACCAATTGCAATCACTGCCTGATCTGATTCAGTAAACTGATTTTGGGTCTAGCTGCTATTTATTGTATGTCTCAAAGCATGTGGAGAGTGAAATTGCATGAAAGAGAGGGTCCAAGAAATGTTTGCCCAGGGTCCAGTCAATATTAAAGATGGCTCTGGTGGCGCTCGACCGAAGCTGCAATACAGAAGGGGAAGGAAGTTTTGTGGAACTTGGTACCTCTATGACTTCCTGTGGTCATAGGAAGACAGCTGTCTAATTGGATGCTAGCACCCCATGTGGCTCCAGCAGCCTGCTTGTGTCAGGTAGAGTTTATTTAAGACTCAGGCTCCCGAGTTTGGTGCTCTTTATGTGAGTGGCTAGTGTAGGGACAGGGCCTCTATCTGGTAAGAACAGTATTTAGAGGTAGTAAAAGGTTCCTGATGAGTAGGAACAGTGCAGGGACCATGTCTACCTTGCTGCAGAAAGCCTCCCCTTTGGGTGTAGACCGCTGTTGGCATCTTCAAGACTTTAAACCACTGTTTCATTTCAAAAGTGGCACCAGATGGGTGTGCCTACCCACTGGGCCTGACTAAGTTATGTTGGACCTTTTCTACAATATAACTCATTTGCCTAACTTGAACACTGTGTGTTCAATACCCACAAAACCACACTGCACCTTGCTCACACACGGAATACAGGTTCTTTCTGGCAGAGGATCCTGCATAAATTACACGCCTAAAGTGCTTGCGTTTAGACATATACAATTCTTTCATTCAAATGAATGGCTACACATTTAGAACTCATTCACACGGGTAGAAAAAAATGATTGATTTACATGTGTACAGCAGATAGTTTTGTTCACATTTAAACACAGCGCTATGGTAATCAATGAGCCCATACACACAGCCACGTCTACATACAGAAATGTGTGCTGCGTTTAGCCATGTACAAAAAAAAGTTGGACACAGCTGCAGATTATACATATGTGAGATTTGCAGATTTTAGGCATGTACGTGTATATACGTGCATAAACGCATATAAACGAGCATAAATGTGAGTATTTAGGGCACATATTTTACACAGC
This sequence comes from Lithobates sylvaticus, assembly GCA_028564925.1. Taxonomy (NCBI): domain Eukaryota; kingdom Metazoa; phylum Chordata; class Amphibia; order Anura; family Ranidae; genus Lithobates; species Lithobates sylvaticus. The sequence continues at coordinate 104,987,085 of CM053034.1, read as the reverse complement.
TCTGCCAGAAAGAACCTTTCATACATCTACATCTAGAATCTAAACGCAGAGTTTTTTCTGTCTGTGTGAATGAGCCCTTAGGCTTGATTCACACCTATGCATTTTTTAGTGCTTTTTGCATTTTGCAGATTTGCTCTACAGAACGTGTTCCGTAGGAAACCATGTTAAATGGGTTGTAGTGCAAATCTGCAAAATGCAAAAAGCACTAAAAATGCATAGGTGTGACTCAAGCCTTAGAGGTGTGTATGTGTTAGGTGCGATTAGGTCCTTTTATGCAGATACTCACGTAAAATTTGCCGATCTATGTAACCCTGAGTCTTGGCTCACAATGGTGCGATGCCGAAACCAGCGTGATTCCTGTTCACACTGTTATCTGCGAACAGCTTTGGGTGTCAATATAAAGTTGATGACACCCCCAAATCGGTTCGCAGAACTCAGTACAAACTGTGGAATCGGATCTCATGGGTCTGAACACACATGCATCCAATGCAGACCAAAAAAAGAGTCCTGCAACATTTTGGTGTGAATGCGATTTCGGCTGAATTCACATAGCACAGATATCACATGTGATGTGTACAGCAATGCGGTGCGAATCACATGCGATGTCTGGCGTCGCATAAGTGTGAACCCAGCCTGAACGCAAAGGTATCCTACTTTTTTCTGGGCAACTAAATGCTGCGCGCATTTCTGCATGTACACACAGCTGTGTGCAGGGGCTCAATGATTACTATAGAGCTTTATTTAGATGTACACAAAACTATACGCTGTGTGTATCTAAACGCTGCATTTTTCTGCTGGTGTGAGTGAGCCCTAAAGTGGAGCTTTCAGAGCTCAGTAATGCTGTACTTTCTATGTGCGGGTATTTGAAGCAAGCAATCTCTGAAATAAATGAGTCCATACTGATGTACTGATATACTGATGTACTAATGAAGTGGAAATGGAAGATAACCTCAGCAAAGCTGCAGCTCGATACATTCGCCAGGCTGTAGTTTCCTTATCTGTCCACTAGGGGGCAAATGAAGAAGTTGGCGTGCTGTGCGAGTCTTGGAAAGTCGCTGTCACTGTATATAGGGCATTGAGCAGCAGCGATCATCACGATCCTATATATCCAGGAACAGCGCTAGCTATCTGTACACACATACCTATACATGCAGCCACCTCTATGGGAATACCGGCACCTATGGGATTATAACTTCGGACAACTTTGCCTCGCTGATTGCCAAGGTGAGTGTCTTCCTACATCAGAGAGCTGAGATTGTCGCCTTGTCTTGATTTGTGAATTGGGGACATTAGTGAGCGAGGACTCGTGACTGTCACTTATTGCTAGTGACCTATCACATGTAAAGGGCAGCTGTCACCACTTGTAGGTCTCCTATGGATCCTGAGTGTCCCATGAACTCTACAAGGATGTAGCATATTGTGGACAAGAGGTAATATTTGTTAGATCGTTTTTAATTAGATCTGACTGTGCTTCAAAAGATAGCTTTGATCGTAGTCTATTATAACTGAGACCTTCTTGTGTCCTAAGTGTCCCACAAATCCAACAAGGATCTAGCATATTGTGAACATAAATTCATCTTTTTATTTCAAACAGAGCTGGTCATGCTTCAGAAGATGGCTTTAATCACAGTCTATTATTACTGAGATCTTGGTGTGTCCTAAGTGTCCCATAAATCCTACAAGCATGTAGCAGAGGTGATATGGCTTAGATTTTTTTTATGTTAATTAGATCTGGCTATGCTTCAGAAGATGGCTTTGATCACACCCTATTATTATTATTATTGAGAACCTGTTGTGTTCTAAGTGTCCCGTACACCCTACAAGGAAGTAGGCAAGTAGCATTTTGTGGACAAAAGTTACTTTAAATAGATCTGGTTATGCTTCAGAAGATGGCTCTTTTAATGAGACCTTACTGTTTCCTAAGTGTCCCAAAAACCCTATAGAGAAGTAGCATAGGTGTTAGTAAAGGTGACAGTGTTAGACCATTTTTTTTCTTGTTAGATCAGGCTATGCTTGCTTACAAAATTCACTTTGGCTTTAATCACAACCTGTTATTACTGTGATCTTGTTGAGCATTAAACGTTCCATATCTGGCTATGCTTCCGAAGATGGATTTGATCACAGCCTATTATTAATGAGACCCTGGTGTGTCCTCCTAAGTGATCCATACAAGGATGTTGCATACTGTGGACCAGCCTGTAGGTTGACCTGACTATGCTTCAGATGATGGCTTTGATCAGTTTATTATTACTGAGATCATATATGTGTCCCATAAACCTTACAAGGATGTAGTATTGTGGACAAGAGGTTATATGAGTTAGATTCCTTTTCAGTTAGCTCAGGCTATGCTTGCTTACAAAGTTTATAGAAGGTGGCTTTAATCACAGTCTATTATTGCTGAGATCTTGTTGCCTTGACAGAAAGCTGTAAAACACACTCAGAAGAGGCAGGACTTGACTGATGGTTTATTGGCAAGTCTCTAGGTGTGTTGTGCTGGTGACAACCCTCCACCTGAGTGCCTTGCTGCCTGGTATGCTGGATTGTTTCTAGATCCAGGGGCAGTAGTGACCTTTCATTGTGACAATACCATCTGCATGCCTTGCTTGAAGGGATAGTAAGGTTAGGGGGTGCTGCAAGGCAGGGTAGACAAGCACTGACAGCTGGGTGTGGTGGGTTTGTGATCACTCAGCTGGAAGAAGGTGCTGGGGGGTAATTAGACGAAGCCACACAGCTGTGCATGGCAGGGGGTATGAAGCCACGACTAGATAAAAAGCTCTAAATATTAGGGTATAAGGATTGGGTTAATGGAAGGCTCAGGGTAGTCATGTGTGAGACAAGAGCTGGGAAAATCAGTAATTCATTAATAAATGTGTATTGACCACTAATTGATGTTTTTTTTTTTTCATACAAATAAATACGATATATGGCAAACTGGAAAATGTGTAAAATGTGCAGCATTGTAAAATCATGAATATTCCAGGAGATAACTTAATATAATCCTATTTGGAGTATTAGATTGTTAGCTTTTAGGGCAGAATGTTTATTCTTTTCCTTTATATAGTCTGTTTAACATTACATGTTGCCTTATATTGTACATACATTTTATTAGAAATAAAAACAAATACAAGATTTGAAGGATTGGTAAAAATCAAAGGTGCAAATAAATGTCACAAATATTTAAAGAGTGTGATGTAAATGTTTCAGGGATCAGAAATGCATAAATGTTACAAATATATAAACAGATATATAAACAGTATAATGAAAATGTTTCCTAAAGGGATTAAAATGCAGAAAATGTTACACATATATAAAGAGTATAATGAAAATATCTCCCATAAGGATATCATGGAGAAGTACTCAACCTTCTCAGCTGTCAGTATGCTTTATTTCTGGGAAACCAAAAAAAAAAAAAAAAAAACATGCTTTTTAATAGAATTCAATATACAGTAACAGATTTAATAACCAGGAGATATTAAAACAAATATAGTGGAGGGGTTGTAAAGCTTTACCAAACAGGTGTTACAAAGGCCACCCTAATGTGATAGATTAATGGTTTAGTGAATTGCACCTATAAATATTGAAGATGGGAATTTTATGTTTATTCTGGGTATAAATCTAGACACTAGAGATAATAAAATTGTTGTGTATTAATTCATTATTTCCATGAATGCTGAAAACTGATATCTCCAGATCATGGCGGTCCATTGGTTGATTTGATTTGTGCATATCTGCCATTAAATGGGGGCAGACGTTACAGTTTATTTGAACCTAAAAGCCAGCAACTGTATGTTAGAGTATTATGCAGTGTCAGTATGGGATTGTCATGGATTGAAGTGAAGAACATCTGAGCGTTGGAAGGGGAGAGGATCTGCACACAATTAAGGCATGGAATGTAAGTACATGAATACTAGGGGATATGCACAATATCAAGCTACGTGTACAAGAAATGTCAAAAGGGTAGTAAAGGAAGAATAGAGTTGTAACAGCAGCAAGGAAGGCAGGAGAGATATGATGTAGGTGCTGAAGGGTCACAACAGGTGCACATGGATAGGCTATGCCTAGGGCAGAAATTTTCCAGTTTGTGACTACTATATTTTTGTTTTAGACTGAAATCTGTGTCCACCTGTTCATGTTGAGTAAGAAGCAGTATACAGCCTCCCAAGATAAAGCTGAATATGGTGTTACTCTGACACAGACTGGAAAATTCATGTTCTGATACCGGGGGGCTATACTAGATTCTGCTACGAGTTCTGGAACCCAAAGGATACCACAGGTCCTGTTTGTCTAGCTGCATATTGAATTATTAAGACAGATATCAGATTTTACTGTGCAAGAAACTTACGCTTATCACTTGGGCGGTAATGGGAGAATGACCCTATGTCATATTGTGATAGCAACATAGATAAAGAACAATAGCTTGGAGACCATATAAAAAACATAGTCATTTTAAAAAAATCAGTGTCCATCTATGAAGAAAAGGCTGCTTCTCATTTTTGGTCCGGTTGTTAATTTTTTGCTTATTTTAAAAAGAATGGTCTTCATTTATTTGTCAGAGAGTGGGAAGCAGATACAACAAATAGTTTTTCTTCTTTCATTTTCAATTATTGGTTGCTAAAGGCAATACTGGCAGATTGGTTTGCAGATACTTCGGTGATTGATGTCCTAGGTTGTGATAAAACAGTTTAGAATGGATAAATCCTGAAATCTGACATTTGACTGATATTTCAAGTTTCTGTAGATGGCACTGCTGCTCACATACATGACTAGTAATAATAATTCATAACATACTGGATAAGTATGAAAGTTCAGCCAGTCATAGAATGTCAGGCTACCCAAATTGTTGTGAATAGATGATGATGGGTTATTTAAACCCCTTGGTTTCTTACAGTATATCTTATGCAGAGTATTGCACCTGTTGTCTAGAGCCACATACTGGCTGTATGCATTATCAGTAGAATTACATTCCTTCTTGGGCCTGATGCACACAAGATATTTGTTATATTTTGTTATTTTTTCCTGAATGCCTTTGATCCTGGCAGCAAAAAAAGGAAGCAGCTACATGCATTCGCACATGCGCATTAAGCGCTCAAGCATTTATTCCTTCCAATGAGTAGAGTATTAATTTATTTTGGCCATTGGAAGGAATAAATGCTCAAGCGCTAAACGTGTCTTGAGTTTAGGCACACTTATATGCATGTACATGCATTTAGGCATGTCAAGCATTTTTACCCCCTAAAAGTTCCTCTCCTGAACATTTTGGTGATGTGTTTTTTTTTTTTTAGCATGTAAAGGCTCCTTTTCTATTACGCCTGTCAAGGGCCAAAAAGGCTAACATAGAGGTGCATTTACAGGCTGAAAAAAAGATGAACGCTGGCGTTTTTTAAACCCTGTGTGCATGAAGTCTAAAAGTAAACCTGCCATAGACCACTCCAACTCGAGTATATAATGAAAAAAACATATAAGCAGAGGTAACCTTCACTGAAAACTCCACGTCAAATTAATCAATACATCTGGAAAGGCAAGTGAAGTTAAATGCAAATCTAGACTACAGTAAAAATCAAGTTTTACATCACTGCTTCCTGTCTCCAAAGACTCAGAATTCATTTTTGTAATGTAATGGATGCTTCATTGACCAATAGGAAGGCTTGGAAGGTGGGAAGTGGAAGGACCAATGTTATGCGCAAATAACTTCAGCTACCTTTTTCTGTGGATCTATTTATTTTAATTATTATTATCATAAATTATAGGAATGTATATAGTACTTGACATGGTGTACAATCACATCAGTTCTTGCCCTTACAGGGGGCTTGCAACCTAAGGACCATGTATCACATACCTTCATACATGCTAATGCCAATCTGGATAGGCCATTTAACCCACTAGCATGTCTTTGGAGTATGGGAGGAACCTGGATTGCCCCAAGGCCACCCATGCAAGCACAGGGAGAACATGCAAAGCCAATGCATTATTTTAATTTCCATTAAAGTTAACCTCTGCTTAAGCAATTTTTCAGCATATGCTCACATCAAAGCCCAATTGTAGTGTGTTTAAACTGTAATCAATAAATGAAGGGTACATAAAAACAATAAGTGTTGGACAATTTACTGTTGGTTTATTTGTTCCACGAGCTCCAGAAAAAACCTTGGTGCCAGTCTTGAGGTTACAGATAGTGACCAAGGTTTTAAGGGTTAGAGCAGTGGTCTCTGTAAAGTGATCCGACATGCCCTCTGCTGATTACACTCTTGTTGCTTGAACAAGGCGGGAAGGTGAGAGAGGCATGGCAGACTGCAATATTCTTTGGCTGCAGTATTCAGATGGACAAAATAATTCTCTGCTAGAGCTAGGGGAATTTCCAGAGAAAGAAAAACAGTAACATTATCATGTTACCCATGCATAGTCTGTTTGTTTCCCTTTAATAATTTTGTCCCTACCTCACTCCGTAGCTAGGAGATGCTCTTTGCAATTAGCCCCACCCTTCTTCTTCATGCTTTAGCTTCCATTCACCACATGTACTGTATTGTGCTGGAGCTAGACACACTATGATTATTATTTTTTTACCTATCTGATGTTCATCTGTGAAGTTCTGCACACATTTTTCTATTAAAGCTTTCTACAATTTGAAAGATGTCATTTAGATAGAGTTAAAACCTGCTAATTCTCCTGAGACTGTAAATTACAGCTATCTTGCCACAACTGGAGCTAACACTTGCACTTGTAGATTGGAGTTGCAGAACAAGCATATCCAATAGCCAATTCTAGCATGCAAACTGAATTTATTGATTACATTTACCTCCTTTTTGGGTTTTACTTATGTAGCACTACCCCCGCAGGGGCTGCTGGTGACTGGCTCCCCTACTCCGGTACAGCCAGGCAACACGCATTCTGCCCTTGCATCCAAACACAAGAAGTCAGTCCCTTATGCCCCGTACACAAAAGTCCAATCTGATTATGTTGTCGGAAAATCCGATCATGTGTGGGCTCTAGCGGAATTTGAGAGCAGGATCTAAAATTTTCCGACAACAAAATCCGATTGGACTTTTTCCGATCGTGTGTAGAGAATTCCAACGCACAAAGTGCCACGCATGCTCAGAAGAGATTTGGAGACGAAAGCTATTGGCTACTGCCCTGTACGTAGTCCCGCCATACGTTTTGTACGTCACCTCATTCGGAATGATCGGATTTTCTGACAAATTTGTCCGACCGCGTGTGTGCAACACCAGTTTCGCACAAAATCCGTGGGAAATTATCTGACGGATTTGGGGATCGGAATGTCCGACCGTGTGTACGGGGGCTTAGCTTTGTTTTTGGTGTTTTATTAGGGGATAACAACTTGGATGGGGTGAAGGGACTTATGGGATGCCCAATTTGAAGTAAAGAACAACAAAAAAGGGGACAACTTCCTTGCTCTGTACAAAAAGATCCTGAACTGCTTTCTTTCCTTTCTTCACACAGTCCTTAGTAGATTAGTAGCAAAAGTCCATTACAGACTAGGAGCTCTTGGCCCTTCTTGGAGATAGCACAAAAATCAAGGCAAACTGCATGCAGGCACTACCAGCCCTCCTGGCTGTTCTGAAGAACTCCCTAGGAAAGTGATAAGGGGGTTAAGCACAACACTGTCCTTTAGAAAGCTTGCTACATGTGTCAGTCTCTCCCCTTGAAATCCCTGGGTGTGCTGATGTACTCACTCTGTCCTCCTTGCTCCCACTGCTCTAATGCAAGATTCCAAGTCAAACTGCTCTGCTGAATGGATCCTCCTGAGCCAGCCCGAGCCCAGCCTGGGGATGAGGTCTCCCCTACACCTAGGAGACCCCTCCTAAGCCACCAACAGCTTCTTCAGCACTCCATCTTCCACCCGACTTCCCTGCTAGCATGACTCATCCATATTTAAGGGCTGGCCTAGCCACCCTGCCAGGACAGTACGCCTAGGGATTGGCCAGGTTCCCTTACATATTCAGCTCAACCCTGCTGACCTCTACCCACTAGTTTCTAGAAGTTTCTCCATACTTCATGAACCAGGGAGAGGCACCAGAGACCTGACTCTGTTATCCAGCCTGACTTGCAGTAAACCTTGACCCAGATTCCTGGCTCACACTTACCATGAGGCAATAAATTTGCCTGCACTAAACTAACTAGAGGGTGCTACAGTTACCTTGTTTGAGCCTAAGATTGAGAGTCATGTGTGAACGGTCCTCTGAAATATGAACGTTTTTGTCAGTTGCCGGGCAGTCTCAAATAACAGAGTCCAGTATTTCCTAATGTTCTTCCCAAAGAAGATCTATAATTAAACATGTTTTAGTGTTTTAAACTCCCTGGGGGTAAAAGCAGGGCTGCCAATAAGGGAGAACAGCCTGCCCTCCAGTACTGGATCCAGGCCCCCTTTCAGTTCAACAGGGGGGCCGGGGCAGCTGTCGAGCAGAAGGATCAGCTGTACTGCCTTATCACTGGAATTGACCTTCCTGTGGCTCCCCCTACAACACAGACAGCTTTTTCTCCTCCCCCTCCCACTAGCTTCAGAGATTGTTTTGGAATATGGAGCGTGGGTGGGGGGGGGGGGGCATTTCTAAATTGCTACATTTGTAAATTCCAAAAGCCAGTATAAATTGATAGTAGTGGTTAAAAAAAAAAAAATACTTATGTGCTTAACTAATATTTGTTTTGTATAATTCTGTTTTAAGGGGTGTGGCGGGGGGTGTTCTATGCCTACATACTTTTGCTAATAGGTGTCCCTTATTCCCATCTTAAAAAGTTATGAGGTATGGCGGGGGTCGCTATTAAGTATGGTACCAATCACTCACTGTGTTCATTTATAACCAAAGCATAGTAAACTGTGTTTGCTATGATTCAGTTTATGAGTGAACAGGAAGCTTCAGAACGCTTTCAATACATTCATCTCCAGTGTAGAGAAAGGGATTGGGGAATCTGTCCTTTCTCTGTCTCAAAAGTCAGACATCAGAGGTCTGTTTAAACCCACAATATTTCACCAGAGTGCCCCCAACAGGGCAGTTAAATATCGTAAAACTTCCTTTTTTTTACTAATTAAAAAAAAAGAACTCAATCACATCTGCTTTGCTCTCTGAAGAGCAATCAGCATTCAGATCATTCTATAGAGAGCATTTGACATGCATATCGCCTCCTCAATGCCTGCTATAACTCCGCGCTAGCACTCTGCAACCATGTGCATTGCATGAGGTTGCAAAGCACTTGCAGTGCAGCACCATTCATTTGAATGGATCACATTCAATGGGGTATAATTCCTACATCGGCTGAGAAGGAGAGCATTGCAGCCACTGCATATGTACACCCCCAGCTGCTGCCTCTTCAGCTAAAGGGGGTAGCAGTTGGGCACAGAAAGTCAAAAAGTTGGATTACCACCCCCAACCACACACTGTCCATGTGAATGAGTGGTTTGTTCATGCGGCTGAAGCTGCCTGTTACTCTATGGGGATGCAGTGGCTGTATGAACACAGCCACAGGACCTAATTTGACAGGTATTGGTAAGTGGTTCTGAATGCACAGTTTGGGGACATACATCTGCATCCACACATCTGAAAAATTACAACCTGCGTCTGTGTTCATACCGCTGCGTTCCCCGCGGTGTAACATAGGCTGTCTGTACACAGCTCCAGGTAGCTCCAGCCACGTAAACAAACCATTGATTTACCCTGTGCAGGCTGCAGCCCTCATTTGAATGAGCCCCAAGACCTCATTCACACACAAAGCTTTATTTGTTAGCTCAGTACAGTTTTATCTTTTATATTTAGCAGGAATTTTGTTGTGTTTGTGCCCCATAACAATGACTTTTATATATTTTTAGCAAAAATATTATATAATATTTTCAGGGCCTGGTAGGCTGTATCGGGCCCCGTGATTTCTAACAGCAGCCCTAGGAACACCTGCATATAGTACTCGATCCCATTCAAATAAATCAGGTAAATACATTTCAATTGTATTAAAACAAAAGCAGTGAAGAGTATTACAGTACCTTTTAAGAAAAAGCTACAGCCTGAGTAGAAAAGCCTGTATTTTGCCAGCATGCTGCAGGGAATGTCCCTTGCTTTGTTTGGGGAAGCAGTGGTCTCTCTGCAGAAGTCTGACATGTACCCCTGCTCAGTCAGAACTAGAGCTTTCCTATCAGCAAATCTCATGCACATCTGCAATGTGTTTAGATGATTTAAAGTGAAAGTTGATGACACTGTAAGGTTCTCTTAGGAGTTGGGAGACAATGAATGAGGTTAGGCAGCTACCAGTGCACTCAGGAGCTGGGAGGCATAATATCATATGTATTACATTTTATTGACTTCATGTGGAACATTTCTGTGATCAGATGTTGCATGTTTGTAGCTGTATCTCCATATCAGTATCCTTTCTGAAGAGCTTCTTAAGGGCAATCAGTTATAAAAATAAGCCACTTGGAGAGTGTTTTTGTGAAAGTCCATTAAGTTCTTTCTTCATCTTTCATCCTTCAGTTTCCTAAGAGTGTCAAAGTATGCAGAACTCTAATATGTAAATCTTGACTTTCACTATAAAGTCAAGGACTGCCACACCCCTTTTGTCTTTTTTAACTCCCTGCTAGTTAATTAATGTAATGGGCACCTTCAACATCCAACAGGGATGTGCTGAATGAAGGAGAGCCCCGGCCAGTCCTTGACATTCAATCCAATCTTTTTAAAATCTACTATACAGCACTGTGTGAAAAAAAAAAACACTATAAGTAATAAATGATAATAAAACTTCAAAACGAATCTCTGACACCCTACAAATTCACAAAGTGATAAAGTGTGTAGTGCTAACAACAATTGTGCAGAAACTTTCATTAAAAACAAGTCAATCATAAAATAAAGTCTACTTCCAAAAAAAGTGCATGTATGCTGTGTTTTTAATCTTCATTCAAACTAGTGAATACTCCATGCAGTGCAACCCATTAGGGTACAAACTCGTCAAATTGAATTGCCTTTCTGGAAACAGATTGGCAAAATAGCTTTGTTTTATTCCACAGTAGGAGCAGCTCAAATTCCTCCTTCCAGCGGGTAAATCTCATTCAAAGTAGATGTTGCAAAACCCAGGAAAAAAAGAAATATCAGCACAATGGTGTAATTCCATAAAACTACAAATTTTTATTCCTTTAAAATCATACTTGCAAGCACAGGCTATTTTTCAGTTGTCTCAGAGTCGCTGATGTTGACAATGCGGACAGCTGCCAGTTATAACTGCTGCTCGCCTGAGATGCCAGTCTTTGCTCTCTGTCTCTCCAGACTTGACAGCTTGCACACTCACACAGAGTGAACCACACCCCAATGGCTTTTCAATCGTGGAGGACCATCTCAAGAAGGGGTGTACACTTGGCACACCTGCTCTACGAGGATTACTCTGTACAAGTTACAACCCTTTGCCCTGAGGTCAGTAACTTTGCCTTTTTTTCTCCAGCCTCTTGGGGGCCAGAATCCCCTCCCTGATAGGCAGACTTCTACCGCATTGAGATTTAACTCTTCACTGCCCAGCCAAAAATGCTCCCACAACTGGACTGGCAGCTATTTCTCAGGCAGAGCAGAGATTTTCACTTACTACCACTACTCAACCATTGTATCCACCCTCTCCTTTATGCACAAAAACACCCAAATTCACAATTTTATGTCAGTTGCTATGGGCACAGGAATATCTCGGACAAGCTCCTACATGTAGCGCTCACCCCCTGGAGGGCCGCCGAGAGTATGCCCAGGTCTCCCTTACTATTACAGAGACCGCGAGTCACACGCACTGTCGAATACACACTGACAATAATGGCTCCATCTAAAAGGTGTCTTTTTTACTATTTATTGCTGTAGAACTTGAACAGGAGAGGGGTTTAGGGTCAAATAATACATCAAAACGATAATAGCAATCAATGGGAAGACAAACTTCTTGGTAGAAAATCCTTACAGGAGCAGGCACACACCAATGTCTCAAATCTGGTCTTATTCACAATTTCCCAGCAGTAGACTTCCATCCAGCAACCACATTTAGATCCCCAGTGAGGGAGATAAAAAGATCCTTCTCTAGATCCGAACTTCAGAACAGTGTCCTCCAGTCAAAAATAACTCAGAAATCTTCTCCAGGCCCTCAGCCCAGCTCACATTAAGGCCCAGACTGCAAATATTGTCTCAGTAGCTCTCTTCCAGGTACAGCAGCCCCACTAGAACTGGAAACCTCGCTGGAGAGGAAAGAACACTCACAAAAAGGCCTCACAAATATTTGTCACCTCCCCAGCCTCCTTCTGGATGCCACCTTCCAGGGATTGACTTGGGATGATACATTTTCATACTGGTCATTTGACTCTCTCTGCCCTCCATTCTGGAAGTTTCTTCCAGAAGTAGGAGGGAGGAATTAAGCACCCAGCTTAGGAAACCCTGACCAGACAAATACAGTAGATATCTTCTCCACTGATTACATTGAGCCAAAAACTAAACTTACTTAGCAGCCTAACTAGAGGAGGGCACTAAATATGCTTTTCTGTCCAAGCTCACCATACAGGAGAGCTTCATTAAAACACTTGAGCGTCTTAGCATCCAGCAACTTTTGACAAACACAAATATTTTGGCCAGTAGCACGTAACATACAGCACAGCATACAGAGTTCAGCAACCAGGATTATGTAAGATTGTGGGGGGGATTTACTAAAACTGTGGGGTGCAAAATCTGGTGCAAAGCTGCACCAGATGCTAAGTGCTCCAGTTGTAATAAATCTCCTCCTTAAGAAGGGAGGTGAAAGTAGGGGTGGAGGAACTTAGCTATCACAGACAGTAAGATGGGGCTATGATCAGTGGCATGTCATCTATAGGTGCAATATGCGCGTTGCACACAGGCCCTGAGGACATGGGGCCCACTGTGCCCACGCATTGCACCCATGGAGGAGCTGATATTCTCCTCCTCATGCCACTCTGAGCCTGGCCCTGCACTACCCCCCCCCCCCACCAGTGCAGCACTGATCACTGACGCCCCCTCCCAGTGCTGCAGGCCGGTGTGCCTCCTCTCACTCCCCTACTGCAGGGCAAGGAATCAAACTGTCAAAAGATATTCCTCTTCCCTCCCCATTCCACTCCAACCCCCGTTATGTACTGCAGCACCAATCCTGAGTGCCCCCTCTTGCAGGGCTTCTGGCTGGCTTCCCCTCCTCCCCCAGCCAGCTGCAGCTGCTGCTGGAATGGCAGATTGGTGCGGGTGCTGTGTTAACGATGGGGGGGACTGGTAAACATGTTATGTTTACCAGCCCCTTACTGAATGAACACAGAAACCGATCCATACTGATCGCTCCTGTGGCAATTCATCACTGAAGTATAGTGAACTGTGTTTACTATGCTTTAATTTGTGAATTATAGAGGCTTCTATTCATTAATATGTCCTCAGTCACTTTATCTGGATCAAAAAAGAGACCCCCATCAAAAAGAAAAAAAACTGTAAAAAAATTCAAAATAACATTGTACATTTTTTTTTTAAAACAAAGTAAACCAGTGAAAACAGTGATTTGATAAACATTTATGCAACTATTGCGGGGCCTAAAAAATCATCTATTGTGGGGATTGTACCGGGGGTCAGTCTGTGCCCCAGTACGACCCCCTAGGTCAGTCTGACCTGAGGAGATTGTACTGGGGGGGCAGACCGACCTGGGGAGAAGGATTATACTGGGGGACAGACTTACTTAGGACCACATTACTCTGCTACTTGGAGCATTATTTGGTGTATCCAGGACTTTTACAATCCTAGCAAAACCCTTTCCACAATGAGAACCATACCCACTCTTCACTGTGGCATTCTAAGTACACCAACTTCTGATCTTGCACACAGGCCCACTGTTTTCACAAAATGCCCCTGGCTATGATATAGCAGGATGGGGGCTGTACTAGGCAACTGACTAGTCAAATTTGCTAACAAGTTTAGAGTCACATTGCTAGTTAATACAAAATTGTGTAGAGAAAGAAAAAGAAGTGCAGAATTATTTGTTGCTTTTACCAGCATTTTGTTAAGTTGGTGACAGGCAAGTTGAGATATCTATTGTGATATGAGAATCTGCATTTTAAAGTTACAGCTTGCCAGCAACAGGTTCACTGAAATCTGCCGATAACATACTCACCTGCTTTAATGTGTTGCTCTCCCGCTGGCCAGATGAGCAAGGCATTAATCCCTGATAGAAACATTGCAGAATGTAAAGCTGACCACACATTTGTATTCTTCCTTCCACACAAACAAGGTTAATGAAGGAATCCCTGCCACCAGGATATTGTATTCTGACACCGTGCCCCACTGCTGTAAGAATGTGCCGATCAGCATCTGCAGCTAATTGACTGCAGCCGATGATCGATTTTACAGAAGTCGATCAAACAGTCAACTTCTATCAGGTGGGGACAGCCACACACTGATCAAAATGTGCCTGGTCCCTTCTGAACAGGTTGAATTTCAATCAGTGTATGGCCACCTAAGTCTCCAGCTCAGAAAAAATTTCGAACTCACCTGGCCAGTGATGGAGAAACATGTAAGTAAATTTTCTACCCTGCTTAGCTCTGTAAAGCACATTTTTATTGGTAGCATGCTATCACCAGCGATAGTTACATAGTTAGTCTAGCTGAAAAAAGACACAAGTACATCTAGTTCAACCAGTAAAAAGACATATATATAGAGAGAGAGAGAGAGAGAGAGAGAGAGAGAGAGAGAGAGAAGTGCTTACTAACACAGATTTAGACAGATTTGTGAACAATATTTGAGAGAAATAGGCCTTTTGTGTACATAGAAAAAAATCATAGCTCTTGAGTTCAGCTCATGATAAATAGGGGCAAACACAAAAGTGCTGCGTTTATAATTTGGCTCAGTGCATATACATGTACAATCCTATATATACAATCCTATACCCACAGCTGATCCAGAGAAAGGCAAACTCCCACCCCCTAATAAAGCATGATCCAATTTGCTCCAACAGGGGAAAATTTCCGTCCTGATCCTCCAAGAGGCAATAGGATATTGCCTGAATCAACTTTACCTATAAATGTTAGTATCCAGTTATATTATGTACATCCAGGCCTTCCTTAAAACAATCTACTGAGCTGGCCAGAACCAGCTTTTGAGGCAGTCTATTCCACATTTTCACAGCTCTTACTGTGAATAAGCCTTTCCGTATTTGGAGATGAAATCTCTTTCCTTCCACCAAGTTCACTATATGGACCACTTATGTATTTATACATGTTGATCATATCCCCCCTTAATCTCCTTTTCTCAAGAGAGGATAAATCTTTCCTCATAGCTGAGCTCCTCCATGTCATTGGTTTCTCTTCTCTGCACTTTCTCCAGTTCCCCAATATCCTTTTTATGAACTGGTGCCCAAAAGTGAACTGCATAATCCAGATGAGGTCTTACTAATGGTTTGTAGAGGGGCAAAATTATATCTCTCTCTCTGCAGTCCATGCCTCTCTTAATACAAGAAAGGATTTTGCTTGCTTTGGAAACCGCAGCATGCCATTGCATGCCATTATTAAGCTTGAGATCTAGCAGAACCCCCAGATCCTTCTCCACCATTGACTCCCCCAGCTGTTCTCCTCCTAGTATCTTTACCGTACATATTAGCCATGTGTGGGGAACTGTGTTAAACGTGTTGGCAAAATCCAAGTACAGTATACTACATCCACAGCCACTCCTTTGTCCAAATCTGATTTGTCTGACAACTTCTGTCTTTCATGAATCCATGCTGTCTGTTGCTTAAAACATTTTTTTCCAGCAAGCCCTGGAGCTGCAGCTCCAATAGCCCCTATGTTAATCCGGCCCTGGCAAGAACTCATCTATGTGGTCTTTTATTAAACTCTCCAGTACCTTCTTGACTATAGTAGTTAAACTAACAGGACTATATTTACTTGGTAAAGACTTTGATCCCTTTTCTAAATATAGGCACCACATTGGCCTTACGCCAATCAAGGGGTACTAGTCCAGTCATTAATGAGTACCTACAAATTAGAAACAATGGCTTTGAAATGACCAATATCAGTCATGTCATATAACCCTAAGCCCCTGTACACACGGTCGGAAATTCCGACCACAAAATCCCTTGGATTTTTTCCGACGGATTTTGTACGACACTGGTGTTTCATACACACAGTCGGTCAAAGTTGTCGGAAAATCCGATCATTCTGAACGTGGTGACGTTCGTTGCATACGACGGAACTACGTAGAGGCTAGTAGCCAATAGCTTTGGTCTCGTAATTTGATCTGAGCATGCGTGGCACTTTGTCCGTCGGAATTCTCTACACACGATCAGAAAAGGTCCGATCGGACTTTGTTGTCGGGAAATTTGAGAGCAGGATCTCAAATTTTTTCCGTTGGAAATTCCAACGGGAAAAGTCCGATGGAGCCCACACACCGACAACTGATCTGATCGGACATTTTCCGTCTGAATTTCCGTCCGTGTGTACGGGGCATTAGAGTAAGCAATTACATTAATTTAGCATTGAATATTCAGCTTGTGACTCGTTTAAGATGAAATTTAGAATACAGCATGGGAATTTGATTAGGAGTTTGAAGGGGAAGCAAAGTCACTGGGCCGGTGAGCTGTTAGTAAATTGCCCATAATTAGTGTTTACTCTAAATTCAACGGTTTCCTTGCTTCATACTGAGATGCATTAATTTAATCAGAACAGAACATATGTAGGGCATGTACATATAGTTATGATAATGGAAATGGGAGAATCTAGGACTGTGTTTCAATAGCTAGAATTTCCATATAAAAATGCCATCTTGGATAATCAAAACGGATATTTAAAACAAAAATGTATATTAGAAATTAGTGAAAAAATATAGAACAAATAAACACACAGACTGATACACACACTAAACACACTGTACAGATATACGATGGTGCATGACACTCACACAGTAATTCTGGAAAACTTCATAAAG
Organism: Lithobates sylvaticus; assembly: GCA_028564925.1. Lineage (NCBI taxonomy): Eukaryota > Metazoa > Chordata > Amphibia > Anura > Ranidae > Lithobates > Lithobates sylvaticus. The sequence goes on along the minus strand of CM053034.1, from coordinate 104,970,178 downwards.
CAAACCCTAATTAGATCACAAGGTCATAAACCTTAATAATGGTAATTTCAGCAAATTACTGCTGCATATCTACCAGCTACAGCAATATTGAATTTCCTATTTTCATTTATTGTCTTTTTACCTTATAAAATAACCAGCTGATTTGTGATGTGCTAAACAATCTTTAGAATATTTTGAAACCTTAATAAATGTATGTACAGTACTATATTGACGGACCTGTTCAGAAAGATAAATCAAGCAGCCTTTTGTGAGAAGAAAAATACTCAGTTTGATGGCATTAATAGAATATGGGGCACTAAGAAAATGTTGTCTTTTAAAACAAGTTAGCCTAGGTGTTAGTATGCAAATAAAACTCACTTGGAAGGGAAATGAGCTGTGTATGCAAAGATGATGATCAAATGATTTCATTTTGCTGGGAAAGTAATTTTGTTGCTCTAGGTAACACAAACTTTTCTTTTTGGGTGATGTAGTAATTCATTAGTATCATTTTTTTTATTTACAAATGCCATTCTTTGCATCAAATTCATTCCTGGACGCATACGATTGTTAATCTAGATGTATTTTCTATTGGACACAATTTCATATTTTACATTTAGGTCTGGTAACACCAGCATTGCTATACAAAGCCACTGATGTGTGCTGTGAGCAGGGCAATGTGATGCTCTGTGTTCACTGCATCACCCATCTTACTAATTCTTTTGTTTCAAATTTATTGAGATGTCAAAATAACATTTCAATCATCTTCATGCACGGCAGCATGTAGCATTGTGGTGTGGTGTGTCGCAACATCCTGCAATGAAAAAAAAAAAGAGAATGTCCTACTTTTTTCAGTGCATACCACTAAACTGAACTGAATGTATAGGGTGGGAGATAAACTGACAAATTGCTCATGCCCAGTGCAGCCCAATGCATTTAAGACCAATGTCACGGGGCAATCCTGTCACTGGTGACAGCTCTCCTGTGACAAGATAGCTAACAAACCACTTACCTGCTTTAATGGATTTGCTCCTTTGCTAGCCGAACCAGCAAGATGTCACTCTCTGGCTAGGAAGGGAGACTTCATGGTGTTCCAATGTTCAATATTCCCATCATACATGTTCCTATAAAAGGCCATAGAGTAAGTGTGTCCTGTGTCCATCTGGAGACTGGTGACATCATAAATCAAATCACCAGCACACCATCAGTGCCAAATTACCAAACAGGAAGAGTAGGCACCAGCCTATGGGTCCCATGTTGTTTATGGGCTCCTCCAACAACAGATCAAAACAATAATGATTTGATCTTGAAATAAAATTACAATGAAGCTTTCCTAAACTGTTTATAAAAGATATAAAAAATTAATCAACGTAAAGAAAAAAAAAACTTAACATTAAAGACTCTATATAATAAAGTACAGTATATTTTAAAAAAATGTCCATTGGTAAAAGAAGGAAGGGGAGGAGGCAGGGCAGCTCAAGATGGGATTAAGGGTGAAGACCCGCTTTAGGCTCTAAAACTGTTTTACATGTATTGCATTACAAGGTTTAGGTACTAACAACCTTTTAAAACATAACATCAACCAATAATGATGCACTACAATAAGGTAGGAAAACGGAATGGTGTCGGGTGATAACAAATCCTCTTTGTCAACCCTTTAGTAAAGGCCTACTTAAAAGATACTGAGAGGGTGTTCACTGTCCTCACATGATAATTTGTGATACAACATGGCAAGTACACAATGCATATGGTTGGAGGTATAATAGTAACCTGTTATCTTATGTGCTATTCAGTTAAGGTGGATGTAAACCCCATTCATGAAATCTGACCTGGGCACATATATCTGTAGTGTTTACTTGTCTCTCTCCAAAGCCTTAAGTCCCATGTCTTTCTGCTGCTCCGTTCCTCTGTTATCAGCATGATAACTTCTGACAAGCTCTCTCTGGCACAGGATATAAAAGCAGCTGGAAATTTGTGTCGGGGAGGGAATGTAGAGATATATAAGCAGAGAGCTGGTCTATTCACAGAACAGCTCTGCATGTTCCTTTGTTCCTCTGCCTATGTGGAGGGGGGTGTCTCTTTCCTCCAATCAGCTCACACACAGTGTATGTCCAGACTCCACACCCACTGCTGAAACAGGAAGAAAGATTTCTAACACGATGTGCAATTTAAAAAGAGTGTAGAAAGGAGAGGACAGCAGATATACATGTAAAACTTATGTGGGGGGGATTTGTTTCATCTCTGTGTATCATCTGAGGCTGCTCACTTCACTGGGTATATGTGAGAGTTTACATGCACTTTAAGCACCTCATGACATAAACCTAGGCCATTACTTGTAACATGACTATTAATAATTGTATGCTTATAAAAAACTCTAAAGTGTTGAAACCCTAGTTGGAAAGAGCATTTTTTAATTCATTAAGCACCTCTAGTATGTGCGCCTTGTCTTGGCAACCAGATATTACACTAGCCATTGAGAAAATTAGTCTGTCCACAGGTTTTATAATTCTACCCTTCCTTGTTTGAGTTACAACCGGGGAATCAGCTTCATTTGAGTGAAATTCCCTTTCCCAGATGATGAATGAGGAAGTTTAGTTGGTCTTTCTGGTTCAGATGTAAACGTTGTCAAATCATAGCTTTTCTATAAATGAACAAATCATTTGTATCTTGGAAATTATATGGATTCTTGCCTGTTGTATTGTTTTTATTAAATAGCATATCATTAGTAGATTGTGAAAAGTCACCTTCTTCAGAGCTGTGTACTGGTGAACTGTTTCCTTAATTTTGTAAAACCCAGTTAAGTGTTCTTTCTGCACTTCCAGCTAAGTGTTCTTTCTGCACTTCCAGGTAAGGGTTCTTTCTGCACTTCCAGGTTCATTTTCACTGAACCAGCATGAATTGCTCTTTTGTTTTAGACTCAGACATGGTAGAAACTATTCCTATTGACTTCTTCAGAGACTTTATGGGCTAGAAATGTACTGGTAAAATCAATTTAAGGTAAACTACGTGGATCTTTCCAGTCTTTGGATCATATATATGGAAAACATGTATTTCAGGGTTGACACTGATAACTTCATAAACAGTTGATTCTCAGATATCAGCAAGTTTATGTTTCCCATGTTTATTTTGGTTTACCAGAAGAATACAAGCTCCAATATGGATTGGTGAACCATTGGTTTCTTAGTTGTATCTTATAGCCTGCTTCTTTTGCTTTTCAGTAGAATGCTTCTGTATCCTTACAATTGCTTCTCATCAGAGGCGTTGCTAGGGGGGTGCGGGGGGTGCGGTCCGCACCCGGGTGACACCCGCTAGAGGGGTGACACCCTCCCTGTTTTTTTTTTTTTTTGGATTTTTTTTTTTTTTTTTGGATTTTTTTTTTTTTGCTGCCGCAGCCCGGGTGACACCCGCTAGAGGGGTGACACCCAGGGCCGCTAATAGGGCAGTACAGCCAGCCCTGTTGTACTGGGCCCAGCCCCCATCGGCTCCACAGGGGCAGGGCCATCTTTTCGCATGGGCACGCTGGGCAGTGAGAGTGGACGGAGCTGTCAAATCTAAGTGCTGATGTCGGGGATGGGCGGGCCCCACATCAGCTGATCAGAGTGTCTCTCTCTCCCAGCTCCGCCCCCCTTCTCATGGCTACAAGTTGAAAATGTAAGGTAAGAGCGGGCTGGGACAAAGGCTAGACAGGTTCAGTGGAGGCAGAGTGAGAAGAGGGGGGGGGGTGTCTGTCACATGGTAGCCAGTCTAGAGCACATCGAGCTGTGCTTCCTTTAACACCTCCAGGCTCCGGTCCAGTCCCTTCGGCAGCACAAGTGATTGCAGAGCCCTTTAGAGTTGCCCTGTGATTTCACTCACTGATCTCTCCTCCTGGCTCCTGCTGGCTGCATTCACTCAGTCTCAGCTCAGTCACGCCCCCTCCCCCATGTGTGGCAGAGAATGCCAGGGGTGAGGGGTCTACACAGAAGTTCAGCAGGTCAGTTTACTGTGCTGTATGTGTGTGTGTATGGATTTGTATGGGTCTGCATGGCTCTGTGTGTATATGAGTGTGTATATGATGTGCTGTATGTGTGTGTGTATGGATTTGTATGGGTCTGCATGGCTCTGTGTGTATATGAGTGTGTGTATATGATGTGCTGTTTCCCACAATGAAGCCTGTTGATTTACTTCCTGCTTCTGCCATAAGTCTAATGTATGTTAGCATGCCTAGGCTGCATATACTGTGCTCTGCAGAGAAGTTATGTTAACTCTTCACTTGCTGCCACTTAACTGCTCTGCAGCCACTTACCTTCTATTCAATTCCTAGGCTGCTTATACCTAAGCATAGTGAGGAGTGACTGTATGTAGACAATTTTTGAGCATCATTTTTTTTTTTTTTATACAATAAATTTAGGTAGGTACAGTCACTATCTATTGAAGTATACGTAGGCATGCCATTATTCATTTCCCTTCTTGCAGCTGGTGCTCTGGGTACTTTTCTTTGATTTATGTGACCCTCCCTGTGTACCCGGTATGTCTCTGTGTAGGGGTGCTGCAGCAGCAAATGCATAATTTAAGCCTTCATTGGCTGTTACAGGTCTGAGCCATTGGGCTGGTTCACTGTGCCATTGTCAAAACCTTTATGTGCAGCATCTCTCTGAGGACATTGTTCAGATGGCCCTCATACACAATCCCCTATGCAATATTCCATCTTATGGCTGCGCTATTCAATGTATGTGTCAGGAGAGGGATCCGTGTATGTATGTGTCAGGAGAGGGATCCGTGTATGTATGTGTCAGGAGAGGGATCCGTGTATGTGTCAGGAGAGGGATCCGTGTATGTATGTGTCAGGAGAGGGATCTGTGTATGTATGTGTCAGGAGAGGGATCCGTGTATGTATGTGTCAGGAGAGGGATCCGTGTATGTATGTGTCAGGAGAGGGATCCGTGTATGTGTCAGGAGAGGGATCCGTGTATGTATGTGTCAGGAGAGGGATCCGTGTATGTATGTGTCAGGAGAGGGATCCGTGTATGTATGTGTCAGGAGAGGGATCCGTGTATGTGTCAGGAGAGGGATCCGTGTATGTATGTGTCAGGAGAGGGATCCGTGTATGTATGTGTCAGGAGAGGGATCCGTGTATGTGTCAGGAGAGGGATCCGTGTATGTATGTGTCAGGAGAGGGATCTGTGTATGTATGTGTCAGGAGAGGGATCCGTGTATGTATGTGTCAGGAGAGGGATCCGTGTATGTATGTGTCAGGAGAGGGATCCGTGTATGTGTCAGGAGAGGGATCCGTGTATGTATGTGTCAGGAGAGGGATCCGTGTATGTATGTGTCAGGAGAGGGATCCGTGTATGTGTCAGGAGAGGGATCCGTGTATGTGTCAGGAGAGGGATCCGTGTATGTGTCAGGAGAGGGATCCGTGTATGTGTCAGGAGAGGGATCCGTGTATGTATGTGTCAGGAGAGGGATCCGTGTATGTATGTGTCAGGAGAGGGATCCGTGTATGTGTCAGGAGAGGGATCCGTGTATGTGTCAGGAGAGGGATCCGTGTATGTATGTGTCAGGAGAGGGATCCGTGTATGTATGTGTCAGGAGAGGGATCCGTGTATGTGTCAGGAGAGGGATCCGTGTATGTGTCAGGAGAGGGATCAGTAATGTAGGGGTCTGGTAGGTCAGTTTAGTGGTCAGCATGGATGGGCACTGGTGAGCCAGGCAGCAACCAGCAAGTGAGCCTAACACCCCTCCCCCGCCGCCACCACCGGCCTTGGACTTCGGCTGAAGCCCCTGGTCTTTTTCACACCTAGCAATGCCCCTGGTTCCGCCTATCACACAAAGGGACAGGGGTGGGACCTTGTTACAGCGCGGCCGCCGAACACAGACCCAGCCAGCTCTGTGATACACATAAGGCGATGCCCGCTGTATGTGTGTGTGTTACCAGGCGATGATGAGTCTGTATTAATTGGCACAGTGATGTTGCAATTTTGGGCACAATGAGACTGCATTGGTGGGCACAGTGAGACTGCATTGGTGGGCACAGTGAGACTGCATTGGTGGGCACAGTGAGACTGCATTGGTGGGAACAGTAAGACTGCATTGGTGGGCACAGTGAGACTGCATTGGTGGGCACAGTGAGACTGCATTGGTTGCGCACAGTGCGGCTGCAATGGTGGGCACAGTGAGGCTGCAATGGTGGGCACAGTGAGGCTGCAATGGTGGGCACAGTGAGGCTGCAATGGTGGGCACAGTGAGGCTGAATTCACAGGCACAGTAAAGCTGCTTTTGATGTGCAATCGCGGGTGATCGTGTAGAAAGGGCCCCAGTGCACTGTATTGCCCGGGGGCCTATAATGCTCTTAAGATGGCACTGCACAGGGGGGCCCTGTAAGTTTTACAGTCATTTCTGCATATTAAAAACTAGATCTTTCTAAACCTCACCCCTGCAAATACTTGTTTAGAGAAGGGGGGGGGGGTGTAATTACATTTTGCTGGGCCCTATCTGGTCTACAGAGGAGCCCAGGGGGTGAGCGCAGCGCTTGGACTATTTCTCCTTTTTCGGGCGCATGTACATCAAGCAGTCCCGCATATTGGGCTGCTAGTTAATTAGACCCGGCTGCCACTGCCCACTGCCTTCCCTGGCGGAGTGATACTACAAGGCTCCGCTTAGCTCCGCCTCCCGTGCCGACTGCCGAGACTGAGGTGAGATGACAGGCGGCTCAGTGGATGAGAGGGCACAAGAACCTGGTGGACAGCGTGGCTGCACCTGCACTGCAAAGTGAGTGGAGAACAGCAGATAGAATGCTCACTGTCTCAATTAGTTTTACACACAGCAAAGCAGGTCATTAATATCAGCATTATGATACTCACACATGCAGCACAGTCAGCATGTGCTCTGTCATGGATCTGTCAGTGTGTCATATTGCTGTTTGGTGCTTACTTTGTTATGGCTGTACAGGGTTAAAGTTTGTAACACACAGTACAGCCATCAATTAACAACGTCAGCACCCAAAAGCCATGTGACACTGACAAATCCATGACAGAGCAAATGCTGACTGTGCTACCTGTGTAATTTCCATAATGCTGATAATCATAAGACGCAGTGAGATGCTACTTTACACTTTCCTTTGGGGGGGGGGGGGGGCAGTAAACATGTGCCTCCCAACCCCCCCCCTTTAACCACTTCCTGTCCAGCAACGTACTGGATTGGATTGGAAGGGTGATATCTTGGTCATTGCTGAAGCAATGATCAAGATATTATTTTTTAGCCCCAATGAGTCTGCACAAAGAAAAAGTAATCCTAGTGGCTAAGAAGCCAATGGATTACTTTTTCAGGCAGTGGAAGGGGGTTTCACCACCGTTGCTCTCCCGTGCAATTAGGGGTCCCATTAAGCATGTGGGCAGCAACATCCAGTTCCTGGGACAAAGTGAGAGAAACTGATGATGTTCCTCCTACTTACATGGTCTCATGTAAGCAAGCCATTACTGGCCTAAACAAACATCTGATCAAATCGATCTTTGTTTGATCAGCTGCTTTGGAGGCCAGAGGAGAGATTTGGGGTCTAATAGACCCCAGATCTCTCCAGAAAGAGGACCTGTCACTGCCCCATGCTATCAGAAGGGATGTTGTTCATCCTTTCTGATAGCAATAAAAGAGATACAAGATGAAATGAAAGATACAGTATACATTTTTTTTTTGTCTAAAAATAAAATTGAAAGCATTTTTAAACTGCCTCTGCCCCCCTGTACCCCTGTACTCATGCACAATCATAAACGCGTGTGCATATGTAAACGGTGACAAATCTGCAAAGGTTGGGTCAGGGGAGGAGCCTGGGGTGGGGTCAAGGGAGGGGTTAAAGGGGGCCCCATCGGGTAGGCTGTACGGGGCCCCATGATTCCTATGGTACCCATATGGTTTCCATGGTACAGACACAGACACACCACCAAAGAGCTGGTGGGAGGAGGGAGGACTCTCAGTGTCTGGCGCCCTGGCTGACCTGTTATGGCTATGCAAGTATGATAGGGGTGGGGGGGGGGGCAAGGTGGTCTGCTACAGCTATGGATAATATATATGGATAATGGATATATATGGATAATGGATATACATGGATAATGGATATACATGGATAATGGATATTGGATATATATGGATAATGGATATATATGGATATATATGGATAATGGATATATATGGATAATAAATTATTGGGGGGGGGTGACACCATGTTATACCGCACCAGGTGACACCAACCCTAGTGACGCCACTGCTTCTCGTAAACATTTCTCTAAGACAGCAACACATTTGTCACAGTCAACAGTTTCATCCTTCAAAACAGTTCTGAACATGATGACAATAAGCAGCTTTGGGGTATGTCCAAACATTAAGATAAAAGGTGGATACCCTGTAGTTTCATCTATAGTACAGTTGTATTCAAATGTGTTTGGATCATCTGCGGGCATTTGTTATTTGCTCTTGGTGGTAAAGATCACAACATATTTCCAAGTGTACAATTGAAGCATTCTGCTTATTTATGATATGGAATCATGTGAGATATTATTACTCCAGCTACTTGTAATAATTCTCTGATCTGTTTTCTTTAGCTCCCCTAAATGCAACCTCTCAGGAAATCCATAAATACAGAAGAAATTATCCCAAAGTCTGTGGTCTACTCGTTTTGCAGTTTGGTTATGATATGAGAATGTATGATCTAGTTATGTAAAATGGTCTGTAATTACTAACATGTCAATACTTTCTTTTTTATTATTCTCTGCTGACCAATTTCTAATGGGTAAGAAGTTACTATGGATTAAAAGGGGGCACTTCCTTCTTGTCCTCATGTTTTACTGGTGTAGCACTACCCCCACGGGGGCTGCTGGTGACTGGCTCCCCCAACTTGCACACCCAGGCAATACTCATTCTCCACTTGCATCCAAACACAAGAAGTCAGTCCCTTGGCTTTGATAGTCCCTTGACCTCATCCCCACAACCCTTGCCCGGTGGTTGTGGGGACCTGTGGGTGGAAGGGCTTATCAGAATCTGGAAGCCAGATCCTGCCCCCCTGCCTATGTGAATGGGTAGGGGTACATTGTACCCCTACCCATTCACCAAAAAAAAAGTGTCAAAAAGTAAAAACCAAAACACAGTTTTTGACAATTCCTTTATAAAAAAAAAAAAGTGCCCCGCGATGTCCATCCATCTTCAATCATGGTGCTGACGGACCCGAAAAATAGAAAAAAAAAGCTCCGCCTCCATGGGAGGTGTCCCACCGACTGCTGTCTTTTCACGGTGACAGCTGTTATATAGGCAAGGGCGGTGCCACCTGGTGAAATAGCCGAGTGACCTCACCCCTTCTGACGTCATGTGCCGTCAGAGGGGGCAAGGTCATCTGGTTACGTCAGCAGGTGGCCCCACCCTTTCCTCCCATCGGGGCGGAGCTTCATTTTTTTTCTCTATTTTTCGGGTCTGTCGGCGCCGTGATTGAAGATGGATGGACATTGCTGGACACTTTTTTCTTTTTTTCTTTTTTAATAAATTGGATGGATGATGTATCACAGGGTGAATATTGACCAAACGGGAGGGTTGTTTTTCACTATTGTGGTATTCTTTCTGCATCACCGCGCTCTACATGAGACAAACACCAAATAGATAAGAATAAAATTGCAGACAGTATTATAGTTACTATTCACAGAGTATAATGTAAAATTTAAATGTAAGAGATAAGTGTAAAAATTACTTTTTGTATATATGTATATATGGACATATTTTTTAAAAATGTAAGTTAAAAGCGTATATTAAAAACGTGTATTAGAAACAAATATTAATATCACATTAATATCAAAGGTGGCTTAATGACAGGTATATGTACATGGGGGCAATTATGTTGTTAATTGATATTGGGTAACATTAGTATTTGTGGACATTAACCACTAGTGCGGTAGTGTTACAGCTGCCCTCATTGGTAACATGCTAAATGCATATCCATACTAAAAAACTAAAGTATTTGTGTACAAACATGAATAGATGAACAGACATTTGCAATATAGAGTTAATTTGAATACATTTTAACGCATTTTGTGTGTATTTTTGTGTATATAACATTGTATATTTATTTGTGTGTTTTTATATGCACTTAGATGGCCCCTTGCAAAGGCAAATGTCTGTTCATCTATTCATGTTTGTAAACAAATGCTTTAGTTTTTTTATATGGATATGCATTTAGCATGTTACCAATGAGGGCAGCTGTAACACTACCGCTCTAGTGGTTCATGTCCACAAATACTAACAGTGTTACCCACTTTCAATTAACAACATAATTGGCCCCACGTACATATATCTGTTATTAAGCCACCTTTGAGGCAGTTTCTAATATTTGTTTCTAACACACGTTTTTAATATACGCTTTTAACTTACGTTTTTAAAAAATATGTCCATATATCCATATATACAAAAAGTAATTTTTAACACTTATCTTTTACATTTAAATTTTACACTATATGCTGTGTATAGTAACTATAATACCTTCTGCAATTTTATTCTTATCTATTCAGTGTCTGTCTCATGTAGAGCGCGGTGATGCAGAAAGAATACCACAATAGTGAAAAATAACCCTCCTGTTTGGTCAATATTCACCCTGTGATACATCATCCATCCGGCCCCCACTATTCTAACATACAGACCAGACCTGGTCTTCTAAGGCTCTGAGGAAGAGGATTATCCTTGAAATGCGTTAGCCAAATAAGCAGATTATTCACCTTTTATCCCTTATATGGGCATCGTTTTACATGTAATACTATTTGTTTTAGTGCTATTTTTCTTGTAACCTAGCCACCTATGTATACGTGATATTTTCTGTACATACCTATTTTGTTTGAAATAAATGCTTTAAAAGGACTCATGCATCAGGCCACGTGCCTTTCTCATCTCTTTTGCATATAGTATTTTGGACTTCCCCCAGTTGGCCAAACATGAACAACTATATATTAACACCATCATGAAAATACCACGAACTTCATTTTAGGCCCCACGCACTAGCGCAGGAGAATATCAATTTTGTCTATTTGCTACTTTACAGGCAGACTAAGGGGACCCCCAGGCATGATATTTAAAGGAATATTTCATTTTTATTGTTTCACTTTAAGCATTCTTAAAATCACCGCTCCTGAAAAATCTGTTGTTTTTTTGCATTGATACAGTACCCGGGTCCACATACACTTGTTATGGCAATAACTTGCATATAAGCCTTTAAAATTAGCACTTTTGATTTTTCATGTTCATGTCCCATAGACTTTAACAGTGTTCCCATGTTTGCACAAATCTTTTGCCTGTTTGCATGTTCTGGTGCAAACCAAACCGGGGGTGTTTGGCTCATCTCTAGTCGCAAGTGATTTCCCATTACTGCTTTAACGTCTTTGCTTGTCATTGAACAAGTGTTGGCACCTCTTTGGGATGTCAATTGCAGCATGTGTTAAATGTACAGAAAGTTTAAGTTATTCCTGAATAGCATCCTTACCAACACTTTTGCAATATTTCAGTAACTTTTGATATGATTCTCTCACAATTCTATTACTGAAACTTGGCTTGACAAATAGCTGCCAGCTTAGCTCAGCCGGAATGTTCAGTGTTTCTGGTACATATTTAAAGCTTAAATCATATGGTGCAAGCCTAGTAACTCATCGTGTTTAGCATTAAACTTAGGTTTACACATAATGTACCTAACTGGACTGTTGTCAATCCATGCAGTAAAATGGTGTCCTTTTAACCAATGACTAAACTTGTCACCAACTGGCAATTTCCAGGCTAAGGCCTCATGCACACAGAATGTTTTTTTTCTTTACCTTGACACCTATGGACACCTATACTCGAGGTGAGGAAAAAGCATAGTTAAAAACATGCCTAAAGCAAAAGCGTTAAGAAATGTTTAGGTGTGTCAAGCGCTTGAGCATTCATTTGTTCAATTAGCCAGAAAGTTAATTTATTCTAGCTATTGAAATGAAAAAATGCTCAAGTGTTAAAACACGCCTAGCACTTAAAGGGGTTGTAAAGACAATATTTTTTTTTAAATAACAAACATGTTATACTTACCTCCACTGTGCAGCTCGTTTTGCACAGAGTGGCCCCAAACCTGGTCTTTTGGGGTCCCTCGGCGGCTGTCTCAGCTCCTCCCCGCAAGAACTAACCACCTTCATGGGAGCTCTCTCACATGGTGGTTAGTTCTTGCGGGCGCGCTTCCGTGATACGGCCGGCGGCTACAGCCGCTCACTGTATCACTCGGCCTCGCCCCCTGGCACACCGCATCATTGGATGTGATTGACAGAAGCGCGAGTTAATGGCTGCGCTGCTTTCAATCTATCCACTCTATCCAATCAAAGCCAAGCTGAGCGGTGAAGAGGACATCGGGGGCGAGCGCAGCAGGTGAACGAGCTCAGGTAAGTAAGGGGGGCTGGGGGGGGGCCGGTATTGTCGGTTGTTTTTTCACCTTAATGCATAGGATGCATTAAGGTGAAAAAACGCGAATCTTTACAACCCCTTTAAGCATTATTAGACACTTCCACACGTGTTTACACAAGTTTAGGCATGTCAGGCATTTTTTCACAGCAAAATGTTCCTCTCTGCCTTTATACAATCCTGCCTCTAAATGCCTGTAAACGCCAACATAGAGAGGCATTTAAAGGCAGAAAAAAAAGTCAAACGTCCTGAAAAGTGGCGTTTATGACATCCTGTGTACATGAGGCCTATGAATTCAAGATGGTGGTCTGGGTTGTTAATCTTGTTAGGAAAAGAAATAGGCTGGAATTTCTTTCTGCATTCAGACATTTGAGTACCGCTCCAGTCCGTCCATTGAGGCATCAGTAGACGGGATGAATGCTTTGATAAAATCTGTATGCGCCAATATCACAGTAGTAGGTGTAGAAAAGGGTCTTTCAAACCATCAAAAGCTTTTTGCTTGTTCTGATTCTCGGAACAGAGTTTTCTTGAGGTGATGTTTAGTTGGTCACATGACTTTACCTTCTGTTTTTCTTGTTTTTTTGTTATTTCACATGTGAACTTGTGTAGTGGCTTTTTTTTTTTTTTCTCGGGAAATGCTTGTATGAAATGAGAGTAGCAATACTCAAATCCTAGAAAGAATCATTTTTTTGTTCACTAAAGGTGTATTGTCATTCTGGATAACTCCTTTCTTATTTCATTACATTCAAGTCTTCACACATTTTCTGGAACTATGTAGGGGGCACTCTTCTGTAAGGAATACGTAAAGGTCCGAAGTCTATTAGGAGTATCCAATGTGCAAGGCCTTTGGCTTCACCTCAAACTAGCCTTCTCCTGGAAAAGATCTGTTCATAGCAAACAATTAGCTATTCAACATTTCTTTACATTATTCAGAGACTTTGCATACATGTGTTAAGTTCCCCTAAACCAAGATTTTTGAGAGTTTTTCAGATATTTCCAGGATGCTTAGATGGTTCAGTTCTAGAGCTTCCACCTGTTCCTATATTACTGTGAACAGTATTTTCTCCCTCTGAGCAGTGCTATGAGAACATGAATTTGTCTTTGCAGTGAAGCTCAAAATCTTCTAGAGCTATACAAGGATGTACATCTGCAATTTTGGAATTTATCCAAATTTGCCTATCTTATGTGTTAATCAGTCTCATAGGAAACCACCCATGTCCCAATAATGATGTAACTGTGTGTCCTACCAGAACATCGCGGTTGATTTACTAAAACTGTAGAGTGCAAAATCAGGTGTAGCTGTGCATTGCAGCCAATCGGCTTCTAACTTCAGCTTGTTCAGTTATGCTTTGACCAAAAAAACCTGGAAGCTGATGGGTTTCTATGCAGAGCTGCACCAGATTTTGCATGCTCTGATTTCAGTAAATCAACCCCATTACGTGGGCATGGCTTAGAAGATTCTATGCTGCTAACTCATACCCTAACCCTTTTTTTGTCTGTCTGGGCCACATAAATACTACCAAATTAATGTTGATTGGGTTGGTCTGGGTTTTGGACGGTCTCCACTGTCATGGGTGTGATATTCCTCTTCTCTCTTTTCCCTCTCTATTTTTTTTGGAGTTGTCTGTTTGGAGTCTGGTTCTATTCCATTGTTATGAAGGCGATCCTTTTATTCTTTGAAAAATGTGAAGAATGAACACTGAATTTAGAATAGTGTCATGGAATGTGAAGGGACTGAAAGAACCAGTAAAAAGGAGAGCTATTTTTTCTGCACTGGGGCAATATAATTTGTCAATTGCTTTCCTGCAGGAAACCCATCGTACACAGGACACAATATCAATATTACAGAAGGACAGGTACCTTATACAATATCATTCAATATACTCTACATATGCTAGAGGTACCAATATATTAATATCATCAAAAATTCAATTTTACTGCAGGAAGGCATTGATAAACCCACAGGGCAGATTTGTTTTATTGGTTTGCACATTATTTTCAATGATTTATATATTAGGCTCAGTCTATATCCCTCCGCCATATAGCACAGAAGTATTGTGCAAAATTGAGGAGTTTTTGGCAGAGCATACTGGTATACCATTATTGATAATGGGAGATTTTAATAACGTTTGTAATCCAGCTATGGATCTCTTTCCAGCTGGCCAACGGGTAGAAACTCTATTTGCAATTAACCTACAATAACTGGGGCTTCAGAATATATGGAGGGTATTTAATCCTATTGTCAGGTCACCTGAGTCCAGGTGACAGATGCACCCCGTTGGGGTCTGGAGTGCACCGCAACAAGGTAGTGGACCCTACGGCTGACTGCTGCGGATGGAACAATGGGTGGTTCAGGAAGGCAGGTCCACTAGAGCAACAACACAGATCCCACTGGGAGCTAGAGCATAAGATTCCCCAGGGCACGGAGTCTAAGAGCCAGCAGGTGTTCACCAGAGCCTCTAGTGGTGAGGATGGACTGCGCTGCAACTGGCTCCAGGTCGCAGCCCCAGGGGGCTCCCAGTTCACACTCACAGTAGGCTACAGGAGGACAGAGAGGAAGCAGCAGTCCAGGACAACAAGGGATAGTAAGGAGATAAACCAAAGGTCAGGGCCACTAGCAGACAGGAATAGACAGAGAACACACCAAAAGGTCAGGGTCACAAGCAAGCAGGAATAGTCAAGAACAAGCCAAGATCGGTAAACAGTATCAGACGTAGGACACAGAGCAATGAGCACACGGAAGCCAAATCACAATATTGATCAGCCAGGTTAGCTTGCAATGCACAGGTTAATATAGTGTTCCTAATTAGAGGCTGGGGTTAAGCTATGCTGAGGGAAGATTATTTAAGCAGCCAGGTGAGAGTGGCTGGCCTCTAAAGGTGAACTAATGGAGAAGAAGTAAGCTGACAGACAAACATTACTGCATAACCATGACACCTACAGGGCGTGCTTATTCATGTTGCTCCTCTACTTATGGATCACTATCCAGGATTTATTTAGTCCTGGGTATGGAACTAACTCTCCCATTTGTCTCGGATGTGCAGTATCTAGCAAGGAATGTCTCAGACCATTCACAATTTCTTTGTCTTTAAAAAGGATTAACCCAGAATCAAATGTAATTGGAAAATCAATGCTCATTGGTTGCAGGTGCTGCCGTTGAACAGCCCCATACATCAATCTCTGGTCGATTTCTTCAAGAATAATGCAGATACTGCAACATCGCAGGTCATATGGGATACGATGAAAGAATTTTTAAGAGGAATACTAATACAAGCAATTAGTCAGTTTAAAAAATCTAATGCAGAGTGAGAAACTCGCCTTGTAGAAGTGCAACAAAAAGAATTTAAAAATATCCAGAGCCCTACTTTAGTAAATCATTCAATATGGAAAAATACTCAACTTTTATATAAAAGGACAGTCCTGGAAAAAGCAGAACAAGATCTCCTATTTGTAAGGAGTAGGTATTACGAGGAAGGGGAAAATGTTAGCTGTAATAGTATAATCTCAGACCCGTTCAAGTTATATCCCCGCAGTATGTTTGCCAATAGGAGACATTTTACATAATCAGATAGATATTATATCATCCTTTTTATCCTTTTATGGTGATTTATATAGAAACAAGGTGACTTATAAATTGGACCAACTTGGAGACTTTCTCCATCCCCTGGAGATACCCTCAATTTCTGCAGATGACAGAGAAATACTTAATTCCCCACTCACATTGGAGGAAATAACAAGAGCCGTTTCAGAATCGTCAGGTAAAGCGTCGGGTACTGATGGCTTGCCGCTGGAGATTTATAAGATCTATGGAGAAATATTGCTCCTGGAATTATTGAAAATGCTTAACCAGGTAGGCTTCCGGAATCAATGAATGAAGTAACTATTATAGTAATACCCAAACCAGATAAAGATTAGACACCACCAGAGTCTTATCGGCCAATCTCATTGCTGAACTCAGATTTTAAGGTATTGGCAAGGGTCTTGGCCAATAGACTAAAACCGTTATAGGGAAATTGATACACCAGGACCAGACAGGTTTCATCCCAGGAAGGTCCACAGCAATAAATTTGAGGAAACTGTTTCTTAACCTGCAGATGACGACTAATAATGTGGGAAAAAGAACGGTTTTGTCCCTCTACACAGCAAAAGCGATTGACTGCGTTGAGTGGACATATCTGGTTTTGGAAAGATTTGGTCTGGGTGAAGGTTTTGTGAGGTGGATAAAATTATTATATCATGTCCCCCAAGCATGTTTACAGATTAATGTGGTATGGAGCTGTGTGAGGGGAAGATGGCCTCCACAAGGCTCCATACCATTGCAGGGTGGAAGCGACGTCAAAACGTCACTTCCGCCCATACAGTGGTGTGAAAAAGTGTTTGCCCCCTTCCTCATTTCCTGTTCCTTTGCATGTTTGTCACACTTAAGTGTTTCGGAACATCAAACCAATTTAAACAATAGTCAAGGACAACACAAGTAAACACAAAATGCAATTTGTAAATGAAGGTGTTTATTATTAAAGGTGAAAGAAAATCCAAACCATCATGGCCCTGTGTGAAAAAGTGATTGCCCCCTAAACCTAATAACTGGTTGGGCCACCCTTAGCAGCAACAACTGCAACCAAGCGTTTTGCGATAACGTGCAATGAGGCTTTTACAGCGTCCTAGAGGAATTTTGGCCCACTCATCTTTGCAGAATTGTCCTAATTCAGTTACATTAGAGGGTTTTCGAGCATGAACGGCATTTTTAAGGTCATACCACAACATCTCAATAGGATTCAGGTCAGGACTTTGGCTAGGCCACTCCAAAGTCTTCATTTTGTTTTTCTTCAGCCATTCGGTGGTGAACTTGCTGGTGTGTTTAGGATCATTGTCCTGCTGCAGAACCCAAGTTCGTTTCAGCTTGAGTACACGAACAGATGGTCGGACATTCTCCTTCAGGATCTCTTGGTAGACAGCAGAATTCATAGTTCCTTTTATCACGGCAAGTCTTCTAGGTCCTGAAGCAGCAAAACAGCCCCAGACCATCACACTACCACCACCATATTTTACTGTTGGTATAATGTTCTTTTTCTGAAATGCAGTGTTCCTTCTACGCCAGATATACTTGGACACACACCTTCCAAAGAGTTCCACTTTTGTCTCATCGGTCCACAGAATGTTGTCCCAAAAGTCTTGGGGATCATCAAGATGTGTTGTGGAGAAATTGAGACGAGCTTTGATGTTCTTTTTGCTCAGCAGTGGTTTTCTCCTTGGAACTCTGCCATGCAGGCCATTTTTGCCCAGTCTTTTCCTGATGGTGGAGGCATGAACGCTGACCTTAACTGAGGCAAGTGAGGCCTGCAGTTCCTTGGACGTTGTTGTGGGGTCTTTTGTGACCTCTTGGATGAGTCGTCGCTGCGCTCTTGGGGTAATTTTGGGCGGCCGGCCACTCCTGGGAAGGTTCACCACTGTTCCATGTCTTCGCCATTTGTGGATAATGGCTCTCACTGTGGTTCGCTGGATTCCCAAAGCTTTGGAAATGGCTTTATAACCCTTTCCAGACTGATAGATCTCAATTACTTTCTTTCTCAATTGTTCCTGAATTTCTTTGGGTCTCGGCATGATGTGTAGCTTTCAAGGATCTTCTGGTGGACCTTACTGTGTCAAGCAGCTCCTATTTAAGTGATGCCTTGATTGTGAACAGGTGTGGCAATAATCAGGCCTGGGTGTGGCTAGAGAAATTGAACTCAGGTGTGGACAACCACAGTTATAGTATGTTTTAACAAGGGGGGCAATCACTTTTTCACACAGGGCCATGATGGTTTGGATTTTTTTTCACCTTTAATAATAAACACCTTCATTTACAAATTGCATTTTGTGTTTACTTGTGTTGTCCTTGACTATTGTTTAAATTGGTTTGATGTTCCGAAACACTTAAGTGTGACAAACATGCAAAGGAACAGGAAATGAGGAAGGGGGCAAACACTTTTTCACACCACTGTAGCTCTTAAATGGATTTTTTTCAAAACATTTTTTATTTTTATTTTTTATTGCATTTTAGTGTAAATATGAGATCTGAGGTCTTTTTGACCCCAGATATCATATTTAAGTGATCCTCTCATGCTTTTTTTCTATTACAAGGGATGTTTGCATTCCTTGTAATAGGAATAAAAGTGACCCAATTTTTTTTTTTCAAAGAACAGTGTAAAAATAAAAATTAAAGAGTAAAATAAATAATATTTTTTTTTTTTTTACCGCTATCCGTCCCACCGAGCTCGCGTGCAGAAGCGAACGCATATGTGAGTAGCACCCACATATGAAAACCTTTTTCAAACCACCTCCTCTGTAACTGGAGGTAGTTCAAGACCTCCTCTGTAACTCAGAACATGCAACCTGTAGAATTTTTTAAACGTCACATATGGAGATTTTCAAGGGTAAAAGTTTGTCGCCATTTGTCGCCATTCTACGAGCGAGCGCAATTTTGAAGCGTAACATGTTGGGTATCAATTTACTCGGCATAACATCATCTTTCACAATATAAAAAAAATAAAATTGGGCTAACTTTCCTGTTGTCTTATCTTTAATTCAAAAAAGTGTATTTTTTCCTAAAAAAGTGCGCTTGTAAGACCGCTGAACAAATATGGTGTGACAGAAAGTATTGCAGCAACCGCCATTTTATTCTCTAGGGTGTTAGAAAAAAATATATATAATGTTTGAGGGGTCTAGCAAAAAAATAAATGATTTTAACTTGTAAGCAACAAGTTTGAAAAATAGGCCCGGTTTTAAAGAGGTTAAAAGAATGTCAGATTTGTCGAAATAGGGGGTCAATAAAAAAGTTTCATAAAATATGGGATTTGTGGCTGGGCATGACCGGGAGGACTCCTTTTATAATAGCAACAGATGGAACTCCAGGGGTGAGTGGTTCTTTTTCAAATTATAGAAAATGTGGGGAAGGATAAGTGAAAGAGGGTGGAATAAGGGAAAGTAAATAGAAGGTAGGAGGAGAAAAAGGGAGAGAAAGGAAGAGGGAAAAGAGAGGTGAAAAAAAGAGGGGAAAAAAGGAGGGAGAAGAAAGGGAGAATAAGAAAGAGAAAGGAAGAGTAGAGGGATATACATGGATTGTATAGATAGGCGTACCTATAGATATATATGACTGTTGGTCTTATTGCAGGAGGATTTTTTTCCAGTGGATGGATATAGGAGGAGGTAGATAAAATGGGGGGAGAGAAGAAGGGGAGAAAGGGACGCGTTATCTACATGAATAATAGTGTTGATGTAATTAAGAGAAAGATAAGTGGTGTATGTTTGTTGGCCTCTTGGTTTGTTTACTGTTTTTTGTTTGTTTTATTTCCTTTTTTTTACTATTTTTTTAGTTTTTTTTTTAATATGTATTTAGTTGTTTTTGTTCTAAGTTTTGTAAACTAAAATTGGTGCTAATAAAAATTATGAATTGAAAAAATAACCTAACCTTCTTCCCCACACTAAATGTTCTTGGTGTGGCTGTAATAAAATGCATTTATTAAGCTTTACGGTACTCACTTTTGCTTGGATAGCATCACCTCTTCAATGGCTCACATTGGCTAGTTAATTCAGAAAGATGATTTGACTTATTCCTATTAAATATCTCAGTATTGGCTAACACTTTTTCCAAAAAATGTCAGGAGCAGTTAATAACATTTGTATCCATGATGACATAATATGTTTGTTCTGGTACCATCAATACTGGAAAAACAATTTCACAGTTTAACATCCCTAAATGTATTTCATGTACAGCCTTTGGTTTCGCTTTGTTACCATCACAACCTACAAGCACAATACAATTTGCCATGGCTGGACATTGTTTGAGCAAATTTGCCTGGCTTTGTTTTTCCTCCACTTGTACACCAATATGACACCATTGAACCACTATTAATCATATCATTCAATTTACATTTTTCTTGGACTGAACAGTAGTATAAAATAAATTATTGTGTAGAGGAACCTTCTGTTGTGGTGTTGAAATACGTATAAGAGTATCTTTAGGCAATCCCTCAACATGTTCTCTATAAACATTTTCTAGGTAACCAGAATCATGGGTAACTGGGATTTGTGAATTTCAGCTTTACCTCACCGCTTCAAGTGCAGGCTTTCTAGCTTAAAGTATAGCTAAACCCTTTAATTTCGTTTTGGATAGAGTGGAAAGGGAGTAGAACACCTGTCAGGTTTTTATTGCTGTCTGTGCGCCTGTTAAAGAGATTCACCCCCTCTATTTATTTATTTACCTTTATCGTTGAAAGTGAAAGTAGTAAAAAGAAATACATTTTGGGTTGTCCCCAGAAGAGTAACTGATGGGAAATTGTCCAATGGAGATGGTAGATCTGGTGACCCTAGTGACAATCAGAGATTTCCTCACTTTGAAGGGATTTCCTCACACTTCTTGTTTTGGTTACTAGAAAGCAAATGAAAGATGGCAAAAACAAACCTGGCAGGGGTTATAACCCTCCATTACTCAATTAGTTATTTAACTGACTGTTTTTTTTAACAATGTTGCCTCATGTGGCTGGGTTTCCAGCAAAAAAAACATTGTTAATCATACAGTGTGCCTTAGTGGAATGGCTACTATCTTCACATACAACGTCAATAGTGTGCTTCATTACAGGAAATGAAAGACACAGCAATTGTTGCCCAGGGGGTTGATATTCACTTGAAATTGATATAACTGTTCTGGCAGTGCAATTATTCTTTGAAATTTCGTATTGTCATCCTCTTTATTGCAAATAGGAATAATGTATTTTAACTGAGGACCAGTGTTAGGGTTTAAAGATTATCTTTTGTTTTTCAGATTCAGATTTAGAATACTTTATTAATCCCAAAGGGAAATTATTGCAACACATGTCACACTCAACAAAGACAACACAAGATCACAACAATGAACAGAACAAGACACAAAGACACAACAAAATTCCCAACAACAGCCATTAGCCCCAAATTAAAAACTGCAGTCTAATAAACCATCCATATAATTAAAATACAACATAGAATATATAACACAGATTAAAAAAATAACATAAAATTAAACTACCAAAATGCAAATAATACACCACTTTCTCTTGCATTATTTAAATAATAAGTAACATAATACCAACATACTATAAAAAAACTACATAAAAATCCTGATTGTAAACCATATTTAAATATTCACCTCCAGCCCTCACAGAGAAGAATTATATAACTTCATGACCACAGGCAAAAATAATTTCCTGTGTCCCTCTGTGGTGCATTGTGGTTGTAACAATCTGTCACGGATGGTGCTCAGTGGAATTGAGGGAATGGATGGGAGCAGTTGTCTAAGATTGAATGACCACCACAGACTCATAAAACATCATCAGCATCGTAAAATATCTCAGTCTCCCCAAAAAATAGAGGCGGCTCTGGCCCTGCCTATAGAGCACCTCAGTGTTCTTGCTGCAGTCCAGCATATTATCTATGTGCACCCTCAGATACTTGTAACTCTCTTCTACATCCACATTCACTCCTCGGATGGAGATGGGGGTCAATGCTGCCTTTCTCCTTCTCAAATCCACAACCAGCTCCTTTGTTTTGTCACATTTAGATACAGATGATTTTCCTCACACCATGTGACAAAGTATCAGGGCTTGGCTGAGCCCTTCCTTTTCTAAGCTAGCCGCTCAGCTGTTGGCTAATTGCCAGCTCCTATCTCTCCACAGTGACTCACCTGGTGTTGATATCCTGCTCGTCAGTCCTGCCTACTTAAGCGGTCCAGCCCAGATGCTCTCTGCCTTCGCCTTGGTCACATCTCTAGAGACGTTCTCCTGTGTTCCTGTTAAAGACTTGCTTTGCTGACATTCCTTCTGGCTCCAGATCCTGCTTGCTGTTCTACTACACTCATCTCTGGCTCCCTAATGTTTTGGCTTGTCTGACTATCTATTCCGGTTCTTGAACTCTGGCTATGTTTTGACTATGTTTACTCTGTTTACCTTTTTTTATTATTATTAAACAAGTGTGATTTACCTGTACTTCTGTCTCAGTCTGATTCATGGTTTCTGACACAAAGTTCTCCACCACAGTCTTATACTTAGTCTCTTCCCCATTCCTGATAAATTCCACTACCACAGAGTCATCAGAAAACTTCTGAAGATGGCAAGACTCTGTCTGGTAACTAAATTCAGTGGTATAGACAGTAAAAAGAAAGGGAGAGAGAACTGACCCCTGTGGAACACCAATATTGCTGATTACCCTATTCGACACACAGTTTTGCAAATGCACATACTGCGGTCGTCCTGTCAGGTAGTCTGCAATCCAATTTGTGGCTAGGATTTGGACCATCTTATTATCAGTCTCTTATATTTATGATAACAATCCATCATTTCATGGACCTCACTCTCAATCCATTTTTCAGGGGCTGCATCTGAACATATGCTACAGGTCTGGCTCTGGACAATGTCTATTTTTTTTTCCTATATACCTATACCTATACTATATACCTATGTCTATAAGATGTGTTACTAATGCAGGTGGAATAATTCACACCTTTCTTATCTACCCACTGGTATGGCCATTCATCCCCATTTTACTTCTGAAACTATACTTACTATTGTAAAATACAATTGACCACCCTACAAAGGAACAACAAAAGCCAATGAAAATGGGGCCAACCCTGGGGCCAATATCCCCGATTTCATCAGTTTGTTTAAGATATTAGGTATGCCCCTATTACAATAGATTTGTTGTTCCTTCAGAAGGCTATCATTTACTTGAAGACGCCATTCCTCAAATGAGAGTATACTCTGAGACATCCATTTTAAGGCAATTAACTTTCATTCTATAAACAATAGTCTACTAACTGGTATCAAAATCTCAATGGAAAAAGTTCTTCTTATGCCCCGTACACACGAAGGGACTATCCCGCGGGATTATCCCCTGGACTCAAGTCCAGGGGATAATCCTCTCGTGTGTGGGCCTTCGACAGACTTTTTTTCAAAAAGTCCGGCGGACTAAAGTTTTAAGTTTTGTTTTAAAATTATCCGCTGGACTTGGCAGTCCAGCGGACAATCCTGCCGTTAGTAGGCTAGTCCGCCGGACTTTTGAAATGAACGGACTTGCCGCTCATCGGAAAGTCCGTTCATTTAGCACGTGACTTCAGGTACGTAGCTAGCGTAGGCAGTAAATGCCGGCGCGCCAGCTCCGTCACCTGGCATGGATTTAAAGGGACTCGGGATAAAAACGGCGTGGGGGTCCCTCCCAAATCCATCTCAGACCCTTATCCGAGCACGCAGCCCGGCAGGCCAGGAAAGGGGTGGGGACGAGCGAGCGCCCCCCCCCTCCTGAGCCGTACCAGGCCACGTGCCCTCAACATGGGGGGTGCCCTGGGGAAAGGGGGGCCGCATGAGGACAAGGGCCTCTTCCCGACAACCCTGGCCATTGGTTGTCGGGGTCTGCGGGCGGGGGGCTTATCACCTAAGGTGTAAAATGTAAAGTAAAAAAACACACTTTTGAAAAAATATTTTATTGCACTGCTCCGGGGGTCTTCTTCCGTCTTGGGGGTCTTCTCGCCGGACTCCTCCGCCATTTACCTAGCTCTTTTACCGAGCGGAGAAGTCCGGCTACCTTCTTCGTCGTCGCCGCCGTCGTCTGTATGGGTAGGGGTACATCATTCACATAGGGTGGGGGGCCGGGACCTGGGGGCCCCCTTATAAAAGGGGGCTCCCAGATTCCGATAAGCCCCCCGCCCGCAGACCCCCGACAACCAATGGCCAGGGTTGTCGGGAAGAGGCCCTTGTCCTCATCAACATGGGGACAAGGTGCTTTGGGGTGGGGGGGCCGCACGGCCCCCCTTTCCCCAGGGCACCCCCCATGTTGAGGGCACGCGGCCTGGTACGGCTCAGGAGGGGGGGCGCTCGCTCGTCCCCACCCCTTTCCTGGCCTGCCGGGCTGCGTGCTCGGATAAGGGTCTGAGATGGATTTGGGGGGGACCCCCACGCCATTTTTCGGCGTGGGGAGTCCCTTTAAATCCATGCCAGGTGACGGAGCTAGCGCGCCGGCATTTACTGCCTACGCTAGCTACGTACCTGAAGTTATGTTCTAAATGAATGGACTGCTCCGTGTGTGGGCAAGTCCGTTCATTTTCAAAAGTCCCGCAGACTTTTTCCCGCGGATTGTCCGCCGGAGAAGTCCGGGCGTGTGTGGGCAAGTCACACGCTCAGAAAGTCCGGCGAAGCCCCGCTGGAAAGTCCAGCGGATTGTCCGCCGGACTAGGTCCGGCGGGCAAAGTCCCTTCGTGTGTACGCGGCATTAGGATCCATATTGATATGAATGCAAAAAACATCATTAATTGTAGTCACCAACTCTCGCCAGTATCTAATCAATTTAGGACACTTCCACAACAAAAATGTATTAGATCTGTGGGAGATTTTTGGCACCGTGGACAATCTGGGGAATCACACCTGCCCACTTAATTAATTTTACCGGTGTTCTATATACCCTATATATTATGAATAATTGAGACAAACATTGTGCGGTGATAATGAAACTAAAGGCGCCCTTTCCAAAATTGTTTGCCAGACATCTGAAATTTCCCTTAGGTCTATCTCCCATCCTCTTCTACCCAGGCTGACATCATTATTTTGATATGGCCTCATAAGTTGGCTGTATAAAGATGAAACAATGCCCTTTTTCTCAGTTGCCACTGCTAATGAAGTTAAGAGCCGCATCGATCTTATCACTATCTTTTCCCCTTTAAACTGAGACTGTGCCGCATGCCGTAATTGCAGATACTTAAAAAAATTATGATGAGGCAATTGAAAAGATTCTTGCAGATCCTGAAAGGAGCGTAGAACGTTATGTGAATAAAGCTGGGCTATATATTGAAACCCCTGGGAACACCAACGCTCGAATCCATCCAATTTACATAGTTCTTTATAATGCCTATTCCCCCAAAGTAGTGAGTACCCTGAGGCCCCTTCAAATTTCATTATATTCCTAATTTCCTGCCAGACCCTATTAATAAGTGTCAATGTTGGACCTTTACAGGTATAAGTGAAAGCTCCAGATTCCAACTGAGCCAGAAGATTGTAGCAAATACAATAACTTAAGAATAGGGCCTGTATAGGATCTTCACAATTCACAACTCCTCAACCATCAAAATGCTGAAGTTGGGTGGCTATGAAATATAGTCTCGGCTGAGGCACCGCTAATCCGCCCCATCCCTAGCTCGCTGGAGAATTGATAGCTTAATCCTAGGGTTTTTTCCTTTCCATAAAAACCTTTGAAATAATGATTCTATTTTTTGAACCATTTAAGAGGTATCCACATTGGTGAATTGTGAAGGACGTATAATAATTTAGGGGCCCAAATAATTTTTATAAGGTTTGCTCTGCCCAACACCGCTAATGGCAGCTTCATCCACGCCATGCTCTTAAGTTGGAATTTAGTGAGAAAAGGAGATAAATTATATATTAGGTAATCTTCTACCTTAGAATGTATCCATATTCTCAAATATTTAAATGATGAAACAATTTTAATTTGCTGAGCCTCTCTTAATACAAACAAACTGGGATTATCTAAAGGAAGTATAACAGATTTATCCCAATTGATAACATATCTAGAGAACGAACCAAAATTGGTTATAAGCAAACCATATCCCCAAGAAACAACAAAGCGTCATCTACATACAATGAGATTTTTTCATTCCTTATTCCTCTAATAAATCCACAAATAGATTCCAATTGTCGGACAGCTTCAGCCAATGGTCCAAGGGCCAGTGCAAATAGCAGGGGAGACAGAGGACACCTTGTCTAGTACCTCTATATAATGAAAAAAGTTCTAAAATTGAATCATTTATTTGCATACATGCCCTTGGGGCAGAATACAACAGCTTAACCCAACATATAAACCTATCCCCAAGGCCAAACAAACCCAACACCTCCCACAGATATGTCCACTCAACGTTATCAATAGCTTTTGCAGCGCCAAGGGACAAAATTGAGCAGCCAATTGACTCATTACTTTTGGTCACTTAAAAAGTGTGAGGCACATATACAAACTGTTGTAATTCCTACACCGTTCACCTGATTTGGATGTAAATACCCTCAAATTAAAGCTGAAGGTATGCAGTTAAAGCACATCTTGTTTCATTTCAAATCCATTGTGGTGGTGTATAGAGCCAAAAAGATTAGAATTGTGTCCCACTATTTATGTATGTATGTTACATCTACTAAATACGGAATATGGGTTTTTGTCTATACTGTGATCATCGAACACAGCAAACCTAAGCCTTGTCAATAGGTTTTTACTCACCAAAGTATTTTATATAAACTAGTGCATGTGAACAGCAAACAAAAAGTCTTTTAAAAATCAAAAATCCGATATGTAATTCTTGTGACATTTTACCATAATCCATCCACCAAACCTTCAAAACCTTAATCCACCAAAGTGATTCGCTCCAACTGAAAAAGACCCTTAGGGATAATCTTCCACTATCATCAAAAAGGCACAGTAACCAGATACGTTGGACCTCAAATTATAAAGGTTATAATATGCTTAATGTATTCCATATCCAGAGCAATTCCAGTCTATATTGGTCTATATATGATATCTCACAGACAAAACGCTGCTTATGTGTACATATTATAATTTAAATATTGAATGCTTTAAAGCGGTTCTGCACACATTTCATTTAGTAAATCTCTTTGCCTTCCAAATCAGGGAAAGAGTACCAAATGAAGTGTGTTTTTTTTTTTTACACTTACCTTGTAATCGCTGACTTCCTTTCCTCTGTCTCTGCGGCGGTGGGCAGGGTCTCTGCGTCGATCGTCGTCACGCCGCACTGTCTCCTGGGATCTGGTGTCATTGATCCCAGGAGTCAGTGCGGACATCTTCCGAAATCTCGCGAGATTTCGGCCACATCTTCCGAAATCTCGCGAGATGTCGGCAGATGTGCCGAAATCTCGCAAGCTTTCGGAGAACGTGAGCTACACTTTGCCGTTACTGCGCACGCGCGAGCTCGGCACAGTAACAGCGGTGCATGCTGGGCCATCTGAAGTGCCTGTGGGGTTTCACATGCCCACAGGCAAGATGGCACCCAGCATGAAAACATTTTTATAAATTATTTTATAGGACGAAAACCGGCAACAGTAAATTAGCAAAATGGAACACGTGAGTCTCCTAATCACATCTCCTAATCCTTTGCATTGCATTAAAAAAAAAAAAACAACAACACACAGTGCAGAACTGCTTTAATTTAATTTAATTTAATTTACATAATAGTACAGGAGGGTGGATATAGTGTACTGTAGATTTTCACTCTGAATTTCTGACCTGTAAAACCTAAACTAACAACCTGGTCAGAAGATGTGTTTGCATTTTGCGACTAGTTACTCAGTGAAATGCCTCTCCGCGTTGGCCAAGGGCAATGCCCTGGAAGAGACGTGCAATGTTTAGATATGGTGCCCATTCAGTCACTGAAAAAAAAATGTTTTAACCCAATAATTTTAGTTCATATATTTCAAACTTTGACTAGTCGACTGCTGTTACTATGGGCAGCTTTGGAAGTCCTTGCTGATCACCCTGTCCTGAATGATGAATACAAGTCATGGCACCAGAATGTACCTTTACATTTTATGCATCAATCTGAAGCACATGACGTTGATTAGTCATTATTCGGACATCGGTTGCACATAAGTGGATTTAAAGGGTAACTCCAATTTCATAGAAAAAATATAGCAAAATATAGCAAACAAAAAAATAAATAATATAGCATTTAAAATTGCTACAAAAGCCATGTTGTAATTTAATGCTATTAATATAGCCTTTCCTTTTCAATGCACAGCTGTGATTTTTTGTAAAATTCAATGCAATATGGCAACCTTGGAGGCATTCTGTACACCACCTGTTTAGATAACGCCTCAAAAAAATGTAATTTTCTTCTTGTGTGATTGGTTTACTGATTTTTCTAGAAGTCTGGACTAAGATACAAGTCATTTTGTAGGCACCCCTATAATAAAAAAGCAGTTTTCTGTGAAATGTTCCCCAAGGGTTATACACTTCTAAAGGAATGCAGACACTGCAGCTTTCTTCATTACAACACAAAACATGCATCAGCTGTTTTTAATGAACCAGAATCTCCCATTCAGAATGAGTATGTGATCAGTCAGACTAATATAGTCAATCAATAATAACCCTGCAGATGTATCAAATCATACATCACAGTACATGTGCAATGTTCACCTTCAATCCAGAGCTTTCCCCTACAGTAGTTTTTTGCCTCTAGATTTTTTTGAGTCTGACGCCCACCATTAATGTTGGGCAAATGGTTTGGGCCGAGCAAAAGTTCTGCCTGAACCTCGCCGGTTCTGGTGTTTCCCGCATAAAAACAGTAGACAGGTTTTTGATAATTCCATTATTAAAAAAAACAATGTCTCCCGATGTAGATCCGCACCCGCTGCGCCGTTTGACAGTTCTTGTATAGATAAGGGGCAGAGCCATCTTAAGACATCACCCCCACAGCCCATTGTTTTTGTAAACAGGCTCTTGTCCCCATTAACATAGGGACATGGTGCTTTGGGGTGGGGGGTAAAGCCCCAAGCCCCCCAACCCAAAGCACTCACCCCCTCATAATGAGGGCATGTGGTCTGGTATGGTTTAGGAGGGGACGAGAGAGCACCCCCCCTTTCCTGACCTACCTGGATGCGTGCTCAGATAAGGGTCTCTTATAGATTTTGGGGGGAGGGACATGTGGTTTTTTTTGGCGCGGGGTTCCCCTTACAATCCATACCGGACCTGAAGGGACCCATGTCGTTTTTTACATTTTTTTTTAAATAGCCGGATGCCGGCAATTGCAACCGTGAGTCAATTTATTTTTTTCTTTAGAAATGTCATTTTTGCTGCAGCATGTTCTATACGTGCTACAGATGCAACACTTTACAGGCAGACTAAGGCGACCCACCCAGGCACTATATTTAAAGACATCTTTCATTTTTATTGTTTCACTTCAAGCATCAAGCACTGCTCCTTTAAAAATTATCATTTAAAAAAATAATGCATTTGATGCATGTCCCCCAGGGCAGTACCTGGACCCCATACCATTTTTATGGCCAATTACTTGCATGTAAGCCTTCAAAATGGGGACATTTGATTTCTCATGTCCGGCTGCCATAGACTTCAATAGAGTTTGCGGTTTGGGGCTTAACTTTTGCCCCTTCTGCTTCGAACCATACAGAGGGGTGTTCTGCCCATCTCTACCCAGCATTATGGATGGGCCAGATGACCCTCTGTTCGGTTCGCACCAGGACTTTCGAACTTTGCGAAAGTTCGGATCCGAATAACAAACCCCATTGAAGTCTATGGGACCCAAACGTGAAAAATTTTGAAGGCTTATAGGCAATTATTTGGGCATACAATGGTTATGGGGGTCCAGGTACTACCCTCGGGGACATGTATCAATGTAAAAAACATAATTTTTAAATGAGCAGTGATTTATTGGAGCTTAAAGTGAAAGCATAAAAATTAAAAATTCCTTTCATTATAGTGCCTGGGAGGTCCCCTTAGCCCACCTGTAAAGTGGCACATCTGTACTGGGTATAGAAGCATCTGCAGAAATAATTGCATTTATAAAGCCCAAAAAATTTAATTTTTCCTGCAAGCTTTCTTTATTTTGTAAGCAATGGCTTGGGCAGCCAGTCTGTATGATGAGACCACAATGTAGTGTACTGGAAACAAGATTAGAGATTTTTTGAATAAATTCTGGTGTCTCTACCATAGGCTTTGGATAGAAGTAACAGGTACAGAAAATTGTTCTTTGGGTGTCAGTGGCGCCTTCACATCGTAACCCTATAAAGGTACTCTTGATGAAAGCAAGAAGTGTCCTTGCTGTAAAAAATTGCAATGATATGCACCTGTCAAACAGGTGTGGAAAAATTGTTCTTTGGTGTCGGTGGTGCCTTCACACTGTAACCCGATAGAGGTACTGTTGATGAAAGCAAGAATTGCCCTTGCTGTCAAAAATGGCAATGATATGCACCTGTCAAATAGGTGCAGAAAAATTGTTCTTTGGGTGTCGGTGGTGCCTTCACACCATAACCCTTAATGGGGCGTACACAAGATGGGATTTTCCGACAACAAATGTTGGATGTGAGCTTGTTGGCTTAAAGTCCGACCGTGTGTATGCTCCATCGAACAAGATATTCACCTGTCACACAGGTGCATAAAATTGGTCCTGCAGAGATTCCACATCCCAAAAACACTTATTCCGCGACATCAGCATCAGGGTGTCAGTAATCCAGGACTGATTCATTTTGATAAAAGTCAGACAGTCCACAGAGTCTGTGGACAGACGCGTTCTATGATCAGTAACAAAACCTCCAGCAGCACTGAATGTCCATTCGGAAAGCATGCTGGATGCAGGACAGCCCAGCAGCTCAATTGCATACTGGGCAAGTTCTGGCCAGTGGTCTATTCTAGTGACCAGTAAGCCAGTGGATCGTCGACTGGAAAGCTCTCCTTCTCTGTTTTCGCCCCTAGATAATCGTCCACAATGTGATGCAGACGCTGCCGATGGGATGTGGAAGCTGACAGCCCTGGGCGGTGAGGCCTAATAAAATTGAGAAATGCATCCAATGCCTTCTCCACCGCTCCTCTCTTGACCAACAGAAGCCTCAAAACTACGTTTTCCAATACACTATAACCTACCAGAGTTGGGAAAAGCATTCGATAAACTCCTCTTTAAGGTGTCCTCAAGAGATTTCATCTTCTGCACGCTCTGTGGGGATGGGATGAGTTCTGAGACTTTCCCCTTATAACAGAGGTCAAGGAGGGTTACCAACCAATAGTGATCCTTTTCCTTTATGCCACATATTCTTGGGTCCTTTTGCAGGCTTTGAAACATGAGGGAGCCCAAGCACCGCAAATTTGCGTAGACATGAGAAGCAGACTCCTCAGGGTCACTGAGGATTACAGTATCTGAAACTGCCTCCTCCCAGCCATGTACTACTCCCAAGGGTTCTGGGGATGGAAAACTCTCCACTCTAAACAATAACACCCCTCCCCACCTCTCCACCCTAAAGAATAACCCCCCTCCCCACCTCTCCACCCTAAACAATAACCCACCTCTCCACCCTAAAAATAAAAATGCCTCTCCACCCTAAACAATAACACCCCTCCCCACTTCTCCACACTAAACATTAACCCCCTCCCCACCTCTCCACCCAAAATTGAAGCGGGCCATATGAGTTCAAAATTAAATGAAAAATTGGTAGCAATCTAAAGAACCTGCTGTGGGTAAAGCACTATAAAGAAAAGATAGTAATAAGAAGAAGAGGGAAGAAAGAGTAGGGAGGGTCTTCCATGGTGGTAGCCCGGCCCACCCCCAGAAAATGCTTATAGTTAATAATAGAAATGGAGAAATGATTGCGGCAACAACAATGAGTAATCAAATTCGTTGGGTAAATGATGTTTAACCCAAGGTTTCCAAATTTTGTTAAATTTACCGATATTATCATCTTCTATGGCCGTCATTTTGGCAAATAGAAGGGCCTTCAGTATCCTATGTTTGGCTTCAGCCACAATTAAAGCGGGACTCCACCCTAAAGTGGAACTTCCGCTCATCGGAACCCCCCCCCCCTCCGGTATCACATTTGGCACCTTTCAGGGGGGAGGGGGGGTGCAAATACCTGTCTAAAACTCCCACGGGAATTTACGCCACTTCCTGTCCCGGCATGCTGTCTGCCGGGACACACACGGGTCCCAGCAGACAGCGAGGAAGATTCTCATTGCGCTGCGCGACTCACACATGCACAGTAGGGAACTGGGAAGTGAAGCTGCAATGCCTCACTTCCTGATTCCCTCACCGAGAATGGCGCCGGCAGCAGCAGAGAGCCGAGCAATTGATCGGCCTCTGCTGCTGACATCGCTGGAACCTGTGACAGGTAAGTGTCCATTCATTAAAAGTCAGCAGCTGCAGTATTTGTAGCTGCTGGCTTTTAAAAAAAAAATTTGCAGGTACAGTCCCTCTTTAAGGTGGGCAATTTCCATGCCTTGGCTATAGTTTGTTTGGCTGTGGTTGTAAGATTAATGAGAAGTTGAAATTGAGTATGGGTGAGTGCAGCTGGTTTAAAATTAAGGGCTCCTTCACATGGACGGTCCGTATGTCTGTTTTTCATCCTTCCATTTTCGGATGAAAAACTGACATACATGCATCCCTATGGGATAGCAGGTGTCAGCGGATGAGCATCCGCTGACACCCAATATCGTCCGTGTCCGCTATGGTCCGATTCTGCAGGCAGAGGAAAACCCTATTTTTCCATCCGTCATCGGATCGGATGACGACGGACTCTACGGTCCATCATCCCCTGATCTCCCATAGGGGAGAGCGGCGCTCTGACAGGTCCAACCCCGCACAGAGTGCCGAGACGGACCTGTCATCTTCCAGCTCAGCGGAGATCGCTCCGGCAATCCCCACTGAGCAAGCGGATATCCACGGGGCAAATCAGCATTGATCCGCCCCGTGTGAAAGAGCCCTTAGAAGGGCCACAGATGGGTCAGGGAGTATAGAGATTTCCAAGGCTTTAGAAGCCATATCAAATATCTTTCCCCAGAAATCTTGGGTTACTGGACATTGCCACCAAATATGGAAATGTGTACCTGGTGAGGAACAGCCTCGAAAACAATTTTCGGGGTATGCTGGGACAAATTTCGCTATTCTGGCTGGTACCAAATACCAACGTGCCATATCTTTAAAATTGGTTTCTAATGCATAACAATTTGGGGAAGAAGTTTTGGTGGCCAACCAAATACTGGACCAGTCATCTTCATCAAATCATGTGACCATTTAGCAGCATATGAGGGAAATTAGTCATTGGGTATAGCGGTGAGAAGTTGATATACAAATGAAACCAGTCCTCTAATATGTGGGTCACTCTTGCAAATACGTTCAAATTGCGACATTTGGTGAAGTATTGAACCTGTACTAATGAGAGGTGTATAAAAATTCTTGATTTGTAAATAACGAAAAAGTTCAGTCCTAGGAAGCCCAAATGTTTCACAAAGTGTAGGGAATGTATGAAGATTGGTGGAAGAGGCCAATTTGTGTAGCCGGGTCAAATTTATAGTTGACCATGCTGCAAAAGGCTTTGGGAATTTCCAGGCTGGGTAGAAAGCTGGATTCTTGAGGAAAGAAAGGAGTGGATTATGTGGAGATTGGAGATTATGAGAAATTTTTAATTTGTCCCATATAGCCAAGGAATGTTTAGTAATGGGATTGGAAAGGTGGGCTCTATCTTTGGTTTGAAGCCACAGCAGATTAGCCACGGAAATGGGGTCGCAGTCAATGGATTCGACAGCTACCCACAAAGGGATTTCCCTAGTAGCATGATACTTAGGAAGCTGTGATAATTGAGCCACGTAATAGTAGGAAGAAAAGTTCAGCACACCCAGACCCCCTTTATTTTTAGGAAGATAGAGTGTTGCAAGAGGTATACAGGGTTTGGTAGGTCCCCATATAAATGACATAACCCTTCTTTGTACTAGTCTTAAGAAATATGACGGTAATGAGGTGACGCTAAATAGGTACAGAAATTTCGGTAATATCGTCATCTTTATAGCATTGATTCGCCCTAACCACAAAAAGTGGAGAGAAGACCGCTGTTTCATTAGGCCGGTGGTTTGTTTCAATAATGGAAGGTAGTTAGCTGAAAGGAGGTCCGTCAAGGAAATTGTAAATTGGACTCCTAAATATAAAAGTTGGTGATATACCCAGTTAAAAGGTAAAGAGGATTTAGCTCGCATTAGTTCTGTGTGTGTTAAAGAAATATTAAGTGCATTAGATTTTGTAGGGTTGACAAACAGTCCGGAAATATGAGCAAATCTATCTAATAAGTCTAGTAGATTCGGGGCAGACACATGTGGATGAGTTAAGAAAATTAGAACATCATCTGCGAATAGACAGATCTTATGTTGTAATCCTCCTAACTCAATACCTTTAATATTAGGGTTGGCTCTGATTAATAGTGCCAGGGGTTCTATAAGAAGAGCAAAAATCAACGGGGAGAGGGGACAACCTTGCCTTGTACCTCTCCTAATATCTATCATTGCTGATTTGTAGCCAGCATTGTTAACATATGCCCGTGGATTATCATATAGAGAGGAGACCCAGGTCAAAGAATGATTCCCAAAACTCCATGTATGTAGAATGTATTGCATGTATGGCCAAGTGACATAGTCAAATGCCTTCCTGACATCTAAAGAGAGGAGGCAGGTTGGGATGCGTCTATTTTTAGCAGCATGATTGAGTAAGAGGGCCCGTCTAATATTATCTCCCTCTTGTCGTGTGGGCATGAATCCTGTTTGATCACGATGGATTAAGTGGCCTATAATGAGACGATTTACTATAATTTTAGCTAAAAGTTTAATGTCCAAATTCAGTAGAGATATGGGACGGAAATTGGTCCAAGAGGTGGAGTCTGATCTGGGTTTAGGGAGCATGGTTATTATGGAGGTCAACGTTTCCGTTCTAAACGTGTGTCCATTAAGTATAAGTTTGAAGACTCTGGTTAATATAGGTGTCAGTGTGGGAGCAAACTGTTTATAATAAGATGCTGAAAACCCATTGGGGCCTGGTCGTTTGTGAGGTTTTAAAGCTTTAATGGCATTTTGGACTTCTAATTCTGTATTGGAACTCTTGAGTTGGGCGTGCTGTTCATTGTCCATGGTGGGAAGATTGATAGTAGCAAATAAGGTGTCTGCTTTTGTCTTATCAAAGCCTGAGGTGAGGGAATAAAGTTTAGCTAAATTAGAGCGGAACACCTCAAGTATTGTAACAGGGTTACAAGTATATGCATCTCGTGATGTCTTTAACCCTATTGGTGTCTGAGCATACTTTATTGCATTTGAACTTTGTGCCATAAAGGTATCAGGTTTATTAGCTTTAAGGTATTGGGTATGTTGACGTTTATGTATAAGTCTTTCCGCTGAGTCTGTTCAAAAAAGGTCTAGGTCAAGACGGGCTTTATCTAGTTTCGCATTATTGGTGGCAGTCGGGGAAGATTGGAAAGCTATATGACATGCGTTGAAGTTAGCCTCCAACTTAGCAAATAAGACCTTACGTGTTCTTTTAATGGCTGCAGCCTGTTGTATTAATTTGCCCCGAATTACAGTTTTGTGAGCTTCCCATACAGTAAGATCAGAAACATCTGCTGTGTCATTAACCGAAAAATATTCTGTTTGTGCTTTTGCAATCTCTAAATGATGAGAAGGATGGGTCAACGTAGAATCATTGATATACCAAGTCGTGTCCTGTGACCTGGGTATTACGGAGGCTATGGTGGTATAGACTGCACAATGATCTGTCCACGGGGAGGGAATGATTTTAGAGGAGAGTATCTTCAGGATCATACTAGATAGGTAAAAAATTAGTTCTATGTGCGAAAAAGAGTTATGTGGATATTGATATTTAGGGGTGCCATAACATGTCCGAGACAAGTATCATGGCAGGAAAAGCTAATTCTGAGATGAGAGCCACAACTACTACCAGGGACGGGGGCGGAAGATAGGAAAAAAAAAACAGAATAAAATTGATCAACCCTAATGGGAATAAAAAGTATATATAGATAGTTGCTGAACAATAGAGTATGGGAACATCTCAGGGGAACATCAAATGGACCCCGAGAGGTTCCAGGGCCACCATTAGAATCCCACATAACAGTATCAGGAGACTGAGGGTAGTGAAGGGGGCAGCAAGATGCTCCCAAAGGGGACAATGCCGAGAACCACAAACCATATAAGGAAATATGAGTTTAGATACAACATTAATTATAGCTATATTATAACAAATTTGATTTAGCCAGATTTAAGCAGAAACGTGTAATACCTGTGCAGTAAAAAAATGTTTTAATAATAGGACAATAAGGAGGAAAAGCAAAGGCAAAAGCATCCTAAGCTGTTAAGATTACTAAATTGTTAAATTATGAGGGTTAACGAGATCTAATGGGTAACAGGTGTATAACAAATCAAATATACTTGTATCAATAACCCCTAGGGCATATTGATTCCTATTCATGAAGGGAATCTACATACAGAAGACCAGGCATGAGATAGCAGTGTATCTCGTCAACCTAAAAGGACCTAACAAATGATTATAGATGAATTACGAGGATTATTAAAATCAAACAAACGCATAAAACACAATAATAAAAAAAGGAGGGGGGGGACTTGGATAAGTTCCTGGAAAAGGATCAAAATATTAGGTCAAGTCAGGACAGGTATCTAGGCCGGATATAGTTGCATTGTTATTAAAAGTGTATATCAATCGATGTAAATTGCTGGCGAGTGAAGGTAAGAAAAGATTTGCGCAACCAAACAATTATCAATCCATCGTATCCTCATTGGTTGGGGATGAATTAACATAGCGTCCACGCTTATGTAGATTTTGCTGTGTGGAGATGGAAGAACCTGAGCCTGTCATCTTTTGTTTTGAAGGAGATTGAGAGGCTGATCATCTGCGAGTGTGATCACTGGGTGAAACTCGGTCCACAAGGTCCATCTCTATTAAGGCAGACTGTAGTTCATCAGGGGTTTGACAAGTATATTTGGTTTCAAGGTGGGTGAAGCAGAGAGAAAATGGAAAGCCCCAGTGATATGCAATTTGATTGCGTTGAAGCAATAATGGCTGGGTTTTGAGTGTACGTCTCTTAGCTATTGTAAGAGGGGATAGATCTGCGAAGAGCTGATAAGTGTGACCCTGGAAATTAAGTGAGTCCTTCCCTCTGGCTGTGGCCAGAAATTGTTCCTTGCTGCAATAATAATGTAGCTTAACTATTATGTCCCTGGGAGGACCGTTAGGCTTACATGGAGCTAAGGCCCTGTGTACTCTATCCATTTCTAACCTCTCAAAAGGCATGTCTGGCTGTAATTCCTGAAAGAGATCTAACATGGAGGCCTGGATATCCACAATAGTTTCAGGAATCCCTCTGATCCTCAAGTTGGAACGACAGTCCCTGTTTTCTTGGTCCTCAATACAGGACTGTAATATAAGATTCTCTTCTTTAAGATGTTCAAATTCAGAGACATAATGTTGTGAATGGTTTTCTATTTCATCCACCCTCACTTCTAATTCTGCTGTTCTCTGCCCCAGTTCTCTAATTTCTCTTGTTAATTTGTCGGTAATGTGGTCAGATTTTTGTTCCAGGGCTTTTTTTAACATTCGTTCAAATTGTTTAAACAATTTAGAGTGAATTGCAGTCTGTGAACCGTCAGCATCTGAATCAGACTCACCAGCATAATCCTGCAGCTTCAAGCTGTGTGACAGGGCTTTGAGAGCGCGCGGTGTGCTGGTCTGTGAGGTAGCTGACGCCACCATCTTAGAAAACAGCCTAGACGGTGCTTTCTTGGAAATACAGACTTTAAACTTCAGTTTAGGGGTCCTTAGGACCATGATAACGGTGCCGGTAAGTCCCGTGAGAGGAAAGGCAGTGTCGGGTGTGTCGAGCAGCTGGTGTCTGTGGTTCTCCGATCTGTCCAGCTCAGGAGCGGAGCTCTAAAAAAACATGTCCTCTCCCTCAGGCACCGAGCATGTGCCCCCATGCAACCCTAATTTTAATATTACTGGGTTTAGTAACACTTTAAACTTGCAGTAACGCAATGAAATATATGGTGTTAAACTTTCAGTAACGCAATGATATATACAGCGTTAAACTTGCAGTAACGCAATGAAATATATGACGTTAAACTTGCAGTAACGCACAGAACGATATGGCGTTAAACGCTATGGAATAAATACTTTTATAGTGTGGGGCGGGATTAAGAGCAATGAGCCATGATTGGATTCAGTCATCATGACAGTGTCCAATCATGGCTCTGACAGTGCTATGTGCCCTGATTGGGCAAAGCTTTCATTGCTTCAGCCAATCAGGGCAATCAGGGCATTTAACGGTGCATTGTGGTCGTTCAGTGGGCCGAACAAACAGTCAAATGGCCCGATAATTCGGTTGTTCGGAGAACGTCCAAACAGCCAAAGTTCGGCCCGAACTCATGCTCGGGCCGAAGCATTCGCCCATCCCTACCCAGCATCATTCAACCCAATTTAGTCTGTGAAAACATAATGTAAGGAGAAGCAACACAGTGATGAGCTTACGGTATGTTTCTGTCACTCTGCTTTCATTTCCTATCAGCATGCTCTTGGCAGCACATGAAGGGATTGGCTCCTTGACCTGCTTCTTCTTCTAGGACTCTAGTTCTGCTGTATAGGGACTGCAAGAGGCTGATACAAGGTCAAATTAAGGTATTTACACTTAAAAAAATACTATGATATATTAATGATTACAGAGCTGCATACATTTCTGTCTTTATATCTGACTAGAGTTCAGTTTAGAAATCAAATTCATATAACATTTTTCTCTCCGTTGTATGATTCATGAGACCACAAATAAGTTCTGCTTATGTAAGTGTATATTGCCTGTGTATTGAATGCCTATAAGAACTGTTTGTGCAAGCACAGTAGATGATGTCCTTGATAAAACATGGTAACAAAAAAATGTACCAATGGTACAATACTTCCATTTAGTATAAAGCAATCCTACACAGTATAGAAATCACACGTCATATATATAAGTATAGACTGTTCATTGCCATGTATGTATTGTCATTGCAAGGCACTGTTACAGAAAACACGGCCTTGTTATTGGTGGCTTTTACTTCAAAAAGAATTACAGAGTAGTGTTACTGACGCAGATATCCAGGCATACAAATGCATTAGGATCAAATTTTGCAGGAATTGTTAAACCTGTTTTTGAATTATTGAAGAATACATAGTCTTATAGATTTATAGATTTTAGATAAATATTGTATTTTAGTACTTTTTTTCTTATAATTAAGCAGTGGTTGGAGCTTTAGGCTCCTTTATACATGTGATTATTTTTCTCCGTGCCATTCCTTGCCTGTTGTATGCAAGTGGTTTTAAAGGGTTGTAGTTTTTTTTTTTACCTTAATGCATTCTCTGCATTAAAGTAAAAAACCTTCTAAGGGTAGCTCCCCCTCCCAGACCCCCCCCCCCCCCCCCCCCCCACACACACACACACACACTCATACTTACCTGAGCTGATTTGCAAGAGAACAGCTTCTCTCATGACTCTCTCCCTCCTCATTGGCTCAGAGACAGCAGCGGGAGTGCTCTGGGAACCCTTTGTCATGTATTTTAATAATTTTGAAAACAAAGCTTGTATATAGATAGCGAAAAGACATATAAAACAACTGTTTAAAAGCCCAAAAACTTGAAACAGAGATACATTTGACTAAAAGAAAAAATGTTCCCTGCTCCAGCAAGTATTTCATATATCAAAAGCGGTAAAACAACATAATCTCAGGGTGTTTGTATAAAAATTACATCTTTGTCTCTGAAAACATTTGCCTTTTATGGGGTCCCCATTCCTATAACAGTCATAGATGTACAAAATGAAAAAAAAAATAGGAGATATCTGTAGCCATCCCTCCTTCTAAACCTATATTGTGGAAGAGTACAAGGAAACGACATGGGTCCTCCTAATTCCCAGGGGTCTTAAAGTAGACCTATGGTTAAAATAATCTACCACCTATACTGGCAATCCAGTAACAATGAAAAAGAAACTATAGTAACCTTCTTTTAGAGCTACTGCTCTTAGCTTCCAAGTCAATCATTTATGGTCTCAGCTCAAGAGAAGGATCAGAGTTGCTGCTGATTGGTTGGTACTACCTGAACTCTAAGCCCTTTCAACTGAGATTATATGCTTAAAGTGTTACTAAACCCATATCTCCCAACTTTCTGAGATGGGAATGAGGGACACCTATTAGCAAAAGTATGTAGGCATAGGACACACCTCCTCTCACGCCCCCCTTAACCACCTGAGATCAGCGCTATAGCCGAATGACGGCTACAGCGCGGATCTGATATGCCGGGACGACGTCTATTGACGTCGTCCCGGCAACGAGCTGCCTGCGCGCCCCCTGAAGGGCGCGCGCGGCGCGCTCTGTGATCCGCGAGTCTGTGTGACTCGCTGGATCACAGATCCGAGTAAGGGGTCGATCCCGACCCCTTACCACGTGATCAGCTGTCAGCCAATGACAGCTGATCATGTGATAATAACCGAGCGGGTAATCGGCTTTTTTTTCTGCTCACGCTGTCAGCGCGAGGAGAAAAAAAAAAAGCCGATCAATATGCCCAGGGTCCATGGTGCCCACCTTTTCTAATATAAGTGCCAACTAGCTCCACCTGTCAGTGCCCACAGTGCCATCTGTCAGTGCCCACAGTGCCATATGTCAGTGCCCACAGTGCCATCTGTCAGTGCCCACAGTGCCAGTGCTGCACATCAGTGTCACCTACCAGTGCTCATCAGTGTCCCCTACCAGTGCTCATCAGTGTCCCCTACCAGTGCCCATCAGTGCCACCTATCAGTGCCATCCATCAGTGCCCATCGGTGCCACCCATCGGTGCCACCCATCCGTGCCACCCATCCGTGCCCATCAGTGCCATCTTTGCTGTGCCCATCAGTACCGACTTATCTGTCCCCACCAGTGCAGCCTATCAGTGCCCACCAGTGCAGCTTATCAGTGCCCACCAGTGCAGCTTATCAGTGCCCACCAGTGCAGCCTATCAGTGCCCACCAGTGCCACCTTATCAGCGCATATCAATGAAGCAGAAAAATTACCTGTTTGCAAAATTTTATGACAAACTATTAAACATGATTTTATTTTTTATTTTAATTTTCCATCTTTTTTATTTGTTTAGCAAAAAATAAAAACCCCAGCTGTGATTAAATACCACCAAAAGAAAGCTCTATTTGTGGTAAAAAAAATTGTAAAAATTTCATTTGGGTACAGTGTTGTATGACCGCGCAATTGTCATTCCAAGTGCGTCAGCGCCGAAAGCTGAAAATTGGTCTGGTCACGAGGGGGGATTAAGTGCACAGTAATCAGGTGGTTAAAGGAGAGTTGTACAAAAAATTAAAGATTAAACCCACAAGTGTTTTTTTTGTACCACTACAATTCCTTTTATATAGACTTTTGAAATTACAAATGCAGCAATTTAGAAATCGGATGAAAGGTTTAGCACTGGGAAACACTTTTTGATACATAAGTAGTACATTTTATATACAACTATATAGATCAGACAAAAATAAGGGACAAATAAGGAGGAAAGAGGGACTTTGCTCCAAATCAGGGACAATTGTGAGCTATGCTAAACCCACAGCAGTAAAATCAGTCTGTATATGCATGTCTGTATATGCACTCACTGTGGAACCTAAGGGGTTAATTCTCTGCATTGTGTAAAAAAGGCTTTGTGCGTTCTTGTCTTCTCTCATCCTCCCCTTCTTCCACGGTCCCCAAGCCATCTCCTTATAAACAGAGCCTTGGGGGCAAGCAGCACATGCTCAGTTTGGTGTGTATTGCTAGAGAGTTTTTTTTTTTTCTTTTTCCTGGGAGAGTGCATGTGATCAGCACAGGGCCAATCAGCACTGTCCAGACAGAGAGTCAGGAGTCATGCAGTCTCATAAGACAATCAGAGGAGAATTAAAACTCCTCCTACAAGCTTTAACCAGACACTGATAGAAGTCACATGACTGCTGTAACTGCTGATGAGAAAAGGTATTTAGCGGTTTATATTTAATAAAATAATTCCATTTCCATTTTCTGTGTACTGTGGGAGAACAGCTTTAGTGAATGCAGGGTCCTGGGTTTAGTAACACTTTAAGTCTAACATCACATAAACCAGCTGCTGTGAAAACCAGAGAAAGCACTTCTACAGGTAACTAGTTTAAAATGTTTTTAATATATTTTTACACAAGGCACAGAAAAAGTTTTTTTAGGGTGCAGAACTGTGTGTTTCTGCATGTTGAAATATGTTTTTTTTTTTTTGATGTACAGGCCACATGAAGGGTCAAAATACTTTTTTTGAAAATGATGATAGCACAGTGTATTGACACATGATTTTGTACTTTACATAAAAATGCAGAATTTCTGCATTTTTCCTCCACGCACACCACACACTATGGTGTGAACATAGCACATAGAGAACAATTGTTGTTGAGCTTGCGACAATCAATTGCACATGGTGTGAACGAACCCTTGTGCCCTGTACACACAATAGGATTTTCCGATGTAAAATGTGTGATAAGACCTTGTTGGAAATTCCAACCGTGTGTAGGCTCCATCACACATTTTCCATAGGAATTTCCGTCACACAAAATTTGACATCTGGTTCTCAAATTTTCCGACAACAAAATTCAGTTCCGATCATGTGTAAACAATTCCGACACACAAAGTGCCACGCATGCTCGGAATTAAGCAGAAGAGCAGCACTGGCTATTGAACTTAATTTTTCTCGGCTCGTCGTACGTGTTGTACATCACCACGTTCTTGACGTTCGGAATTTCCGACCAACTTTGTGTGACCGTGTGTATGCAAGACAAGTTTGAGCCAACATCCGTCGGAAAAAATCCCATGGATTTTGCTGTCGGAAAATCCTATTGTGTGTACAGGGCATAACACTGAGCAAAGACAGGATACTTGGAATAGGGGTAATTACAGTTTACCAGTGTCTCCTGTTAAAGTGCCATTGCCATGTTAAAACATACATATACTGTACATAACAGCCATAATGAAGATTACCATCTATATATAAAATAGTTTATAATTCACTAAGCCTAACAATGTGTACAAAGGACCATATAAATTAGCCCTGGAAAGTTGGTTTATGGGCCTGTTCTCATATATGTGCTTGTAAAAAGTTCCCATGCATTTTCAGTGCATGGGAACAACATAACATTTAAAAGTACACTAAAGGAAACTTCTCTGTTCACACCACAATGGGGTGTGTGTAAGAAATACTTCCACAAACTGCAAGAACATTCATGGCAGAGGATATATGATCTGTACAGATTATAACTGGAATTGCTATCAGTCAAATGCAACAACTTCTATATTAGCTAGAATAAATACAGCTAGTTTTCTTAACAGTATATTTTTAAAGAATATGATAAACAACATTTTATATTCCTGATATGTGCCTGCTGTACCATGTACTTCTCTGGTGTTCTGGTGTTCCTGCCAGTCCCTTTGCTTTTCTATTAAAAACTGACCTTACTAGACATGATAGAATAGTGGAACCAGTTGATCAGATTTCTGCCTGTGCTGGGAACTCAGCCTGCTCTGCTCAAATGAATAGATTTGTGCTGACAACCCCCCCCCCCCCCCCCCCCCCTCACACAGCCATTCACTGAGAAGACCAGTGTAGTGCTGTTTCTCCAACCCCACCTCCCCACCTAGTGGTAAGCTGCAATATATTACATTTTTGGTTTTGGGTTTAAAACTGCTTTAGGAAACAAAAGCAAGTGGCAGGATTACTTCTTAACAAGGTGTTAGTCAAACTTGTTATAATGCATTTTCTCTGACCTAAAAAATAAGGATTTTTCCATAATGGACACTATGTCAGCAGTGCAGCCCAGTAACACTAAAGCAGGCCATACATGTCTCAGTTTTTTTTCAGTCAGCAGGCTCCATCCACACATTCCAGATAGATGTCGGAATCTATTGGCTGCAACGCTGATCAAACTAAAGTTTTCCAGTAAGCCCATTTGTGAGCAGCATAGGAATGCGCAAGGGGTGTGCCAGGTGTGCCTAGGCAAACCCTAATCACTACATGCTGTGCTGATTCCCTTACTGCCTGGGCTTCCCCCTGTGTTGCTCCCCCCCCGCAGTGCTGCTGGCTTCCCTCCTCTCCTCTACCCTGGCTGCTGTGGGGGATATTTCAGGATGGAGAGTGGGGGAAGGGGCTATTAAATATGTAATTTACCAGCCCCCTCCTTTTCTAAATGAACACAGTGAGCACACTCACTCACTGTGTTCATTCACAACTGAAGCATAGTAAACCGGTTTACTATGCTTCAGTTTGTG
Source organism: Lithobates sylvaticus (assembly GCA_028564925.1). Classification (NCBI taxonomy): domain Eukaryota; kingdom Metazoa; phylum Chordata; class Amphibia; order Anura; family Ranidae; genus Lithobates; species Lithobates sylvaticus. The sequence goes on along the minus strand of CM053034.1, from coordinate 104,925,898 downwards.
AATGAACAGGAAGACGTTTAGCACAGGGAACTTCCCATTAATTTACTGTCCCGCCCAGCTGAGGCTGCAGAGAAAGGCATGTGTGTTTGAGCTTTGGGGTGCACACCCTAATGTAATAGGCTGTGCCCACCTATGATGAGCAGTCAGTTGTGAGCAGTAATCAAACAGGACCAGTCATAAATGAATCAAAATTCGGTCCAGATGAACCAGCCAAATTTTAATCCATCTATGGCCTACTTTACTGAGCTTCCTGCTAAACTGCTGTGTCTATCACATTGGCAGACACAGCGCCTGAGCCTCTTCAGTGTAGGTTCTGTGGCACTGTGTAACAAGCACAGTGGCCAGGCAGGAAACTCTGCTCAGTGAAGCTGAGCCTGCCCTTTTAACAGATTTAGGGCACATGTACACACAGGCAGCACTGCTACCTCAGGCAGCCATCTTTGCCCCTGGGGGGGGGGCAACAGTGGCTGCCTTGGGTGGTCCTTGGCATGACACATGGTACCAGCAGTTTTTGCCTTGATACTTACTACAGGCAGATGACCTATGCAAAGATAGTATGCTCTCTCTTTGTTCTGTGGATAAAACAATGCCCTGGTCTCTTTAACTTTTAACCATGAAGAAGTAAAATAATATTTGGGGATATTCAACATGTAATGTGAAGAGTGCCTTTTATCAGTCCCAATTCCATGCACAAATCCTCAAATTAGATAATAACTCCAAAGAATCTAGAGTCTTCACATAACGATACTAAGAAAAGTTATAGGGTTCTCCAATAGTCCTAAGCAGGAAGGACTATATCAATTAAAACACAACTCCATCTAAAACTTTTCATCTTTTCGATAGAGCATATGAGGGAGAACCTCTCTAAGAGCAGGTAACAATGGGAATTCACTTCAACGAGGAAGATGGATTTTTGTGGGGAACTCCACGCCATTTGGCGTGGAGTTCCCCTTAAAATCCATACCAGACCTGAAGAGTCTGGTATGGATTTTTGGGGGGAACTCCACGTCATTTTTTTTTTTTAAAATCTGAGGCTGGGTTCCCCTTAATATCCATACCAGACCTGAAGGGGCCTGGTAATTAAATTTGCGGGGGAACCCCACGCTTTATTTTTTTATTAATGACTTTCAGTTACAGTTCTCTGTATTACGGGGAGCCGACAATTCATTATAGCCGCGAGTGCTTTTAAATGACTTTTTTCCTGCAGAAATTACACTTTGTGCAGGGACAGTTCTAAGCACTGGAAACATGCGCCCCTTTACATGCATACTATACACACCCCCCAGGTACGAAATGTAAAGGAATATTACACTTTTATTGTTTTACCTTAAGCATTATTAAAATGACTGCTCCCGAAAAAACGGCAGTTTTTAAACGTTTTTTTTGCATTGATACATGTCCCCTGGGGCAGGACCCGGGTCCCCAAACCCTTTTTAGGACAATAACTTGCATATTAGCCTTTAAAATTAGCACTTTAGATTTCGAATGTTCGAGTCCCATAGACTTTAATAGGGCTCTAAAGTTCACATGAATTTTAGGTCTGTTCGCAGGTTTTGGTGCGAACCGAACAGGGGGGTGTTTGGCTCATCGCTAGTGTCAATGTATAATTTAATCAAAATATATGCCTATTAACAGAGACTTTTGAGAGGAGTACTGATGAAGAAGAACTGCACATGGCGATGAAATGTATGCCACATGGTAAAATTCCTGGCTCAGATGGCTGCACTGTTAAATACTATAAAATGTTTGCACAAATCCTATTCCCTCTTTTTTTAAATGGAACCCAATTTCTGGCAGGAAGCCCTGATGGACCATATTCTAGTTTTCTTAAAAGAGGGCAAGGACCCAGTGACCTGCCAGTGCAACAAGCCAATAATAACTTTAAATGTTGACACAAAATATTTTGCAGATATTCTCATCGACCCTAACTCATACTCCCCAGATGGATGCATTAGGACCAAGTGAGTTTGGTCCCTAGCAGGGAAACCAGGGAATAAGAGGAATGCCTTCTCTTATTATTTTATCCATCCTACTACTGTCAATGGACATAGAAAAAGCGTTCCATATAGATTGGTCCTTTTTTCTAATAACACTGCAACACATCAGTCTAGGTCCAAAATTGCCTGCATTGATAATTAAATTCCATCTGCCATGGAAAAAAAACAATGGCCAATACCCCCCCCCCCCCTCCTTTTTTTCAGTAAAGGCATTAAACAAGGGTGCCCCTTGTCCTTTTCACTTTTTATATTCCCTTTACAGCTATTTCTCACCACAGTCCAACTTAATCAAAGTAATAAAGGCATAAGGGTGTGCCAAAAATAATGTAAACGGGTCACATTTGCGGACAATGACTTGTTGTACATCAGTTCCCCTGAAATATCTATCTCCTCCCTACTACAGTAATTCACATGTCTTAGCTGTCTCTCAAAGTTTAAAATTAACAATTCAAAATCTGACCTTCTCAATCTTGGCTTGCCTTGATCCAGGGTCTCACATTTATTTGTATTTGGGGATCATCCTAACTTGTGATTTCATTGACCTATTTAAACACAACTTCCAACATTTACTTAAGATCTTTTTTAAAAACCTGTAAAAATTGGACGTGCCCAATTTTCTTGACTAGATATCACAAATCCTATTTCTCCTCCATATGCAGAAGCTGTATTCACTATATCTGGTCTCCCACAGTACACAGAACATGGAAATGCAATTATTTTAGTAAATATAAATGGATAAATACCTTTTCTCATCAGCAGTATATAGAAGCCTTGTGACTTTTATCAGTTTCTAGTAAAGCTTGTAGGAGGAGTTTTCATTCTCCCCTGATCCTCTGTCTGGACAGTGCTGATTGGCCCTGTGCTGATCCCAAGAAAAAAAAAACTCTCTAGCAATACACACTAAACTGAGCACGTGCAACCAGTCCCCTGGCTCTGTAAATATCAGGTTATTGTTTAGAGACAATGAAAGAAGAGGAGGATCAGAGAGACAAGATCAAACAGCCTTTATACACAATGCAAAGGATTAGCCCCTTAGACTCCACAGTAAGTATAACAAGCATGCTTTACTGCATATGCAGACTGATTTTACTGTTGTGGGTTTAGTAGAAATTTAAGGTCCTATAAAGCTAAATAGCAACTACATCTGGTTTGGCCTTAAACCCTGATTATAGAACCAATTGCTGACTGATGCAATTGACAGAATACTTCTGGGGTATTAAGCCTACAGGATTTCCATTAGTCAACACTATTTGTTATAACTAGGGATAGATGAATCTGCCTAGGTTCGATTCACTAAGGGTTTGGAGAATCCTTTTTGAAATGTGTCTAACCTGAACTTTTGGGCAAACCCTATTGAAATCTCTGGGGCCTGTTATTAAATTCTGGCCATTTTTAGGGCTTAGAATACCAAACAGTGGGTATTGTCTTTTCATGCGGCTGCAAGAACAACATTAAAAATACACAAATCCTTTAAATAAAATGCTTGAAAGAAACCTTTGATCTCAACATGCTATTATAAGACAGCTCACTTTTCACATACAGTCTCAGTGACAGCGTATGCTGGCAAAGCATAATAGGCTGTGGAAGTTTTTTTTTTTTAGAAAAACATTTTTTTTTTTGTTTTTACAATTAGCTTGGTTTACATACAGCAGCAGAACCCCAAAATGATTCACTTCAGTTTGAAAAAAAAAAGACTTTCATTATTCAGTAATATGCCTGCTTTAACTGGCAGATAAAAGTTGGCCCCTGAGGCTCTCCTTGTTCTTGCTGCTGGAAAACTCTTCTGATGCTGGATAATTTCAATTATACTTGTTGAGAATTAAGATACCATGGATGATACAGCAATTTAAAATTAGCCAGCAGTAGGGCATTTTTTAATGTGGGATTATCTAAGTCCAAATTTACTAAAGACAAATCAGACAGGCTGGGGTTATACTACAAGGTTTAAGATGATGCAGAGATAATGCAGTGTAAAATTGGCCAGCAGCAGGAGACTTTTATTTAGGGATGAAAGGAACTAGTTTATACCTAACTTTTATTTTATCTATGGTGTTGGAGGGACAGTTAATGTGAGTGGTATATTATGAGCTGGTTTAGGTGTACACTGTTCTTTCATATTTTTTTCTTTGAAACAAGTGTTGATGAATTAAAAGTGAATGCTGTTCTTTGAGCAATTCAACCATAAAAAGGCCACATCAAGATAAAAAAAGTAAAGAAATAAAAACCCTAAAATGCCACCCCTGAAACCAAAGTCTTCCCAAAAAGGGAAGCCTTGCAGCAAAAAAAAGAAAATAAACAGTATAACCTTAAAAAAGGCCATATTGACAAACCAAAAAAAAAAAAACAAGACCATCCTTGATGCCCTTGAAAGCCAACCCCTCAAGTTACTCCCAAGTTCACCTTTTCTCAGCCCAAACAAAGTGTAGAAAAAAATGGGTAACACCGCTACTGGATTTAAGAAGGTGGTACCAACTTTATAAATTTTTTAAAAAAGCTTTCCAAAACCTTTGCATTCTCTGAAGGATATACAGGCATACCCCACTTTTAAGTACACAATAGGGTTTATTTACTAAAGCTGGAAACTGCAAAATCAGGCTGACTTCTGCATAGAAACCAATGAGCTTCTAACCTCAGATTGTTCAATTAAGCTTTGGTCATAAAACCTGGAAGCTCATTGGTTTCTATGAGCTTTGTGAATGAGGTGAAGCTCCTCTGAATTCCATCATCCAATGATATTAAAGCAAAAACGCTGGGTTTCTTTTTACTTGAATGTGATTGGGTATTCTTTTCAAAGTGAAACATCATCACATTCACTAAGCTCAGGGGCCAGTTCCCTTGTAAAGTGCAACTTCCCTTGCAAAGTGAACAGCAGTTTTTCTGTTAGTAAATCAACCTCTTTGTCAGATATATGGTGGTATTGCTCTCTGATTCAGGAATACTTGTGACAAGTAATGATATTATCAGCAAAATCCCATGGTTGTCCTGTTTTATAAAACCAGACAAGGCACTAGATAGCATAAAATCATAACGTTTTCTTTTTTCTTTTCTTCCCTTTTGGATGCTACCATTAGTTATTGCTGGAGAACTATTTTGTAACCCCCTTGTGCGGCTTTTTTTCATATACAAGTAAGTAATCCATGATCTGTGGCTCTATAATGTTATCATATAGAATTGGGGGGTCGTCTGTCTAGACCATCTGGTGTTAATTTTGTATATATTATCGTAGGCTACAGTCACATTGGGAGTATTTTTGTCCTCTCCTTTGGATGCCCCAGTGCCCGCACCTGAGGTTCTGCTTCTATCCTTCATTTGGCATTTTTTGGGCAAGGTGAACGCTCTGTTAGATATGTAACTAATGTATAAGTTAATGCGCATGATGCATGCATATGGTTGTAATCTATGTTCTTGCATTCACATAGTGAACCTTTTGCCGTGTGCCTGAGGAAGAAAAAGTGAAAAGCGTTGATGCGCAGAATGCTTAACTTTTGGCACTTTTGGTTATGTGCCTGATGTTTTAACAATTTTGTGCCATGTATTACTATACACGGATGTGGCAGTGGAGTGAAGTTTTCTATATCAAAACCTTAGTCTCAAAATGCAAAAATTCTGCCACCTAATCTGCTGAATGCTGAATGAGTTTAATCCCAAAAGACAAGACAATTAACAGGCCATCCTCTGTGAGTGAGTGGTTGCTATGGTTGCAAAAACCGGTTGATGGAAGAAGTCAAAAACTGTCAGACAACATGATTACCAAACCTCTAATTCTATCTTGACAGGATGGTTAACTTTTAAAAACACTGAGACTTAAGTAAGTAAGTCTAGTACACACGGGCCGAATGTCAGACGGCATCAGACGGTTCAATAGAAACCGTCCAACATTCAGGCCTTGTGTACTGCAGTCTGTTGAAGGGGCATGACCAAAAAAGGTCTGCCGACCCGCTCCTGATCAGCGCTCATAGCCAATGACTCAGAGCACTGACCGGAGTGTTTTGGCGGGGGGCTGTCTCCATCAGAACACAATAGAACAGCAGGGGATATCGCTGTACTAATGTCAGATAGTTAGTACAGTGGTTCCTCCTGAGCTGTCAGTTTTTTTTCATTCAGCCTTGCTGGGTTGAAAAAAAAAAAACTACTAGTGTGTACAGGGCTTTACAGAGATCTCTTGGTTAATGTTTCCTTAGAGTGTGAACAACTCTGACTATATAAAAAACGGAAAATTGTATCATACTTACCGTAATTTTCCTTTCCTGGTGCCTATCCATGGCAGCATACCTGTGATAGAGCTCCGCCTCGACTCCTCCCTCAGGACTAGTGAATAGCATAAATTAAAGGCACCGTCCCTCCCCCAACATTCTCTGTAATATAGCATACCGAGGGTGGGAGCGTATGCTGCCATGGATAGGCACCAGGAAAGGAAAATTACGGTAAGTATGATACAATTTTCCGTTTTCCTGGTGCCTCCATGGCAGCATACCTGTGATAAATAACTAGCTGACAAGGGTGGGATAATGCTTGTTAAATGTTTAATCAGAAAAGGACATTGCAGCCTGGACTGCCCTCCTTCCGAACTCAACAGTAGTGAGAGCTCCTGGATCGATATGGTAGTGCCTGAGAAAGGTATGGCGAGAAGACCAGGTGGCGGCCCTGCAAACCGTCTCCAATGAAACATTAGCCCTTGCTGCCCAGGAAGCTGAGACTGCCCTTGTGGAATGAGCATTCACTCGGGAAGGAGGATCCATATTCTTCACCCTGTAGGCCTTCTGAATCAGCTTTACGACCCAAGATGCCAGAGTTCTGATGGAAGCTTCTTTCCCCCTGTATTTACCGAAAGGTACCACAAAAAGTCTCTCGGAGTCCCTGAAGGGACTGGTGGCTTCGAGGTAAGCCCTGAGCACTCTGGAGATGTCTAGCTCGTGACAAGACTCTGAATCCGTATTTGTGAATACTGGAAGTGCCCAAGGTTCTGCCATATGGCTTGTGGTAGTGACTTTAGGCGTGAAGCCCCTAAGGGGACGGAGTTCCACTCTGTCTGGGAAAAAGGAGATATGGTCGTCCCCTATCCCTAACGAATGTAGTTCTGAAACTCTTCGGCCAGATGTGATGGCTAGCAGGAAGGCAGTTTTCAGTGATAGGTTCCAGATTGCCACTTGTTCTACTGGAGCAAATGGATGGCTAGATAGGACCTCCAGGACTAGGGACAGATCCCACTTAGGGAACGGCCGCCCGGCAGGAGGGCGGATCTTTAGCACCCCCCTGAGGAAGGTGACCACCAGAGGATCCTCTGCCCATCTTTTATTTGTGGCTGCGGAAATAGCTGCTACCTGCACTTTGAGAGAACTCAGACCGAGCCCCAGGTCGAGACCTGACTGAAGGAAACCCAAAATATTGGGTGTGGAAGGAAAGATTGGGTCAAAGCCTTTATCCGTGGCGAAAGACAAGAATTTGTTCCAGATTCTTGAGTAGATAGCGTTGGTCGCCGGCTTTCTGGCCCTCAGTAGTGTTGATATAACCCCTGGGGAACACCCTAAGGCTTCAAACCTTCGCCTCTCAACTTCCAGATTCGAAGATCTAGCTTCTGTGGGTTCGGATGAACCAGGTTGCCTTGCGACAGAAGATGAGGAAAAGGGGGGGTCCTGATTGGAGGACTCACGCTGAGGCGCATGGCCAGAGGAAACCAGGGTCTCTTCGGCCAATACGGGAGTACCGCCAATACTTGCACTGATTCCCTGAGGACCCTCAGGAGGAACCTGAATATTAGTGGCCGGGGAGGGAAGGCATATGCTGTCGTGAACCTCCAGGGGCACGTCAGGGCATCCACTGCCTCGGCTTGCGTGTCTTTGAGATCCAGGAGGTTCTTCTCCGCCCAGAGCATGATCGGCTCTACCTCCCTGAGGAGCGATCTGCTGCGCGTGCCTCCCTGCCTCTGCAGATATGAGACAGCCGCCCTGTTGTCCAGGCGTAGGAGTATCCTCCGCCCTCTGACTTGAGATGTCAGAGTAGTCAGTGCCAGGAAGGCTGCCCTCATCTCCAAGATGTTGGATACCACTCCCCGGGTAGAACATGACCATCTCCCTTGAATCCTGGTTTCCCCGCAATGGGCCCCCCAGCCTTGCCCGCTCGCGTCGGATGTGACCGTGGTCCAAGAGAGGGAGCCCAGATAGTGAGGCTTGGAGAGGTTCTCCGGGATTGTCCACCAGCGCAGACTCCTGCGCATTACTCCCGTCAGCAGGATTGTCTGTGAGAGACGCTGTCTCTTCCATTGAGCCAAAAAACCTGTTTGAAAGTATCTCAGGTGCCAATGGGTCCAAGGCGTCAGGGGAATACAAGAGGACATTGTGCCAATAAGACTCAGACATTGTGATGCCGTCAGGTACTGGCTCTGGATGGTCTTGCGCATCCTGCGGATGATGATCCTTGCCTTCGAAGGAGGTAACGACACTGTCCCCTCCTGAGTGTTGAACATCGCACCTAGGTAGACCATCTGTCGAGTTGGTGTTAATTGACTTTTGTCCATATTTATAAGCCATCCCAGTCTTCTTAGGGACTGTAGAAGGATCTCCCGGTGATGTACCAATTGCTCCGGACTGCTGGCTAGTAGGAGGATATCGTCCAGGTAGTGGTATATCCTCAGGCCCTTCTCCCGAAGGGGGGCCAGAGCGGATATCAATATTTTGGTGAACACTCTGGGGGAGGTGCACAGCCCAAAGGGTAGGGCTTGAAACTGTAGGTGGGTTTGGCCCACTGCAAACCTCAGATACTTCTGGAATGCAGGAAGAATTGGGATATGGAGGTAGGCATCCTGCAGGTCGACCGAGATCATCCAATCCATTGGTTGGACTACTTGGATAATTGTTTGCAGGGACTCCATCTTGAAGCTCTCGGTGCTGATGTACAGATTGAGCTTCTTCAGGTCTATCACTGGCCTCCAACCACCTGTCTTTTTGGGTACTAGGAACAGGGTAGAGTAGAAGCCTGTGAAGCGCTCTGACAAGGGAACCGGTACAGCCGCCCCCTGAAGCTGGAGGGATGTTATAAACTGTACTAGGGCCTGCGCTTTTGACGGTGAGGCCGGAATCTCGGTTCTCTTGAAGGATATGGGAGGTGGAGTGTGAGAGAACTTCCAAAAGTGTCCCCACTGGATTGTTGATAAAACCCAGGGGTCTTGGCAATGGGTAGTCCAGACTGGGACAAAGGACTTTAGCCTGGCTCCTACCGATGGACTCTGGAGTAGCCCGGCGTCAAAAGGACTGCTTCTGCTCCTGAGGGGTCCTAGGGGCTTTGTTTTTCCTGCTCAAAAAGGAAGCTTGGGTGCCTCTCCAGGGCCTTCTGTTGTCTCTGAAGTACCTTGACTGTCTAAAGTCCCTGGCGTTTGACTGGCGGAACCTGGACGGACCTCCTCTGGGACCTCGCACCCTTTTGTCCTGGGGGAGCATACCAGATTTTCCCCCTGTCACCCTGGAGATAGCCTTCTCCAATTTGTCTCCAAATAGCGCTTTGCCATCGAATGGGATCTTACACCAATTTTGCTTGGAGGCGAGATCAGCCGTCCAGGGCTTCAGCCATAAGGCTCTCTTTGCCATCACAGAATGGAGCATAGACCGGGCCGAGCATCTGATGGTGTCAATGGCTGCCTCCCCGACAAAGTCTGCCGACAGTCTAAGTTCCTCCAAGGCTTTTATTATGTCTTCCCTAGGGACCTCCTGTCGTAGGGCCGTCTCGATGTTGTCTGTCCAGGCTCTGATGGCATTTGACACAGAAGTGAGGGCAATGGCCGGTTTACAGGCGGCTCCTGCGGCCAAGTAGCTCCTCTTAAGCTCCAGATCGATCCGCCTATCTAGAGGATCTTTGAAGGAAGCGGAATCCTCCATTGGGAGGGTGACATTCTTCGCTAAACGCACCACGGCCGCGTCTACTACCGGCATGGAGTTCAGCGACTGCGTTTCAGCCTCTGGTAGAGGATAAAGTTTATTGAGCCGGCCCACGGAGAGCTTCTTGTCGGTCCTTAACCATTCATTTTGGATGACTTCCGTGATCTCCCCCATTAGAGGGAAGAGAATCTGTCTCCTTTTGAGGAATGGGAAGTAACTCCTGGACCTTTGAGGTGGTTCCTCCGCCTCCTCCCAGGTGATCGCGGTCTTGACCGCTTGGATGAATGGTGGGACCAGGGCATAGCTGAATCCAGACGGCTCTGATTCCTCTGAAGAGTCCCCTGAGGGGTCTTCAGGTGGTAATTTCTCGGCCGGCCGTGACGGCGGCGGGGGGGTACTGACTGCCGAAGGACCTGGGACTTCGTGATCTGTTTCCCCTGCCTGTGTCCGTGGGACTGGCTGAACGGGGACCAGGGCTGCTAGCTCGGAGAATGAGTCCCTCATTGTCCGCTTAAGCAGATCCACGACCTGCTGACTCTCGAGCTCGCGGTTGGCCGCGTAGTCCCTGAAGCAGTCCTTACAGACCAGTTTGCCCGGTAGCGGCGTAGCCCCACATGTCCAGCACTTCTTCTTTGCGCCACTTCTAGGGGAAGGCGACCGGTCTCGTCTTCTGGATCTTGACCTCTCTGATTCGTGGCGTGAGGACCGGGACCCATGGTGAGAGGAACGGGACCTGCGGTCTGGGCTGTCATCATTGTCGCTGCGTCTTGACGACTTCTTGGTGCTTTTGGAGTGGGCAGGGCTACGATGCAAAGAATCTATGTTAGATTCATGCAGTGCACTTTTTTTTTTTTTTTTTTTTATACTCACGTACAGTTGGTCTCATACCTATTGGACGTAGGAGGATCTTTGTTACGAGATGAATAACTCATAGCGCGGTTGGGCAGAGGGATCAGCTGCGGAAATATAGTAAGATAGGGGAAGAGAGAGAGAGAAAGGACTATGTAGATTTAAGCGTACACATAAATACCTACATGTAACATATACTTGCTTATATACCCGCATACATGTGCGCCCCTCCCGCCCCCTTCCCCCCCGTCTCCTTTTCTCTTTTATTTTTTTTATTTTTTGCCAGAGATTTCCCATGTATACACAACACGCACAAAAAAAAAAAGGTATATTAAATTATATTATGTTCTGTGTTTTCCCTTTTCATCATTAAAAAAAAACTTTTAATTGCTTATTTGGGGAAACCTACCGAGAGACGGTCAGCAAGAGGCTCGCAGGGCACGGCTGAAACACTACTGACAGCCATGACCCTGCTGCTATCCTTTAAATACAAAAGGAGGTGGATGGGCTAATCCCAAACCACCTCCTACCTATTAACAATGAAGAAAGGGCAAAAACTGGAACTTTTTCCAGTAACCAAAATGGCCGCCGGGCGGTCAGGCCGCTGCGCATGCGCACGCGCATGCGCAGTAGCTATCGGCGGCGAGGGCTCTGTGCGGAGCCCTCGCCAGTCGGCGTCTCCTCACCACCCCGGAACGCGCATGCGCCCATCAGGCGGCGAGGACGCCGACCCCGGGGGGACCTGTCAGCCGCATGCAGGAGCAATAAGGAGCGCTCCCGCGGCCCCCCCCCCCCCATGAAGATGACTATTTGGTGGCATCCCTGTACAAAACAAAAGGGAAGGCATGTAAGCAACATCAAAGGCACAATTATATGGGAGGGAAGAGAGAGGGAGAAGGGGAGAAAAAGAGAGGGGAAAAAGGAAAAAAAAAAAGGTAACCGGCCTGAGACTGAGCTGATCCACCTGCGACTCGCTGCGATTCATCATAGAAGGCGGCAGACTGCGTTCCTGTGAGGAAACTCTGCAAGAAGACCCCACAGATCCACAGAGGGGTTCCCAGTCTTATTAGTGCATTGAGCGGACCCAAGAACAGGGACTTCGCACGGGAAAGGCTAAACCCGGCGGACGCTGCCGAAGGCAGAGGTATGGACATCTGCTACTCTTCACCAGCACAAGAGGTATGAGGAAAAAAAGGAGAATGTTGGGGGAGGGACGGTGCCTTTAATTTATGCTATTCACTAGTCCTGAGGGAGGAGTCGAGGCGGAGCTCTATCACAGGTATGCTGCCATGGATAGGCACCAGGAAAGATGTTTGGATGCATTGCCATGTAATTCTCTTACAGAACAAATATTCACAAGGACATTAATATATATAATATATATATATATACATATATATATATATATATATATATATATATATATATATATATATATATATATATATGTGTATATATATATACCCCTACCCCCTTTTTCTTGGTGTCAGTGTTTTTGCCTATACTGTGTTTGAAAACTGTAATTCCTTACATATACAGAAGCACTTATTATGCTTACAAAAGAAAGGATAAAACTGTAGTAATGCTATACTCTTTATCCAATTACTTTGCAATTTAAGTTCTCAAAGTGGTGTTTTGTATGTACGAAAAGAAACTTGAAAAGTTAATAAAAACTTTGTTTTAAAAGAACTAATTGTCATGTGGGCGCCTTGAGGCGATTCAGTTCGCAGTTGCAGCGCTATACAAATCATTCATTCATTTATTCATGTTTTCATTGGATAACTATTGTTTAGTGAAAGCATTTGTCACACATAAAAAATCCTTGTATTTTATACAATTAATATTCAGTCCGCACAGAATATAACAGAAGTATTTTCCAGCATTGTCTCAGATAAATTCAAGTGCAACCCACATTTTTAAGGTACTGGTTTAAAAAAAAAAAAGAAAAAGCATTTATAATATTATCCTGTTGTAGTTTGAAAAAATTGTGTTTGGTGTACAAGTATTTCTTGTGCTAAATAACCTCTTTTGCTGTATAACCAGTAGTTAGGCTGCACAGACGAAAATATTTTTCCTGTACTGTCTTAGACAAATTAAGATGCAAAGCTTATAACTTTAGGCTGCACTCAACAAATTATTTTTCTTTCTTTAGCATTTAGGACAAATTTAAACACAAGAATTATTCACTATTGGTGAAAGAAAGATCAGCATTGGTCTCTTGACCTACTTGTGAAAGAGGAAAGATTGTCTGAGATTCAAGCAGAAAGGTATTTAACTTTTTTTTACCTTTTTAATTATGGCTTTTGGTAATTTACTTATGGGGGGACAAACAATTAAAATGCAAAAAACACGTCCTCTACAATTATAGAATACAATTTAAAAAAATTGTAGTGGACATGTCAATGTGAAATAATATTTCAGTAATACCTTAGATTAAAATGTAATTTATAAAATTGGGGCATAAGGAAGGCGCTGTAGTCCCCAAACTTGTCACAACAGCATACCAGCAAGCCAATTACTCCCATTGAAGTAGCTACCATTGTCAACAGGATTGCTTGCCCAGACAGTGTTGGTGCAGGAATCCCTCCTGCTGGGCCAGTGGGGGGGCAGGGCAAGCCATCCCCGCCTGGAGAAGACAGTAATTATCACTAGAGGCTATAGCAGCTGCTTGCGATAATCGCAAACAAATCTGTCAGGCTGGTTGTACCCAAGTTGATCGAACGATCAATTTGGTACATTCAGACTGCCCAATAATGGTTTGAATCTCGGCCAGTTCAGTAGGAACCTTATATGGCCAGCCTAAAACCATCACTTGAGCAAGGGAACCACTCAATCCTCCAAAGTTAAGATCTGGGGGATGCCCAAACTCACACTTTAGGGACTGACAACTATTTTTTTTAGGTTTTTCAGTTTTATGACAATTTACAGTAATCTGTTCACATACAAGGTGAGAATGGGATTTTCTATTGACATGTCTCTTTTGCTTTAGATCCACAAATGCAAATGACAAATGATGGCCTACTGTTGCCATGGTGTGGGGTTTAGTAGGTGTGTTTGGCTATATATGTTCCTGCATTTATTTGTGTGAATGCTTATTACAGCTACATATGAAGTAATCCTTACAGTATTTCAAAAAAAGGAAAACGTTTTAAATCAATATAATATACTTGATCTGCATGTTCTTTAACACCGACATTAATATTAATATTAAAATTCCTGTTCATTTTCTAATTGATGACCATCAATGACTATGGTATAGTTCAGAATCCTTTTCAAAGTATACTCTAATATGCACCCTTGATGTTGCCTTCTTGCCTGCTGAGAGTGCTGTACCATTTTCTGGAGGTGCAGCTGCTGTGTTGTGAGAAATGAACACTGGATTAGCACAGAATGTTGTAGTGTTGAGTAGAATTGTGCTGGCTTGGTTACAATGTGTCACTGCTGGGATTTGATTCCATAAACAAAGTATGATATTGAACATACTTGACCCTATTTGCTGCTAAGGTCTATATGAGCCTTGCCAATGCCCAGGAATGTAGGGGCATGGATCCGCCCTGTGAGGGAAAAGAATAAAACAAGCACAGGATGCAATGTTAACATAAGTCTAAATTACTAGAGCCTGACAAATGTACTAAGTCTTTGTATTAACAGTAAGCTATGTACACCAAAATATTTTGCTTAGTTATACGGACCAAAAAAAAAAAGTGGATTGATTAATCACTAAAATTTCAGTGGTTTATTTTAACTAAGACCTGTAAATGCTTTTGTAGATTTCCTTTTAGCCAGGGATCTTCAAAGGGGCACCCCGGAATTATAGATGTGTAGTAAGCTTCCTTGAATGCTTACTAAATCTACCTGATTAGTGTTTTAGATCATAAACATGAAGAGATCACTATCTTGAATTAAGGATTTCTAGGAAAGAGCTGAAGGCGAGAATGTTTTTTTGAAGTGGTTCAACAAGAACATAGGCTTTAAACTCATGATGCATCAAAACCGTTTGCATATCAATACAAACAGATGATAATCCCAGCACTTTATAGGAGCAGTTTGCCCAGGTGCAGTCCATTAACAGGCTATTCGGGAACAGCGGTATAAGGCAGCAAATACCGTGTGTGCCAATAATAATTACATATAAATTCATAAAATGCTTCAAATATTTGTCCAAATGAATAGATATAATATATATACTTGTTCAAATGAATAGACAAATTAATAAAAATATGCATGCATACTTATCACAAATTGGAGTACATACTTGAGTCCTGCTTTTCATTCCCACCAGAGATTCTTATTTTCTCTGTAGATATTTTTGGGATTTCCTCTCACAACTAAAAACATGTTAGTAGGCAAATTCACCTTCTTCAGCAGGAAGAGAAGGGGGTTGTGGCTGTAGGCTGATGGTAGGGTTCGTTGTTACCTTGAGCTGTCAGGGAATGTATCATATGGTGTCAGAAGGTGGTCAGTGGACATTGGTATTAAATCCAATTAGTCTGTAGGACTTTGGACTGGAGGAGCAGACACTGTCTTGATGTATGCTTGAGTTGCAGCAGGCCCAATGTATTGTTGCATTATGTCATTGGCTTATCAGTTGTAGAATATGAGTATTTTAGAAAAGGCTGATAAGTAGATTTCCAATATGTTGGAATGATCGGTTTGGGTGCATTTAGAATGTGCTGAATCTGGAAAGAGTCCAGAGAAGGGCAACTAAATTAGACTAGAGGACCTCAATTATGAGGTACAACTAGAAGCGCTACATTTATTCTCCCCTGAGAAGAGACGCTTGAGAGGAGATTTGATAGCAATATACAAATATCCCAACGGTGATCCCAGCGTAAGTATGAAACTTTTCAGTCCCAGGGAGTGTAAGAAGACACGGGGCCACACGATTAAACTGGAGGTGAAGCGGTTTAACCTTAAGCTGCATAGGGGGTTTTTCACTGTCAGAGCAGTAAGGATGTGGAACTCTCTTCCACAATCGATGGAGCTGGCAGGAAGTATGGATAGTTTTATAAAGACTCTTGGACGTGCATCTTAGTGAAAACAATATACGGGTATATGGGAAATGATTTTCTACACACACACATACACACACCTACACAGGTTGAACTGGTTGGTCTGTTGTCTTTATTCAACCTTACCTACTATGTAACTATGTTACCAGCAAGGTTTTCCTCTATTTGCATGTGTGTGGTAGGGGTGGCTGTGGCGTAGTAAGGTGTGGGCTGGTGCAAGTTTGGTGATTAACCTCCCTGGCGGTATGATTATTTCAGATTTTTGATGCTCAAAGCGGTACAATGTTTTGCATGGAAATTTGGCGTTTTATATTGTAGGCCTGTAATTCTTAGGAATAGCACACTTAAATCTGTCCAAACAAGAATCTAGTAGACAGCCCGGGTATGATAAAGTTTGAAACACAAAATCATTATAATATAATAAATAACTATAAATTATTATAACAAATAATAATATAATAATAATAAAAATTATTCAATAATATAATCAAATCAAAACACTGAAATTTGCTTAGTTGCAGAATTGTCGCCGTCATTTCTTTCAGTGTTTGATGACGGATTTCCCCACGAATCACTATAGCTCAATTCTGCAAGTGATTCTAATTTTTTATCGCTGTTTCCTAGCTGGTCTACAACCGCTTTTGATGTAAAGGGATGGTTTTGGTTGCTATGGACAATCTCCAGTCTCCAGGCAGAAATAACAGTATTTATAATATAAAACTGCATGCAGGGCACTGGACAAACCACTAGGGACAAGAGGGATGTGAAATTATTTGATACAGTAATGTAATGTAGGGGGTTCCCCTTAAAATCCGTACCAGACCTAAGGGCCTGGTATGCCCCTGAAGGCATGCAGGTCTTATTATAGAGGCGACATTGTTGCCTATTTCTCGTGCTCGCTGCTATAGGAAAATGTGACATTTTCCTATTGCAAATGATAATTATGAACCCGCGCTATGGAAATTGAAAAAAAAATAGTGTACAATATATATCTCCTAGGGCTACTGCTGAGGTGTGAGGTAAATACCTCAAAGTAGTGACAGTGAAATTTAGAAATCAGCGCTGCTCCTACATCTATATACGTTTGTATCCCACATAAATGAATTAAAGTGCTATACACAATAACAATATGGCCAATTGGCCAATTAAAGTGCTGTGTGCCAAACTACAACATAGTGCATTCAAAAAATCATAAAAAAATATTTTCATAAATAATACATATAAAGTCTGTGTATAAGTGTCCTATATTGTCAGAGGAAATTCATCAGAATATATCCTCTGTGTGAAATAATTAGTAGTGATGAATGCATATATCACTGGTGTGTTTGGAATAGTTCATCAAACATGCGGTTTGAGTTGGACACAAAATTCAGGTGTAATTCAGGTGTTTTTCTTGTGCTCCCCTCCTGGTTCCCCACTCACCAGATGAAGCAGACAAAAAAGCCTGTATAACAGATGGCCTCCGTCCACCGGATAGGTCGGTATGCTCCTGGGTAGGTTGGTGTGTTGATGTATCCTTCTCCCTCCTTCTCCACTATATTGTAGGTCCTACACACACTTTACTCGGTCATAGGCCATACAGGTAAAGTTTGGACAAAGATGGAGGAAAGGGGTATATAGTGTAATACTGCAGAGTTTATTTAAAAAAAGGCTTTAAAATCATTACACTTACATCAATACATAAAAAACGTTCAAAATTGCCGCCTTGGCATCCAAACAGTCCTCACAGATACTCTCTCGCTTTACTAGTTTCGCCCCTCCCTCTGGGCGTCATCAGAAGCTTATGGAGTCTGTTATAGGCTGTCTTATGTACCTTAGGGTCCTCCCACTATGCCCTGTGCCTCCCCCTACTCCTTTTGATGGCGCAGTACGAAATATGCAGCACTTCCGGTTTCAGCCGGAATCGGAAGTGACGTATATGCCAAAACCGGAAGTCGTCATTAGCATAATAATAGACTCTGAGTGGGAAACCAGGAGGGGAGCACAAGAAAAACACCTGAAGTACACCTGATTTTTGTGTCCAACTCAAACCGCATGTTTGATGAACTATTCCAAGCACACCAGTGATATATGCTTCCATCACTACTAATTATTTCACACAGAGGATATATTCTGATGAATTTCCTCTGACAATATAGGACACTTATACACGGACTTTATATGTATTATTTATGAAAATATTTTTTTATGATTTTTTTGAATGCACTGTTGTAGTTTGGCACACAGCACTTTAATTGGCCAATTGGCCATATTGTTATTGTGTATAGCACTTTAATACATTTATGTGGGATACAAACGTATATAAATGTAGGAGCAGCGCTGATTTCTAAATTTCACTGTAATTTTCCTAATGCAGCCAGCGCGAGAACCCTGTCGCCGAGAACCAGTG
The DNA here is from genome assembly GCA_028564925.1 of Lithobates sylvaticus. Taxonomy (NCBI): domain Eukaryota; kingdom Metazoa; phylum Chordata; class Amphibia; order Anura; family Ranidae; genus Lithobates; species Lithobates sylvaticus. The sequence continues at coordinate 104,907,783 of CM053034.1, read as the reverse complement.
CGACGGGATCACACTGGAAACACAATATCTGCGGCACCTACTGTACCTTCCTGTCCTATAGCCAAATCAGGAAGTGATAGAAAATCCCTGTAAATAAAGGGAATCCCTTGTGGACCCCCAGAACTCCCCATTAGAAGATTTCACCTCTATTACTTTTCTGGGGGCAACCCAAAATTTGGGATTTTATTTTACTGTCGCTTTCAATGCTAATGGTAAACAGGACAAATAGAGACGGGGAATCTCCCTAATGGGGTACAGACAGCAATAAAAACTGACAAGTGTTCCAAGTCATCTCTACTCTATTCAAAACTAAAGAAAAGGTTTTGCCTTTAGTTAAACTTAAACCTGTTAATGCAGGGATTTGTTCAATTATTTTTCATTTTTTTATATAAATCAAACACACTATATCGCACATCTATATTATAGGATCTATATTATAAACTACATATCAATTGCATTGCAGTAGAGAAAACGGAAGTATAGGGTCCTACCCATATGAGCTTACAATCTAAAGCAGAGATCATTAAAAGGCGTGAGTTTCTAGGTTCCTTTTCCCTAATGCACTGAGTCAAATGTTTATAGACTGTATATATACACCATTTATTTTATACAACTTTTTTAAGGATTATATATAAGCAAAGTGTCTTATCTTTTTTGTGTTTATATGGCATGATGTATTGAGGCAGGTTCCTGCAGTGTAATGTCTTTGTGCTAGCTTCTTGTGGAAGGACAGATCATAACTAATGTATCCCATTAATACTACAAGTATTCCATAAACTGTGTTACCTGTCCGCTGGGTATATGACTGCACTGTGGTTAAAAGGTCACATTTTACCCTGGAGGCCATCTGTGGCACACGTGTCTGGGAGCTGACCTGTCAGAGTAGTGACTGTCATGTGGAGCTTCCTGTCATTATTTCTGAGGCTTAAAGCTTGTTCCTAGACTGACACAGAACCAAGGCTTGTGTTTTCTCTTCCGAAAACAGATGATTGCAGCAAAACTGTAAAGCGTTATTCTAGTGGCAGCATAAAAAAATCAACACTCAGAGGGTATGATATCTCTTATTCTGAAGCTATAAAAAAGCTTTTCTTTTCATCTATTAGCATGTTTGTCCACTGTTAATGCTGCTGAATGCTATTTTTTATGTCACATATAAGCATGGTTCGCATTCAAGCAGCATATTCATTTTTTCGATTGAGCTGCAAATGCACAGAAATGGACCAAAAAAACAAAAAAATAGACATGCAGCCTTTTTTCCAACCACAACACACAGTGAATTGTGGTGCATTGTGGTGATTTTCAATTTATGTGAGTCATAGCTGCATTGAGTTGGATTACTATTTGAAATGAATGAAACCACAATGTGCTAAGGCACATAACGTGCGTTAATATGCATTGAGGTGACGCGTGCGTTAGTGTGCACATTAGCACAAGCTTGTGTTAACCTAAAACATTGCAAGTGTGCTGAAGTCGGTTACCTTTTTTTAACAACCTCCGGCTTCTATGGGCTGCTACATGAGCAGTGTCTGAATTCCAGCAACTATCATTCAGGAGCAGTAAGTATATACAGTCTGTCAGGGGTAGGCAGGAGGGGCAGCTGCCCTGGGTGCTGTGGTATCATGCATGGTGAAGGGGCACCACAAGGAGATTGGGGGAGGTAATTTGTGTTGGAAGGTGGAATTTGGGGGGGGGGGGGTGTTAGGGGGTAGTTATTGTTCTAGTTGGGGAAATATGGGGGGGTACTAAGAATGGTGATTTAGGGGGATTTGTGCTGGGAGGGGGGATGGGGGGAAGGTTAATGCTGGGAGGGGGGATTTGGGGGGACTTTGTGCTGGGAGGGTCATTTGAAGTGGAGGGGAGAAGATGTGTACTAGAGGGTAATTTTTAGGGGTAGGGGATTTAGGCTAGGAGGAGTGATTTTTTTTTTGGGGGGGGGGGCAAAGATTTGTGCTGAGAGGGGGGCTTTCAGCAGGGGGGTGGATTTGTACTGGGAGGAGGGGGAATTTAGCTTAGAGGGTAAGCTTGCAGATTAGTTGACATACACCTTGAGGGGGGGGGGGGTTCGAAGTCTGGCATGTTCGCCCTGGGCTTTAGATGACCTTGTCCCAGAACTGCATACTGTAATAGTACACTTATAAAACAAGATATGTCTTTGATGCCCATATCTACCAATAAGGTGTTAGCTTTCACGCAGTCTAAAAGGAAACACATGAACACATGACAATTTGACATGGGGCTATGGACAAAACCTTTTAACTTTCCTTTTGTTTAATTCCTTCTCTTTTCATTTTTGAAACAATTTGAAATGTTTTATTCTTTCCCTAGTTAGCACCATTTATGACCACATGCCATTCTGTATTTCAAGTAAGGAGAAGTTGGGTTGCTGCCAAAGATGCTAAACTAGGTTTACTTGCCTATCCATCGCTCTAAAAATGGCTTTTATAATCTGACTTTTTGTAATGCCCAGCAGCTCCACTCTCCTTTTCACCTGTTTATTTGTTTTAGTGCAGTGGACTCATACACACCATTGTAAGATACAGAAGTACATTCAGCACTTGTGTGGCTTTGGCCCCACATCTCTTCTCACTGTTAGCACACTACCCAGTAGGGGGCCTTTTGGGGGGGGGGGGGGGGGGGGGGGGGGGGGGGGGGGGGGTATTGAAATGAACAGGGACTGCCGCCATCTGTGACTATATACACTATAGTTTTCATTTATTTCAGGCAGGCATTGCTTCGCCAAGCGCCTTTGTATACTGAGTCATTCAACTCAATGCCCTCTTTTAACCTTAAACAGGAGGAGGAGGGGAGAACTAAGCATGCATTGGGAATTCAAGCCGGGCATCTCCTTTCAATACTAATGTTTATGGGGCCTTAAAAAGAACCAGTCAATAATGAGGATTTGTAATAATCCCTATTTTTTATAATAGGGCAGACATATTTTTTTACTTGTAGTCTTGTATTCTCTCCCTGTCAGAGTGAAAGTGTCAGGTAGAGTGTCAGGTTGCAAGATTTCCTCCTTTCTTGGCTGAGCTCTGTACTGATACTCAACAAACTGTAACATAATAAAGGTACTGCAATAATTACATGAAATAAATTTAGTCTTAAAGCCTTTAGTAACATGTTACAGCACCTGCCCACACCCCCTGACCCCCCCCCCCACCATGACAGTGGGAGGAGGTTCTTCTCCCAGCACCCACTGTCACAATTTAAAAACTCTGCAGCTGTGCAGGACTCCGTCCACACAGCCTTCATCTAGGAGTTATTGAACTACCAGTCCTGTTTGCTGCCACAGCAGACAGCTTGTAGTTCTCAGTGAACTGCAAGGGTGCTGGTGAGGGGAGCACTCATTGACATCTCCTACAGCTTTTAAATAGAAAGCGATACAGAGATATGAGAAGAAAGCTGTAAGCATGGTCTGCAGGATCTCGAGTACAATGCTCTGCAGGCTTCTGAGAAAGAAAATAATCTGCGCACATTTTTTAACCTGTAAAAGTATGTGCATTTATTATTTGTTTTCAAAGGTGCAGATCAAATAACTATACAGAGATTTTCTTTTTACATGATCATGTATTCTTCATTAGCAGTTTGAACTCAATGCAAAAACATATTCCATCGCAGTTCTAGTCTACAAGGATTGATCTGGCATAGGCTTTTTTTAAGCATGTAAAGAAAAATCTGTTTTCTTTAGTTACTAACCAGTAAAATCCATTATAAGGATAACTTTCACATGAATGTAGGACCAGGTACCTTACATCAAAGTCTAGGATGTGCACAGAAACCATTCTGAGCTGACCTGTTCTCTAGCTTCCTATGCACCTCTGTGTAGTGTGAGCCTTGTTCTTGCGTGATCCTTCATTCAGTGCAACCTGCAACCTGCAACCTGTTCTTGTGCTAGGAACAATGTAGGTGGCCATCGATGACCTGAAAATTGAATTTGCCTGGCTGCCATGTTGATTTAAGTTATTTGGGCTGAAAGGCCGAGAGAGCCAGCGGTAGGGAACAGTCCAGATATCATTTATATTTGTCGTAATCAAAGAGTCTATCAAGATTTCAATCTGGACGAATGGTAAATCCTGAGGTTAAAGACCCATACACACTATTAGATTTTCTGCAGATTTTTGTCTTCAGATTTACCAAAACCATGTAGTGCAAGGGCCTTCCTGATTGCATACAAATTGAAATTCTTAAAGGTTTGACCGTATAGTATATGGTTTTGGTAAATCTGAAGACAAAAATCTGCAGAAAATCTAAGTGTGTATGGGGTCTTGATTCATAGTAAACTATAGTTCGTGGCTTGTGTACTTTAAGTGTCTGGCAGTGAATCCCTCAGGGTCCTATCATGCCACCATAAGCCTAAAACCCATAACGGGTTAAATCCCTTCAAGATGGGTTGTGGCAGCAATTAGTTCCCTTAAAAAATTAGCCAGTGGCTAGAATTATCAATTACAACCTCTTGATGTTCATTTGCCCACTTACTTTTTTTCTCTCCAATTATTAAATAAATTGGAAGATTTTGTATGGGGTGAAGAGTTCATATCTGACTTTTCAACCTTATGCTTATTCCTCACAAGGTAGGTTTATAAGCAGTATATTTTTGCTTGGAACACTATAGTGATTTTCTGTTACACATAATACAGTATGTGGATTATTTAATTGTTACTCACTCAAAACTTGGCTCCATTCACACTTGTGTGACTTGTCATGCAACTTTGGACATCAAAATGTTTTCCAAGGATAACCATTCATATATGTGCGACTTAGGCCGGGTTCACACTTTTTCGACATGAAAGTCCCATGACTTCTAATCCAACTTTGCCCTGCAACATCGGTCAGACATCGGTCAGACTTTAATGAACAGGATCCGACTTGAGATGAGTGCAACTTGGGTCTGGTATGGATTTGTTGTTTTTTTTCCAATACATTTTGCAGTGCTAATATTGCCTCTGAGCACAAGTCGCATGTCACAAGTCGGATCAGTTAAAATGCTGATGCGACTTAGATACGACTTCAGTGATATTCAATGGGCTGAAATTGGACCAAAGTCAGACTAAAGTAGTGCAGGAACCTTTTCCAAAGTCGGACCGACACAAGTCAGACCATTTAAGACAGGGAATCATTGATTTATACATGTCATGCGACATGTGCTCTCAAAGTCGGAGCATATGTTGCACCAGTGTGAACCGGGCCATAAAGTTGCAGCAACTTCAAAGTAGTTCATGCACTACTTGGTCTGACTTTCATGTAACTTAAGGGCCATAGACTTCAATGTTAACCCTCAGAATTTGCATGAAAGTCATACCTTAATGTTATACAATGCAACTTGTGTGCAACAGTTGTCCATTATCAATGGTCAAAGTCAAAGTTGTATCCAAGTTGCACCCATCCAAAGTTGTATCCAAGTTTCACCCATCCAAAGTTGCATCAAAGTAGCACCAAAGTTGCACCAAACTTGAAGTCCGAAGTCGGCGCAACTTTGGAGTCGTACAAATGTGAATGGAGCCTTCATCAAGGGGGTGAATAAGGTTCAGGAGGGAAGCATTTTCAATATGAACTCAAGATCAAGAACACGGGGAAATGATCTACCTTAAGCTAGCAGGAGGAAAGTTCAAAACTAATCTTGGTATTATTTTACTGAAAGAATAGATGATGCTTGGAATAGACTTGTAGTAGAGGTAGTCATTCAGTCAACAGTAAGTGGATTCAAACATGTATGGGACAAACATAGATCTACACTAGGGATGAGCCGAACCTAACGAGACCTAAAGTCTGTGCGAACTTAAGACCCTATTAGTGTTTGGGGACCTGGGTCCTGCCCCAGGGGACATGTATAAATGCAATTTTTTTTTTTTTTAAACGGCCGTTTTTTCAGGAGCAGTGATTTTAATAATGCTTAAAGTGAAACAATAAAAGTGTAATATTCCTTTAAATTTCATACCTGGGGGGTGTCTATAGTATGCCTGTGAAGGGGCGCATGTTTCCCATGCTTAGAACTGTCCCTGCACAAAGTGACATTTTTGCAGGAAAAAAAGTTATTTAACCACTTTCCGACCGGCGCACGACGATGTACGTCCCTTTTTTGAAGAGGGATATCTCGGTAACGGCAGCAGCTGCTGCCACAACCGAGATATCCATCTCTTCAGGCGACGGTCGGCATTCCGATAATGGTGGTCATCGCGGCGGATTCGCGATGGTGCCCCCCTCCCGCCGCTCTCCCGCGCCTTCCGTCGCTCACCGGTGCCGTCGGCAGCAGGGGAAGCGATCGGATCCTCCCACGTGCTGGGTATAGAGACGAGTGAGGCTAAGATGGCCGCCACCGGTCTCTATACCATAGCAGGGCGGAAGCGACGTCAAAACGTCACTTGCGCCCATACCTCTTAAAGGAACATTTTCCTTACATGTGATACATGTGATGTATCGCCGCGATCGGTAGAGCGAGAGCAATAATTATAGCCGTAGACCTCCTCTGTAACACAAAACATGCAACCTGTAGAATTTTTTAAACGTCGCCTATGGAGATTTTTGAGGGTAAAAGTTTGATGCCATTCCACGAGCGGGCGCAATTTTGAAGTGTGACATGTTAGGTATCAATTTACTCGGCGTAACATTATCTTTCATTATCTTTCACAATATATAAAAAAATTGGACTAACTTTACTGTTGTCTTATTTTTTTATTAAAAAAAGTGAATTTTTTCCAAAAAAAGTGCGCTTGTAAGAACGCTGCGCAAATACGGTGTGAAAAAAAGTATTGCAACAACGCCATTTTATTCTCTAGGATGTTAGAAAAAAAACTATATATAATGTTTGGGGGTTCTAAGTTTTTTTCTAGCAAAAAAACCTGTTTTAAACATGTAAACACCTAAAATCCAAAACGAGGCTGGTCTTAAAGTGGTTAAAATCACTCGCGGCTAATGAATTGTCGGCTCCCGTAACACAGAGAACAGTCATTCATTGAAAGTCATTGATAAAAAAAAAGTAATTGATAAAAAAACAAAAAAAAAAAGCGTGAGGGTCCCCCAAATTCAATTACCAGGCCCTTCAGGTCTGCTATGGATATTAAGGGGAACCCCGGCCAAAAAAAAATGGCGTGGGGTCCCCCTCAAAATCCATGCCATACCCTTGAGGTCAGGGATGGATTTTCAGGGGAACCCCGGCCAAAAAAAAAAGAAATGGCGTGGGGTCCCCCTCAAAATCCATACCAGACCCTTATCCGAGCATGCAACCTGGCAGGCCGCAGGAAAAGAGGGGGGACGAGAGCGCCCCCCCTCCCTCCTGAACTGTACCGGGCCACATGCCCTCAACAAAAGCACCTTGTCCCCATGTTGATGAGGACAAGGGCCTCATCCCCACAACCCTGGCCATTGGTTGTGGGGGTCTGCGGGCAGGGGGCTTATCAGAATCTGGAAGCCCCCTTTAACAAGGGGACCCCCAGATACCGGCCCCCCCTGTGTGAAATGGTAAGGGGGTACTTGTACCCCTACCATTTCACCAAAAAAGTGACAAAAATGGTAAAAATGACAGGAGACGGTCTTTGACAATTCCTTTATTAAAATCTTCTTTCTTCTGGTCTTCCTTCTTCCTTTCTTCATCCTTCGGTTTCTTCATCTTCTCCTTCCGGCATCTTCTTCTATCTTCTTCTTCCTCCGATCCTCTTCTTCTTGCTCTGGTCTTCTCGTCCGGCATCTTCTTCCATGGCGTCGGCGTCTCTTCTTGGGCCGCTCCGCGCAATGGGAGGCTCCCGCTGTGTGAGGCTTCGCTGCGTCTAACAGGTCTTTTATAACGGAGGGCGGTGCCACCTGGTGACCCCGCCCCCTCTGACGTCATGGGGAAAGCCATAGGGAATTCCCCATGACGTCCCCGTGCGTCAGAGGGGGCGGGGTCACCAGGTGGCCCCGCCCTCCGTTATAAAAGACCTGTCAGACGCAGTGAAGCCTCAGACAGCGGGAGCCTCCCATTGCGCGGAGCGGCCCAGAAGAGACACAGACGCCGTGGAAGAAGATGCCGGACGAGAAGACCAGAGCAAGAAGAAGCGGATCGGAAGAAGAAGAAGATGAAAGAAGAAGATGGAAGAAGATGCCGGAAGGAGAAGATGAAGAAACCAAAGGATGAAGAAAGGAAGAAGGAAGAAGACCAGAAGAAAGAAGATTTTAATAAAGGAATTGTCAAAGACCGTCTCCTGTCATTTTTAAAATTTTTGTCACTTTTCTGGTGAAATGGTAGGGGTACTTTTGTACCCCCTTACCATTTCACACGGGGGGGCCGGGATCTGGGGGTCCCCTTGTTAAAGGGGGCTTCCAGATTCGGATAAGCCCCCCGCCCGCAGACCCCCACAACCAATGGCCAGGGTTGTGGGGAAGAGGCCCTTGTCCTCATCAACATGGGGACAAGGTGCTTTGGGGGGGACCCCAAAGCACCCTCCCAATGTTGAGGGCATGTGGCCTGGTACGGTTCAGGAGGGAGGGGGGGCTGCTCTCGCCCCCCCCTCTTTTCCTGCGGCCTGCCAGGTTGCGTGTTTGGATAAAGGTCTGGTATGGATTTTGAGGGGGACCCCACGCCATTTTTTATTTTTTTTGGCCGGGGTTCCCCTTAAAATCCATCCCAGACCTCAAGGGTCTGGTATGGATTTTGAGGGGGACCCCACGGCATTTTTTTTTTGCCTGGGATTCCCCTTAATATCCATAGCAGACCTGAAGGGCCTGGTAATTGAATTTGGGGGGACCCCCACGCTTTTTTTTTTTATTTTTATTTTTTTTATCAATTACTTTTTTTTTATCAATGACTTTCAATGAATGACTGTTCTCTGTGTTACGGGAACCGGCAATTCATTAGCCGCAGATGGCTGCCTTAGATGACACAACAGGATGAAGAAAGGAAGGAAGGTGTTTTAATGTGATACTGCAATGCTGTACTAACAGCACGCACACACTAATCCCCAGAAACACAGCACAGATAATATCAGCAGTCAGCAGCACTGCAGAATGGATCACAGCACATAACATCACTGACATGCTGGAACACAATATACGAGGCCGACGGCGCGGCGGCCTTTTATAGTGTGGGCGTGTACTAAACCCCCTGAGCTATAATTGGCCACAGGCATCCTGCCTGTGGCCAATTATGGCTCTCCTCGCCGCTGGCTCTATGATTGGCCAATCATCAGCCAGCAATGCACTGTGACTGGCGCAGTGCATTGCGGGCCGCTCGCATCACATGAATTTGATACGAGCGGCCCAAATAGTTCTGGACTCGCCAAACGGGCGAACGCCCGATGTTCGATTCGAACATGGGTTCGAATCGAGCACCGGGCCCATCCCTAATCTACACTAAGGCACAAAAAGTAAAAAAAAATATATATATATAAAAATATAAATAAATAAAAACTAGGCAGACACAATGGACCTCATAATCTTTTTTCTGCCATTAGTACTGTTCTATGTTTCTATGTTTCTATTTATTAGGCATATAGACAAAAAGAGTGTTTCCTTTCAGTCAAGAAAAGCCCGGAGCAAAATGAGAGAAGAGAAATAAGTGGAGGGCTGACATGACTGTGGCAACATGGTACAGGATGTGCATTGGGGGGAAAGTTTATGGGAGGGGGAATACATTAGAAAAGGTGCTTTCTCCGCCCCCCAAGTACCACAGCATGAGGGAAAGTTCAGGGAGGCAGAGCTATGGCAGATGTGGAGCAGATTCTGGCCCAGCTGCGGGCATCACGGGCCGTGGGTTGGCTTCAGGAGACCCTGGGGCCAATGCTAGCTGGACGGTCGGTGGAGAAAGGTACAGGGGGAGGGAGAACACGCGAGCGAGCCCAGCGCCAGCCATGGAGTCCCCCACGGGCCCCTTCGGGCCCCCCGCCAAGCGATCTGCCTTGCTTAGGGGGGGCGGGAGGAATCCCCCTCATAGACGGGGCTCAGCGGGGAACAGGAGAGTGCGGGACCACCCTGGATGGGACGGCAGCTTGGAGGGAGCCTCAGCAAGGGAGATCGGCAGTTGCGGTCGCCGGGCCCTCCACGGCCTCGGCCCGTGACCCCCAGAAGAAGACGGACGTGCAGGAGAGGGTATCACCATGCCTGATGACATGCGACAGGGAGGGGGAGCCCCACCCCGGCCCCAGGAAAGCGATGCAGAAGTCCGTGGGCGGGTCTGGAACACGGGGGCAGGGCCAGACAACTGCCAGATCCTCAGCATCCAGAGACGCTGTTCCTGGAGGGCCTTCATCTGACGAGAGCGAGACGGTCGCACAACGATCGGAGGGCGAACTGATGGACCCACCAGCCGGGATGGTCGGCTGGTGGGACTTGTCCTAGGCAGCCCGGTAAGTCACAATTTTCATTACCTTTTTTGGGAAACGATGGAGGGGCAGCTAGTGCGGCCCGTGGGGGGTGTAATGGTGCAGAGGCGGCAGTAGCGGGGGCTCACAAGGGGCTTCTTCCCGGGCAGTAACAACAGAGGGGGACCTGGAGGGGGGAGCTGGGGGCTTGCGGGATTTCCTGGCTGGGCTTAAAGAGCTAGTCAGCAGGTTTGAGAAGGGGGAAGACGCCGCCACCAGCCCGGCTGCGGCGTGGGTTCCGCCAGCGGGGGGTGGTATCCCCTCCGCCCGTGGTGGTGCAGGCAGGGGCTACGGTAGTGAGTCTGCCCGTGGGGGCTGGCGGTGTGGTGCAAGCTCAGCTGGGGGCCGGGAAGGCTTTAGCAGCGGGAACAGGAAAAAACAGGAGGTCATCCGGTTGGCAGACGCAGCAAAATGCGAGGTGTACATGTAATTTGAGGGTCCGCTCGGAGCTCACTTGAAGCCAGAGGTCAGGGAAAAAATCTGGAAAGGTGAGTACGTGGATATGTTCTCATTGATGCCGCTTGAAAAGTTTAACTTGGATAGGGTTAAGCCGGATGAGTCCAAGAAGGAGGAAGAGGAGAAGCGGAGATATTGGCTGATTTCACGTACGCTTGCCATCTGGTTGCAAGCATTTGCGATTATGGCAAGTGTGATGGGTGAAAAGAACCCTGAACACTGTTCGGCGCTCTTTTGCTACATGGATTTAGTAGGGGAAGCGTACAGGGTCTACGGAGGCATGGCTTCAGTATGACGAGCAGTTCCAGCAGAGGAGGACGATAGGTCCGTCACTGCGGTGGGATCACAAAGACATCAGTCTGTGGAATGTGCCTTATGACCTTGACGCGGGCACCGGGTCAGCTTTTTCAAGGTTGGTGGTGCTTCATCCCCAGGACAAAGGGGGCTTGTTGGCAATATAACGAGGGCACCTGTAAGTTGGGGGGGCCTGTCGTTACAAGCACGAATGTTCCGGGTGTGGGGGGGCTCACCCTCTGTCCAGATGTTTCCAGCACGGAAAAGGTTGTACCGGCAAGTCTGCAAACAAAAGGGAGGACGCCAGTGATAGTGGAAAGGATGCAACCCTTTCTCAGTAGGTATCCCAATAGGAAGTCTGCCCAGTTGCTTGACAGGGGTTTTTCGGAGGGCTTTCAGATTCCGTGCGGGTTGGAGGTTATTCCCCCTGTGTCCAGGAATTTGCAATCGGCCATGCAACATTCTGAAGTAGTTTCAGAGAAACTGCGGAAGGAAGTGGGTGGCCCCTTTTCCTCACTCCCCTTATGCCACGTACACACGATCAGACTTTTCGGCCGGACTATCCGGCGGACAATCGGCCAGACTTTCCGAACGTGCGGACTTGCCCACACACGCCCGGACTTTTCTGGCGGACAATCCGCCGGAGTTTTGGCAGAGGTCCGCCGGACTTTTACACGGAGTAAAGTCTGTTCATTTATAACGACTCCAGGTAGACGGGACTAGCGAAGGAAGTCAATGTCGCCGCCTCGATCGGCGAGATTGACACCTTGCTAGCCCCATCACCTGGTATGGATTTAAAGGGGAATCCCTACGCCAAAAGGTCCCCCCAAATCCATATCAGACCCTTATCCAAACACGTAGCCCGGCCGGTCAGGAAAGGGGGTGGGGATGAGCGATCGCCCCCCCCCCCCCCCCTCCTGAGCCATACCAGGCCGCGTGCCCTCAACATGAGGGGGTGTCTTGGGGAAAGGGGGGCCCTGCGGCCCCCCCACCCCCTTTCGTGACCGGCCGTGCTGTGTGCTCGGATAAGGGTCTGATATGGATTTGGGGGGACCCCCACGCCATTTTTTCAGCGTGGGGATTCCCCTTTAAATCCATACCAGGTGACGGGGCTAGCAAGGTGTCAATCTTGCCGATTGAGGTGGCGACATTGACTTCCTTCGCTAGTCCCGTCTACCTGGAGTCAAGTTATAAATGAACGGACTTTACTCCGTGTGTCGGCAAGTCTGTTAATTTCAAAAGTCCTGCGGACTAGCACACAGACGACCGGATAATTTTGAGTCAAAACTTCTTTCTAAGTCTGCTGGACTTTTGGGAAGAAAATGTCCGCCGGAGCCCACACACGGTCGGATTGTCTGGCGGACAATCCCGCCGGATAGTCCGATCGTGTGTACGGGGCATTAGTGAATCTGGTAGTTTCCCCGCTCTGGGTGGTGCCGTAGAAAGAACCCAACTAATTTACGCTGATACACCACCTTTCTTTTCCAAAAGGGGGGGCGGTCAATGATGCCATTGACCCGGAGTCATGTACAGTGAGTTACACTTCCTTTGATGCAGCAGTGTTTTGGGTTCGTTATTATGGGCAGGGGGCATTGGTGGCAAAAGCTGATGTGGAATCAGCTTTTCGGTTGTTGCCAGTACACCCAGACAGCTTTAGGCTGCTGGATTGCCAGTGGGAAGGTGAGTTCTATGTGGATTCAATGCCTTCCGATGGGGTGTTCCATATCCTGTGCACTGTTTGAGCTGTTTGAGCAGTTTAGCTTATTTGTGGAATGGGTGGTGCGTGACGTGTTCGGGGTGATGTCCATCATTCATTACCTTGACAACTTCCTATGCATGGGACCGGCGGCTTCCAAGATCTGTATGGTGCTCCTGGCTACGTTGGAACATGTCGCTGGAAAAGCATGAGGAACCAAGCACAGTCATCACGTTCCTGGACATTGTCCTGGATTCCATTGCCATGGAATGTAGATTGCCGCAAGACAAACTGGTGGCGCTCAAGGAGGAAGAATGCTGGGTTTGCGTAAGCTACTGAGGGCATTGCAGTCGCTGTTGGGGAAGCTCAACTTTGCGTGCTGCATATTTCCGATGGGAGAGTGTTTTGCCGATGGCTGTTGGCAAGTAAAGCGGGGATCAGGTCACCAAAGCACTTTGTGCATCTGGTTAAGGCACACAGGGGAGATTTGGTAGTGTGGCACTCTTTCCTGTAATCGTTTAATGGGAGGGATGCTGTGGATGTCCGGCCTGGTTAGCAATTTCGATCTAGAATTGTACATGGATGCGGCTGGCTCCACGGGTTTTGGTGCTTTTTTCAAGGCAAGTGGAGTGCAGGTCCCTGACCTCAGTCTTGGATTCACAAAAAAATTTGGTGCTACTGGAGCTGTTTCCAGTGGTACTGGCGGTGGAGTTATGGGGTGCCTCCTTCAGGGATCGGAAAGTTCGGTTCCATGGGGATAACCTGGGGGTGGTCCAAGTGATCAACCGAATCACGGCTTCATCTCCACCCGTGGTCAGGTTATTTCAACACCTAGTGTTACGACGCCTGCAATTGAATGTGTTTGTATACGCGGTGCATCTGCTGGGAGTAGAGAACGTCATGGCTGATGCGTTATCTCGCTTTCAGTGGGACAGATTCTGGGAGTTGGCGCCGGAAGCGGAGCAACACGGGTACCCTATCCCGACTGGCTGTGGAAGATTCCATTGGACTCGTCTCTGGATGGATCAGGAAGTTGGTGAGCGAGGACACATGGGCAGCGTATAGTAAGGTCTGGCAGGAATGGCAGGCATTAGTACAAGCAGCAGGAGAGGATTCAGCAGGCCCTAAGGTGAGGTGGTTGGTGTTATACTTTATTTCCAGGAATATGGAGAGTGGTGTGTCTGGGTCTGCATTGGGTAAAAAACTGGCGGGTCTGGCATTTTGGCCGGGCCAGTCAGCATAGGGACTCCAGGCGCCCAGTATCGTTTGAGATATTGAGCCAGATTTTAGGGCAATTGTAGGGTGTGTGTTCATACCCCTATGAGGTTTTGTTATTTCGGGTGGCTTACTTGTTGGCCTTTTTTGGTGCTTTTAGGATCGGTGAGCCGGTCAGCCCTTCCAAAAAGGTACAAGAGGGTATGGGCGTATACAAAGTTAAGTGCAAGGAGGAAGGGGTGTCATTGGTGTTAAGCAGATCTAATATGGATCAAGTGGGAAAAGGCAAACTGGTGCAGGTCTATCAGCTTCCCGGCTCGCCGATATGTCCAATGGGGGCGGTTAAGGGGTACTTGGAAGTGCGTCCCAATGCGGCGGGGTCTTTCTTAATGCATGCTGATGGGTCCTCTTTATCCAGGTTTCAATTTGTGTCAGTCTTAAGAGAATGTTTGCGAGTTCTGGGTTTGGAAGAAAAGGAATTTTCTTCCCATTCCTTTAGGATAGGGGCGGCGACGGAAGCAGCCAGGTGCGGGATGGATGCTGAGGCGGTAAAACGTATTGGTCGGTGGTCGCAGTTTTGGGTTGTACATTCACCCCCATTTGCTGGTTGGGTTGGAATAACCGTGTGTTCAGGAGGGTGGTATGTATAGGGCATGGATTGTGGTGGTGGATGGCTGAGGTCACGGTGGCTCTTTCTTTCTCTTTGGATTGACTTCCTTCTCTAGTCCCGTTGTACCTGGAGTCACGTTCAAAATGAACGGACTTTAGTCTGTGTGTGGGCAAGTCCGTTCATTTGGAAAGTCCATCGCACCTGCATACAGACGTGCGGACTTCCCAACAGGAACTGGGTCCGGCGGACTTTTTTCCGGGAAGATTTAAAACATGTTTTAAATCTAGGTCCGGCGGACTTTTGTGAGGAGAAAGTCCGCTGGAGCCCACACACGATCGGAATATCTGCCGGACCAAGTCCGCCGGAAAATCTGATCGTGTGTACGCGGCATTAATGTTGTTTATATAAATGACCTTGCTGTGCACATATCTTGAAAAGTGAAGTAGTGATATCCATGATTAATGATAGGATGTGTGCAATTAACTTCAACAATGTTGTTTATCTCATAACTTGTGGAAATTGTACTATTCAGTATGTTTGTAGAAGCACAAGATCGATTGCATGATTATTTGTATGATATAGAAAAGAATAACCCCACAAATGTAGCCAGGCACTTTAATGAGTATCACAGTGATGATAAACTTATCTTCCAGATTTTATAGCTATAGGTTAAAACCCCCAAGAGGGGTGGTAATGTGTTTTGACTTCTATGTAAAATGAAGGATATTGGCTTTTTACCATACATACTAGAGCTCCAGAAGGCTTTACTTTAGACCTACTTTTATATAGGACCAGGCACCTCCTTGTATGAGTTGGTACCTTTCCTTTCTAGTAGTCTGAAGTATATCATCTTTATTATAGCACCTTGAGAAATTGAGATGCCAGGAGCTGGTCATCTCTTCGCTACTATACAGCTGATCTATCGTTCCTCATCCTACATACTGTATACATACAGAAGTTATAGGCAGGTGTGAAAAAAATGCTGTGAATTATTAATGCTTTCAGAAACAGAACTGTCAATAGTTTATTTTTTATCAATTAACAACATGGAAAGTAAATGAACAAAAGAGAAATCCAAATCAAATCAATATTTGGTGTGATCACCCTTTGCCTTCAAAACAGCATAAATTCTGCAATTCTTCTAGGTACGCTTACACACAGTTTTTGAAGGAACTCGACAGGCAGGCTGTTCCACACATCTTAGAGAACTAACCACAGATATTGTGTGGATGTAGGCTGCCTCAAATCCTTCTGTCTCTTCATGTAACCCCAGACAGGCTCGATGATGTTGAGATCAGGGCTTTGTGGGGGCAAAACCATCCGTTTCAGGACTCTTTGTTCTTCATTATGCTTAAGATAGTTCTTAATGACATTGGCTGTATGTTTGGGGTCCTTGTCCTGCTCCAGAAAACATGGGATGCCAATCACACGCCACATGCAAAGTGAATAGTCTATATTCCTTTAGTAAACCAACCCCTATGTATTTATTGATTGCTTTCAGCTGTGATAATTCATTTTCTGCAAAGAAGTAGTGTCACATATGTTTAAACAGAAGCTTTGTGATATGATGGATATTCTATGATTAAACGCTCTTTAGCAAGAAATCCATCAGAAGTCTCACTTCTCCTGTTGTATTGGTTTTAAGGGATTTAGATTAATAAAGGGGTAATTTTTACTGGAGTGCAGTTATCCACCATTCTTTATATTGAACAAACCTCCAAATACAGCTTACTAAAAATGAAACCCCATGATTAACCACTTGTCCAGATTACTCCTGCACAATAAACTGAAGCCTTGATGAAATGTGACTTGTGTATATACCCCAAAACTCATTGGCTGTCAACTCTTTTTTTTAATTCGTTATTTATAGTATTTATATAAAACACCCACAGTAAGGTATATATGTGTGTACATAAGTGCAAACCAATGCATAAACTGCCACTAAAAAATGCACAAATTGACCAGTGAAATAATGTGAAGACTCAAAAATTTGATAAAGTGACAAAAATAAATGAATTAATATGTGTATGGTATCAATTAAAACATAGACCAATGGCAAATAATCAATAATAATTCGTAATAAAAAAAATTATATATAAAGAATCCAAATGTGAAATGATGACGCAATAGAGCCAAAAACAGTTTGTCAAACTTAATAGTGAAAAAAAGTCCGTGCAGAGGGTTAATAAATCATCCCCAGTGACTTCAAACAAAAACCACAGGAAAACGTGAAGAGATAGGAATGCCTCCACCACAGCAAACACTGCCGCATACCAAATCGCTATGATCCCTTATTATAGGGGACCACAGAGCGCAGATGGCTGATACCCCAGCACAGGTTCTCTATGTAGACACTGGACCTCAGGTCACTATGGTCCCTTATTACAGGGGACCACAGAGCGCAGATAATCGTTAGCTTAGCCCAGGGATTGGTATTGCTTCACTCCTACGGTACTGGTCCTCACACAGATCGAACACGATAATGAATCCCCATACCGTGAAGAAAGGACTCATGTAGTGTAAAACCTTTTACAATTTATTGCATGTTTAAGGAAACATAAATGAACACTTACATTCACGTGCATTAAAAATTGCGTCTAAAAAGATTAAGCCCGCCGGCTCTCAATAACAGCCCGTAGCTTCCGGGACTAGCGTTGCGGTGATGTCAGTGCGTCGCTCCTCCCTACGTGTTTTGTCACACCATAGGACGTCGTTACTGGGCACGGGGCATGTTGTACATAACAGTATGGCATGACATACCATAGTCAATGAAATCCATTAATAGACAGTAATACAACCATATCAAAGAATCAATGGATCTCAACAAAATAACAGACAAGGTTCCAGTACAGCCATATAAGGTATTCATAAACTGTGGGCAATAGCCTCTACAACAAATATATCCTGTTGTACAACCTGTAGTGTGGTGGAAGCCCAATAGATAGATTAATTTGTCATGAACATACCGGGAGAAAAGAAAAAGGGGAAAAAACACTAACTAGCAGGTACCGAACCACTGTGAGGTAGGGAGCAAAACGTAGACAATGCACAAAATATGTCTCTCAGCCCCGTCCTCACAGTAACAGCATCTAATGATCAATGCATACGGAGAGATTTTTTTCTGCGAAGTAGAGAAAAAGGACAACACCCCAGCTGTCTACTAGTAGGGAAGTAAAAAGGAGAGATAAAAGTAGGAAAAAAGTAAGCGAGAAGAAAGGGTGAAGAGCTACAGCGGCGTCAACGTCACACAGCATCAAAATCCAATAAAGGGAGCTGCTCAAGCATATGTCATGTATTCATCCGAGAACCGGAACATATCCCAGTATAGCCAGCGTATGTTGTGTTCCTCCATCCTGTCCCTAAGGGCAGCTGTCAGGTGTTCCATCTGCTGAATATCGTTCACCCTGCCAAACCTCTGAGACACCATAGGTGGAGATTGTTGTTTCCACGTGCTGGGAAGCATGCCTTAGCTGCATTCAGAATATGTTTCAGTAGGGATTTACGGTATCACTTACTGGACATTGGGGTCAAACTTAGCAGCACTGCAGCCGGATTGTCATAAAGGGAAAGGTCAGTAAAATTGTAAATGATCTGCAGGACCTGTTGCCAGAAAGAGGCCAGCTTCAAACAATCTCAGAAGATGTGGAGTAGTGTGCAGTAGTAGTGTGCAGTAGTCTTGGTACCACATCTCCAGCATAACGGACTATGTCCTGGGAATATTGACACTAGTACCGACGGAGTCCTGTACCAGCGCGTCAAAATTATAAATGTGATTTCCTGATACTTGCTGCACAGGGAAGACTTATGAGCAAAGAAAGGGATAGTTCTTTTGATCCTCTGTAAATGTAACAGTAAGGTTTATTTCCCATTCACTCAAACACGGGGAACATGTTGAGATGTGACTGCAAGTAAAAGACCGTAAGGATAGGATAGAGATTTCCGCAAAGGCTCATCTCCCAGGCATAGATCTTCAAACAAAGTGGGTTGTCTGCAGGAACAACCATGGTCTGGGAGGGACCGTAGAAAGTGGGTTAATTGAAAGATCTTCCACTTACCTAAAATAGAGGAATTGAGGGTGGGGTATAAGACTGATGGCTTGATCCACCCAGAGGGGCCAAGAAAGGTAGAAGCTTAACCAGCTCTGGCTGGAGTTGAAAAGCTTTGTCAGAGAAACCTGCCACAATGTACAGGTGGCTGATAATAGGCGTCAATGGAGAGGGGTAGCTGGACATCTCCGCTATTCTGTAGTACCTATGAAGTTCCAGCAATATGGGTTTGATCAAAGTGTGTGGAGAAGAGAATCCGGAGTACTGAATCCCAGTCCATGGAAGGCCAGCTAAGGAGACCAGTACTGATTCCTGTTCCAGGGAGACCCATAGTTTATAGGGTGGAAAGTCTACACCAGTCCACCACTCTGTTCATGTGGACCGCCATGCAATATAGGGCCAGGTTGGGGAGGCCAACCCATCCTCTAAGCTTTGGTTGCTGTAAAAGTGATCTCTTGAGCCGCAAAGGTTTACCTTGCCTAACATAATTAATAAAGACTGTTCAAAGCTTACGAAAAAAACTCTGCAGAATCTTAACTGACAGTGCTTGTAAAAGATACAGCAGGCCCAGCATGATGTTCATCTTTAAAACATTGCACCTACCGAACTAAGAAACGGACAGTTTTCCATTTGTCTAAGTCTGAGGAAAAAATGTTCAGTAGAGACTGGAAGTTGTATTGGAAAATGAAGTGGAGATTGGAAGGAATATTGGTGCCCAGGTTTTGAATAGCTTGAGGGACCCAGTTGAAAGGGATGGCTGTAAACTCTTGATAGACTCTCCTGTTGTGACAAATACTAAATAGGCTGATCCCTACAGTTTGTTTTTCTGATGCTGTTCTTCCCAGGAACTATGCTATAATCTATCTCTCTCTCTCTCTCTCTCTCTCTCTCTCTATATATATATATATATATATATATATATATATATATATATATGACCAGGTGTTAGAGAAGTACCACACGTTTGCATTTGCAATCATCTCATTCATTTGGAACCAAGCTTGGAGTGCAGCGCTGTACCAACCTAACTCTGGAATATTGATCCAGTGAGTTCAGTACTGAGTCACTAACCAGGAACAAGTATCCAGTGAGTGAAGTTTTGATATGCTTACCTATTCTGGGTTAGTGACTCAAAACATATTGAAGCCACTGAATTGACATGAAAGTCAAGCAGCTTGACATTCTTAGGAGTTCAGCTTATAGCCTATTCTCTGTCTTTTGCAACGGCATCTGCATGCGACTCTGCAGCTGCAGTAGCTGAGACCAGAAGGTCCAGTGTTGGTGCGCCGAAAGTATAGCAATAGCTATGTTCCTTGTGCTCAGTAAAAATACAAATTATAAAGTAAAGAGACAAGGCTAGGAAGTAAAAAGGACCTTGTTGCGTTTAACCCTTAATAATCCAGCAGTTGGTAGAAAGTGGCTGAATTCCTGGAGTTCAGCTTTAAATACGGTAACGTTAGCTTCTCTGTCAGCTTTTTTGTCTGTTCCAAATTTTGGTATGTAATGGAGCTTCAAAAAGAATAAAAACAGACTGCTCTTCCGCTATTCCCCCCGCTATTCAAAACATTAAGAAAAAGCTTTTGGCTCTCCGTGGGGGTTGATTTACTAAAACTGGAGAGTGCTAATTCCATTGCAGCTGTACATTGTAGCCAATCAGCTTCTAATTTCAGCTTGTTCAATTAAGCTTTGACGGGAAAAAAAAAACTGGAAGCTGGAAGTTTCTAGGCAGAGGTGCACCAAATTTTGCACTCTCCAGTTTTAGTAAATCAACCCCACAAACTAAAAATATTAACTGTAATGCTGCGTACACACAATCAGACTTTCCAGGAGAGTTGGTCCGGCGGACCGGAAACCGTCGGACAATTCGATCGTGTGTGGGCTCCAGCGGACTTTTCTTTCCCAAAAGTCCAACGGACCTAGAAATAAAACATGTTTCAAATCTTTCCAACGGACTCGAGTCCGGTCGAAAAATCCGGTTGTCTGTGTGCTAGTCCGACGGACGAAAACCGACGCTAGGGCAGCTATTGGCTACTGGCTATGAACTTCCTTATTCTAGTCCAGTCGTACATCATCACGTTCGAATCCATCAGACTTTTGGAGTGATCGCGTGTGGGCAAGTCCGTTCGTTTGAAAGTCCGGCGGACCTCCACTCCAAAGTCCGTCGGAAAGACTGTCGGACCTAGTCCGTCGAAAAGTCTGATCGCGTGTACGCGGCATAGTCCTTGTAAAATGCTGGTTTTCTATTCCTGTAGTTGTTTATTTCATGTAGTAGTGGGGCTTAAAAAGAATAAAAGTGTTTAAAGCAATCCCAAATGTTTAAACATTAGCACCCCATGAACAGAGCCCCGCCAGGAGAGATCCTAGAAATGCAAGGATAGAGCTATTTTATGGAAGTGCCTCTGTTTGTGGAATGGAGATTAATCTGTATATCCTATTTATACTATAGGATTTTCTCCCATTCTGTTTTATGCAAAAAATAATCCTCAATCCCAAACAGAAACACGACACATTAAATTACATGCTGGAAGCACTTATGGGATCAGCCCTTAACGAGGTCAGAATACTTCAGAGATTGTCAGCAATGACTTCCTGAGGGATACGTTTATATTGCTGCAATATACAGATGGACCAGACCTCCCCTCTTATACATAATGCTTTATGAAAATGGAATTCTGCTTGGCTGCATTGGTTACAGGGGGAAATTAGAATCATTTCAACTGTGAACAGAGGTTTTAACTCCTTCTGTGTTCAGGCACGCAAAGGTTTATATTTGTTTTGGATCGGGTGTTTTGGAATGGGTGACAGCCTAAAATGGCCCTTCTGAGACTGGTCCTTGCAAATTGTAATCAACTTCCCCCGCAAACAGACACTAGGAGCCTGAGATCATTGTATAATTATATAGTGAGCGAGCAAAGAGAGGAGATTGTGGAGGGGGGGAGCAGGCACCTGCTGCAATAGTGTGCATCTATAAGTATGGGATTGTGTGTGTATATATATACTGTATATATATTAAAAACACTTATGTATATTGTACATACACATATGTATAAGTATTAAAGCTTTACAAACATTTAAATATAATAGTTTATATTCATGCTGATTTTTTCTTCCAGGACTTAGTGTACCATATTTGTCATCTCGCTGCACATATAAATCCGAACTCTGTCTCACAGGGAATCTCCAACAGAGGTGACACTAGCTCTTGAGAGAAGAACAGATTAATGGCGATGACGGCTGCATATGGGCAGTAGGAGGAGGGGAAAAGCTTTTAATAGTGAAGGATTTTCCCTATATTAGAGAATTCAGTGGCTTAGAAACAAATAAAGTGATGGGAAAGCCACTAGCATGCCCAAGGGTTGGGAAGAGCAGCTGTGACATCTCAATACTATAAGGGCTCCCAGTGCTGCATGGTTCTATCCCTTTCCCTTGTGGAAGCATTATCGTTCTGGATAATAGGAAGTCGGACAGAACCAATCTGTGATGTGAATGTGATACTATTAAACAAAGACCTGGTTTTGCAGTGCGTTTCAGGTTCTTTAAGTATTTTGGGATGCTTCAAAGACTGCATTATGTGAACAGTGACCCATAGCAACTAACCACATTTCAGTTTACAGTAGTTGGTTTGGTAAAAAGACTATTTCTGATTGTTTGTTGTGGATGATTGCATTTTGTACATGATTATTAAACATAAGTGAAATAATTTGCAAATAGGAAGACTATGGCGAATCTCATCTTTTTCAGAAAGCATCATATTTTTCATTTGCCTGAATAAATACTTGCAGACTTGTCTGCTCTGCAACAAATTCATACAATTCATAAATCCAGGAACTGAGGATTCCTGAATTGCATGGTTCTTTACAGATTGGATGATTTTTTTGCATGTTTTCAGGTAGGGCACACAACTTGGCATTTACTGAAAAAAGACTTGCACATTAACTCACTCACCTCTAATTACTGCCTTTCTGCTTTTTTGTCAAATGAGCAAAAAAGAAAGAAGGATGGGCCACAGCATTGCTTCTCCAGCATTTTATGGACCAATTAGTCTTATCCACAGCCATCCTTGAAAATGGTTTTCTCTGGTTTTAACAAAACCTTTTCCTTCAAAAAGTGTGATAACGTAAAAGAAATTTCCCATGCCATGAACATGGAGGCTCCTATTGCTAACCTCCTTTTGAAAATTATTTTTGTCTTGTTGGCATGTCAACCCTCTAAACATTGAGTTACTGACCTGAAACAAATGCAGTTAAATGCAGTAAAAATAATTCTATGTGCCTGAATATAATCAATAAAGTTATTGTACATGATGATGATCTTGTGAGACTGCCCACAGACTGGAGCTTTGAGGAGAAGCAGACAGAGCCAGAGCTGGCTAGAGTGGGGAGTCAGGTAAGTAATGTAGCCGCTTCCTGTACCCTCTAGATTTATAGTAGAAGTCCACCCTAACACTAAAATCTCTAAATCTACAGGCATCCACAATCTAAAACGTATCTAGTCCTGTAAAGAAGAAATTGCTATACCTACCTTTTTTGAAGCTGCTCTAGTCCAGTCTCCAGAAGCAGAAGCTCTGCAGAGGAGACAGCCGACAGTGGCTGGGAAATTATTGGGCAGTGATGTTACCCATAGAGTTACTATGGAGCTTCCATTGTCAGGTGCCTCTTTCTGCACACGTCTCCACATCGATAGGATCGTGCTGGAAACATTCTCGCAGGCAGGTGCTGTGGCTGCCCTTGCGTCGTATTTGGTCCGTCGGACCCGCATACAGACGAACGGGTTTCAAGCTAGGAACTGAGTCCGGCGGAGTTTCTAAAATCCGTCGGATCTTTGCCATGCAAAGGTCCAACGGAGCCCACACACGAGCGGAATGTCCGACGGATTCGTTCCATCGGACCTTTGCTGTCAAAAAGTCCGGTCGTGTGTACTAGGCATAAGGGTTTTTAAGTAGATTATGCAAGAAAAATTCAAGCTCCATTGAAATACGTAAGGTCTCATATATAAGGATGCTTAGCAGCTCCTGTGTGCTGTGGCATAAAATGCCTGGTGCTTTCTGGCACCTGGGGAGCTGCACATGTACAAGTGAATGGCTGTACATGACCATGCTTGGATAAATGCCAATGACTTCTGCTCATGGAAGATAACCATCCAACATCCATGATTAGGGATGCAGGGGTCAATTCAAAAAAGATTTTACCTAGATTCAAAGTTCCTAAGTGTTTACATTTGTGTTCGGGGGGAAGTTCCATATGTGCGTGTATGGATAAACAGAAGATATTGGCGTTTAGGCAAGCAGGGATGCATACAGCGATTCACTTGTATTGTTGGCTGTATGCAGCAAATGTGACTTCCCAGGTACCAGAAAGCCAGAAAGTGCTGGTAAATTTACACCTCAGTACACAGGAGCTGCTAAGCGTCCGTGTGCATAAGGCCTTATTATAACATCATACATGTGTCAATGAAAATTGGAGAACCGGTTGTAGAAATCTCCCAGTGTTCTGTCCTCCAAAGATGCAGGATTTTAGAAAACTTGTGCTGAATTTTTGAAGGTACTTACCTTTGTTGGCTTTTCGGTGTGGAGTACCTGTTTTCACTGGCTGATGTGGTTCCTTCCGATGGCTTGTCCTTCACTACAGGACATAAGAGCTGGAAAAAGGTCGGCAGTGTCGTCAAGTATTAATCTTATCTGACAGTCAAATACTTCCAGCTCCTAGAGAGCAGAGTTGTGACATCTTCTCAATACACAGGTTGCTTGAATGGTGTCATGTTGGAAAAGGAAGGGGCCATCCCCAAACTGTTCCCACAAAGTCGGAAGCATTAAATTGTTCAAAATGTCTTGGTATGCTGATGCCTAGCTCCCTTCACTGGAACCTAGGTGGCCAAACCCAACCCCTGTAAAACAACCCCACTTCATAATCCCCCCTCCACCAAATGATTTGGACCAGTGCACAAAACAAGGTCCATAAAGAACATGGATGAGCAGGTTTGGGGTGAAGGAACTTCACTGGCCTGCACAGAGTCCTGATCTCAACACGATAAAACACCTTTGGGATGAATTAGAGCGGAAACTGCGAGCCAGGCCTTCTTGTCGAACATCAGTGCCTGACCTCACAAATGCGCTTCTGGAAGAATGGTCAAACATTCCCATAGACACACTCCTAAACCTTGTGGACAGACTTCCCAGAAGAGTTGAAGCTGTTA
The DNA here is from genome assembly GCA_028564925.1 of Lithobates sylvaticus. Taxonomy (NCBI): domain Eukaryota; kingdom Metazoa; phylum Chordata; class Amphibia; order Anura; family Ranidae; genus Lithobates; species Lithobates sylvaticus. The sequence goes on along the minus strand of CM053034.1, from coordinate 104,882,946 downwards.
TAGCTGCAAAGGGTGGTTGACCCTATATTGAACCCTATGGACTAAAACTGCCCATTAAAGTTCATGTGCGTGTAAAGGCAGGCTTCCTAATACGTTTGACAATATAGTGTACTGTATTTATTGCCTCTCACGAAGATCGCAATACCTTCCTCTGACAATGCCTTCATCTGCTCTTCTTTTCTGAAGGATGGCACCATCTTTCTTTGGGCGATATTCACAGTCAACATTTATTTACTGGCCTGAGATGTTGGCTCAGAGATGACACAGTAAAGTAAATCCTAACACCTTTAGCCCCCTGTTGTACAGTCTCACCTTGTGACCTGCTGCAAAGCTACAGTGTAGCAGTCTGATCAATGAGGAGAAAGGAGAATGAGGAAATGTTTCTTCCTGGGTGCAGAAGACTGATGAAATAAAATTAGTCCAGGCGGAGTCATTCGTAAAAATGTAGGACTTTAAAAAAAATTATACTGTTGCTGTATTTTGTCAGGAAATTTTCATACAGACTTGGAAAGTTACTAAAAGACTCACTTCAAAAACATAACTTGTGTTCTGATTGGATATGCATTTTATCTAAATAACTTTATATTCAGAGAATTTTTTTTCATTAAGTCTATTGCCATTATGGCCATACGATTAGGTAGGATGAATTTCCTGGCTGCACACCAGCTCTTCAATGTTCCTAAGCATTTCAGCTGTTGTGGGTTACTATGATTTTAAATAGCAAACAGTACATACAGCAAGATTCATGGTCTAGAATTGGAGACATTCAGGTTGCCTAAAATAAAGGACCCCTCTACCAGTTAAACTTGTAACAATTGGGAAGAAATATGAGCTTGAGAAAGAAGTGTTTGACAAATTGCATTGAATATTTCAAACATGGCATTCCAGAGTTTAATACGCTTCTAATTTACTGTCAGAGAACGTCATCAGATGGCATGCAGTGCTTAAGGGCTACGTAGACTTTCTCTCATGGTGTTAATAAAGCAGGTATCTACAGTATATGCAGAATGTGTAGGCATCATTGAGGCAATCTATGCATGTTTACTACATGTTGTCAATACATTGAGGGCTCATTTACATTTTTGTGGTGTCTTAATGTGTTCGCATGTGTTATATCACACATTAATGTGCGTTGCATTAAGGCAGCCTACTGAAATCAATTGGCATTTGAAGTACCTAAATGTACCACATATCGGACATGTCACAAAATTGTTGCCACTCTGCACTGTGGGGTGTTGCCATCCTTTTTATTGTGTGTGCATTGCTTTAATGTGTTGGGGTGCTATCCAAAATAATGTGCATTGCCGCACACTGCAGTAATACACAAGTTAACCCATTCCCACTTCACATAGATGTAAATTCATGGCTGTTCAAAGATTAGTAGAAATAAACAAGTATACAGTGCCTTGAAAAAGTATTTTCCACATTTTGTCATGTTATAACCAAAAACGTAAACGTATTTTATTGGATTTTATGTGATAGACCAACACAAAGTGACATATGATTGTGAGGTGGAAGGAAAATTATAAATTGATTTAAACCTTTTTTACAAATAAACATGTGGAAAGTGTGGTGTGCATTTGTATTCACCCCCCCCCCCCCCCCCCGCATACTTTGTAGAACCACCTTTCACTGCTATTACAGATGCAAGTCTTTTTGGGGATGTCTCTACCAGCTTTGCACATCTAGAGAGTGACATTTTTGCCCATTCTTCTCTGCAAAATAGCTCAAGCTCTGTCAGATTGGATGGAGAGCTTCTGTGAATAACAATTTTCAAGTCTTATAAACAGACAAAATGAATGCATTCATCAAGACAGCACTACTTAACAGACAAGATTCCGCTGTCATTAAAGTGTTAAAAAACAGTCTATAGAAAAATAGTCCACAAAATGATTATTGTAACTGTATGTAAGTATTTCACATCGAAAGGTGTATTATAGTCCAAAGTCAGGGGAGTGTTTGATTGCATCCTCAATGGAATATATTCACCATCACCACTAGGGATGAGCTCCGGCGTGTTCGCACACTCGACGTGCAGAGCCCGCCAGGAAGTCGGCGCTGCGCTAATCACAGGCAGTGAGACATTTCCCGATCTCTGCAGCCGCACATTGGGACAATGTCTCACTGCCTGTGATTAGCACAGCGCTGCGCCGACTTCCTGGCGGGCTCTGCACGTCGAGTGTGCGAACACGCCGGAGCTCATCCCTATTCACCACCACCTGTGTGTAATTGGGGGTAAAAAATCCACAACGACTCTTACCACACACCGCTGGACAATAAGCTCCACACACTAGATCTTATAATCAATTCTGCGTCTACAAACTATGGGATAGATTTATGGCATTTTTTTTTTTTACTAGTAATGGCGGTGATCTGTGTTTTTTTGCGGGACTGCGGCATTGCGATGGACAGATCGGACAACTAATTGAAATTTTTTACACTTTTTTGGGAACCAGTGACATTATTACAGTGATAGGGGCTAAAAATATGCACTGACATTGTACTAATGGCACTGGCGGGGAAGGGGTTAACATCAGGGGCGCTCAAAAGGTTAAATGTGTTTCCTGGGAGGTGTTTATAACTGTATGGGGGATGGGCTGCTTGGGACAACACACAGATCCGTCTTCCTGCATAGCAGAAAAAAAGGATCTGTGTGTCATCCCCTGACAGAACTGAGCTCTGCCTTGCTTACTTTGACAGATCCCCATTCTGTCTCTGTAGGGAACAATCACAGGCATCCGGCGGACATTGAGTCCTGCTGTTTGGCTCCCCCACTGGCCAACCGGCACGCGCGCGCCCACAGATCGCTGTGTACTAGCCTGACGTACACCTACAGCAATTTTCGCAGCCGAACCAACCTGCCGCAGTATATCTGCGGTGGCTGGTCGGCAAGCGGGGACTTCTCCACAACTTTATCCCTGACCTGTCTGGTATGTTCCTTGGCCTTCATGATGCTGTTTGTTCACTAAGGTTCTCTAACAACCCTCTGAGGGCTTTGCAGAACAGCTGTATTTATACTGAGATTAAATTACACACAGGTGGACTCTATTTACTAATTAGGCGACTTCTGAGGGCAATTGGTTCCATTAGATTTCTAGTTACGGGTATCAGAGTAAATGGGGCTGAATACAAATGCATGCCACCTTTTTCACATATTTATTTGTAAAAAATGTGAAAACCATTTATCATTTTCCTTCCACTTCACAATTATGTGCCACTTTGTGTTGCTCTATCACAATAAAATCCCAATAAAATACATTTCATTTTTAACTTGGATTTAAAAAAAGAAAAAGACAACAGATGGCTGATATACTGGAATCTCTGCTGGTTTCAGAACGTTGAATCTAGGTCAAAACCAGTGGTGGCTCGTGCTGTATAGTTTGCTGTATATTTTGCTGTATATTTTTTTTGGGGGGTGGCAAACAAGACATCCCGCCACCACACCCCATCCTGGTTGGTCGGTTGGCCCCACACTTACCCTGACTTCCTGCGTCTCCTCCTCTGTGTCTCGGGCTTCACGGTGGCTTCCTCCTCGCCAGCTTCCCCCCTCCTTCCATCGGCACAGCGGCCAATAAGATTGCTTCTCCTCTCGGCCAAACGGGTCTCACCCGCTTCCTGATTGGCCGGGAGGAGAATCAGGAAGACAATAGTAAATATTAATTCTCTATTGTTACACAACTGGGTGGGCTGAGGGTACAGTGCTCTGCGCCCTGAGCCCACCCTTTTTTGAAGCCAATTATAGCCTCTGGCTCTAATCACATGCTTCTAAAAAAAAAAAACCCCATTGAAATCCATGCGTCTGGCACCCTGCATGTAGATTAGGGGCTGGGTGCATGCTTCCGGCGTCCCTGCACCTATAATGGATGGGCCACCACTGGTCAAAACCCTTTTAAATTCATTCCTGCATCCCTAATGATGGATGTTAGATTATCATCTCCCTATCCAGTTAATTTTGTAAAAATCAAGCAATAATTTGAATACCTATGGATGGACCACTGCCCAGTAGATTCCAATTTTTGAGACAGGTTAAAAGGTGGCCAGGATCTGATTGTTTGCAATAAAAGAAATGTCTGACACTTCCAGCTAATACTTTCTTTCTTAGAGGTGAAGAATGCATGGCATACAGCTATCCTAAAGGGTAAAGGCTACAAAGTTCTAACAATTTATGAATGATAGTGATTATAGCATTAGTGTGTGTTTTTGTGATACTACTACTAGTCCATGTATAAGTTTATTGAACCATTGCTATAGGTATTTTCCATTTGAGCTAATTATTGTCTATGATGGTGTTTTTATTAAATTACCATCATTCACTACCATGCTATATTGCACTTTATGAGCTGGAAGGACAAGCGCCACAAAGCAGATACATTATTCGCCTATATCCATCAGAAATTGTCTGCTGGTTTTCCCCACATTCTCCAAATGGGCAGTATGGTGAACTACAACAGCAACAACATTGTTACTTCAGTGCACTTAAGGAAAGTGACACTCTGTGCTTGGCTCATATTATTTATTTAGTGGTGCAAACATTCCTAAAGAAAAATGTTGAAAATTGTAAAACATCTTAGGCATTATCAGAAGAGTTTATACCCACATCAGCAGATTTTGCAGGTTAAAACACTTTCCTAAAGACCTCCATTTCACATACTGATTAGCAATGTTTCCGCATGATGGAACTCCACCCTAGAAATGCTTGACTGCCTAACCAAAAGTGGTCAGTGACTACATTATGCGCTCTAGCAGTAAAGTTGGGAGCTTCTTTGAACCCAGCCAGTGGCAGCGGCAAGGAACGCTTGTTGCCTAATGAAAATCTAAACAAGGCAAAAACGCTTATCAGTGGAGACAGCTAAGGCAATATAAAAGCCCCCACCTTCATTTTTTATTATCCAGGAAGGCAGTAGCATAAGGAAGAGCAGTGACCTCAGACTCACGTTGGTAAGCAGACAAATAAGAGTGGAGAAGGAAATTTCCCAAGTATATTCTTCGAAAAGGAACAGCCGAAATGATCAAAAATATAAATAATTCTTTGTTGAAAAAATCCACATAAACACTGATAACTAGTGAGTGTATATATGACAAACATCCACCACATACAATAAAAATAGACACCGTTGTTGCTCAGTATTTCATGAATACCACACATTGAGCATTTATCCTGTCCACAGCTTAATTGGATAGATGATATTAAGGAGCAAACATACATTTAGCCCCGGTGAGACAGGTTGAAAATTGATGATGCACAAATAGCAAATATAATGATAGAATGGGAGTATAATTTCCTAGTAATGCAGGTCAAGCAGAGTGGACATGGCAGGAGTGTTCAGGGTTCCCCCAGGTATAAGGGTGTATGGTAACTGTCCAGGTTGTGAGAGACAGATGGGGACAGGCTGTTGGATCTCTAGGGGGCAGGTGAGTGTGTGTGTGTGTATACACCTCCCAGCCGGGAAGAGGAATCAATACAACTCACCGCTCTCCCGATGTCCACCTCGCCCACAGCACCAAAGCAGTGCCGACATTCCACCCGTTTCCAGAGGAGATGGGAACCACAGGGGGTGAAAAAAGACCTTTGTCCACCGCTTCAAGTTTCCCAAAGGCATCCAGTGCCGTTGATGTTCAGCGTTGTAATGCCTGCATGTAGCTAGAGTTTTCCGATATCTTTTTTCAAGTCTCCCAGGGAATGCGGAGGGGGGTTGTCTGCTAGTAAGTGGTCTGTGCCCTCACTACAGAGAGCGTGATGGCGTTGTGCTGACGCGTGTCACTCGTGACCCGAGATTCTTCAGAGCATGTGCCAACGTCTGGTAAGTATCCTTAAATAGCCCATGTGAGGAACGGCAGGGGTTCAACAGACATCCACTACCGGATACTCAGCCATTCACACAATAACAACAATAGGCATGGCCGGCCATGGGGTGCAGCAGAGCTCCAAGCACATCAAAGAAATAAGCAAAAATAGTAAAGAACATAAGAAATAATGAAAAAATAATAAACAAAAAATAGAGAATAGAAAACAGAAATGAATATAAATAAAATATGAAATGAATGATAGGAAATTTAGAGAAACAAAACCCACATAAGAATTCCCCACTATATCATAGTAAGTCCTTGATAGAGTATGGAGTGGAATAACTACTGGAATGTATTGAGAACCAAGGAAGAGAATACCTCTAGATATAGAGGAGGAAGTGGGGGCAGCATAAAAATCAAATCTGAGTACTTATTGATTGATTACAGTAGGTATATAGTTTAGCTTGGGGAATCTCTTTATTTAGACACATATTGATCTCAGTTGGGCAGAGGGGTTGACAGGACAGGGCAGGTAGTAGGTCCTAGGGTTCAAGGAACACAGACAGATTGCATTCATTGTTGAGCTCCAAGGGTTGCATACTATTTAAATTAAAGATCCACATTTTTTCTTTTTGATAGAGAATTCTGTCAAAATCACCTCTCATTAGGGGTAAATCAAGTTTGTAGATACCCTTAAAGGAGAGTCCCTTAGGGTCACTATCATGGAAATGAATAAAGTGAAGTGCGATAGGACACTCATAATCTTTCTTGAGGATGCTCTGGATGTGTTCACCAACCCTTACTTTCAGCTGTATTTTATTCCTGGCCACATAGATCTTACCGCATGGGCAAGTCAACATGTAGACAACATGAGTGGTAGAACAGTTGATAAAGTTATTCATTTTAAAATTCTTCTTGCTATCGGAGCTGGCAAACACATCCGTTTTATCCACAAATTTGCAGACAGTACACCTACCACAGGGGTGCATAACTTTCATAGGTGGTAGATTGGTCAGCCAATTGGATTTATTTGATCTTTGGTATTCGGAATGGGTAAGGCTGTCCTTAAGGTTTAAAGATCTCCGAACTGTTATTAGGGGTCGGTCCCCGCCAATCTCACCTAGTATAGGTGATCCTGACAGGATATTCCAATGGTGGCTTAGTACACTTTTAACCTGGTCCCATTGTGCCCCATATTTTGTAATTATTCTGATGGGGGCCTGCTATACAGTAAGCAGGCTTCTATCCTTGTTTCTTTGTGAAGGGGTCATAAAGGGGAAACTCGCTCCTAGCCACATTCTACTGTAGAAGCAAGATGTGTGAATTCTTCAGGGTTTCTGAAAGGGAAGGATTTTTTATATATTATATAGTTACAGCCTGCACCCAGTTGGCTCATACACAGAATAAACAGTCACAACTTTATTGATTAATGAATGGGTAACCTCGACCTAGGCTTGATCAGTCTTTAGCATTGTCACTACCATATGTACAAAATTCGTGTTTAGGAGATAACAGGATCAGAATGAATCAACCTTAAATATCTGACAATTTCTTGTTACTTCTCCCTCATAGTATTAAACCACCATCACCACTACTTACTGCTATCTACTCATCTTCAGTTTCCCAGTCTGCTGCAGGTTCTCAGCATATGTAAATACTGTATACATTTTCTCTGAATATATATGAAAATTAGCATTTTATCTGTATAAAAGCCCATGGTGGAAAAATGTGCAGTTGCAATGGCTTCTCACACCGTGAAATGGGTCGTGGGGGTGGATTGTGGGCAGAGTAAATTGTATGAAGTTAACTCATGCTGGTGGTACATGCAGAGTAGAGACATAGTCAGGTTGTACATACTTCACATGCATCATTCTTTAGATTTCATGCTGACTTCTCTTTTTCAGCTGGTCCATCCAACGTGCATAAAGCCGAGTTTGTGTAAAAGTTGAAGAATTTAACTATTACACAAGGTGTGGAGGAAAAGTCTATTCTGTGGCATGCTAACTCTGGGTTTCAGTGGAAACTGCAATTTGCAGATAAAGGAGGATAATTGAATTGTAAAATTTGCATATATTAATCACTGATTGCCTTTCCAGTCATCGTTAAAGTAGAACATTAGCCCTAAGGAGAAGTTCCACTTTTCTGCATCCCCTTTAACTTTTGGGCACTTTTTTAGGGGGGGTTGGATACCTGTTTTTTTACCTGTTCTGCCTGCAGCCTCTTAGGACACGTTACAGGTCCCAGAAAGCTGCAGGACCAATCACATGGCGCTGCGTGGCTTGTGCATGCGCAGTGGGGAGCCAGCTGTGAGGTCGAAAGGAGTCATAGCTTCCCATAGTTAGCATGGTGTTGCCTGGGACCTGAAGACCAACAAAGAACTGGACAGTGCTGGATCCCCAGACAGGTAAGTGTCCATTTATTAAAAGCAGCAGCTACAGTATTTGCAGCTGCTGAATTGTATTTTTTTGGGGGGGGCAACCTTTTTAACCACATGCCGACCGGGCCATAGCCGAAAGACGGCTACAACGCGGTCTTGTTATTCTGGGAGGGCGTCCATGGATGTCCTCTCAGAATGTTGCTCTTGCATGCCCCCTGGGGAGAGCTCCCGCAAATATCCATGACCGCCAAGCCTGGAAGACCCGGCGCATCACGGTAAATGGCTGCTTGTATTGGCCGTTTGCCACGTGATGGCTCCGTCAAATGACGGAACGATTACTTGTAAACAAACCGGTGTCATGTCATGACGACGGTTCCTCCCTCCCCTCTCTGTACCAATCGGTACAGTGTGAGGGGAGAGGGGGAGAGATCGTTTTTAGCAGCGCTGTGGGCTGGATCTGTAGTGCCCACAGCGCTGCTCTGTGCCCATACTGTGCAATACTCTGCAATGATATGCAATACTCTGCAATACTCTGCCAATACTCTGCAATACTCTGTCAATACCCTGCAATATTCTGCCAATACTCGCCAATATTCTGCCAATACTCGCCAAAGAAAGCTCTATTTGTATGAAAAAAAGGACAAAAATATCATATAGGTACAGTGTTTCATGACTGAGTAATTGTCATTCAAAATGTGAGAGCACCGAAAGCTGAAAATTGGTCTGATTAGGAAGGGACTTTAAGTGCCCAGTGGTCAAGTGGTTAAAGTGGTTGTAAACCCACTTAGTGATTATTAGGCAATCTCTTGTCTTCCATAATGCTAAGTGTCCTGTATATGTGCCTTATAAAAAATATGCTGTTCTATACCTTATTTACTAGCGCCGCTCGGCGCTCACGTAAATGGCCAGCTCTCCCCTCTCCCGATCTGACAGCTAGAGCGGGAGGAGCCAGGAAACCCTGTGCTGACTTAAGTCGGAAGGAGGGGAGGAGAGAGGCAACAGGTCATGTGAGCGCCAAGTGGCGCTAGCAAATAAGGTATCGAACAGCATTTTTTTAATAAGGCACATACAGTGCCTTGAAAGAGTATTCATACCCTTTGACATTTTCCACATTTTGTCATGTTACAACCAAAATTGTAAATGTATTTTATTGGGATTTTATGTGATTTATCAACACAAAGTGGCACATAATTGTGAAGTGAAAATTTTTCTAGATTGAACCTCATTTGCCATGTAGTTGCCCACCTCATTAATTTGGTCAGGTTCCCACATCCTGCGGAGAAGCTATTGCCCTGCTCAGCTTAATATCATCCGCAAATACTGAGATTGAGCTGTTTAGCCCATCCTCCAGATCTACACTCTACACTCTTTCCATTTTTGGATGATGGATTAAACAGTGCTCTGTGAGATGTTCAAAGCTTGCGATATTTTTATATAACCTAACCCTGCTTTAAAATTATCCACAACTTTATCCCTGACCGGTGTGTTCCTTGGCCTTCATGATGCTGTTTGTTCATTAAGGTTCTCTAACAAACCTCAGAGGGCTTCACAGAACAGCTGTATTTATACTAAGATTAAATTACACACAGGTGGACTCTACTAATTAGGTGACTTCTGAAGGCAATTGGTTCCACTAGATTTTAGTTAGGGGTATCAGAATAAAGGGGGCTGAATACAAATGCACGCCACACTTTTCAGATATTTATTTGTAAAAAATCTTGAAAACCATTCATCATTTTCCTTCCACTTCACAATTATGTGCCAGTTTGTGTTGGTCTATCACATACAATTCCAATAAAATACATTTATGTTTTTGGTTGTAACATAACAAAATATGGAAAATTTCAAGGGGTATGAATAGTTTTTCAAGGCGCTGTATACAGGACACAACATTATGGAAGACAGGGGATTGCCTTATAATCACTAAGGTATTTCAGCATCAGGAGGGGGGGGGGGGGCTGACACAGAGCTGACAGACAGGGAAGGGAGAAGGGAGAGAGGACAGGAGAGCTGTGGATGACAGAGGCATGTAAACTGACCACGTTGTTGGGGCTCAGCAGCCATGATAAACTGTGGTCAGTTTACAGGGGAGGGCAGAACCAGGGAGGATCAGACATGTATTTCAGGTGATACAGGGGGTCAAATTACACAGCACAAGCACTGTGATGTTATACATGCTTTAAAGTAACAAAAGGAACAGGATCCTTTTTTTTTCTTGTTATATTTTATTAGCTGGATTTAAGAATTTTCCACCTGCAGTTCCTGTACCCTATGGAAAAACAAATTAGAATTATTGGAATTTAGCAAATGTGGCTGGCTAGATTAAGACTTACAATTTTTGTATTGAAGATGAGAGTGTATCTTGCTATATGTACTCCTTTACTGTGATGTTTATTGATTTTTGATATGGTAAAAATAACGTGGAAAAAATATTGATTATAAATATATTATGTAATCATGTGCAGCAGTCTTTCTATGTTTGTGCATAACATTCATGAACTGCATTGTATTGCAGCCAAGAATTGTGCATAATAAAGTTTCTAATTATAACAATAGACATTAACTGTTCCCTTTTTGATTCTGTTATTAATAGGAGCATAATTGGTGTTATTGTTCATAACTGTGATCCACATGTTTATATTTATCTAGAAAGACAAAGGCTAATTGTTGGTAATACATTGTGAGATTATGGCTCTGCAGGGAAAATTGTATTGTCCTGATTTTATTAGATCGTAAATGTTTTAAGACAAAGATTGATAAAAGAAGGACTATAATACAAATGTCACAATAAGCTTACATAGGATTATGTGTCCTTGCATTTTCAATAAAAGTACTAGACACCAGACTTACCTGTTACTATTATTACATATTAAATCAGAATACAGTTTCTTGTAATTTGAGCACCAACTACCAAATGTTTAGAAGACTGTTATCTGTGGGGATTAAAGTGAATGTAAAGCCAACACTTTTTTTCTTTGTTTTAGAGAGAATGTGGAAGGGTCAGCACCTCTGTCGTGTTTTTACTGTCTGTCTGTGTCCCCACTGGTGACCATTGCCTTCTGTATAGGAGGTGATGAGAAATCTATAATCTTTGCATTGGCACAGGAACAGGAGGTGAGGGGAAATCTTCCAACAGGGAAACCTGCTTTATTAACAATAAGTAAAATGGCGATGTTGCGCTGTGAACCTACTGAAATTACTAAAACTACTATTACTAAAATAAAGTTCTGGTGCAAAGTTAGAACACACCATGAGTATCAGTGCAATCTTGCTGGGTGCTAAAGTGCAAAGTGAAACAATGTTCAAAAACAACAGGTGTTGATAACTTAAAAATAATCACATAAACAGTGAAATAAACTGCCGTGCAATCTTAAAATTAGTACTTATAATAAGTAAAAAGTCCAAATGTTAGTGAAAAGTCCAAATGTAAACTTTGTGTCAGAGTATCTATGACATGTAAGCCAATTCCAGATAATACTGTGATGATCAAATGCAGTTAAAATGAGTGGTAGATCCCTCCACCGTGAAAGCAAAGGCCGATGCCAGGCCAATCCCTGTAGTGACACCTAAATGTGTGCAAGCCCCTCACCTTACTGCTGTAAGGTTACAGCATGAATAAATCAAATGCAGCAATCCACAGAGGGTCTTTGATGGTCCCAGAGATGGATCGTAGTATGTTCTTCTTCGCCAACAGGCTCAGTTGGGGGGGGGGGGTGTTGTAAAAATGGAAGAGAAATCTCAATAGCGTAATCCTGTTTTAAAACAAGCCAATTTATTAGAGTAAAAACGTAGATACACTCACTTTTGGTTAATAAATGCAGATAGTGCTCCACGAGCGCTAAGCTCGTATGTTTCCGTCACTTCCTGGTTTGCCTATTGCTCCAATCCCGACACGTATCGTCATATCCCATGACTTCATCAGGGGATCCTAAGATTGCCTTAATATGCATTGTGTGTTCTAACTTTGCACCAGCACTTTATTTTAGTAATAGTCATTTTAGTCATTTCAGTAGGTTCGCAGCGCAACATCACCATTTTACTTATTTTTTTCACCTTATCTGTTAAGGATCAGATTACCAGATGTTTGCTGCAGTGTACCATTAATCTTTATCTGACAGTGCGGGAGTAATACATTTACCCTGCTTTATTAACAGCTGTCTAAAGCTCACTAGCAGAATTTCAAATGAATATTCTTTGAAAATTTGTACCAAAATTCTTAGGAAAATTTGTATCAAAATTCTTAGGAAAATTTGTATCAAAATTCTTAGGAAAATTTGTATCAAAATTCTTAGGAACATTTGTACAAAAATTCTTAGGAAAATTTGTACAAAAATTCTTAGGAAAATTTGTACAAAAAATCGTAGGAAAATTTGTACAAAAATTCGTAGGAAAATTTGTACAAAAATTCGTAGGAAAATTTGTACAAAAATTCGTAGGAAAATTTGTATCAAAATTCTTAGGAAAATTTGTACAAAAATTCTTAGGAAAATTTGTACAAAAATTCTTAGGAAAATTTGTACAAAAATTCGTAGGAAAATTTGTACAAAAATTCGTAGGAAAATTTGTACAAAAATTCGTAGGAAAATTTGTACAAAAATTCGTAGGAAAATTTGTACAAAAATTCGTAGGAAAATTTGTACAAAAATTCGTAGGAAAATTTGTACAAAAATTCGCAGTACATTGGAATGTGGTTTGAAAGTGGTTCAAGATTTTGTTTGCTTTTAACATTTGATTTTGGAATGAATGGGCTTTACAGAACAAAAACTGCATACATTGTTAGGAATTTGTACATTCAAGAAAAAATATCCATCCTGGTCCTTTGAATTTTCTTGTCACTGCAGTAAAAATACAAAATATTGATTTGACTCACTAATCATTAAGAAAAGGGGTAAACGTTCTTACAATGAGAAATGATGATCGAAATTCTACTACAGGCATACCGTACTTATAAGTACACAATGTTTTTTTTTTTTTTTACTAAAGCTGGAAAGTGCAAAATCTGGCTCACTTCTGCATAGAAACCAATGAGCTTCCAGGTTATATTACCAAAGCTTAATTGAACAAGCTGGGGTTAGAAGCTCATTGGTTTCTATGCAGAAGTAAGCATGATTTTGCACTTTCCAGCTTTAGTAAATAAACCCCATTGTGTACTTAAAAGTGGGGTATGCCTGTAGTGTAAATACAGCTTTAGAACATACTTTTTACAGTACTTCCTAAGGTGTCTCTGGGAGAGGATGTGAAGAGTTCTACTGCTAGTTTGAAGATTATACTTGATCCATCATTATAGAATGTATGCTGAACATTGGTCTTTAACCACTTGCCAACCATGTAATGCATACATCTAGTGACAAGAAAAGTGGGCTTTATGGCCACACAAATTCATCCACAGTAGCCTGAGGTTGAGTGATAAAAGTGCGCTCACTGTATGCACTCAGCACATTGACCGAGCTATTACCAACAGCTCTCAGTCATGGCCTCTGATCAAGAACCAGTGGGATGGGCTCCCGAACATGTACAGTATCTCACAAAAGTGAGGTCACCTATCACATTTTTGTAAATATTTTAGTATATCTTTTCATGTGACAACACTGAAGAAATTACACTTTGCTACTATGTAATGCAGTGAGTGTACAGCTTGTATAACAAATTTGCTGTCCCCTCAAAATAACTCAACACTCAGCCATTTATGTGGAGGTCCACCCACTGCTGCAAAAATAAAAAGCCAGCAGCTGCACATACTGACTTTGAATAATCGGACACTTACCTGTCCTGGAGTCCAGCGATATCGACACTGCAGCTGATGTTTCCATCAGCTGTCGGGTGCATGCCACCTCCATGGGCAGTAAGGAAACTCGGCAGTGTAGCCTTTCAGCTTCATGCCGGGAACCTTACTGAGCATGTGCGAGGCTCCGCTCCTCTCTCCTACTGGCCCGGCGACAGGGGGAGGAGGAGGGAGGAGGAGGGAGCCCCAGCTGTGACGTCAATACCCGTGGCTGAGGCTCCCAGATGTAGGGAAAGCATACCTGAGAAAGACAGGTATGCTGCCCCCCCCCCCCCCCCAAAAGGTGTCAAATGTGGCACCGAAGGGGAGGGGAGTACAATGAGCAGAAGTTCCACTTTTTACGCTTTAATGTCTAAACCGCTGGCAACAAAAGTGAGTACACCCCTAAGTAAAAATGTCCAAGTTGGGTCCAAAGTGTCAAGTTTTGTGTGCCCACCATTATTTTCCAGCACTGCCTTAACCCTCTTGGGCATAGAGTTCACCAGAGCTTCACAGGTTGCTACTGGAGTCCTCTTCCACTCCTCCTTGACGACATCACGGAGCTGGTGGATGTTAGAGACCTTGTGCTCCTCCACCTTCCATTTGAGGATGGTGACATGCTTGGCCAGTCCATCACCTGTATCCTCAGCTTCTTTACAAGGCAGTGGTCATCTTGGATGTGTGTTTGAGATCGTTATGTTGAAATACTGCCCTGCGGCCCAGTCTTGGAAGGGAGGGGCTCATGCTCTGCTTCAGCATGTCACAGTACATGTTGGCATTCATGGTTCCCTCATTGAACTGTAGCTCCCCAGTGTCGGCAGCACTCATGCAGCTCCAGACCATGACACTCCCATCACCATGCTTGACTGTAAGCAAGACACACTTGTCTTGGTACTTCTCACCTGGTTGCCACCACACACGCTTGACACCATCTGAACCAAATAAGTTTATCTTGGTCTCATCAGACCACAGGACATGGTTCCAGTAATCCATATCCTTAGTCTGCTTGTCTTCAGCAAACTGTTTGCAGGCTTTCTTGTGCATCATCTTGAGAAGAGGCTTCCTTCTGGGATGACAGCCATGCAGACCAATTTGATGCAGTGTGCGGCGTATGGTCTGAGCACTGACAGGCTGACCCCCCACCCCTTCAAACTCTGCAGCAATGCTGGCAGCACTCATACATCTATTTCCCAAAGACAACCTCTGGACATGATTCTGAGCATGTGTACTCAACTTCTTTGGTCGACCATGGCGAGGCCTGTTCTGAGTGGAACCTGTCCTGTTAAACCGCTGTATGGTCTTGGCCACCGTGCTGCAGCTCAGTTTAAGGGTCTTGCCAATCTGCTTATAGCCTAGGCCATCTTTATGTAGAGCAACAATTATTTTTTTCAGATCCTCAGAGAGTTCTTTGCCATGAGGTGTTGAACTTCCAGTGACCAGTATGAGAGAGTGAGAGAGCGATAACACCAAATTTAACACACCTGCTCCCCATTCACACCTGAGACCTTGTAACACTAACGAGTCACATGAAACCGGGGAGAGAAAATGTCTAATTGAGCCCAATTTGGACATTTTCACTTAGGGTTGTGCTCACCTTTGTTGCCAGCGGTTTAGACATTAATGGCTGTGTGTTGAGTTATTTTGAGGGGACAGAAAATTGACACTGTTATACAAGCTGTACACTCACTACTTTACATTGTAGCAAAGTATCATTTCTTCAGTTTTGTCACATAAAAAGCTATAGTAAAATATTTACAAAAATGTTAGGGGTGTACTCACTTTTGTGAGATACTGTAAGTACTGCGAGAGCCAATCACATTGGTCATATAATAGAGAAGCTGCGCCACCTCCTGGGAATTTTAAGCCTACTTTAAGGGCTACCGTTAGATGGCCTTAAAGGTTTAAAGAGAAACTGCAGTCTGCTCACATAATTTGTAATAAAAACATATTTGCCATTCTGAAGCTCCCCTCCAACCACTTTTCATATTATTTTATATTTACTGTGATCTGTACTTGCCAAATATGCTGCAGAAATCTCCCTCCACTAAGTCTGACTGCAACCATTTTAACTGTGGGTAGCTGAAGCTGCTGCATGTTCACTTCCTGGATTTACACAGACACAAAGAGGCACACCTCCAGCTCTGCAGCTCTCATTGACCCTCTTATGACTCACCCCCCCTCCCGTCCTCACAAACTCTCATGAGAGTGAGAGAGAGAGCTGTACATGATGTCATAAGCCTAGACGATGACCAGGCAAGAAACAGGAAGTGGGATGTATTAGGTATTTACTGGCAGAAAAATAAAATGTTTTGCTATCCAAAGTTAAAACAACAAGGGCAAAAGATTTAATAGAATGAAAGTTGAAAAAATGACTGAAGTTCCACTTTCAATTGAGAAATTGCATCAATAAATCAGAGGTTCCTATCCTTTTTTCAGTACCATGGCTACAGTAAGCTAAAAAAAAATGTGTTGCTATGTGTTACTGGACTTTGCACATGCTTACTGATCTTGGCACCACTTTATTTAATAATGCATGTATAAAATGATCCTCATAAAAACCTTTATTTGTACTCTTATTATTAGTAATAGTAATACTACTACTAGTAGTTATAATGTTAAAATAATAATAATAAAAAGTGCAAATATATAAATGAGGCTACCTCTGGCAAATAGGTACTGAGAAGCTATTTGGAGGAGGCTGCAAGCAACACCAAGTGGAGCTAAAGGGGTTGATTTACTAAAGGCAAATAGACTGTGCACTTTGCAGTTGCTTCAGAGCTTAGTCAATGAATAGAAGCTCTGTTGACTTCCATCATCCAATCAGGTGCAAGCAAAAATGCATTTTATTTCTTTTCCCTGCAAGTGGTTAGATATTCTTTGCAAAGTGAAGCGTTGCCTCATTTACTAAGCTCTGGAGCAACTGCACTTGCAGCGTGCACAGTCTATTTGCCTTTGGTAAATCAACCCCAAAGGCTCTACATGGCTCCATAGCCAATGGCTTTAACCTGCTGTTTTAGACTATTAGCTATAAAAATCACAATGCCTTTCAGCACTAGAAAGACAATATTCTATTGGATAATGGAACTTTGAAATATGTTCCTAAATGCTCTTTTGGGCCAAGAGCTTTCCCCATGGCACGTTAGGTGGTAGGTTCCCCAGATGATCTCATACTAGGAGGGGACCCGGAAAGCTAATATAATAGCCCCCTCATTCTGCTGCTATCTACATTTGCACACAAGGTCAAGCCTTCCTATGCTGTATCCCACGGGGATGAGCACAGGAATAGAAGAGGGAACAAGAAGGGAAATGACTTGGAAATGCATGTTTCCTGCAAGTATTAAACACATAGTTATGTGGCACTTATGTGTATTGTATGCATAACAAAAGAGAGGGTAATATCAGCATTTCCATATATTACCACTCTGTATATCAGCATTCAGAGTCAGCACATTTGAATTGTATAAATTGATCCATAGGCTGAGATGATAGGCATATGCAACAATCTAAGTATATAAGGTATTACATTGCTTTCTTTGAATGAAAAATACAAGTGACACAGACTCTGTGGAAACACAAAATGTATGTAAATTGGCTGAATTTTCAAAGTTTATTTTTTATATGATATGAAAACGTACATTATTGCACATATTAATAGTAATAGCTAGGGCTTTGGAATTATAATTTTGTGTCAATCGAGGATTAGTCCCTCCAGAGGGTCTAGTTCCCCTCTTGATTTATACTTTTGGGTAGATGTCATAGGTGCATTTACCCTCTGAGTTATATCTTTTAGAGACACCAATGCCTGTCCAGATAGACCTTACTGGAATGGCCAAAATATTACATTGGGAATTCAGCCTAATGCCTGGTACACACTATCAGTTTTTTATTTTGTTCAACCCAGCACACTGAGCGGGAAAAAACTGAAGAGCTCGGGAGTACTAGCTATCTGATGTTAGTACAGCGATTCCCCCCCCCCCCACTGAGCTATTGTGTTCTGACAGAGGGACTGCCCCATCCACCGTCAGAACACACCAGTCATCGCTCACAGCCATTGGCTGCCAGCGCTGATTGGATGCTGGTTTTCCAGCATGCCCGTTCTGCTGTTCAGCCAGCTTCTGTCGGACAGGCTGGTGGGCCGGTGTACACACGGGCCAAATGCCGCCCGGTTTCTGTTGAAGCAGATGATACCGGGCAATATTTTTGCCAGTATGTACGGAGCTTTACTTGCAAGGTAGCAAGGTAGCATTACTGGGGATGTAGTCCAGGAGATGCCACTATTTAGTGCCAAACTGGGATCTCAAAGGAACATTTTCTCTCTGAGGTCCCTGAATGTAATGAAAATGCAGCAGATAATGAAACGCACCAAAGTGAAAACTATATTTTTATTGATGCACCTATTGACTGGACAGTACATGTTGTGAGAACAGCCTATCAGGGTTATGTAAAGGCTCCATGTACACTGCGTACATAAAAACGCCAGTAGCTTTGCAGTCTTTTAACATTTTTTAAAGTTTGTGCAATAGCGCTTATTAGAGATTTTTGCGTTTTTCCACGTTAACGTTTCTAGCGTTTTTTTTTTTCAATGGATCAAAAATGTTAAAAACGCTGGTGAGCCATGTTATTGAGCGTTTATCAACGTTTATCAGTATTTATGAGCGTTTGGCGTTTTTTTGTGGTCAGAAAAACGACTCCTGAACGCGATTTTATGGCATTCAGAAAACAGCCCATAAACTCCACTGCTGATAAACATCCAAAAACCTCCATGTGTGCATGGACACATAGGATAACATAGAGGGGAGTTTATGGGCTGTTAAAAAAAACGCCCAAACTGCAAAAAACAACCGTTTATGAGCTTCAGTGTGCATGGAGCCAAAGGCTTGATTTGTTAAAGAGGGAGTCTGGCGAATTTATTTTTTTTTAATAGTCAGCAGCTACAAATACTGCAGCTGCTGACTTTTAAAATATGGACACTCATCTGTCTAGCGCGCCCGCGATTTTGGCACCCGAAGCCGATCTGTCGATCGGCTCTCGGGGGCTGCCGCCGCCATCTTCGGTATGGGAATCAGGAAGTGAAGCCTTGCGGCTTCACTTCCCGGTTCCCTACTGCGCATGCACGAGTCGCGCTGCGCAATAAGGACGGTCCCTGCTGTCTGTGAGATGTGTGTTTTTTTTCAGCAGACAGCAGGGGCCCCGCAGGGAGTGGCGTAATAGCCGCAGAATCTGCGGCTATCTATGCCTGGAAGTGGATGCAGATACCTGTATTATACAGGTATCTGCACCCCCTTCCCCCCTGAAAGGTGCCAATTGTGGCACCGGAGAGGGGGAGGGTTCTGATGAGCGGACGTTCCACTTTAGGGTAGAGCTCCGCTTTAATAACCAAAGGAAGCCTAGATTTACTGTTTGTATTGTTATACTGTGCTTCAGTTTAATTATGATGTGACATGTATCATAAATGTAACATATTGCAGCTTGCCAATCATTAGATGTGATGGCTGCATTGGGGTTTTTTTTTCTAGTCTTTTTTTCCCCTCTTTTTTCACCTGGAGATCTGGCCAGTAACACACCTCCTGTATTAACGTGCCTGCACTCTGGCTGGAGGAGCAACAGAGACACTTTTGGACAGCAGCATTGTCAGTCTGGGGAGAGGAGAGTGTAATGCCGCGTACACACCACCAGACTCTTCGACCGAACTGGTCAGACGGAACAAATCCATCGGACAATTCGACCGCGTGTGGGCTTCATCGGACCTTCAGCGGACCTTTTCTGTCGAAAATCAAACGGACTTTAGATTCAGAACATATTTCAAATCTTTCCAACAGACTCGACTCTGGTCGAAAAATCCGTTCATCTGTATGCTAGTCTGACGGAAGAAAACCGACGCTAGGGCAGCTAGTGGCTACTGGCTATGAACTTCCTTATTCTAGTCCGGTCGTACGTCATCACGGTCGAATCCATCGGACTTTGGTGTGATTGTGTGTAGACAAGTCTGATTCGTCAAAAGTCTGTCGAAACGCCATTGAAAAGTCTGACAGAATTCAGTCCGTCAAAGTCCGGTCGTGTGTACACGGCATTAGATGGACTAGCACAATAAACAAATTGAAGTCAAACTACAGGTAACACTTTATCAGCAGTTACATCAACAGTCTTGTTTCTTTTTTTTGGATAAAGATTTTACATCAATAAATAAAAGCTGATCATTGTACACACCCTGTCAGTGGTAAATGGTTTCTCTCCACCCTCTAACTGCTACATCTGCAAGACAGTTTGTTCTGTTGAAAAACAACAAATTTACAGGCAGGATCACCAGGTGAAAGAAAGCCTAAAAAAGTGAAATGAATGCAGCCATCACATCTAAGAATTTGCAAGCTGCCGTATAATAAGTATTTGCTTTTGGGTTAAATACTGCTTTATTTACCATTTATGATTGGGGAAAAAAAAGTCATTGCAAATAGTATTTCTTCAATGTTTTATTTTATAGTAAAACTCCAACTTTTTTTACTTGAAGATTCTGAATGAGATACCTCCTCAAAATCTTTAACAAAGCCTTTAAAGCCCCGTACACATGATCAGGATATCGTACAAAAAATACCGCTTTTGAAGCCATTTTACGATAATCTGATCGCTAGTAAAAAGCTTTTTTCCAAAGGGACAAACACAAAAAATGTTCTCGTACGATATCAGATCTTAAAATACAATACAGATACACTACAATACATTACATCACTTCCAATTTTTTATTCTGTCATACGAGAATTTTCGTACTTTAGTAACCTATTCGTTTTGGATTTGGAGATTAACATCCAAAAAAATAAAAAAAATGGGCGATCATTTGTCCGATAACCTCATTGTGTGTACTAGGCTTAAGACACATCTCTTCAGTTCCTCTCCTCCTGCCCCGACCACCATTAACAGCAATTATCATGTTGACAATTGGTAATTGCTCTGTAATACACAGCAGAAGCAGCAGTCACAATTCAGCCACTACTGGATAAAATGATCAATGAAATGTTCTATTGTATTTACTATTTTATTCATATGTAGCTAAAAGGTGTGACCTTTGATCTGCATTTGACGTTACTTAAAAAACCTTACAACTTACATTTTTTTTTTTAATAAAATGTAGTCCTATTTAATCCCTAGTTAACCCTAATCAGCTCTTTTTAACGCCGTCCTTTCCTTCTTCCCTAAGCTAGTATTTAGATTTTTTTTATTCAATTCTCATTTGTTGTTTGTTAAGTTTTTTTCAGTGTTGCATAACAAGAAAAGATGCAAAATTGGAAAATAACACCTTTTCTTCATTTGAAAATCATTCTGTCATGCTTTGTATTAGGAGCAGAATTTTAGTGTGATTTTACATTATTTGTATATATACGGTATTTAATAAAAGATAAATTCATTTTTGCTAAACAGTTTTGCCAAGTCTAGATCAGCATATGCACTTAAAACCAGATGGGAGGAGAATATCGGGGCTATGGAGGATGAGGAATGGAGCGAGGCCTTGGATAACTGCAAACTGGTATCCCCCAAACTTTCTGAGCGCCTCACGCAGATATACACTATTCACCAGGCATATCTCACCCCACTTAAGCCCCATACACACGGTCGGACTTTTTCATGGATTCTGTCCGATCGGACAATGTTGTTGAAAAATCAGACCGTGTGTAGGCACCATCGGACAGTGTACGTCGGATTGTCCGACGGACAAAGTCTTATCTCCTGCTGGAAAGATTTGCCGACAACACGGTCCGATCACACCAAATCCAATCGTGTGTGCGGTTGTCCGACCGGACAAAGTGCTACGCATGCTCAGATCACATTACAAGACCAAAGCTATTGGCTACTAGCCTCTACGTAGTCCCGTCGTAGGCAACAAACGTCACCACGTTCAGAATGATCGGATTTTCCGACAACTTTGTCCGACCGTGTGTACGCAAAACCAACATCAGACAAAGTATGACGGACAGGATCCGACCGACCTGGTCCGCGGATTGTCCGACCGTGTGTATGGGGCTTTAGTGTGTCACGATATAAACCCGATCAAACAGCCAACTGTGGCGTGTGCAACCAGGTGGCAGGAACTTTCAATCGCCTCCTCTGGGACTGTCCCAGAGTGCAGGGCTTCTGGACACAAATTGTGCAATATCTCCACGACACCATTGGATCCCCTATCACTTTGAACCCTAAGCCGTGCCTATTGGGCATATACCCAGAACCAGACATGAATACATTTACAAAAGTATTACTGAATGAAACCTTATTCTCGGCCAGGAAAACAAAAGCAATGCACTGGAGGAGCCCCCCCCCCCCCCCCCCAGAGTTTAAGATGTGGTTGGTGGAAGTGAATCAAAGCCTGAAATACAAAAAACTTATATATTTGCATAGGAGGGGCCTTTCAAAATATGACAAAATTTGGGATAGATGGTTACAGACCCCAGAGACCCTGAGCTAATTTACCCCCCTCCTTTAGATATGGTATGTTTGATGCCATGTATCTCCTGCCATTTTTAACAAACCAGGAGGGTTGAGGAAACCAGGTATATACTATACTGTTGATAAACTGTCTTTGGTTCATGTGTTTTACACCAATACATATTCCTGTGGTGAATTGATACCGTCCCCTATGTATCTAAACTGGCCTTTATATTTCCCATGCTGACTATATTGTCACCTCCTGCACTGACCTATATGTACCAATGTATACTCTGTATATCTTGCTTTTTTGAAGCAATAAAACCAGTTTGAAGTAAAAAAAAAAAAATCTGTTTTGCCAAAAAAAAGGCATAGACTTTCACAAAAATGTATGCATTACTTTGTTATGGTCTACAGGTCCAGGTTTAGAATTTTGAACCTGACCGTGAGCTCTCCCCACTACTCATGACGTCCGGTTCCATCCAATGTAAACAAGGCCATTTGTTTTTGCAAAAGATAAAACAATTATTTTTTTTTATTCTTTGATATTAAGGGTAGAGGAAAGATTTGGGGTCTTTTAGACCCCAGATCTATCCATAAAGAGGACCTGTCTTGCCGTATTGTTATCGCACAGGATGTGATTAAATTTATTTTTTAAAGGGAAAGTGTAAAATTTTAAAAAATTTCATAAAACAAATTTAACATTATTTTTAAAAGTGTCCCCTGCACGCATTTGTGAACGCATATGTACGTCACACCCACATGTCAACGGTGTTCACACCACACATGTGAGGTATTGCCACGAACATTTGAGCAAGAGCAATAACGCTAGCACTGGACATCCTCTGTAACTCTAGACTTATAACCTGTAGAAATTTTTAAAGCGTCACCTATGGAGATTTTTAGGTACCGTAGTTTGGCACCATTTCATGAGCCTGCACAATTTTAAAACATGAAATGTTCGGTATCTATTTACTCGGTGTAACATTTTTCATAGTATACAAAAAAATTGGGGTATACAAATTCATTAAAGTGTATTAAAGCTGACCCTCCCACACTTGGGATCAATGCATGCTATGCAATGATACAGCGTCCACATCTCGCACAAGAGTATATCTGGTGACATCCAGTTCTGTCATATTGACGTTTTTTTTAAAGTTTTATGTATGCTGCTGTTTCCTAATAAATCGTCCAAGGATTTTACTCTAAAGGAGCTTCTTATTTTTACATATAGGCCGCTGCATATTCTTTTGTTCCTGGATCACCGGCGGATTGGTTACTATGCACAGATGCACCAAATTCCCTGTGCACCAGTTGTAGTAAATCTCTCCCTCTGTTTGCACCAATATCACTCATGCACTTTATTTAATCATAGTCACTGGAAATTTGTATTGGTAGATGTTTATTCACTTTTGTACATGCAATAATATATCCTTGTTATTATTTACATTTGATAGATGTTTATCCATTTTTGACTTTGCACAATTATATTCTTGTCATAAAATGATTTAAATGTTATACCTATGAGTAGTTCTGTAGGATATTAACTCACATGAAATTTAGCATACAGTCAAGGTAGAGCAGGCGCTGTCTAATACACATCCTGAAAAATTAATATACCAGATTTACTTTTGGTTGCAGCAGCTGCTCTTTCCTCTCACTTTGAATATATACAGCTTTTAAGGCCTCATGCATACTGGAGATTATAAAAATGCCAGTAGCATTAGCTGAAGAAAGCTGTAGCTGTAGAATGAATTTTGCTGCGTTTTTGCAGTAGCGTTTTTTTATTTTTCTGTTTAAACACTGTATATAGCTGGTTGCTAATGAGGGGGCCAGGAAGCCGCCGCCGCATCCTTAACAGCCGGTGAGTCATTAGCTGTCAGTGGGGTTCCCCGCTGACAGCTGAATGTAAAAAAAAATAAAAATGGAACAAAACGCACGCCCCCCCAAATCCATACCAGACCCTTATGCAAGCATGCCCTCAACATGGGGGGGGGGATGGGTGCTTTGGGGCAGGGGGCTCTGCCCATGTTGGGCAAGGGCCTCTTCCCGACAACCTTGGGCAGTTGTCGGGGAATGCGGGTGGGGGGCTTATCAGAATCTGAAAGCACCCTTTAACAAGTGGGACCCCAGATCCCACCCCCCCATATGAATGGGTATCGGGTACATGGTAAGAAAAAGTACTGAAATGTTAAAAAAAAACAAGAGCCGGATTTTTACAAGTCATTTATTAAAAGAGAAGCCCCGAGCTGTCTTCTGCCCGAGCTGTCTTCTCTCTGAGCTGTCTTCTCCTTGTGCGGTCTTCTCCTTGTGCTGTCTTCTCCCCGAGCTGTCTTCTTCCTAGCCACCTGTTACCCGCTAAAAACTAAAAAAAGGCACTGTCTGGCATCTCTTGTATAGCCATGAGGCATGGCCATCCGTTGACATCACCCGCAGAACCCACCCCTTGTGGCGACACCGAGCCTGCCCCAAAGCACCCATCCCTCATGTTGAAGGCATGTGGCCAGGTATGGTTCAGGAGGGGAGGACGTGCTTGTCCCCTCCCTTTCCTGACTTGCCAGGCTGAATGCTCGGATAAGGGTCTGGTATAGATTTTGGGGGGGGGGGGGGGACTCGAAAGACCTGGTATGGACCTGTGGGGGGGGGGTATGTAATTTTTTTCATGTTTTTTTTTTTTTTACATTCAACTATCAGGGGAATACCGCTGACAGCTGTTTACTCATCGGTTGTTAAGAATGTGGCGGCCGGCTTCCCAGGCCCCTCCTTAGCAACCAGCTATATACAGTGTGTTTAAAGAGAAAGAATATATATAATGCAAAATGCATGAAAACTGCATGCAAAAACACATTAAAAAATGAGGGTTTAAAAGCACATAAAAGCACAGCAAAACGTGCCTGAAAAATGCATCAAGCACAGCTGCATAGATGTGAACCTAGCCTCTCACAATGACACTGTCTGTATAAGACACTGTCTACTTGTGTTCACTGTGATTGGCTCTTTTGAAATTGCCTGTGATCTGCTCTGTCTAAAGACAGAGCAACCATAGGCATTGTGAGCATGCCTAGTGCACATGAGCTTTACCAACAAGGAGGTTTCCCACCTGGTGCCCCAGCTGGCCATTATATTACAATGGCTGGTCTTGGGGTGATTAAGGCACAACTATGAAGATTTTTTGTTTTATTGATAGCGTCTCTCTTTCAGACATTGGATAAAAGATGTAGGCCACATACTAGGAGATGCATGGAACCTAAACTAACTTCTAGCACAGTTTATTTCAGCAGGATTTTTGTATAACCCAGGAAGATTCTAAGTTACAACTTTCCCTTAACAATGTTCTATTACAGTCTATTCAACCTCCATCACCTGTGCAACCTAGGTTACAACTGCTTCCCCTAGGAGACAAGAAGGTCGTTAGTGGCATTCTGTGAAACCTGTTCAAGAATATGTGGTTGGTAGTAATTGTAGGGATATGCCTGAGTAAATGCTGGAGAAGATGTTTCCAAGGCTCCCTGGAAAAGCATTTATCATTAGCTGTAGCTGTTACTCTCATCCAATGGCTTTAGTACTATATATCTGAACTAGAAAAAGTATGGAGAGCAGGAGTTCAATGTCACTAGCTAGATTTCAGCATGTGTCTAAATAAGGGCACTGATGTCACCAGCATCCCGCATCTTTGTTTACATATGCTGCAGTGCATTGAATGATCCAGCTCACAGCTGATTGGACTAACTTTCACACTGTGCGTTAGCGGTACAGCGCAGCTTGTTTTAGCTGTTTAAGTGATGCTTTTCGGACGCTAGCAGGGAGCTTTTAAGCCCTGCTAGCAGCTCGAGAAGGGGTTAAAAATGCCTGCTTCCAAAGCGCTAGCTCATTTCAATGGGCAGGGCGTTTTGGGAGCGCTGTATACAGCACTCCCAAACTGCCCCCAAAGATGCTGCTTGCAGGACATTTCCTAACGTCCCACATGCGCACCGCCCCAGTGTGAAAAATCACACTGAAATGAATGGGAGGCGGTTTTCAGGCACTTTACCTGTACTATTTCTAGCGCTAAAACACCTCAGTGTGAAAGGGGTCAAGAGCAGAAGGTTGTAGTTCATGAAAAACAAATCCATTACAAAGGTAAAAATGTTACAGTAAGCTCAGCGAAAAAAGGTCTACAGAGGAACAATGTATCATCTCTTCTGTTATAAGCCAGGAAATTTTAGATAATGTCAACACTGTATAAAATATAACATACAACATATATATCACTTTTCACATTGCAGAACTCTAGCTGACAGTTGCAATGGTAAATCAAAATGCAGTGATTGATTTAATTATTGTTCTGCCTTCAAATTATTTTTGGAATATTAGCTACTTGGAAATAATAAAAGAAGGTGACACTGACACATTTCTTCCTAGGAAAGATTAATGATTTCCAATTTAACGTTTTACAAGCTCATTATTCTTGCCTCTATATTGCTGCTTTAAATGAGATGTAAACCCTGAATGAAATTTAGTTTTTAATGCTAAATACACAAAGGAAATACATATAATGTTGTTATTTTGCCTGCCTAAGCATTTGCATTTCTTTCCACCCAGCACCCTCACAGCACAGCCCTGTCTAGTTGGGTAGAAGACCTGATTTATCTTGGCTACAGTTAAGAAACACTTAACGGTCTTATCCACGCCCCTACCCTGTGATTGGACAATTAACCCTGTGGCACTGGCTGTACGCAAATGTGCAGAATTGTTTACGAGCATGCATAGGAATTTTGAGCGTCGGAATTGCTATAAACGATCAGAATTTCTGATCGGAACATTTTCCGACCGAAAAATTGAGAACATGCTCTCAATCTTTTGCTGGCTGGTATTTGGCCAGCAAAAGTCCAATGGAGCATACACACGGTCGCATTTTCCGACCACAGGCTCTCATCAGTCTTTTGCTGGCCGAATTTCCGATCGTGTGTACCCAGCATTAGTGTCAGTGATCATCACTGGGTTTTGTTAATTCTGCATTTAACCATTTTACGCACAAACACAATAGATGCCACCACATATTTTAACATGCACTGTTCACAGTATCTACTGTCACAATACTGATACTGAATGTCTGTGACATTTACTGGCATGCAGAAAGGAAGGTAACAGGGTTTAAACTATGGTAACATTCTTCAATGAGGCGAGTTGGTGCCAGATAAATATTCAAGAAAACGATGTTACAAAAATAGACAACAGCAAAATAAAGAGGATCAAAAAGAAGAAAGTACTTAACAAGGTTCACCCGGTCTTCTGGCAGAGTCCAGTCATTTCAGCGTAAATCCAATCCAACAGAGGTATTGGGCCTCATAATGACTCTCTGCAATTGTGCATAGTTTCAATGGAACATTGAGAGCCCCAGCTGCCATTTCCAGCAGATTTTTGTGTACCCTTTGGAAGATGTCATTAAAAGTGGAAGTAAACCCGTTAATTTAACAGTTTCAAAAAACAGTTACATTCCCGGCATGCCGGGAACGCTAACTGCACATTGGCTGTGCTCTCAACGAAACTGTCAAACCATCCAATGGATGGTTCATAACGTATCACATCTGCAGTACCATGGCAGTTGAAGATTAAACAGAGGCAAAGATGGCAGCTTCCTTGGCTGAAAACGATGGGAGGGTTTACTTCCACTTTAAGCCAATTTCACTTACTAAAAGAGGCTAAGGAGTGTGAGGTAGGATGGCTAAAGTGTATATGATATTTTAGGAGACCCTTCCACCCAGCCAGATTTTTAAATGCATCCATGTTTTCAGATTGCTAGGTTTTCCAGTCCAAAAATAAATATATTTTTGAATAGAAAAACATTATGATTTTAAAGAGACTAAATATGGTATGCATTGAATGTACTAATCCCTTATGATACTAAATGGAATTAATTAGCCTTCTGTACAGCAAGGATGTGTGGTGAGGTCATTGGCTGGTGAGGCACTGGCAGTGGCTAGTATCAGAGCCAGATACACACAGGTCAGAAGTGTCAGAATTGGCCTGGGTGGCAAGTGCTTAATTACCATAAGAAAGTAATATATAACCAATTATTATATATTGTTGTTAAGGTAATTTACTATATTTTCAAAAACTGTACTCAAGCAGGTGGCTTAACGAACAAATTACTGAAGTTTGAAGTTATAAACTTCAAACCAGTAATTTCACAGTAAATAGATAAATAATAAAATATTATGTTTACAACATATAGCATAATATATGATTTAGCTTGATTAAAACAGTACATTTTCAGCAGCAGCAGCAGATCCTCCCTCTTAACTGTGTGAGAAAAACATGGGATTATGGGTAAAGGAAGTATTTGTCTTTCAGACACATGCCCCCTTGTATGACACTGCAGTGAGAGGACAGCCTCCACTGCAGCATTTTTATTGGACAGCTTGGACCAATGGTACTTTACTATTGGTCCAAGGCTCCAAGCTGTCCGCTGAGCTCAGAGCCTCTGACAAGAAGTCAGAGAGGCACTGTGAGCTCATCCTCTTAGTCTGCTGCAGAGTGTGCTAACTTGTATGTAAACTGGCCACTCTGTATGTAGCTTCTGACAGGCTGCACAAGGAGCCCCGTATCTCCGGAGCCATAGGTGGCACCCAAATTTTGACCAGTGGTGGGGTAGGACTTTGGCTACCTACCCCGCAAATTTTTTTTGTTGTTTTTTTTATGTTCATGGCAAGTGAGGCTCGGCCTCACCTGCCTCCCCTGACTTAACATCCCTGCTGTACAGTATAACCTATTCATGTTTGATATTAAATTGCTTGGTATTTCCTTATACATTTGTATAAGTATTTGTTCCAAATACATTTTATCTGATCAAAATGTATTACATTCGACTGGATTTGAAGCGCACAGGGCAGTTTCAGGTCCAATGTGGATTGCTTCCAAATGGCTTTGCAGTGGCCAGTTACAACCATTTACAAGAATGCCATTCCAAGGAATGTTTTAACAATTCTTTACAGTTGCTATTAGCAAACTCTGACAATGGAGGTATTACAAAATCCTAGTTCTAGACAGGGTATTTCCAAGCTTATGGAGTGTTTTGCTAGGAGTATTATGAAATGGCAGTTTTAGGGCCTAATTAGAAGTAATTTCAGGCTTTTTAACCCAAGACTATTTATTCAACTGTAAATGCTGGGTTGGTTTTTGTTAGAAGGTGTTAATAGGAGATATATCTGAAGCCAACTGGGAAATTTGATGATTTGTGTAACTGAATGGACTGTCCATAAATGTGCACATTGTTCAGTGCCAATCAGTTTGGGGCTTATTGGGCCTCGCTGTTGTCACAGTAGTCTCCAGTGGAAGGCTGGCAACACAACACCACAATTGGAAGATTGTCTGTCAAAACCAAAAGAAAGTGCCATTTGGAGAAGAAAGGAGGGGTGGCCTTAAAGCGGAACTTCCCCTTTAGGCCCCTTTCACACTGGGGCGGGGAGCCGCGGTGACGGTAAAGCAGCGCTATATTTAGCGCTGCTTTACCGTCGTTTTAACCATGGTATTCAGCCGCTCGTGGTGTGGTTTTACCCCCCGCGAGCGTCCGAAAAAGGGTTAAACACCCCCGCAGAGCGCTGCCGTTTTACCGCGGTTTCCCATTCAAATCAATGGGAAGGAGCGGTATAGGAGCGGTGAACACACCGCTCCTATACCGCTCCAAAGATGCTGCTAGCAGGACTTTTTTTGCCGTCCTGCTAGCGCACCGCTCCAGTGTGAAAGCCCGCAGCATGAATTATGTGTGCCAGTGTGGCAAATATATGCATTTTCATGATTTTCAACAGTGGAAATTGGTTGTAATACAGGAATTGTGAGTTGTGCTTATTTTTCTATTTGGAACAACTCAGCTGTGTGCAGTTTACTTGGCGTTAGACACCAGTGTTGGATACTACAGGCTGAGTGTGCAAGGTCACTTCACAAGGATACAATTGTTCAGCTCAGTGCAGGGTAAGTTATCTTAAACTTATTATATGTCAAAGTTATGTGTCTACTGCCATCTGCTCTGTTACGCAAGCCCTCAGTTATTACAGATCTTGCCAAACAATGCATACCACTTGTAAATCTGTGCTGTGTAAACAATGCATTTAGAAGATTTGAAAGAGACCATGGAAGTTGCCTTCGTATGGAAGAATTATTGCCTTTTGTGTACTGTACATTTTTAACCTGAATATCACTAAAAGAAAAAAATTGCTGCTAAAGGAAAGTAGAAACCTTAACTCCTGTATAGATAATAAAGACATTCATTGATGGTAGAACTTCCAATGTCATCTAGAAAATAGTTCATCCATAAAGAACGTGCTAACGTGTAGACCTTGCTGCCCTCTTCAGATTGGCAAGATCCTTAGACAGAATAACTGGAACAAGAACAAAAAAGAGGGCGAACCAGACTTGTTCATCACTGTAAAAAGCTAGCGCTAATGAAGAGGGTACTGCCCTCAAAAGACATAAGCGTAGCTCCCTGATGTTAAGTGGCCATCCAGCATCTTTACTGGATTGATTCTATGTGCCAGTAGTTGCCTATAGTTGCTTTCCTTCGTGAGTATAAGGCCCCTTTCACACTGAAGTGTTTTTCAGGCGCTACAGCGCTAAAAATAGCGCTTGTATAGCGCCTGAAAAAAGCGGGTCCTTTCACTCCAGTGTGAAAGCCGGAGGGCTTTCACACTGGAGCGGTGCGCTAGTAGGACGGTTAAAGTCCTGCTAGCAGCATCTTTGGAGCGATGTATTCACCGTTCCTATACCGCTCCTACCCATTGAAATCAATGGGGCAGCGCGCGCAATACTACTGCTACGGCGGGGGGATTTAACCCTTTTTCGGCCACTAGCGGGGCGGTTTTAATACCGCTGCTAAAACGACGGTAAAGCAGCACTAAATATAGCGCCGCTTTACCGCCGACGTCTGAAAGGTGCCTTATGGAATACTTACTTTTCTCAGTAAATTATTTTTATAGTAATGCAAGAGGCTGGTACTGTACATTTTTATTTTTTACCTGTTTAGTTATGGATACTTGTATGTGTGGGATTATTGCCATGCTAAAACTATGCTGTCTCCCTCTCTGGATGTATAGTTTGCTATGACAGTTTTCACCAACCTCTGTTTATAGATTTTTTACAATCTACTCAAACTAAGTTACTCAGGTCTGTAAGAAGTTTACTTTAAATATGCAAATGAATTACTTTAAGAATTCATTAAGCAGTTACAAGTTATTTGTTTATTATATTTTGTTATAATAATTTAATTTAGCATATATTCTAAGCCAGAATCCAAAATGAGTCAGTAGGGGTTTTGCTGTCTCTTTTCACACATTGTAATCCCTCCATGTATGTATAAAAATAAAAAAATAAAAAATTAGTAGTGCATAGTACTGTGAGTAATAGCCAGAATCCAAAGTGTGTGTAAACCCTCACATATACCCAGTGAAGTGAACAGCCTCAGATGATACACAGAGATGAAACAAATCCTCCTACATAAGTTTTACATGTATATCTGCTGTCTTCCACTTTATATACTGTTTAGAAAGTGCACGTCCTGTTAGAATTTTCTCTTCCTGACTCACCTGTGGGTGTGGATTCTTGCCATACACTTTAAGACAGCTAATTGGAGGAAAGGCACACACCCCTTCTCCACATAGGCAGAAAAAGTCAGAAACATGCAGAGCTGTTCTGTGAATAGACCAGCTCTCTACTAATCTTTTTATAGCACCCACCCTGACACAAAATTCAGCCTGATTTTATCACAGTTGATGGAGAACTTGTCAGAAGTTATCAGAAGCTCAAATTTCATGAATGGAGTTTACATCAACTTTAAGTCCTCATAGTCATTAGGATGATTCAACAATTAGGGAAAGAAGGAAATCATACTAAGGGGTCTGTGAAATTTGCATTGATGGTTGTCCTGGTGGTTGATGAAACGTCCCACACGCCGCTTGAATGCTTCCGTCATATACCGCTTCCTCCAGTCTGAATATAGATATTAGATATTATAGCCACATATTACAACCAAGAACTAGACAGTAGACTGTCTTTGAGAGGGGCTGCTGGAGAACCCCCCCACAGCTAATTCATAGAGACATATACATCCCATAATAGGTTGCTCCCAAGGCAGACACAAACAATAGAACAATGGGATACAGCCACACCTCAAACGATCTAGTAAAGAGTCTACAACAGTATATGAGACAATATACAATATATATATATATATATATATATATATATATATATATATATATATATACAATATTCCAGTGTGGTTGTACAGTGAGTCTGACTAGCGCAGATCAGACTGGAGTTCTCGGTCACCCTGTGCCCCTAATAGGCACAGGGTTACTTGCACATAGGAGGGGCAGGGGGAGCTGAACAAGGAGATTTCAGAGCTCTCCAAGGGAGGGGCCAGAAGTTCCGGCAGGGGACCTGAATAGAGGAGGATCGGGGCTGCTCTGTGCAAAAACACTGCACAGAGCATAAGTATAACATCTTTAAGTTTTATTTTTCTTAAATGTTACTTTAGTATCACTTTAACACTGACAGGGGTGCTTACAATGGTCGGCTTTTATTCATTTATAGAAAATCTATATCTCAAAAAGAAAACAAAACTATTGCTGTAACTGCTTTAAGGCTGGGTTCACACTACTGCAAATTGGATGCAGGTTTCTCCGCATCCAATTTGCATGTCAGGAGATTGTGACCGGCTCTCTATGGAGCCGGTTCACACATCTCCAGAGTGGCTCCAGTGTGAATTTCCACAGGAGTCCTGTGCGTCTTCTGGTCTGTTTCATTCCACCCAAAACTCAGACTGAAATCGGACATGAGACGGTGAACAGGGCCGCACCGGACCCTGCTGTGAGCAGCCCCATGCTTCAGTGTGAACCCGGCCTTAAAGCATTAGCTGAAGTTCCGCTTTATTTGTTAGTGAAATCCATCTAAATCTACTAGTGTATCTAACACTTTAGTTTGCCAATGCCACTGTCCAAAGATGTCTCTGTTTCTCCTCCATCTAGAGTGGAGACACCCTAAGACAGGTAGTGTGTTACCGGCTGGATCACCATGTGAAAATAAAGGAAAAAAATGCCTAAAAAAGTAAATGAGTGCAAACACTACATTGATTGGGATTGGGAAACATTTTTGTTTTTGAATTTTATACTGCTTTTTATACTGCTTTAAGGGATCCTCACAGATGTAAATTTTACTCAGGAATTCTCCACTATATGTTCCCGCTGGAACCCTATGAAAAAACACATGTTCTGTCTTCAGTCAATACTGAATTTCCACTGTTCTATGGAATTAGCCTCTAATCGGTTATTTGGCAGAGTATCTTTATTTCACAAATGCCCGTAGGCTTTAAAGCTAGCACTTAGCAACAACATCTATATTTCTGGAAAGTAACCTGTTAGTGCGCACAGTTCTGTATAGAGCAGCTAATCTGTAACACTTGCTGAAATTATTAATTGCACTCACTCCTCTTATAGGACAGCTAGTCTGCAACACTTAGGAAAAATATTCATTATTTTGCAAGTTTCTAGACAGCAAGTTCATTTATCCAGTGTACTTGTATATAGGGCCTGTCATTTTTCCTGCGCAGAATGTCATCTGGGGAAGCAGGATTAAGTCCATGTTCTTTTTAACCCTTAGGACTATCAGACAAAGTTTGTAGTAA
Source organism: Lithobates sylvaticus (assembly GCA_028564925.1). NCBI lineage: Eukaryota > Metazoa > Chordata > Amphibia > Anura > Ranidae > Lithobates > Lithobates sylvaticus. The sequence goes on along the minus strand of CM053034.1, from coordinate 104,848,956 downwards.
AAACATCAGAATCAAAACATGGGTTTAGTGCGGTTGTTAGTATACTAACCAAATCAACAATGCATTTTTGATTTACTTATAAGACAGCAAATTATTTATATTAAACAGCATCTGAGTCTAAAATAGAAACATATATTTTCAGACATTATAATAATCATTACTTGTCTATGCAGTCATTTATTTTTATTTTCTGAGTAGTTTGGTCTTGAGTCCATTGTTGTGTGAAAAATCTGGTGAAAAATCTGACACCATTTTCAGTTTTGATAATATTTTTCTGTCACAGCTCCACCTCAGGAAGCATCTCTGTTCCCTGTGTGCCAAATCCAGTATTTGAAACACGAGACATTCAGAGCTCCTGAATATAAAACACCCAGGGAGAATGCAAAAAAGAGTTTGTGTCGATCACTTCTGAGGTCTGCCTCCACCCTTCCGATTCAATTAAAGCCACACTGTTATTTTGGCCATTCGGGGCAAAGTGCCAGTGCCTCTTGATATCCTACAACTCCTTCAAGCTATGCTCACTCATCCACACTTCATTGCCACCTAATCACTCCTCTCATCACCTTATTTCCTTGTTCTAAAACAGGGCTTTTGGGCATGTGGGAGAACATTGTGATAATAAGGAGGTTTAACATACCCCACACTGTATAAGAAGTGGGGCTAAACAAATTGCCCCAGCATAATTTCCTTAAAAACTGTTTAGTAAACTCTAAAAATCTCACCAAGCTTTCAATCCTCATTCCTAGTGAGCCCATTGTACCCCACACACTGCAGCACTATATAGGCTCACCTATTTTGGATGCCGTTGCCACACTGCACTGTATTTAATAAATCTCTTTTAGGATTTGGCCTTTTGAGTCAAGGAATTCCTGCACATGTGTAACATAACTAATCGCTAATGTGTCTCAAGTATCATGGAATCTTGTACTGGTGCTGTGAATTGATTGCTTCCCTCTTCTTGGCATGAGGAGATTCTCATGCTGGCATCTTGCCAATGTGGAGAATGAGACCTGAAGAACGAATGCACAATGTACCGGATACAGTTAGAACAGTTAGTTCACAGGTCACTGCGCTGCTTTTGCAAGCAAAAGAAGTCTACAACTTACAAAAGCTGAATTCACGTCAAACAACTAAATACAATGTTGAAAAAAAAAATGATGAAATAAACAATATAAGGTAGCTGTTTACCTTCCAAAGCATTTGTATTTCTGTTCACCCAGTCCTATGATTTACAGAATTCTGCCACACAGCATAGCGACCTGTATTGATCTCTGCTACTGTTAAAGTGCAATTTCAGGCTATACCTAACTAATCTTTAAAAGTACTCACTCTCCCCCTCCTAACACCTAGGCGAATTAAAGTGGATGTAAACCCGAAAAAAAAATAGTTTTGATGTTATAATGTAGAGTATAAGATTTCCTATCATTGAGCCCAGTCTCTCCAGCTCTGAGCAATCCTCTTTTATTGTTCAGTGAGATAAATCTTGACAAACAGAGAAAAACTTTGTCAAATCCTCCCCTTGCTGTGAGTGACAGGTGATTTACATATCTCGTGCACTAGCCTAAGAGACATGCATTATTTTTTAATTCCCTCTCACTCCTTTCTTCTGCTGCTCTGTAAGGATTGGTTGTTCCACACCTCAGCATGATTTGGCATGCTGAAGTCATGTGGGGACTTTTCTGGGTTTTAACTGGATGTTAGTGATCATAGCAGAAGTTCAGTGTAAGAAATACACAGGAGAAAATGCATGTTGATAAGGGGAGTGTAGAGGTGGGCGGGGAGTCTACTGACATCACGAATCCACCCGCTGAGCCCTGGAAAACAGACCCACCCACAAAATCTGCAGTTTTTCGGGTCTCATAGCAGACAGAGGGGAGACATTTGACAGATAAGTATACATGCAGGAGGCATGTATATCCTTCTAGATAACCAATATTGCAGTAGTTTAGAAGGATGAGAGTGGGTTTACATCCACTTTAATCTACATAAGAAGGATGTATATGCTTACCTATTTTCAGTCCTCTCTGGTCCGGTCATGTGATCTGGCTGCTGCAGGGGAGAGGAGGGTGTGCTCACCATGGATGGGCTATGGAACCTATGGGTGACTATGGTCCCAGGTATTACCAGCCATTGTCGAGCACTCTTTCCTCTCCTTCCTGCAGCCTTTGCTAGCTGACACAGGGGAGATCACGTGACCAGACTGGAGCGGCCTGAAAATAGGTAAGCATATACATACACTATGTTGTCAAAAGTATTGGGACACCTGCCTTTACACGCACATGAACTTTAATGGAATCCCAGTCTTAGTCCGTAGGGTTCAATATTGAGTTGGCCCACTCTTTGCATCTATAACACCCAAACAAGGTTTAGGAGTGTGTCTATGGGAATGTTTGACCATGCTTCCAGAAGCGCATTTGTGAGGTCAGGTACTGATGTTGGACGAAAAGTCCTGGCTTACAGTCCTCTGCTCTAATTCATCCCAAAGGTGTTCTATCAGGTTGAGGTCAGGACTCTGTGCAGGACAGTCAGGTTCCTCCACCCTAAACTTGCTCAGGTTAGTCAGAACAGGTGTTAGAATGAGGGAGGAGCATTTTAGTTTTAGTTAGGTATATCCTGGAATTCCACTTTGAATCTGGCCATAGACGATTTGCATCTCAGCCAGTTAAGCAGGGACCACCAATCAATTTGGATACAAACAACATGCCAGATTTTTCATGCGATTATTGCCAGTGGATTTAGCCACTAGCAAAAATCTATTTGTGTTCTCCTGACATGGACGGGTCTCTGCATTCACGCCCCCCCCCCGGGAGAACACAATAGTTAGGTCACCTCCCTGTGTCCAGACTGTGGCTCAACGGTGAAGGAGCAGCAACCAACCGATGAGCTGACCTATCTACTTTCTCCTTCATGTTCCTTATAAGCAAATGTAAATTCAGCAAACCTGGTTTGCGCCAAGTGCCAGGTACCACCAAAAGAAAGCTCTATTTGTGAAAAAAAAACTATAAAAAATTTGTTTGGGCATAGTTTGGGTGACAGCGCTGAAAGCTGAAAATTGGCCTGGGCAGGAAGGGGGTGAAAGTGCCCAGTAGGCAAGTGGTTAAGTAAATTTCCAGTATATACAGAGGGTCCCCACGACTTACAAACGCCCAACCTACGAACATCTCCTACTTACGAACCGGGCGCTGCGGGGACCCTCTGCCATTTTGCATGGACATCGGCCGTTCTGCGCATGCACGGCCAGACGGAGCCTCGGAAAATGACGGAAAACATCGGAAATGGCCGTAATTTGCAGCGCATTCGCAGAACGGCATTCGGCAGAACAAATGCGCGGCTGACTTACAAACATTTCCGAATTACAAACAGGAGAACAGTCCCTAACGGGTTCTTAACCCGGGGACCCCCTGTATTCTATTTTCTCTGCAAAACTTTTTATAAACAGCCACTGAATTAAATAGATCTTTAACTATCAACATATAAGGTTTGGGTTTTGGTCTTGCAGGAGAAAAATGCAGCATTCATGTTATTCTTACTTTTTCTTTAAAGTAAATGCTTCTAGGATGACCGATCTAAATCGTGCTGTATGTATCTAGATTTATGTTCAGTTTACCATAATTGATGACTTATATCTTAAAGGTTAATAGCACGAGTATACTGTAGTCCATTATCCTTTCCTGGAGCTGTTGGCACATTGCAGCCTTGCATGTATTAACTTTTATTTGCTGGTGGACCAAAATTTTTTTTTCTAAAAGCCCAGTAATTATTTCTGTATACCCCTACCTGTACCTCAGTGGTAGGGCCCCTTAGTATATATATTTTGCAGAGTTTCCCCTGTAGCTTCAGAATGTTGGATTTATTCCTAGAAGTATGAAGCCTCTCTACAGATGTCAGGGACTATATCATGTCTTCCAAGTGAAGATCCAGATCTAAGTCTCTGCACTCTCCTTGTTTCCAGTGTGATCTTGTCACATTCCTCTCATACTATACATGTTTCCCTACACATGCACAATATCCCGAGACTTGTCCTGGACTTTGTCTAACAGTCTATAGGTTGCAGAGTGAATTGCGCTGCCCCCCTCACTGATTTGTAGTAGGTCTGTACGCACTGTTTTATTTATTTTGTGCCTTCTAACTCTTTATTGCATTGTAACCATTTTCAAATTGAATTCTAAACAGACCAAAAAAGGCACTGGCAGGTGAGAGTTGGCATCCTAATCTATGGGCTTCTAGAGCACCTTTATTACATAAGGAAAGAGTGCCAGAGATGATGTTAATATTCAGTCTGTCTGTTAGAAAGCCATGCATACACAAATCGTTACCGCTAATGGATGTATAATGTGTTGTTACATCAGTAGTACGTAAGGAAGCACAGCGAATTTGCAGCATAAACGCCTCCATTTTTGTTAGGTACCGTAAGTGAAATTCCCATTTACAGATGGACAAAGCATTGCTCAAAAATTTAGATTTTTTTTTTAAGCTTTTTTGGGGGGCTACATTTTCCTATTTTTAGATTTCAAACTTTATGCCACTATTAAAATCACTGTGCAATATTTCATTATGTACAATGGGGGATTATTTACAAAAGGCAAATCCACTTTGCACTGAAAGTGCTCTTGGAAGTGCAGTCGCTGTAAATCTGAGGGGTAGATCTGAAATGAGTGGAAGCTCTGCTGATTTTATCATCCAATCATGTGCAAGCTAAAATGCTTGTTTTTTTTTTCCTTGCATATCCCCCTCGGATCTACAGCGACTTTACTTCCAAGTGCACTTGCAGTGCAAAGTGGATTTGCCTTTCGTAAATAACCCCCATTGCACATTATATAACTAGAACTAAATTGTCATGCAGTAATACAGGAAATCTGTAAATTACAAACACAATAATACAATGAGAATAGCACTGACCCAGATCATATGATACTGCCATGTTTCTTTCCTGATGTACTTTATTAAGAATGGATCATAAGTAAATGCCATTTGTTTGTGGTACTATTTATAATAGAACTATAGTAATCAACATGTAATATGCATTTAGTGATTATTTGGAATATGAATAGAAATGGATGGGTTGGTTTATTATTATTTAAGGTACTATATAGCACCGTCAATTTACATATACAGGCAGTCCCCGGGTTACAAACAAGATCGGGTCTGCTGGTTTGTTCTTAAGTTGAATCTGTTTGTAAGTCGGAACAGCGTGTAGCTCCAGCCAAAATAACTATTTTTAAGCTTTTTGAATAGCATAGGGAAAGGTTAACACCCCTGTAATGTTTGTTTTGATGTCTGTGCCCCTGTTCAGAAGATTTGACCTCACTTTCTGTCTCAATGACAATCGGATTTTGAAAATTTTGGGTTGTTGTGGAAACATGGACTGGTGATAAAGCATCAGTGGGGGTACCTTTTTCCCATAATAACTCTTACAGGAGTGAATTTCCCTTTCTAGGGGTAGATTTTATCTCACTTCCTGTTGTCTCCCTCCATTTGTAAGTATGAGTCGTTTGTAACTAGGGGATCGCCTGTACATTGTACATTCACATCGGTCCCTACCCTCAAGGAGCTTACAATCTAAGGTCCTAACTCACATTCATATACTAGGGCCAATTTATACAGAAGCCAATTAACCTACCAGCATTTCTTTGGAGTGTGGGAGGAAACCCACGCAGGCACAAGGAGAACATGCAAACTCCAGGCAGGAAGTGTCGTGGTTGGGATTTGAACCAGTGACCCTTTTTACTGCTAGGTGAGAGTGCTACCTACTACACCACTGTGCCGCCAATTTACTGATTAGTGACCCATAAAACCAGTAGCATGGGACAAAAAGCATAGGATATATCACCAGGATGTGGTGTACTTCCCGAACAAATAAACAAAAATTCACAGCTCACTTACCATCCAGCCTGCAACAAACCGAATTGACCTGTCTAACAGTGCACGTTAAAAACAAGGGGTTTAATTTGCACACATTTGCAAATGTATAATTATTAAAATTATAACTACAATTATAACTATAATTTAAGAATGTCCAAAGGTGGAGCACATATATAATATTGGATAGATTAAGGGCAGGTATGCCTGGAGGGAACCCATCCCTCCTTAAAGGTACAGAGACACACTGGACACCCAACAATAGCACAGTGGCAGCAAAGGCATCCAGTGCGTCCCCGCACCAAATCACCAACCATACAAACAAATGTCAACCACCCCAACCTATACCTGGGACTTAACAGCACATGAAAGGGCAATTCATATCAAATAACAAACAAAAATTCCCAGCTCACTTACCAACCAGCCTGCAACAAACCGAACTGACCTGTCTAACAGTTCATGTTAAAAACAAGAGGTCTGGTTTGCACACATTTGCAAATACGTGCATAAGCTGTAGAGGCCACATCACAGTACCCCAGTGCTCCAGTGCACTGCAGTCCTAATGCTATAATATGAGAGTCTCCAAAGCTGGAGCACATATATAATAGATAGATTAAGGGCAGGTTCGCCTGGAGGGAGCCCACCTCTCCTTAAAAGTATAGGGACGCTCTGAACACCCAGCAATAGCACAATGGCAGCAAAGGTATCCACCAAATAACTTCCGCAACAGCCTTGTTCCCTTATTCCAGGTTTCTGGGGGACTTTACATCAACAAATATTGTTAAAACACACAGAAGCTGATAGCTTTTTAGCAGCTCTCCTACACTCCCAATGCAAAAAAAATGTATCAAAAATGTAAAAAGTAACTTTGCATGCCTGCTTTTAGCCCACATATTGGAATTTCACCATGTTACAGATATTAATGACTATCATATTTGTTAAGAAATAAGATAAGATACACTGCTGTCAGTGATGAAAACCACTGCCAGGTAATGTAGCCATGTTTGAAAAGTAATGACAGCGATAAGACAAACCAATGCCATTATAATAAAATCCTGAGCCAAATTGATTGTAGATCTGTTTATAATAGATAGATAGATAGTTCTATAACAATGAGAGCGCCAAGCATGCTGACAGCAGCACAAAATAACTCACTCTTAGTTTTGACTCAGATACCTTTCAATGAAGGTAAATATAAGGAAACCAAATGTGTCTATATTTTAGATGTACCCCTAAATTTGGGTCTAGCAATATTGGGTAGCAAACTGTCCTGATCATCAGAGTCAGCAAAAAAAAAAAAAACATCTTTGGGTATTTTTGCAATTGGAATATACCCCCTAATTTGACCTTAACATATATCTAAAGCCATTTTATTTTTTTTTTGATAGAGTAGGGGATAGTATCACCTGTTCCTGCTCAAATGTCAACTCAAAAACGATTTTTTTCTTTTTCTACCTCAGTGACAATGGTCACCAGGACAAATAGAGATTGTAAATCTCTATAACTTGGGCAAAGACAGTAATAAACATGTCAGAGGTTCTCACCTCTGTAACTGGAACTAAAAAAAAAACACACATACACTTTAAAGCGAACCTGTTGTTTGCCCATGCAGGGCACTTATCTTCCAATTTCTCTCCTTCTACTTTGCTTGGCTGCTAGGAACAAAGTGGCATACCCAATAATCTACTTGTGGTTTGCCGTGTGTCGTACTTTTCTTTATCCCACATGACCGCAATGATTATTAACCACTTCAATACAGGGCACTTAAACACCTTCCTGCCCAGACCAATTTTGAGCTTTCAGCGCTGTCGCACTTTGAATGACAATTGCACGGTCATGCTACACTATACCCAAATGAAATTTTTATGATTTTGTTCCCACAAATAGAGCTTTCTTTTGGTGGTATTTGATCACCTCTGCGGTTTTTATTTTTTGCTAAACAAATAAAAAAAGACCGAAAATTTTGAAAAAAATATATGTTTTTTTTTGTTTCCGTTTCAAAACGTTGTAAATAAGTAAGTTTTCTCCTTCACTGATGGGCACTAATGGGGCTGCACTGATGGGCACTGATAAGGCGGCACGGATGGGCACCGATGAGATGGCACAAATTCGCACTGATAGCTGGCACGGATTGGCATGGATAGGCGGCACAGATGGACATGGATAGGTGGCACGGATGAGCATGGATGGGCACTGATAGGTGGATCGGATGGGCACTGATATGTGGCATGGATAGGCACTGATAGGTGGCACGGATAGGCACTGATAGGCAGCATTGTTTTGTACTGATGGATGCCAATCAGTGCCAAACAATAATGCATGCCAATCAGTGATGCCCATTGTGGGCACTGATTGGCATCCATTGTGGGGCACTGATTGGCATCCATTGTGGGCACTGTGTGTCATCCCTGGTGGTCTAGGGTGGCATACCTTGTGCTGGGCATCCCTGGTGGTCTGGTGGCATCCCTGGTGGTCCAGTGTGGGCATCCTAGGGGGGGCTGCGCTGATAATCGATCAGCACAGACCCCCCCCTGTCAGAGGAGCAGCTGATCGGCTCTCCTCTACTCACGTCTGACAGACGCGAGTGAGGAAAAGCCGATCACCGGCTCTTTCTAGTTACACTGTGATCAGCCGTGATTGGACACGGCTGATCACGTGGTAAAGAGTCTCCGTCGGAGACTCTTTACCAAGATCGTAGTTGCGAGGTGTCAGACTGACACCCCGCAACAACGATCACCTCGATGTGCGCCCCCAGGGCGCGCAGCGGCTCAAAACCCTGAGGACGTCATATGACGTCCGGTCAGGATTTTAAAACCACTTTGCCGACGTCATTTGACAATAGGCGGGCAGCAAGTGGTTAAATCTTCCTTGCTTAGGCACCCAATGGAAATCAGAGTATTCAACAGTGTGTAAGCTCCAAATTGCGATTTAGAGCTTATACTGGGCTAAATCTGTTTGATCCTAGCTGCTGGTGGGGCCACTTTTAAGCCCCATACACACGCGCGGATTATCCGAGGACCAGGTCCGTCGGATCATGTCTGTCATACTTTGTCCGATGTTGGTTTTGCGTACACACGGTCGGACAAAGTTGTCAGAAAATCCGATCATTCTGAACGTGGTGACGTTTGTTGCCTACGACGGGACTACGTAGAGGCTAGTAGCCAATAGCTTTGGTCTTGTAATGTGATCTGAGCATGCGTGGCACTTTGTCCGTCGGAATTCGCTACACACGATCGGATTTGGTGTGATCGGACTTTGTTGTCAAAAAATCTATCCAGCAGGAGATAGGATTTTGTCCGTCGGACAATCCGATGGAAACTGTCCGATGGTGCCTACACACGGTCGGATTTTTCGCCAACATTGTCCGATAGGACAGAATCCATGCGAAAATCCGACCGTGTGTATGGGGCTTTAAAGTCAAGCTGTTTCTTTGCTGTGCACAGATTCATTTTAAAAACTGGCTACCGATCCATAACTTTTTTTTATTATCAGTAGAATTCGTTGTTAAAGTTCATTTAACCAACCATTTATTGACAGCCAGCAGTTAAATTGCAAATAATTATAATCCAATTTACTGGAAAAAAAAGCCATAATTGGTTTTCTATAAACTCCCAAAGTGATATTAGTCACGATAGACTTGATACAAGCTCTTTGAAAAGTTTACCTGGAATGTATATATGTTTTGGTATATAAATAGCAGATTCTGCCATCATCAAATTTTGTTTGTTTCCAGCCTTAGCTGGTGACAGGGAAATGTGGCTCTAGAACACTAGTGAAATATCCATGCTCCACAAGGCACACAGGGGGAGATTTACTAAAACTGGTGAACACAGAATCTGGTGCAGCTCTGCATAGTAACCAATCAGCTTCCAGGTTTTATTGTCAAAGATTAATTTAACAAGCTAAAGTTAGAAGCTGATTGGTTACTATGCACAGCTGAACCAGGTTCTGTGTGCACTAGTTTTAGTAAATCTCCCCCACAGAGAGATTCAGATATCTCTTAGTGCAGTCACAGCCAAGGTAAGGGTGCTGCCTTAGGTGTAGAGATTGTGCGCCAATACACAATAATATTTCTGTCACCTTTTTAGTGCATTTTAAAAAGCTATCTATAAAGCAGATCATAGATTATACAATTTTCTTTCTGTGCACCATGGGTGGAAGGAAAGAAAATTGCTCCATTCTTCCATCAGCACATTCAGTGTTGATGGGGTATCTCTCTCGCAGCGCTATTGTGTTCTGCTGGCGGGGAGCCTTCCTGCTGGCAGAATACAATGATAAGTGCTGTCACTAATCCTTTGGGAAAAACTTGACAGGCTGGTTGTACACAAGTCGATCAATAGATTGACTTGTGAACAACCAGGGTGCCCATACATGGATTGAAATTCTCTGTTTAACTGGCTGAATTTTGATCCATGTATGGACGGCTTTAGAATAAAGTTCATTACCAAGGTTTAGTTCTTTAAGCTAGAGATCTGTGAAACAATTAACTTAATGTATCTGTTTTAATCAATGGTAACTTTATGACTATGAATGTCATCTTTTTTTTTTCACGCTTCTATATTTCCGAAATCTCATTCAGATCTGGTTCCCTTCTTTCTATTGTCATACTGATTCAATATTATATTCCTACGTCTCCAAGAAAACATTCCAGAAACGCTTCTTGTTCTTGTACAGCGATGGCTTCTGTAAGCTTGTAAAACGTGCCTCCTTGTAGTTTCCATGCAGTTTAAATGGGTACGTCTTTGACATCTTGTAAATTTGCCAGGTAGATTTATGAAACCAGGATGCTATTGAGGAAATTCTTCTTACACGTCTTCATAAATGCCTTAGCAGTGCCAAGGTAGGAATTTTCATAAGTGTCCCTGTTTGGCAGTCTTTATGGGTATCTATGATCTAATATTAAAAGCTGAGAGTTTCATAGGCTGAGGGCTATAAGCAGATAGGTAACAGGGATATAATTTCTAGCCTGTTAAATCTTTCAACGTGCATTTGTATTTAACCCAACTTTAGCAGCTAATAATGATTTTGCATAAACAACACTTAGGCCCCTTTCACACTGGGGAGGGCGGGCGTCGGCGGTAAAGCAGCGCTACAGTTAGCGTTGCTTTACCGTCGTTTTAGCAGCGGTATTCAAAAAAGGGTTAAAACCACTCGCAATGCGCCGCTGCAGCGGCGCTTTGCTGGCGGTATAGCTGCACTGCCGCATTGATTTCAATGGGTAGGAGCGGTATAGGACCGGTGAATTCACCGCTCCAAAGATGCTGCTAGCAGGACTTTTTTTACTGTCCTGCTAGCGCACCGCTCCAGTGTGAAAGCCCTCCGGCTTTCACACTGGAGTTAAAGGACACTGCTTTTTTCAGGCGCTATACAGGCGCTATTTTTAGCGCGGTATCGCCTGAAAAACGCTTCAGTGTGAAAGGGGCCTTAGGCTTATGCAAGTGTGAGTGGCTCTCAATGAAGCCTGTTCACACACCTCCATTTTTGCACTCCACCTGTGCATTTTTGGCTCAGTTTTAGGTCCGAATTCAGGCAAAAATTTGGACCTGATTCCCCCTGAAATGGTGAACAGGGACACACTGGACTCCTGCTGTGAAATGCTCTGCAAATAGTGTGAACCCGGCCTAAAGGTGTACGTCTAAACCTGCAGTACTCTAATTATAGCACTACTCCCGTAGGAACCGCTGAAAAGGATGGGTGCTCTGTTCTCTGCCTCGACCTCCTTAATGAATTCAGCCTCTCTGACATTCTAGGTTAAGTGCACAAAGCCTTCAATATCACAGAAATCACTAAAGGCAACACCATGTATACTATAATGATGTTGTATCAGAAAGAAAACACTGATCAGATTAGGGAAGGCAAATCTCAATGTATTGTCACACAGCCTGATTAGAAGCAATACAGACACGAAAATGATTTGGCAATAGTAGTAACTCAACATATGGCAAGACCAGTAGTTAGCAGTGGGTATATGATAATACTATGTACCAGCTTAAACAGTAGCAAGGTATCAGTGAATGCAGCAATGGACAGTGATGTGATTAAGTTTACTCTGTTTAGGAGACCACACTGCCAAAGTGCTTAAGGGGACTATGCTAGGTCTAGGCTAACTGGATAGAGGTACTCCTTATAGAAGTAGTAGGAAAAAGGGGGGGGGGGGGCTTGTAGATTTCCTTTATAGCATGTAGTCCATTATTGTGTTTCTCTGTCGGCTACAGTAAAGTCTTGAGAAAATAGCATGCACTATAGGTACAGTATTGGTGCAGTATAGGTGCAGTATTGGTGCAGTAAAGGTGCTATGTACTATGTGTCCTCCTCCAAGTAACTCTCTGCCATCACTAGGCAAATAATGGGCAGTGTCACCTCTCACCAGTCACTGTAATACAGCCATAGACTCCTGTTGTAGAAAGGGACCCCATTTGCCTCCTCACAGATGATTCTAGTGATCAACAGTGTAAATGGGGAGGGTGAGAAGATGCTCTAGTTCCCCTGCAGCAAAAGCGATATTCGTGAGATTGCTGCGGTCCATGCAGCACTGCCCCTGGTTAGGGTTGCCACCTCTCTGGTTTTGACCCGTACAGTCCGGATTTAGAATCCTGTGTCCGGTTTTCAGTCTATCTGAAACCGGACAGACACATTATTAAGACTGGATTACTGCCTGAGGAGGGGAGGATGTGGCACCCCCAGTGGAGAGCGGGGGCAGGACTGTGTCTCTGACAGGATGGATGCCTTTTGCAGTGAGGATCGGGCATGGACTGGCCATCGGTAAAGTAGACTGAGGGGCCTCACAGGCTTGCCCTTCCTCAGCACCACCGCGGTGACTGCTGTCCCTGGATGGGAAGTGACAGGGAGTGCAGCGATGCGGCGCAGGAGGACGCTGCAATCACTTCCTTAGCTGGCAGCTCACACTGGTGTGCCTGTGTAGAGGAGTTAGGAGTGACTGATGGAAAAGCAGAAGTTGAGTCAAGAGGGTGATCTTCTGCTCCCAGAACAGGGAATTGGATGCCTTGAACCCTTCATCCAGATTACAATGGGTTGCAATCTGTGCACTTTTAAAAAGTGAGAGGAGCTGGACACATCTGAACAAGGTCCAGAGAATTGCACATTTAAAGCCACATAGTACACTTGTATTAAAATGCTTTGTGAGTGTCAGGATTTTTTACTACATCAAGTAGTCATGTGCCAAGTGTTGTTATCCATAGCAGCCAATCAAACTGTAATATACATTGTCATCAGCTACATCTGATGGGCTTCTGTACTTGTGCATATAATCATAGCTTATTACTGTATATTCTGTATTGCTGTTTATTATCTAAGTCCTTTCGGTGTTTGTAACTAGACATAATATTTTGTTTCGGAATTTCGTTTTCGTCCGAAAAATACATTTATTTAGTTACTCCCGAAATTAATTTTTATTTATTTTGTTTCATTAAAAAATGCAAAAATCCAAAATAATTAAGCTTGAATCTGTCATTGAAGGCTTATGGTGTCTGTTGAATGTTATAAGAAGATTCGACGGAGCAGCTAAACTGTACGACACCGCAACAGTACATTTCTGGTCGAATGTTCCGCCTACAAGCTATAGTAGAATTCTAATGTTGTATGACACTAGTAATACATATATTTATTAAATATTATTACTAGTCAATCAACATTAGAATTCTTCTATAGCCTATGGGCAGACCATTTGACCATAAATGTCGCGCCGACTGCTTCGTCGAATCTTCATGTTGAATCTTTTCTCTCTATGTAGAATAATTTTGGACTAATAGAGTTAAGGTTAGGCACATTCGACCTTTTTTTCTATTGTCTCTATTATGTCGAATCTTTTCTTTCTATGTAGAATAATCTTGAACTAATAGAGCTAAGGTTAGGCACATTCGACCACCGGTTCGATAGACACAGATCGCTATTGTCAGCGCCATGTCGAATCTCCTATTTATATCGAACTGTTGCAACGAAAACTAAAATAAAGCATTTGTTTATATTGGATCTTTTTTGGATTCTGCACGTTCGTTATTGTTTGTTAAAAATACAAGAAAATACACAAAATTCAGACGAAAACGAATGAACGTGTCTAGTTGTAACTTTTCCAGGCTATGTGACAACTGAATGCATTCTAAATGCTAAAATAAATGCCTACAATTGCTGTAATATGCTTGCTGCTAAGCAGAATGGGGGGAGCAGCTATGCAAAGTAACCAGTCAGCTTCTAGCTTCAGCTTGTTTGGTTAAGCTTTGGAAATAAAAGCTAGAAGCTGATCGGTTGCAATGCACAGCTGCTCCAGCCTTAGTAAATTCTCTTTAATGTATGTATTAATGAATATTCCAAGAATGGAAGGTGACATTGAGCAGTGGATGTAATGGCTAATCAGTGACAATACATTTCTGGCACTTTGTAAATTGTGTATGCTTGTTAGCATGAACATTGGCGCTAACAGGATTGTGGCTTTTTAGGCTCTGGTTGTTCTTGTATTAGATTGTAGATTGACAGTCCATTACAAATTGTTGCTGACAGCGGCTGAGCCACACCCACTCTTTGCCGCGGCACGCTGTGCATGCCACATTACTACTCTCATTGGGGCACCCGGTTCTTTTACAATCCTATAGTGTATACTACAAAAAAAATTGCGTGCATCGCTAAAGTGTTCGGGTTTGGCTTGGAGAAAAGGTGGCAACCTTGCCCCTGGTGTCACTGCCCTCAGGCCTCAGGCTCTGGGCCCCACAGGTCTGGCTTCCTGCAGATATGTGGGCACACAGGCAGATGTACTCACATGGAATCCCACGACACCAAGAGGAGGAAGTTTCTCGTGTAGTCCGATAAAAGCTTTCTCCACTTCCCCTCTCCCCTGCTGACCTCTGGGATCTGTAGCGTATAGGGTCCATTAATCCCATTCTGTGGTTGCTGTCCCAGGCTTCAATTCACATGATCCTCAGCATTCTGCATAGACATCCATAGGCTTCCCTGGCTATAGTTCTACCCTCCCCCATGTAGACTGGAGGGGATATTGCAGCACAACATCCAGCATAACAGTAAAAAGTGAAAGTAAACTGATGTGTTTAATTACAGAGGAAAAGTACAACCATAAAATATAACTAAAGGCGAAACTTTTTTTTTTTTTTTTAGCTTTGGTTAGAGTGGAGAGGGATTAGAATGCTTGTCAGTTTTTGTTGCTGTCTGTGCCTTCATCATCGAGATTCACCCTCACTATTTGTACTGTTTACTATTATCATTGAAAGTTAACGTAAAAGAAAATCCTACATTTTGGGTTCTCCCCAGAAAAGTAACAGAGGGGAAATCTTAAAATGGGGACACTAGTTCTGGTGACCAAGGAATTCCCTTAATTTGCAGGGACTTTCTCTCACTTCCTGTATGGCTATGGGACAGGAAGTGATGGGAAATCTCCTCAATGGGACACAGATAATCAAAAGGAATTCTGACTGGGGCTATAACCCTCTCTTATTCTATCCAAAATGAAAAAAAAACAGTGAGGTGGTACAAAAGGAACAAAGACACCCACCTATGTGAGATACAGAATTACATTTTATTAACCACTTTCAGACCGGACCAATTTGCAGCCAAAGGACCAGGCCCCTTTTTGCGATTCGGCACTGCGTCGCTTTAACTGACAATTTCGCGGTCGTGCGACGTGGCTCCCAAACAAAATTGACGTCCTTTTTTTCCCACAAATAGGGCTTTCTTTTGGTAGTATTTGATCGCCCCTGCGGTTTTTATTTTTTGCGCTATAAACAAAAATAGAGCGACAATTTTGAAAAAAATGCATTATTTTTTACTTTTTGCTATAATAAATATCCCCCAAAAATATATAAAAAAAAGTTTTTTTTTTCCTCAGTTTAGGCCGATACGTATTCTTCTACATATTTTTGGTAAAAAAAATCGCAATAAGCGATTATTGATCGGTTTGCACAGAAGTTATAGCGTTTACAAGATAGGGGATAGTTTTATAGCATTTTTATTAATAATTTTTTTTTATAAGTAATGGCAGCGATCTGCGATTTTTTTTTGTGACTGCGACATTATGGCGGACACATCGGACATTTTTGACACATTTTTGGGACCATTGTCATTTATACAGCAATCAATGCTATTTAAATGCATTGATTCCTGTATAAATGACACTGGCAGTGAAGGGGTTAACCACAAGGGGGCAGTGTAAGGGTTAAGTATGCCTAGGGGTGTGTTTCTTACTGTGGGGGGGCGTGGCTGTCAGCTAGTGAATGCTGATCTCTGCTCCAATCACAGGGAGCAGAGATCGACGTCACTAGTTGCTGGGCAGAACGGGGAGATGCTGTTTATCTCGGCATCTCCACGTTCAGCCTTCCCATGAGACGATCGCGGGGGTCCCCGCGGCGATCGAGTCCGCAGGGACCGCGACCGGACTCACGGGGGTCCCGACCGGCGCGGGAGCGTGCCGCTCCCGGCGTGCTCCCGATGGCACGAACAGGCTTAAAGGAGGGACTTATATATACGCCCTCCTGCCTGTACCTGCCATTCTGCCGACGTATATCGTCGTGCGCCGGTCGGCAAGTGGTTAACAGGACCTATTTACATCCTCAATTTCAGCACAAAACAAGGGGATCATCCTGTGTTAATGGGTAAGTGGACAGAGTCACACAAATCATTTATTTATGCCCTTTTAGTCATCTGTGCATTCAGAACGATCGATAAATAGCACAGGTATTGCCATAATTTATCACCATGGAACTTAAGGGGTTAATCCTATATATTGTGTAAAAATGCTCTTTGATCCTGTATGCACAGATAGTCCCCCTCATGCAGGGTCTCTCTAGGCAAGGCCAGATAAGACAGAGTCAGAGTGGTCCCCTTGCACATGCTCAGTTTGGTCTCTATTGCTGTAGAGAATATTTCCTTGTTGAGCTGAGCTAGTCGGGTTACATGGTATTGACATCACACATGTAGGCGTGTATACAGATCCTAATTGACAACCCAGTCCCTTCCTCCTCCTCCATGTCCTGTAACTAAAAAAGAACACTGTGGGTGGATGTCACCTCTTGATCCATAACAGCATGGGCACACAGGCTATAGAGGAAATCTCCTCCTACCTGAACACTCAGCACTCGGGCGGACCCTGCAGTTTATCACGTGACCGTGGTATACAGATCAGCCAAAAAGGTATATAGTGGCAGTATTTTATTGTAAAAAGACGTTTTATAAGCTGTGGGCACTGTGGGGGGGGGGGGGGCGGATGAACTATTTTCATATTACTGGGTTTAGTTTAGTAACACTATAACTGCTTGAAAAGAATAGCTAACCAGTTAAAGTGGTATTAAACCCAAAAGCTAACGTATTATATTGCAGCTTACCAATTCTTAGATGTAATAGCTGTATTCATTTTCTTTTTTTAGGCTTTCTTTCTTTTATTTTTACCTGGTGATTCTGCCAGTAAGTCTATTGTTTTTCAACAGAACAAGCTGTCCTAGGATTTGATTGACAGCAGCAGGAGACAATGGCTTCCACTGCTATAAATCTGCCACGTGAAGATAAAGAGAGAGCTGCTGCTCTCGAGCACAGTGCTGGATCAGGATTGGGATTAGGTAAGTATAAGGGAGGCTGGGGGGATCCTGGACACAGAAGCTTTTTACCGTAATACAGAGAATGCATTAAGGTGAAAAACCTTAAGCTTTAGAACCATTTTCATGCATTTAAATCTGCTAGTACATTTAACACTAACCCCCAGACTGACAATGCTGCTGTACAAATGTGTCTCTGTTGCTCCTTCATCTAGACCACATGTGTTAAACAGAAGGTATGCATAGCTAATGCAGGCCTCCAGGCCATTTAACGTGGCCCTCACACCTCTCCTGCAGCTCCACCCAGTGGCGTAGAGTGGGGGGTGCAGGGGCTGCCGTGGCCCTGGGCGCGACATTTAGGGGTGCAAAATTTTGAGCCAGTGTGTGTCACTACTGGCTGCCTCCTCCTAAATTAAATTTCATTTGTCCCCGGCGCTCCGGCCGCCATGTTCAGTGTCCGGCGCCCTGTGATTGGGGGTATAGGGGTCATGTGCGGCGTGGGGCTGAAGTCCCGCCTCTGCACGTGACCCCCATACGCCCAATCACAGTGCGCTGGACACTGTACATGGCGGCCAGAACAGTAATGAAAAGCCACCGCCGTCTTCTCCTCCTCCTCCCCCTCCTCCTCCGGACCGATGCAGGACAAGCAGGTGAGGAGGAACATAAACACGGACTGGGGAGAGCCAGAGAAAGAGGCAGAGAGAGAGACAGAGGCAGAGAGAGAGAGAAGAGACAGAGGCAGAGAGAGAGACAGAGGCAGAGAGAGAGACAGAGGCAGAGAGAGAGAGAGAGAGAGAGAGAGAGAGAGAGAGATAGAGAGACAGAGGAAGAGAGTAGTGGACAGTATAGTATAGTAGGTTAGTGTGGCGGTCAGTATAGGAATCAGGTAGGTCAGTGTTGGAATCAGGTTGGTCAGTACTATTGTATTTGAAGGAACTCAGGGAGTGCTAAAAGTCTGCAGGTTAGGGGCGCAAATTACTTGCCTTGCCCCGGGTGCTGACAACCCACGCTACGCCACTGGCTCCACCCCCAGCTTCTTCGCGGAAGCAACACAAGGTAAAGGGGTGCACTGTGATGTAAGGGAGGGTGGGGGACTCTTGACTTCTGATGATGGGGGGACTCTTGACATCTGCTTATAATTATCATGAGAATAATACAATTCTATGCCAGTTGAAAAGTAGGGTAGCACACTACTGGTATCATCCACAAGAAACTTTATTGGAGACTTCTCAGACAGAACACCATGGCAGAACCATGTTCTGTCTGAGAAGTCTCCAATAAAGTGTCATGTAGATGATACCAGTGGTGTGTTACTCTCTTTTTCAGACTTTCATCTGCTACAGAAGTGTGAGTGGGCTCTGTGTCAGTGTGCACCTGTCCTTCACAGCTTAAAGTGTTACTAAACCCAGGACCCTGTATTTACTATCTGGTCTCCCACAGTACACAGAACATGGAAATGCAATTATTTTAGTAAATATAAACTGATAAATACCCTTTCTCATCAGATAGAGCAGTCTTGTGACTTCTATCAGTGCCCAGCCAAGCACTGGTTAAAGCTTGTAGGAGGAGTTTTCTGACTGTCCTATAAGACTGCAAGACCACTGACTCTGTCTGGACAGTGCTGATTGGCCTTGTGCTGATCACATGCATCACAAAAACCTCTCTAACAATACACACCAAACTGAGCATGTGCAGCCTGACTCCATAGACTCTGTGTTATCAGGAAATTATCAGGGGACAGTGGGAGAAGCCAGGATTAAACAGCATTTTTACACAATGCGGAGGATTAACCCCTTAGGTTCCACAGTGCGTATAACAAGCATGCTTTACTGCATATACTACTGTTGCAAGTTTAGCAACACTTTAAGTGTGAAGTTATTATTAAAACCAGTAATAATCATATGCAGAGGTAATTATTTAATATGGTAAAGAGTAGATACATTTATATAGTCTTACAGATACAACTGGTCATTCGAGGGCAGCCATAATGCTAATGCCATGCCTCCCAACTTTCTGAGATGGGAATGAGGGACACCTATTAGTAAAAGTATGTAGGTATAGGACACACCCCCTGTCAAACCCTCCTTAACCACTTCCTGCCCGCCCTATAGCAGATTGACAGCCGGGAAGTGGTCCAGTTATCACGACTGGGCGTCATTTGACATCCAACAGGATAACATGCCGGCGCGTGCAGAGCCGCAATCAGTGGTGCTGTGTGTCAGTCTGACACACTGCATCTCTGATCGTGGTATGGAGCCTCTAGCGGAGGCTCCTTACCATATGATCAGCTGTGACCAATCACAACTGATCATCGTGTTAACCAGTCAAGTGGCGGTAAACGGCATTCCTCGGTTAGCGCTGACAGGGAGAGAAGATCGGCAGCTCTCCCTATCAGAGGGGGGTCTGGGCTGATAATCAGTACATTGATTATCAGCTCAGCCCCATCAGATGTGCCATCACAGCTGCCAGTCAGTGCCCCAAAAAAAAAACGGATGACAGTGCCCAGATCAGTGCCAACCAGTGCCCATATCAGTGCCAATTAGTGCCCACCACAGTGCCAGTCAGTGCCCATCACAGTGGCAATCAGTGCCCAGCAGTAAAATCTGTTAGTACCTCATCATCAGTGCTGCCCATCAGTGCCACCTGCCAGTGCCAATCAGTACTGCCTATCAGTGCCAATCAGTGCCCATCACATCTGCCTGTCAGTGCCCATCACAGCTGCCAGCCAGTGCCCATCACAGCTGCATGTCAGCGCCCATCAGTGCCACCTATCAGTGCCAATCAGTGCCAATTAGTGCCCACCACAGTGCCAGTCAGTGCCCATCACAGTGCCAATCAGTGCCCAGCAGTAAAACCTGTTAGTACTTCATCATCAGTGCTGCCCATCAGTGCCACCTGTCAGTGCCAATCAGTACTGCCTATCAGTGCCAATCAGTGCTGCCTGCCAGTGCCCATCACAGCCGCCTGTCAGTGCCCATCACAGCTGCCAGCCAGTGCCCATCACAGCCGCATGTCAGTGCCCATCAGTGCCACCTATCAGTGCCCATCAGTGCCATCTATCAGTGCCCATCAGTGCTGCATATCAGTACCGCCTGTTGGTGCTCATCAGTGCTGCATATCAGTGCCGCCTATCAGTGCCCATCAATTCTACATATCAGTGCCAACCCATCAGTGACAATCAGTGCCGCTTCATCAGTGCCTGTCAGTGAAGGAGAAAACAAAATTTTATAACCAAAACTAAGAAAAACTATTTTTTTTCAAAAATTTGGGTCTTTTTTAGTTTGTTTAGCAAAAAATAAAAACTGCAGAGGTAATCAAACGCTGCCAAAAGAAAGCTATATTTGTGGGAACAAAATTATAAAAATGTTGTTTGGGTACAGTGTAGCATGACCGCGCAATTTTCATTCAAAATGCGACAGCGCTGAAAGCTGAAAATTGTCCTGGGCGGGAAGGGGCGAAAGTGCCTGGTATTGAAGTGGTTAAAGGAGAATTGTACAAAAGAACGATTAGTTAAACCTACAAGTGCTTTATTACCACTACTATTCCTTTATATTGGTTTTGGAAATTACAATTACAAATGCAGCAATTTAGAAATTGGATAAAAGGTTTATCACTGGGAAACACTTTTTAATAGATACGCAGTGCATTTTAAATATCTATATAGATCGGACCAAAGTGAAGGACAAACGAGGAGGAAAGGGGGACAGAAGGACTTTGTTCTGAATGAGGGACCGTCCCTCAAAATCGGGGACAGTTGGGAGCTATGGCTGATGCGGCCCATGATGAAATTGAGTTTGACACCCCTGTTCTAGACTGTGTAGGCAATTATAATACAGAGGGTGTGTTATCTGCCTGAACAACCGGTAAAAACAGAGGGGAAAAGGCCTAAAAATAGAAAACGGAAGCAGCCACCAAATCTAATGACCGGCAAGCTACAGTATATTATATTACATTTTTGGTTTTGGGCTTAATACCACTTTAATGGTGCAAGACAAATCAAGCAGAACAATGGCGTTGTGAAGGCAGTTTTTAATAATTTCTTAACCCTTTGTACTCTACCCTTAACTTGGGTGGTATAGACTATTCAATGTATTTCAATGTATTTTCTTTAGGAGAAGCTGCAGGGAGGAGTTGGACACCTAAAGCTCCAAATGACAGAGACATTTTTTTTCATAAAGAATGAAGTAATTCCTATGTACATTTTTCATCACATTCATCCACTCCTTGTAATCTCTACACCCTTTATAAACTGCTTTTCTCTGTGTGAGAGATTTCCTGGACAATCCCCTCCTGAGCTCCAACATTCTGCTAGACTTTCTCATGAATTATGCGTACTCTCACTCACTATAAATCCCTTTCTGATGGTTTCCATATATAATTTCCCCACTCTCATCCCATATTTAGCATGTTTCATAGCACAACATCCACTTGTCATCCAGCTGTGAAAGTTTCACTGTAAACTGTAACATTACTGAGCAAGAACACAAGAGCAAGAGGCAATGTAGCCCACACTGTTACACTATGAGGACGTTTGTAGTTGTCTATTATCTAAAAACCATAATTGTGATGAACACATTTAATAACCCTACATGTTGCTTAAAATTAGGGATGCACCGATACCATTTTTTTTTTTTTACAATGAGTACAAGTACCGATACTTTTTCTTTAGTACTCGCCGATACCAATTACTGATACCTACCGCAACTGTTTTGTTTTAACTTCAACTGTCAGCAATGGTACAAAGCATTGAAAAGTTATTTACAAATGAAATAAATTGATTTTTTTTTTTTTAATTTAGCACTTTTTCAATGGGAAATGGGTAAATATATGTTAATATATATGTGTAAAAATATTTACTAACACAGCAAACAAAAAATAAATTTTAATTGTTTATTGTTTATAAAATAGATAAAAAATAAATAGACAAATAGAAAAAAAGCAGGAAAATAATTAAATGGAGGAGAATAGGGAGTTAATTAAGGCTGGTTAGAGCAAATTAAGGGTTATTAAGGGGTTAAACAGACGAACATTTGTTCATCCCTTTGATCTGCAGATGAAGAAACTGAAATATAGAAAAAGAAGGGCTGAGCAATGTTGGTAATAAGCATTGCCGGCTGCTTTTTTTTTTTTTGACAGCTCCAATTACCAGACTTCTTTAACACTGGGGAGACCCACTCACAGCTCAAAGAAAGTATCGGTTTCAGGTATTGGTGCATTTGCACGAGTGCAAATACTCGGTCTCGGCACCGATACCAATACTAGTATCGGTGCAACCCTACTTAAAATTATGCACAAAGTTTATGGTGTGACATAGAATACCACATTTACCTGACCAGTCACATTGTGGATGAAAAATAGTTGTATTCTCCGAATAATCATCACTAAAGGCACATAGGATTGAATCAATAAAATAATGTTTAAAAGGTTAGATGGGAAAAATTTGTACATAACCTGCATTTTGGCTCAATGTAGATGTACAGTGGTGTGAAAAAGTGTTTGCCCCCTTCCTCATTTCCTGTTCCTTTGCATGTTTGTCACACTTAAGTGTTTCGGAACATCAAACCAATTTAAACAATAGTCAAGGACAACACAAGTAAACACAAAATGCAATTTGTAAATGAAGGTGTTTATTATTAAAGGTGAAAAAAAACCCAAACCATCATGGCCCTGTGTGAAAAAGTGATTGCCCCCCTTGTTAAAACATACTATAACTGTGGTTGTCCACACCTGAGTTCAATTTCTCTAGCCACACCCAGGCCTGATTATTGCCACACCTGTTCACAATCAAGGCATCACTTAAATAGGAGCTGCTTGACACAGTAAGGTCCACCAGAAGATCCTTAAAAGCTACACATCATGCCGAGACCCAAAAGAAATTCAGGAACAATTGAGAAAGAAAGTAATTGAGATCTATCAGTCTGGAAAGGGTTATAAAGCCATTTCCAAAGCTTTGGGAATCCAGCGAACCACAGTGAGAGCCATTATCCACAAATGGCGAAGACATGGAACAGTGGTGAACCTTCCCAGGAGTGGCCGGCCGCCCAAAATTACCCCAAGAGCGCATCGACGACTCATCCAAGAGGTCACAAAAGACCCCACAACAACGTCCAAGGTACTGCAGGCCTCACTTGCCTCAGTTAAGGTCAGCGTTCATGCCTCCACCATCAGGAAAAGACTGGGAAAAAATGGCCTGCATGGCAGAGTTCCAAGGAGAAAACCACTGCTGAGCAAAAAGAACATCAAAGCTCGTCTCAATTTCTCTACAACACATCTTGATGATCCCCAAGACTTTTGGGACAACATTCTGTGGACCGATGAGACAAAAGTGGAACTCTTTGGAAGGTGTGTGTCCAAGTATATCTGGCGTAGAAGGAACACTGCATTTCAGAAAAAGAACATTATACCAACAGTAAAATATGGTGGTGGTAGTGTGATGGTCTGGGGCTGTTTTGCTGCTTCAGGACCTGGAAGACTTGCCGTGATAAAAGGAACTATGAATTCTGCTGTCTACCAAGAGATCCTGAAGGAGAATGTCCGACCATCTGTTCGTGTACTCAAGCTGAAACGAACTTGGGTTCTGCAGCAGGACAATGATCCTAAACACACCAGCAAGTCCACCACCGAATGGCTGAAGAAAAACAAAATGAAGACTTTGGAGTGGCCTAGCCAAAGTCCTGACCTGAATCCTATTGAGATGTTGTGGTATGACCTTAAAAAGGCCGTTCATGCTCGAAAACCCTCTAATGTAACTGAATTAGGACAATTCTGCAAAGATGAGTGGGCCAAAATTCCTCCAGGACGCTGTAAAAGCCTCATTGCACGTTATCGCAAACGCTTGGTTGCAGTTGTTGCTGCTAAGGGCGGCCCAACCAGTTATTAGGTTTAGGGGGCAATCACTTTTTCACACAGGGCCATGATGGTTTGGATTTTTTTTCACCTTTAATAATAAACACCTTCATTTACAAATTGCATTTTGTGTTTACTTGTGTTGTCCTTGACTATTGTTTAAATTGGTTTGATGTTCCGAAACACTTAAGTGTGACAAACATGCAAAGGAACAGGAAATGAGGAAGGGGGCAAACACTTTTTCACATTCTATGCATTAAGATAAAAAAAACCTTTTGTGTGTTGCAGCCCCCCCCCCCCCCCAGCACCCCCTGAATTACTTACCTGAGCACCTTGTCACTCCAACAATGTCAACGAGTGTCTTAGCCGTCCGGGAAACTCCTTCTGATTGTCTGAGACACAGCAGCAGTGCCATTTGCTCCCACAGCTGTCAATCAAATCAGTCAGCCAATCAGGGAGAGAGGGGGCGGGGAGGGTCGGGGCTCTGTGTCTGAATGGATACACGGAGCTCTGACTTGGCTCAGATGCCCTCATAAAAAGCTGCTGGCTAAGGGGGCACTCGATAGGAGGGAGGGGCCAGGAGCAGCAAAGAGGGACTGCACAGAGCAGGTAAGTATAACATGTATTTTTATTTTTTTTTTAAACAAGACTTTACAATCACTTTAACTGGGATACATTTAAACCAGCCATAGATGGAGCGTTTTTATTTCCTGCGACCATGGATTGCAGGAAAGAAAATCGCTTGATTCCCCCATCAACACAGTCAGTGTTGATGGGGGAATCCCTCCTGTGGAGCCATAGTAATAATCACATGTAAAATTCGACAGGCTGGTTATACCCACATTTTTTTAGAAAAATGGGCATTGCAGTTTGTTGCATATGGGGCGGCATATCTACAAACAAAGTCAGGGTGCCCATGCTGTAGCCACAGACAGAATGCCAGTCTCCACAGCCAAAAGTGCCTACAATGGGCACGTGAACATCAGAACTGGACCACAAAGCAATGGAAGAAGGTGGCTTGATCTAATGAATCACATTTTCTTTTACCTCATGTGGATGGTGCTTTAGGCAACGTTCTGCTAGGAAACCTTGGTTCTACCATTCATGTTTATGTTATTTTGACACGTACCACCTACCTAAACATTGTTGCTGACCAAGTGCACCCCTTCATGGAAATGGTATTCCCCAATGGCAGTGGCCCCTTTCAGCAGGATAATGTGTCCTGCCACACTGCAAAAAGGGTTAAAGAATGGTTTGAGGAACACAATAACAAGTTTGATGTGTTGACTTGACTTTCAAATTCTCCAGAACTTAATCCATCAAGCATCTGTGAGATGTGCTGGAAAAACAAGTCAGATCAATGGAGGGTCCACCTCGCAACTTGCAGGACCTAAAGGATCTGCTTTTGGCGGCTTGGTGCCAGATACCACACCTTACCTTTAGAGGTCCACTGGTGTCCATGTCTCGAAGGTTCAGGGCTGTTTTGGTAGCAAAAGGGGCTGTTTTGGCGGCAAAAGGGGGGGCCTACTCAATACTATGTAGATCAGGGGTGCCCAACCTTTTGAAGAGCGAGGGCCACTTAAGCGACTTGGCAACCGGTCGCGGGCCACAATGAGCGGAGCGGGTGGATGGCATGTCCATGTCCACTCTGCATTTGCAGAACGGACACGGACTCAGCCCACGATACTTTTTAGCGGATCGTATTGGAGGTAGAACACAAGTTGGTTTATGTCTGCCACTACTTAGAGGTGAATGGAGGGTCCAATTGGTCGGACTGTCCATGTGAAAGGGGTCCAAGGCTGCTTTCATACTGATGCGCTGCGGTTTACCCGCACCACGTGTGCAACACAGTGTACCTTTGGCTTTCCTGCAGTTTGCAATAGACTTCTATTATATTCTGCAGGTTTGGTGCACTTTCAGAAAGCTCACCAAACTCGCAGGTAATAATAGAAGTCTATGGCTCAGTGCAGGTAACCCGCAGGTAAACTGCTCTGCACCTGCGGATCAGTTTGAAAGCAGCCCAGTAACCACTGCAGAAAAGACATGCCCATATATACTCTGTGATTTTAGTAATAAACTGACCTTTAATAACAGTATTCTTTCTATTCTATCCCAGAGCAGGAGGTCGCGGGCCACAGCAGAGGGCTCCGCGGGCCACATGTGGCCCCCGGGCCACTGGTTGGGCACCCCTGATGTAGATGGTCATAACGTTACAGCTAATCGGTGTAGATGTATGTTGATTTTGTGCAAGTGTATATTTCGGCATACTGAGCAGATATTACCAGCACCAATGGTTTTGTGGAAGGTATAACTATCAGTTAAGAAATATACCAGAGTATTAGGGGTTTGTTCATAAAAAATTTGCTTTTCGAATGTTCTATCATTTGCGCAAAACGGCTGCCTAACCTGCTGCCTTTTGCAGAGTGAATGTGACCATTTCTAACATTCATTCCTAAGAAAAAAATAACCATAAGAACATTCAACCATAAGAGTTAAAGAAGAATCTCCAAAGGAGAAAATAGCCTAACACTATAGGGTAAGAACATGTGACCACAAGGGGAAATAATATTAAGGAGACCTTAGCACTGGGTACACAGTCTATGGAGATTCCTGTGTGAACAGCTGAATGGATGGGTGTTCGGCTAACCAAACCTCCAGCTACAGTGTGTAAAACAAAAACCAAAAAAAGTTAAATATTTAGCAGCAGTATTACTACCACTACTAAATGTCACAGCTTTCTGCTCAGGGTTCCTGGTTGTCAGGGAGAAGGCACCCACTAGCATCCTAACAAACAGTAACCAGTGACGGCTGGTGCGCAATATTTTGGGGGGGGGGGGGCGGCAAACCAACGACACAAGCCCCCCCCACCCGTGGGAGATGGATAGGAAGGCGAAAATGCAAAAAACAAGAGAAAAAAACACAGGGTCCTTTCCAAAATCAATACTAGACCTTAATCTGAGCATGGCTGGCCAGGAAAGGGAGGGAGACAGCTTGTGCCCCCCCTTCTAAACCATACCAGGCTACATGCCCTCAACATGGGGGGGGTACCTTGTTGGTCCCCCCCTGGCAAAGCACCTTGTCTCCATGTTGATGAGGATAAGGGCCCCTTCCCCCCAACCCTGGCCCAATGGTTGTGAGAGTTAGCGTGAGGGGGCTTATTAAAATCTCAGCCAGGAGACCCCCCCTTTGCTTACATTGCGCCAATGGAGACCAGGAGATGATCTTCCATGAAAGTCAAAATGATGGTAGGTGATGGGTTGCTTTCTTTTGGCAGGGGCATTGCAATTGATGTGCATCTATATAGCTGCACAATGTGATTGAGAGCAGATTTATATTGTGAGAAGTTTAAAAAAATGTTTTACGAAAGGACCTGTCAAAAACTGTGTATTTTTATTTACTATTACCATTTTTTTTATAAATGAGTAGGGCTATGTACCCCTTATTCATGTAGGGGGGGATGAGCGATATCTGAGGGTTCCCTTATTTTAAAAGCCCCCCTGTCCACAGACCCCATAACCACAGTGCTGAGGTCTCCCTCATATTAGTTCCTCTGCTAGGCAAATATTTTTAGCCGGTGTGTTACGCTATTTTCTCTATTGAAGAATGTTCTTTAACTGTTATGTTCAAACGTTCTTATAGCTATTTTTCTCTTAGAATTGAATAGAAACTGACATCCCAAACATATTACAAACTTACGGGCATGATTTGTTAATTGTGTTCAAATGGTGAGACATTCGCAAAGCAAATATTTTATAAATAGATCCCATAGAGTTTTTTCTCTGCGATTGTTCAACTGGAAGTGACTGCTGTGATTCAGTGGTGCCCATAGAGATCCTCCATTTGTTGTCTACCAATGCTACTGAAATCATTGGGATTAAAAGATAATCTGTTAATTATAACTTCATAATTTATCATTAAAAAAAAAAAAAAGCAATAATCCTTATGTTACTTATTTTAAAGGGAAAAATGACAACACTTGTAACATTTTTATGATGACATTTAACATTTTTATTATAGCAGTCATTCTACTTATATCCCTCATCTGGCTTCTCTCCTAACATTTTTTGCTTACTTAGCCAAACATACCAGCTCTGCCAAAACTTTTCATGTTAGTTTTGGATAGAATGGGAGAGGGTTAGAGCCTCTAACAGATTTTTCTTTTGCTGGTAAAACTTTCACTGAAACAAAAAAGTGCAGAGAAGTTTCCCCATTTTGATGTTGATTACATATTTGTTCGCTCACTGTAGTTCAATGTGTAGGTCGTAAAACAACTTTGTTGTTGTGATGATAATTACTTTTTTCTTTGGCAAAGTTCTCTGATCAAGTGTTTCTCAACCTTTTTTCAGTCAAGGCACTCTTTAAAATTATAGACAATCTCAAGGCATCCTTTAAAATTATGGACAGTCCCGAGGCACCCCATTCTAAAGTGTAAAAAAGCTATTCTAATCGTTTTACGTAATGCAGCAACATCCACACACGTAGGACACCCAATGTTAGAGGTGATTTATTCTTCCAAAGCAAATACACTTTTGCACACTGGTATTGACTAGTATTCCAATGTTTCTCTTCTCCCTCAATTTCTCTCCATCAGTCAGCTAATGTGACCCCCATGAAGAGGGAGGGAGGCAGAGGAGGGTCAAACAAAGATGCTGTGGAGGCGACAGACATCCTCCTTATCAACTGATGACATCATTGGTTGTTAGGATACCAGTATCTAGAAATTTGTAATGGTGGTTAATGAAAATTTGTGGCTTTTTGTAACTAAAAGGCAGGCTTTATCCACCTGCTGGCTTGTATACAATTTTTAAACAAAAAGGTACCCCTGAAAAAGCCAAGGCACCCTGGTTGAAAAAGGCTGCTCTAATCTATTTATTTGTTGGTTTGATATCCAAATTTATGAATATGGTGGTAAAGCTCAATCATAATCTAAGGCCTTATTCACATGGGCCATACTACAACGTACGCTAATGTGAGGGTCATACTTACCCACATAGGGATGCACAGATGTTCCGTGCATTCTCGTGCAAGCAGTTTTATTGATGCCAATTTGGACGCAGCAGCATCACAGACTCAGCTGCTGCTCCCAATTTGACATCCATGTTTTATGATTTGCTAGTGAAGCCGTACATCGTACTGGCATGCTTATAGAGTGGCACAGGAGGTTCAGGCACCCCATCTCCTGATATCTAATGTGAACAAACATGTACAAATACCAGCGTCCTGATCACCACCATACCACCGTTATGATCACCACCATACCTCATTCCAACGTCGTGACCACCGCTATACCCCATACCAGCATTTTGATCACTGCCATATGCCATACCATTGTCCTGATTACCGCCATACCCCATACCATCGTCCTAATTACCGCCATACTCCAAACCAGTGTCCTGATTACCGCCATAACCCATACCCGCATCCTGATCAACCCCATATGCCATTTCAGTGGCCTGATCGCCGCCAAACACTACACCAGAGTCCTGATCATCGCCCTAGCTCATACCAATGTCCTGATCACCATCATACCCCATACCAGCATCCTGATCACTGCCATATGCCATACCAGCGTCCTAATTACCGCCATAACACATACAGGCACTTCTGAAGCTGGTAAAAGTAATCAGAGTGGCTAACGAGCCATTCAGATTTCTTTTACCGGTGTTGGAAGGAGGTCCCCTCCTCCTTGTCCTTTACCGGACTCTCCTGAACGACCAGGTAAGTCGGGTAAGAATGCGACCAGTGACATCTGGCTCTGGGCACAGAATATGGAGAACTGATGTTGTTCTTCCCACTGTGTGATGTTAGAAACCAGAAGGATTTTATCACTTCCAGTTTTGGTTCTTTGCTTACCTGGCCGTTACTGCATCGGAGGTCAGAGGAAAGGTCTGGGGTCTTTATGAAGAGACCCCAGATCTCTCCATAAAGAGGACCTGTTTCGTCCCATGCTGTCACAAGGGATGTTGTATATAAAGCAATAAAGTTGATCCAAAAAATTATTAAATTTAAAGAGACAGTGTAAAAGTGTACTGTTTTAAAAATAAAATAAATTATAATAAAACATTTTTAAAGCACCTCGTCTGCCCGTGTTTGCATGCAAATGTGAACACATGCGTCGATCCCGCACACATATCATATCACACATGTGAGGTATCGCCACAAACATCAGAGTGAGAGCAATAATTCTAGCTCCAGATCCCCTGTGTATCCCTAAACTGGTAAACTGTAAAGGCTTTTAAAGTGTCACCTATGGGTATTTTTAGGTACCACAGTTTAATGGCATTCCATTGATGCAATTATTCAAAGCCTGACATGTTTAGTATCTATTTACTCAGTGTAACATCATATTTTATTTTTAAAAATTTGCAAATAATTTAAATTTTTTTCCAAAAAAGTTGCGTTTGAAAAACCACTACAAAAATACAGCGTGACATAAAAATTTGCAACACCCGCCATTTTTTTTCTAGGGCCTCTGCTTAAAAAAATATATCATGTTTGGGGATTTTAAGTACGGTAGTTTTCTAGAAAAAAATGATGCATGATACATTATACAATGATACAATGTACCAGAGGAATGTCAGAATTGGCCCAGCCCGTGCTTCTCATGCCGTGTATACACGAGCGGAATGTCCAACAGAAAAAGTCAGATGGAAGATTTTCATCATCTATTCATCATTCCCCCTTCCCCCATCCCCCCATCATCTATTCATCTATTCCGATCGTGTGTGGGCCTCCTCTGACTTTTTTTCCCTAGAAATTGGACCTAGAAATGGAACATGTTCTTAATATTTTTGACGGAACCAATTCCTATAGGGAAAACCGTCCGTCTGTATGCTGTTCCGACGGACCAAAAACGGCGCATGCTCTGAAGCAAGTACGAGACGGAAGCTACTGGCTACTGGCTATTGAACTTCCTTTTTCTAGTCCCGTCATACGTGTTTTATGTCACCGCGTTCTTGACGGTCGGACTTTGGTGTGTTCGTGTATAGGCGAGACAGTTTCAGTGGAATTCTGTCAGAACTCCATCGGAAAAACCTTCAGAGTTTATTCTGATGAGAAAACCAGTCGTGTGTACAGGGCATAAGATGTCGGCCCCCTCTGTGTGGCTGTGAAAAAGTCTCACACATGTGGTATCCCCTCACTCGGGAGGAGTAGCAGAATGTGTTTTGCGGTGTAATTCCAAGTATGCCCACGCTATGTGTGAGAAATATCTTAATAATTGACAACTTTGTGTAAAAAAAATATATTTTCATTTTCTTTGCTATACAGTAAAACCTTGTTTTTAAAGTAACTTGGTTTGAGAGTGTTTTTTACAAAAATGTGACTTGATATACAAGCGAGGTCTTGATATAAGAGTAGCGTCATGTCACAATGTCACAGTATAAAAGAGAAGAGAGGCGCCTCTAAGTGTAGCAATATGGTTACATTTAATGAAGATACAACATTTAGAAACTCACATGGTTGATGATGAAAATGGGCACATCTAAGTATGCAGGCATCCAGGGTAAAGCTGTCCACAGACCATCATCCGCACAGCCATAGACGTCGTCTTTTCTGCGCTCGGCTCCACGAGTGATTCAAGCCTCGTTTTTAATCGCTCTACTGCAGGGTAGTCTTCCCAGTCACGATTGCAGACTGACAGCAGTGAGAGCTGGTCTATGTGAACCGCTTTACCCCAGATACCTGGATATTTAGATGTGCCTCTTTTAATCATCAACCATGCGAGTTGCTAAATGTTGTACCTTAATTAAATGTAAACATATTGCTACACTTAGAGGCGCCTCTCGTCTCTTTTAAACTCTGTAGCTCCTGGTGGATTTTGCTTCTAATCCCCTATAATCTTTTTTTATGGACTATAAACTGAAGGAATTATGAATAAATGGTTGTGGAACGAATTCCATTATTTCTTATGGGGTGATTTGCTTTGATATATAAGTGCTTTGGATTACAAGCATGCTTCCGGAACCAACTGTGCTCGCAATCCAAGGTTTTACTGTATTATCCAAAAACTTGTGGAAAAAAATGACATTTAAAAATACTCATTATGTCTTTCATAAAATACCTTGGAATGTTTGATTTCCAAAATTAGGTAATTTTGTGTGTGTTTCTATTGTCCTGGTACTCCAGGGCCTCAAAAAATTTGATGCATTATTTATGCATAGTTTATGCTCCTGGAACGCCTGAAGCTTCTCTTTGGATCTAGGCTGTTAAAAAGTCTCATATATGTGGTATTGCCATACTCTAGAGGAGTAGCAGAATGTGTTTTGGGGTGTAATTGCAAGTACATATTTATGCTGTGTGTGAAAATTACCAAAGAAAAAGAATAAGCTATTGCGCTGACTGGAACCCAACTGTCATTGAGTGGGGCACATAAAAGGGCCTGAAGGGTTTGAGAATTTGTTTGTTAAAATTAAAATTTGAGTGGAAAAAAACACATTTTATTTAATATCTTAATTTTTCAAAAACTTTGACAAAAAAAGGACAAACTGTGTCAAAAACTCACCAAGCCTCTTACTAAATACCTCTAACTGTTTACTTTCCAAAAAGAGGTAATTTCGGCGATGTGTGTGATCAATTCTCATACAGTATATATATATATACAGTATATATATGTGTATATATACCTGAAAGCGTGCCTTGGTCTACCGTATGTACACCAAAATAAGGGGGCATACCCTAGATAAGGAATGATAAAATAAGTAGTTATGGAATAA
This sequence comes from Lithobates sylvaticus, assembly GCA_028564925.1. Classification (NCBI taxonomy): domain Eukaryota; kingdom Metazoa; phylum Chordata; class Amphibia; order Anura; family Ranidae; genus Lithobates; species Lithobates sylvaticus. The sequence continues at coordinate 104,815,988 of CM053034.1, read as the reverse complement.
TGTGAAATGAGTATTCAGTCTGGGGTAAGCATACTTGGGAGAGGCTTTTAAAAGGGGAGGGTGGGTGGGTATCTCGCACAGGAAACCGACAAAGACCGGCGGCCTTTGGGCTGCTTAAATACCCTCCGGGCTCCTCCCATAACTTCAGGCCGGTACCCGGCCTTCCAATTTATGGTCTAGAGCCCTACGGACGATATGAGTAACGATGACACACAGGAACAACACAAAACTTACCAACATGAAATAGACCTGAAAGCATGCCTTGTTCTACCGTATGGTACACCAAAATAAGGGGGCAAAAACTTTCAGGTAGGGGATAATTATTTATTAAAGGTAAATGTCACTGAGTAAGTCGGGCAAAGGCCTGAGCCATCTCCAACTGTGGGTTAGGTATGTAGCGAGAGAAGCAGGCCGAGTTCCACCGACCTAGTTTCTTGATCACATGGTCCGGAACCCCCTGTCTTGAGGCCGTCGTGGCCGCCCCGATCTGGAAAGAATGCCCGGAGTACTGGCTGGGGTCCAACTGAAGATTGCCGAGAAGGACCCGGACATGTTCCACAAACTGTGACGAGTTGAGGGGTTTAACTGGAAAGGGTAAAAGCGGACTGGAACCTGGGCGGTCGGATAGTAGTGCCGTCAACCGGTTTAACACAGTAACTGGGCACCAGTTGTTGTGGGTCCTGTACAGGTGTATATCTGCTCCGGAACCTCGCTGCTGAGTTTTAGACATCGCCAAGTGAAGAACATAGTGATCCTGGTGGCGGCAGAGGTTACTTTTATGCAAGACTGGACCAGCCGGGTGGCTGCGAGTGAACTCGCTGGGCCGTAGGAACCCATAAACGCCATGTGTATCGCAGCCTGCAGGACGGTGCTGAGGAGGAGACCAAAAGGGGACCTATCCAGGATATCAGACATCCCCTTAAAGATCTCCCCAGTGATAGGCAGCCGCTTAGGGCTGACTGGCGGCTGGTGTTTCTGAACTCCACGCAGTAGAGCCCTCACTGCGTGGCAGGAGAACACTGAAGGCCTCGCGGGGTCTTGAAGTGACAAGTAGTGCTGCACCCCGGCCACGTACTGGCGTATCGTGCTGTGTGACAGCGCCAAGTGAGAATGGCAATAAGCGATAAACGCCAGAACCTGCTTGACGCTGGAAGATTCACGGGGGCGTTGGGGCAGGAACTTGTTAAATGCCCTCCAGGCCGTCCGGTAGGCCCGCCGGGTGTTGCGGGCGAGCGAAGAGTTGATGATGCTAGTAGCTGACTGTAAATGTGGGGCTAGTCCAAGGTCAGTTGTGACCAATCCGGGATAGTGGCTGAGAGATGGAAGGCTCCCGGCATCTGTTCAAAGAAATAAATAAAGTTAAAACGGGAGAGTGCGTCCGCTGCTGAGTTGAACTTCCCTGGAATGAACGAGCAGTAAACATTGAACTGATGTTGTAGGGATAGCTGGACCAGTCTGCGAAGGAAGGACATGACGGGCCTGGATTTAGACCTGCCCTTGCTGATGATCTCGGCTGTGGCCTGATTGTCTGTCGAGAAAGCCACAGTCTGCCCAGACCAACGGTGACCCCATAGGTGAGCGGCTGCTACGATGGGGAACAGCTCAAAGAGGGCTGACGTGGTAGTGAAGCCCGGTGTGGCTAGTGCCTGAGGAGGCCAAGGGGCGGCGAACCACAAATGGCCAAAAATGGCGGCGCATCCTGTGGATGCCGCCGCATCTGTCACCATCTGAGGTGACAGCGTGGACACTACTGGGATGAACAGGGACACACCATTCCAATTACTAAGAAAGTCTTCCCACATGGCCAGATCTGCCCTGGCTGCTGAATCTAGCCTGATGACCTGGTCTGGATCCTGAGTGTAGGACAGGAAGACCAGCAGCCGGGACACAAAGGAGCGGCCCTGGGGGATGATCCTCATAGCAAAATTCAACATCCCGAGGAGAGACTGAAGTTGATTCTGAGTACATCCCCCCACCCGGGTGAACTCTTGTAGAACCGTCCTGATGCGGTCCAACTTGTCTGCGGGAAGGCTGGCCTGCATGGTTAGAGTGTCAAGGTCGATGCCCAAGAACGTGATCTTGTGCGCTGGGCCGTCAACCTTGTGTTCCGCTATGGGGACGTTCAGATTGTTGAAAACCGTCCTCAACTTTCCAAGGTCCCCTGGGGGAGCCCCGGGTGGTTCTATCAAAAGGAAGTCATCCAAATAGTGGATGACCTCGTGGCACTGTGCCTCGTGGAGAAGGATCCACGCCAGGGTCTCCGCGAACTTATCAAACAACCAAGGACTACTCTTAGACCCGAAGGTCAATTTGGTTGCGAAATAATATCGCTCCCTCCACTTGATGCCGTGCCAGCACCACAGGGAGGGATGTATAGGCAGCAGCTTGAAGGCGTCAGATATGTCCGCCTTCGAGAGCCAAGCACCCACCCCAGCCCTGAGTATGGCCTGGATAGCCATATCTACCGAAGCGTACTTCAAAGAGAACTCCTCGGAGGGAATGAGCGAGTTGAGACTGGGAATGAAAGAAGAATGAGGCGCTGACAGATCATACACCAGACGTTTTTTATTTGAAAATTTTCCCTGTACAAGCCCGATAGGGCTGACCCTCCAGATACTAAAGGGGGACTGACTGAACGGGCCTATCATAAAGTCCCGATCCAACTCCGTCTGAAGAAGGACGTCGATAGCTGGCTCATCTGTTGCTGCTGAGCGCAAGTTCCGACATTCGTGGGTGGTGTGGGGCAGGATGATGAGCCCGGTATGAAACCCATCGGTGAAACCTCGGATGAGGTAGCTGGCGAGTGACGGAGTAGGGTGTGAGGTCAGGTAAACATCGAGCCAAAGGACATTGACCCGGCTTAGTCACGGTTTCTTCTGTTTGACCTCACACAGGACCCTGGGGTGCGCCCTCTGGCATAGGGTGCAGACGTGCAACAGCCGGCACTGGCTGAAATTGCAGGAGCCGTAGTTGAAGTTATTGCAAATGGCGGCTCCCCCAACCATCCGCACCGGACGTCCCAACTTGTCCACCTTCTGCCCTTGTGCCGGGGCCTGCTGAGCCTGACTCGTGCTGGTAGAGGCCGTGCTAGGTGTCGGGTGGACAGAGACTATGTTGGCACACCAGACCGCGGTGTGGGATGCTGACTGACAGACAGCACATAGTGGGGACCGTAGACCCGCAAAGTGACAGCAGAACAACTCGGTGTCCACTACACTCCAGTCCGTTGTCAAATGGAACTGTAAGAATCTGGCCGCGGCTTTGGCCGAGAAGGACCGATGATAATCGTAGAACGCTAAACCACCGTATTTGTGGCCCAGGTCTACGATTAGATGGAGGTAGAGGTCCAGTTCCTCCCGCCTGCCAGGGGAGGCTGAGCACAGCATGTCCCTGAACATACCGAAAGCGAGCGTGAACTCAGGCACCGTGAGCTTTCTGTTCAGCCTCGGATCCTTAGCCTTCAAAACCACCGAGACGTCCCCCCAGGTGTAGGCCTTGTTCTCCGCCAAATCATGAACTGATATCATGAGTGAGGCCAGGTTAACGTCTCTGCCCTCTAAAATGTCCTTCCTTACGCTGGGTGGCACCAGGTGGGAAGGATGAATGATAGTTGTGGCAAGCTCACTACCTGCGGCCGGTGCACTGATGGCTGGGACCACAGCAGGGTCCGGAACCGTGGCGGCCGGGCTGGTCTCTAAACGTGTCACCCTGTCCTGGACCTCAATGATCGAGGAGGACAGGGAAGATACGAGGGCGTGTAGCTGAGCGACGGCGGTTGAAATGGATTCCAGGGACGCCTGCTGGCTGCTGGAACCGGCTGCGGCCGGTGGTGGGAAGAGGAGCCTGAATAGCTCCGCCTTCCTGGCCGCGGACGAGAAGGGTGTCCCTCTGCGCCTCAGCTCGGCGGATAGCCTGGGAATTGTCCATGCCCTAAGGGACTGGACACTGCCGGCCTCGGAGGCTGACGCCGGAGATAGCGGGGTGGTGAGGTCCTCGCTGCTGACTGATGACATGGCGGCTGCCAAGACCCGTTGCTTAGTTGACTGGTCACGTGTCTGCAGGCTGGGCCTATAAAGAGGTGACAAGAAATGAGTTTGGACATGTAACCTACGGTATACGTACCTGACATGAAAATGCAGGTGCCCACCCCCCCCCCCCCCCCCTTCGCGTCTTTTTTTTTTTTTTCTTTTTTTATAATTTTTTTTTTTTTTTTTTTAACTGCTGGAACCGTGATCAAGCTGTTGCAGGTGGACCTACTGAATCCGACTGACCTGAGAGAGAGTGAGAGAAAGTACCTATTTAAGAGCCTGAAACTGCTGCCGTCCTGAGCGACGGTACCCAATGTTGATGATAACAACAGGCGATAGTGACTTAAGTCGACTGACGTGACAGCTGTGGGATCAAATGACAGACAACAACACGAATAACTGAAATGACATGTTGCCTTAACTGAAATGAACATCCCGTGACAGGGCCCGGCCCGGTCGTACCGTATGGGGGTGACTGTGAGCCGGACTCTGGAGCACGTACAGAAATGAGACAACTGTGAAATGAGGCCAACTGCCTGGGTATGCTGGGGCCGAACTGTGACATACTGGCTGTCACCGGGTTCGACTCCAAGTGCTACAGCATGCGGTGAAACGCTAGCACTCGTGTGACAGCGACCTCGATCATCATGCCACTGTCTAGTGACTGAACCCCCTTTTTTTTTTCTTTTTTCGTACTGAAATGCGGCCGGCCTAGGGCACGCCGGCGCGAACTCGTATGGGGAAGTGACTAAATTAACGCCGGGGCGTGGTAAGGTGACACAGAAATAATATAACATGACAAGGACAAGAATCAAAAGTTTTTTTTTTTTTTTTTTTTATAATGCGATTCCGTCCCTGGCGCATGTATTGAAATGAGGCCGGCCTAGGGCACGCCGACACGAATTAGTGCGGGGAAGTGACTGCATTCATGCCGGGCGTGGTAAGGTGAGACAGAAATGACATACCATGACAAGGGCAAGAATCAAGAGTGAACGCAACCTGTGATGCGATTCCGCCCTTGGCGCATGTATCGAAATGAGGCCGGGCAGCGGTGCGTCTGGATTGCCCCGATCGGAGCATCTATGGATGCGACCGGACCCACCCAGAGGTATAGTGACCGAAATGACACCATGACACAGACTAGATTTCAACAAACCGAGCAACTTGTAACTGAATCTATCTCTGGAGCATGTATAGAAAGGAGGCCGAGCGGCTAGGCGAACCAGTGCGAATCGATGCATCCCGGATGCGACCGGATTCAGACCGATACGTGGCCAATGACCGAAATCATGCCAAAGACTAGACTCGAGCCCGCATCTGACGAGCGGTGGGCCAATCTCTGAAACATGCATGGTAATGCGGCCGTAACCTGGGTACCCCGAAACAAATCCGTGCCTGAGTGCGACATGACTTGAATCTGAGTGCGGCCAGGATCGAAATGATGGCATGAACGCCCTGTTTGAACGATTCAAAGCCTGCGTACTCCGACCGCGTAAGGGGAACCCTTGAGTGCCGGATGCGGCATCAGTCGGAGTGTCATGGCGGGCGGCCCTGAATGTGCGTGCCACTAGGTGGCTCCCGATTGTGTACAACCAAAAACGTGCGTGTAGCTGTATAGCGTTTTCGAGACAAGCGGTGCGTGGTTCGTGAGCTACGCAGACCACAGTTTAGTGACATGATAAGCAGTGCATGGGAACGTAAAACATGGGAGCCGAAGCCCTACCTGCGACAGCCGAACCAGACTCTTTGTACGGAACTGCGACTCGGCGACACGAGTGCGACACGAAGGGACAACACGACTTACGAACACGGAACACGGAACTGCAACAACACAAGGAGGCGGACAGACGAAACGGAGCTCACGAACCGGCACCAACAGCGCTTGTCTCGAACGAGTCGGTCCTAGATGTCTGACGTATCAGATATCTCGCACAGGAAACCGACAAAGACCGGCGGCCTTTGGGCTGCTAAATACCCTCCGGGCTCCTCCCATAACTTCAGGCCGGAACCCGGCCTTCCAATATATATATATATATATATATATATATATACAGTATATATTAGTATATACCATAGTTTTTAGCCTCTAACTTTCACGCAGCCTAAATAATATACACTGTTTTGGGTTATTTTTTACCAAAAAAATGCAGCAGAATACATTTTGGCCTACATTTATGAAGAAAGATTATTTATTTGGAAACTTTTATAACAAAAACTAAGAAAAAAGTTAATTTTTTTTTTCAAAATTGTCTGCATTTTTTCATTTATATAACAAAAAATAAAAACCCCAGTGGTGATTAAATACCACCATAAGAAAGCGCCATCTGTCTAAAAAAAAACATAAAAAAATATCATATTGGTAAAGTGTTGCATGCAATTGTCACTCAAATTGTGACTGCGCTGAAAGCTGAAAATTGGCCTAGAATGGAAGGGAGTGAAAGTGTTCGGACTTGAAGCAGTTAAAAAATAAAAAAATAAAACCTACTAGACATGTGCAGAATGGAAAAAGTTGTTTAGTTAGATTCATTATTTTACTAATTTAGTTTAATTCTGGAATTAGTTTAGTTTTTATTACTGTTTTACTTTTTTGGTGAATGGGTAAAGCCCCATACACACTATTGGATTTTCTGCAGATTTTTGTCTTCAGATTTACCAAAACCATGTAGTGCAAGGTTTGACCTCATATTATATGGTTTTGGTAAATCTGAAGACAAAAAGCTGCAGAAAATCTAATAGTGTGTATGGGGCTTTACCCATTCACCAAAAAAGTAAAACAGTAATAAAAACACAGAGAAAGTTTTTGACAATTCCTTTATAAAAAAATAAAAAATAGTGTGTCCCCCATGTAAATCCATCGTCGATCATGTCGCCCGCTGCACCTGAAAAAGAAGAAAAAAAAAAAGATGCTCTCTGCAACATGAAGGCTCGCAGGCTAAGCCATTTGACATTTCTTATATAGGTAAGGGGCAGGGCCACCAGGTTACATCACTTGGTGGCATCGCCCCCCTTCTGCTAGCTGGGTCCGTGATGTCTGAAGGGGCGGTGCCACCAGGTGACATAGCCAGATGGCCCCGCCCCTTACCTATAGAAGAACTGTCAAACGGAGGAGCCTGCAGTAGGCAGCTAGCCTTTGTGTCGGCGAGAGTGTCTTTTTTTTGGGGGGGTTCTGGATGTTCTGGCCTGATTGAAGATGGATTTACTTTGTGGGGGCACTGTTTTTTGTTTTTTTTTTTAATAAAGGATTTGTCAAAAACTGTCTCTGTGTTTTTATATTACTTTTTGACACTTTTTTGGTGAATGGGTAGTACCCCCTACTCATTCACATGGGGGGGCCGGATCTACGGTCCCCCTTGTTAAAGGGGGCTACTGGATTCCAATAAGCCCCCTGCTCGCAGACCACCACAACCACCGGCCATGGTTGTGGGGATCAAGCCCTTGTCCCCATCAACATGGTGCTTTGGGGTGAAGGGCAGAGCCCCCCCGCCCCAAAGCTTCCCCCCATGTTTAGGGCATATGGCCTGGTATGGTTCAGGAGGGGGGAGGAGCTCGCTCCCCTCCCCCTTTCCTGACCTGCCGGGGTGCATGCTCAGATAAGGGTCTGTTATGGATTTTTTTTATATTTGACCGTTCTTTTTAAGAAAAAATTCTATTGGCGGGCAATGCCGTCATTCTTTTCTTCACATTCATCTGTCAGTTGGGAAGACAGCTGACAGATGATGAGTCAACAGTTGTACAGGACGCAGGGGGGGGGGGGGGGGCTTCCCAGCCTGCTGCTTAACAACCAGCTATTCTTCACACAGAATTCAAATCAATCGATCGTTTTTTGACCAATCCGAATTCTAACCATTTTGAATTAGTTAGAAAACTAATAAACTAAACAAATTTTAATGGATTTCAAGTAAATTGGTTACTATTCATTACTTTTTAATTCAGAGATTTCAACAATTCAGAGATTCGGAACTTTTATTAAAAAGATCAAACTTTCATTACATAGAACTGAAAGGCATATAGGTACCATATAAAGCTTCAGACCGGCAGCCATCTTAGTGAGTACACTCCTATTGTTTTTTTGCTATGTTGCTGAAAATAGCGTTTTTTTATTTTTTAAGCTTTATATGGTACCGATATGCCTTTTTACTTCTATGTAATGTATGTTTTAGACATGTGCAAATTGTTTCAGTCCGAATACAAATTCGGACAAATTTAACATATTTTTTTGTGATTCCGTCTCTTCTTTTCACTTGTTGGTTTGTTTTATATGATAATTTGGTGCTGCACCCTATATAAATATATAATTCTGGAGGATAATGTATATCGACCTACATTGTTGGCTGCCAACGTTACTCACTGTGGTGCTGACTGTTACTCTGCATACTGTTGTCCTCTTTTTGGTGGAAGAAATACACAAACACGTGGATATAATCCTGATGGCATCTAATTTCAGCACCCCACCAACTTGTCACTTTTAGCGGATGCTTCCCCACCTCCTCCCTCCCAGGGTCTGTTGCTGCGCTCCAGGCGGCAGTGTGCCTGCACCTGCCCAGGATCGGCCCTCAGTGTCTGCTCTGGGGGGGGGGGGCACTTGGCCCCCCTTGCCCCACTTACCCCCCCTTGTGGACGCCCATGTCCCTGGCCTTTATTATATTACATTATATAATATTTGTTCCTAAAGGGCAGTCTAATATATATTTACTTGTATTTATGGTGAAAGTTTTTTTTGCTTGTTTGTTGTGATTTGTGATTACGTCTCTTCTTTTTACTTGTTGGTTTGTTTTATACTGTAATTCGGTGCTACACCCTATATATAAGTATACCAATTGTTGGATACATGAAATGGTTTTTCACTTTGTTTGTGTTGAGGTTTAGGATCAGGTGAATATATGTTTACCTCTTGTAAAACTGTGCAGGTGTTATTATAGCCCTTATTAAAATGTTGGCTCGGCATGGAACCAGTAAGGTTATTGCATGGCAGTTTAATATACTCCTGTTTTAACAAGCTGACAATAAAATCTGTTTTATTGTTCATAAGTATTTAGTGGACCCAGAGGTGCAACATAAGAATAATCCTTGCTTTTCTTCTGCCTGATTCTCAAATTAAAGAGCAGTGTTTTTTTCCATCATTGGTGACGGAGTGCCAGCTGCTTCATTCACTGCACTGAGAGCCAGGGAAAGCAGGTTTGAATGTTATGCCATTTACAGATAATTGAGTTCATTTCTACTTCATTCATGCACATCATAACAGCAATACTTAAAACCTCTCTGGACTCTTCAGACCTCTCTATCACCATGTTTCACATTTCCGTTTTCCTCCAATACTTCAGCAACACGATCACTAAGAATTGGCAAATCTTTCAACTAATTCCCTGTTTGATCATCTTCATTCATTACATTTGCCAGGGAACTACTAACTGCAACTCTAGGAACTTTTTGTTCTACTTTTTTGTTACTAAACCCAGGACCCTGCATTTGCTATATCTGGTCTCCCACAGTACACAGAACATGGAGATGAAATTATTTTAGTAAATATAAACTGCTAAATATCTTTTCTCAGCAGTATTTTAGCAGTCTTGGGACTTCTATCAGTGCCCAACCCAGCACTGGTTAAATATTAATGTTAAATAAGGGGGGCATATACCATGCTAAAAGTAAAAAGGGATAAATATACTCATGTGATGAAGAAGCTGCGACACAAAAAACATGCGATATTCATGCAAAAAGAACAAATGTAAAGGGAAAAAAAGCTGCGCTAATTAATATAACAATCTTAAATTAATATATGTGTTCAAAAACGCAATGCATGAAAAAACACTATGTGAGTAAGTGAATAAATCTTAAGGGACTATACCTATCCATATCAGTGAAAAAAAAGGAATAGAAAAAAGTCCACATAAAAAATTCATATAATGCAAAAAATACATATGTATGAAACAATGTGTATAAAGTTCAAGTGTAATGAACGCTGAGTCCAATTCCAAAAATGTAGAAGAAAAGAAAAAAAGAAAACAGGAGAAAAAACGCTGCAGATGAAGGCTACAGGTTGATTCCACCACCACCGAGGGGACGAGGGATGAGCCTCTCCTTGGAGCATACACCAAAAGAAGATGGCTACCCTTACCAGATGTGGTGGACCTCCTGTCAGTAGCAAGGTCATTATCGCCTGCAGATATAACCCTCTGTGGGGTCTTTGGTCGATCTAAGATGCCTGAACGCCCAGACTCCTAGCATCCTTCTCCTTTCTTATTCTGCTTTTCCGTACAATGTGGGTGGGGAACTCTCCCTCTAGTGAGTAACCAATACACTCTCTCGGACCAGAACAGGCTGTTCTCTAATCCTTCTTCTCTGAGGAGGGAGACAGGAAAACGGCGCAAAAACTCCCACAATCTACCTACTAGTTAAAGCTTGTATGAGTTTTAATTCACCTCAGACTGTCCTATGAGGCTGCATGACCCCTGACTTTCTGTCTGTGCAGTGCTGATTGGCCCTGTGTTGATCACATGAACCCTCCCCCCAAAAAAGAAAAATCTCTAGCAATACACACCAAACTGAGCATGTGCAGAGTGCCTTGTGGGGCTCTGTTCTATTAGTAGATGGATTGGGGACAGTAAAAGAAGGGGCTGATCAGAGAAAACAGGATTAAACAGCCTTTTTACACAATAAGGAGGGATAACTCCTTAGGTTCCACAGTGAGTATAACAAGCATACTTTACTGCATATACAGACTGGTTTTACTGTTGTGGTTTTAGTAACACTTTAACCCATTACAATTTTTTTTTTTCTTCCCAGCTGTAATATGACTTCCTTAAGAGTGGATACTTTATGTAGGAACATAACCACCCTCTTTTGCTCACTCTAAAGATGGAATAGAGACTATGGACTATGGGATTTGTAGGGTGGATAGAGCAGTGCACATGACTGCAACTAACGTGCACTGCTTGTTACAAACAAATGGAAGTGAAGGGAAAAGGAGAGGTTCTTAAGCTCACAGAGGAGATTACAAGGGGGCAAAAAACCACAGTAAGATATGATTTCATGAAAAATTGATTACAGGGCCATTAAAGCGGAAGTAAACCCATCCATAAAACAGTTTCATTTGCGGCACGTGCTGGAAATGTAACACTCCCATTGATTGTGCTCTCAACCAAACTGTCAAACCACCCAATGGCTGGTGTCATAACTGATCACATATGCAGCATCATGGCAGTTTAGATTAAACAGAGGCAAAAATGGCAGTTACTGAAAACAATAAGGGGATTTACTTACACTTTACGTATCAGAATGGTATGAATAATTTTTATACCATAAGGATATTGTTTAATGTCACTTTAAGAATTTTCGTTTTTAAATTGTGGCATCAGTTTAAGAGTTTTTGAAATCATTGATAATGGGACTGTAGGTGGCAGGAAAATCTAACAAACATGCAGAGAATAAATAATATGACCAAGACACCAACTGGATTAAAATAGGTCACAGCCTGGTTTATTGGTTTAAATAATTTTAACAATATAAACTTTATTCACTATCAATAACTTTATTCAACAAAAAACCTTCAGAATTAATTAAAGCGGTTCTGCACTCTTTTTTTTTTTTTTTTTGGGCTATATGCCAAGGGCATATAGCTCAATTGGGGGACTTACCTGTTCCATCTTCCATCTCGATCGCCGCCGGTTTTCATCTTCATCTTCTTCTTGTCTTCTTCTTGTCTGCTGGGGTCCATCTTGCCTGTGGGCATGTGAAACCCCACAGGCACTGTAGATGGCCCAGCATGCACCGCCGTTACTCGCGCGTGCGCAGTAACGGCACATCTGCCGACATCTCGGGAGATTTCGGCATATGTGGCCGAAATCTCGGGAGATTTCGGAAGATGTGGCCGAAATCTCGCGAGATTTCGGAAGATGCCCGCACTGACTCCTGGGATCAATGACACCAGATCCCAGGAGACAGTGCGGCGTGACGACGATCGACGCAGAGACCCCGCCCGCCGCCGAAGAGAGAGAAGACCGGAAGTCATCAATTACAAGGTAAGTAAAAAAAAAAAAAAAAAAAAAACATTTCATTTAGTACTCTTTGCCTGATTTGGAAGGCAAAGAGATTTACTAAATGAAATGGGTGCAGAACCGCTTTAACAATTCAGCCCAGCCACTAAGACTCCAGCTGACCAAGAATTTATCTTAACCACCTTACATACTGTATATACTCTAGTATAAGCCGACCCGAATATAAGCCGAGGCACCTAATTTTACCACAAACAACTGGGAAAACTTATTGACTCGAATATAAGCCTAGGGTGAGAAATGCGCAGCTACTGTAAGTGGAAAAGAGGGTCAACAATGCCCATTTGCAGCCTCACTGTGCCCATTTGCATGCCTCACTGTGCCCATTTGCAGCCATAGGTCCCCCAAACTTCAAACTTGGTAGTTTAGGGTTCCTAAATGCCCCCTAGCTGCAGCCAAAGGGTCCCGAAATGACATTGCTGCAGATGGACATAGTTGACCGACTTTGTGGCCCTGTATCTCAGAAAAGTGCTTGACTCGAGTATAAGCCGAGGGGGGCACTTTCAGCACAAAAAAATGTGCTGAAAAACTTGGCTTATACTCGAGTATATACGGTATACCTTTTGATAAATATAACCAAATTAACCCACCACATAAACTAGCCGGGACGAATGGGTGTGGGGGAGTCATGGGAGGGGAACTCCGTACAGTGACTCCTCTCTGGTGACAGGAAAAATACCCCTCTGACAGCCTCCCTAAATAAGCCCCTAAAGCCTTCTAGAAGATTCTGGGGGGTCATATGACCCCAACTGACCTATCCCTGACTGACCTTCTGACCTTCCAGAATGTGACCCATCACAATTGACCAATCACAATAAGCCTCATTGAAAACATTTAAATGGGGCTCATATCACTGCTGCCACGGTCCCATGAGGCAAAGGGGGGCCTAAAGAAGCTACCCCCTTTCCCTAAAGCGGTTCTGCACCCAACCATAGAAGTATGTCTCTATGGCTTTCCTAGCATTCAAGATGACAGAATTGATGGTTCAATTCTGCATCTTTTAAACTTACCTTTACTGATGGCTTCATCTATATTCTTCTCCCTGCGGGGGTGGGCGGGCTCTCAGCGGTGATCGTCGTCAGTTCCTATCCAGTTCGCTGTGTCTCCTGGGATCTCGCGCTGTGTCTCCTGGGATTTCGTGTAATCAATCCCAGGAGGGGGTTCCGACGCAAAATCTTGCGTGATTTGCTTGGTTGCCATGGTAACCGCCCCGATTACGCCGATCGTAGCTGTGAAGCTAAAGCGCATGCGCGGGAACCGGCAATGCATGCTGGGAGGGGAAAAGAAGGGAACCAGGAAGAGTTTGCTTGTGGGTTTCAAATGCCCACAAGCAAAATGGCATCGATCGAGAGAGTTTTTTATAACGAATCAGTCTACATACAAACGGGCGTAGGAACGCTGCAGCACCTAAACAAGTAAGTTTATTTTAAGAAGCATACTTTACACATAGATGGACCAAAAAAAATAATTTGATTTTGTCAGTGCAGAACCGCTTTAACATTCACTGACAGGTTCATTTGACCTGAAGTTGAAATCTTCTGACCTGCATTTACCCGCTTTTAGTGGGTTTTACATTCCCATATACTTGCATGCAAATGTGAAACCTGGCTGTTGACACGGGCCCTAAATCTCTTTGTATATTTTTCTCTTACCTTTTTTAACAGACTTTAATTCACATTCAGTGTTAAACTCTTTCTGCAACTCCTGTCTGATTGCGTCCCACAGCGCTTCCTCCTTGAACCCTATCTGCACCATGATAATGGCAAGCTTATTAGTTCATTTGGATCCTAACATTATATATACTCAGATTTTTCTCTCAGTTCCCAACCTTGCTTTTTTTTTTATCTTCGGTTCTTAATAATCTACATGCTATCACATCTTCGATGTCTCCTCATTTCCTTAAATGTAAAACATAACTTGCCATTTCTTTGCTGTCTCAGTCAGCTTCCATACCTGAATTGCTGTTGATAACATCCTAATAACTATAGGTAATGAAGCTTATTGCTTAAGGATACAATTGTAATTCTGCGGTCCAATTTAAAATTCCCATTATCACAATAACCACCTCCTGTTATTTCCAATCTAAAAACATTTGCAGCATCTGTCCTGTGCATGATACATCGAAAAACCTAGATTTGATTGTAACACATTTCTGTATGTTTTACCAAAGAACAGGATGACACACTCCAATCCATTCTAAACTCTTCTCCTCAATTCATCTGGTTCTCCTCCTTTAACTCAGTTGGTAGTGGTACTAGTCTCTGTGAGTGCCTCCATTGGCTGCCATTTACACAGTAAACAGAGAATACAGTTTGGGCTATAATCTGTAACCTACAAACCTCTTTCTAAAGTTACCTCTTTAAACATTTTCAGAATCAAAACCACTGTTGTGCATTTGACCACCCTTTCTTCTTCACTCTTTTTATGTCTTCACGAATCGAACATCGGGCGCTCACCCGTTCGGCGAGCCCAGAACTATTTGGGCCGTTCGCATCAAATTCGTGTGATGCGAACGGCCCGCAATGCACTGCGCCAGTCACAGTGCATTGCTGGCTGATGATTGGCCAAGCATGCACTGTGACCCGCATGCTTGGCCAATCATAGAGCCAGCGGCGAGGAGAGCAATAATTGGCACCAAATTTAAAGGAATATTACACTTTTATTGTTTCACTGCATTATTAAAATCACTGCTCCTGAAAAAACGGCCGTTTTAAAAAAAAAAAAAATTTGCATTGATACATGTCCCCTGGGGCAGGACCCAGGTCCCCAAACACTTTTTATGACAATAACTTGCATATTAGCCTTTAAAATTAGCACTTTTGATTTCGAACGTTCGCATCCATTGTAACTAATAGGGTTCTTATGTTCGCACGGACTTTAGGTCCGTTCGCGGGTTCTGGTGCGAACCGAACCCAGGGGTGTTCGGCTCATCCCTAATCAGGACTTTGGACAACCCTCACCTCTTCTCTGGAATTCCCTTCCCACAGCTGTTTGGCACTTCCCAACCCTTCTAATTTTCAAAAACTCTCTCTTCAAACATACATACACGATATTGTCAAAAGTATTTGGATGCCTTCCTTTACACGCACATGAACTTTAATGGCATCCAAGTCTTATTCCGTAGAGTTCAATATTAAGTTGGCCCACCCTTTGCAGCTATAACAGCTCCAACTCTTCTGGGAAGGCAGTCTACCAGGTTTAGAAGTGTGTCTATAGGAAATGTTCAAGTATTCTTTCAGAGGCGCATTTGTGAGGTCAAGTGTTGATGTTGGACAAGAAGACCTAGCTCCCAGTCTCCGCTCTAATTCATTCCAAAGGTTTTCTATCGGGTTGAGGTCAAGACTCGCTCACCCATATCTTTATGGACTTTGATAAAACATTTTTTACCATGTCAGTAAAAATGTAAAAAGTTATTAGCACATTTACACGTTCTCTTTTATACCTGCTATTCCTATCAGATGCAAATGTTAATACATCCATGAGTTGATGATCTAAAAGAAACAAAGTCAACATTTTTTTTTTTTGATGTCATGTCTTGTAAATAGGAAAATATTTCACATTTCTAAATGCTCTTTGGATGAACTTTGTGCTTCTGTTTTAATTTTGTAACCATGTATGTCTTCCTTTTATGTTGAGCTATTTTTTGTAGTATGCTGCACTGACCATCGTAATCTCCCTTGATATTAAAATTCTGCACGTTATGGCTGCTATTGTAATTGTTACGGGTGAAATCGCCTTTCCTCTAGTCCGAAGTCATGACCTTATATCATGTGTACATCTATGGTGATGACTTAGCCTTAGTACAGAAAATAAATAGATATATTTATATAGGGTTATCATTCTTCTTGTAGGTACCTTTCTTTCTGGCATAAACAAACTTAGCTTTTCCTCATTTCTAAAAAAATGTAATCTTCCATTCCACTTAGTTTTATTTTATGACTCTGAACTCCTTCCAATACTGTGAGGGCTTTTTTTTGTTTGTTTTTAAAGCATAAATGTACGACATGTACAAAATGAGTAACAACGCACTTCTGGAAGTAGACCAAAAGGCTTATTTTGAAGTGCTGCCTGCACACAGTGGAATAATATGCCATGGCTAAACAGAAATTAATGGAGCTGTTCACAATGCACATTATGATACATAGCAGTGCTCCTTCCATTGTCATCAGGCATTCACATCCTGCTTTAGCTCTTACAAATGCAGGTTGCCTTTAAAAGGAATGTCTATAGATTTTATTTTTTCTGTATAAAAATGTATTGAATTAAATTTTGATAAATATTTAGAAAATTAAGGGAAATTAAAACAAAATGATTTTGTTTTTGTTTTGCGTATGATTAGATGATTGAATTGGTCACAGCTATACTCTATTTACTAACCTATATGAATGTTCACTTTGCAAAGGGAACTTATACTTTGCAAAGAAAAAATTCACTTTTCTAAGTGAAGAGTCTCTGTTCATTTAGTAAATAAAACTGGGGTTGATTTTCTAAAACTGGAGAGTGCAAAATCGGGTGCAGCTCTGCATAGAAACCGATCAGTCCATTTTTTTTGTCAAAGTTTGATTGAACAAGCTGAAGTTTAGAAGCTGATTGGCTACCATGCAGAGCTGCACCAGATTTTGCACTCTCCGGTTTTAGTAAATCAACCCTATTATTATTGTAATCAACCCTTATTATTATTATTGTTGTATTTTTGTCTATGACTTGAAGTTTATTTTTTATGATTTATTGATTGATGCACAATGCTGCATAATAATGAGCTGCTTAAAAAAAATAATAATAGCAATCATAAGTATAACAAATGTACAAACTTAAGAGTCCATTCACAAAGGGGCGACTTTGGATCCAACTTGAAGTTGCCCCAAGTTGCCCCTAGTCGCCTCCAGTCGCGCGACATGATAAAATCAATGTATCTTAATGCACACTACTGAAGTCGCTCCGACTTCAGAAAAGGTTCCTGTACTACTTCAATCCGACTTCTAGGTGACTTGTACCCATTGATTTCAATGGAAGTTGCCTCCAAGTAAGATCCCCTGTCTTAACTGAAGCAACTTTCCAGGAAGTAAAAATAGTTTTCTAGGCAAACCCCTCCCTCCCACAGAGCTGATTATTATGTGATTGGCCACCGGCAAAGTCCCCTGTCCTGGAGGCAACTTCAAGTTGCGTTGTAAGTGCCCCCAGTCGTGCTTTGATTCATACTCAAGTCGTGTCCAAGTTGCCTCCCAAAGTCGCGCTGGAAGTCGTGTTGCCCCTGTATCAATGGACTCTCAGTTAACCATGTTTACAGTAGTTATCATAACTGATGTTCTTTGTTTTGCAATTGCAGGTTTTTTTTTTTCCAATATTTATTTTGTGACTATCGAGGTAAAAACAGTGAAAAATTGACAGGAATATATTTAATCCAGTTTACTAGAGGTAACTGACATCACTGAGCTCAATAAGTTGCAATGAAATAGCATCTTGTAATCATATTTAGTTTATTATGAAAATGCCCCACAAATGTTATCCTGTAAGCCTTCCCATTAGTCAGCATACTTTATAGTGCATGCAGCATGACTTACACGTGTCAATGTTTAAATGACTATAATGACTATAATTGTGTTTCTTTCTATTTGTTCTAAACATAACAACCTGGTTCATAGGACAGTGCATACCCTTGATAGTCAATGTGTAATGGGTTCATACTAGGATGAAGATATACATGAAGATATACATGAAAACCATTTACTTACATCAAGTCAAGACTGTAATGAATATATTGCTCAATGAATTATGCACTATAAAAGCCTAAACCAAACATTTAAGCAAGTAAGAAATGTGCATTTTATACATTAAAATAAAAACAAATTCTAAAGCCCCATACACACGGTCGGATTTTTTCATGGATTCTGTCCGATCGGACAATGTTGTTGAAAAATCAGACCGTGTGTATGCACCATCGGACAGTGTACGTCGGATTGTCCGACGGACAAAGTCTTATCTCCTGCTGGATAGATTTGCCGACAACACGGTCCGATCACACCAAATCCGATCGTGTGTACGGTTGTCCGACCGGACAAAGTGCTACGCATGCTCAGATCACATTACAAAGCTATTGGCTACTAGCCTCTACGTAGTCCCGTCGTAGGCAACAAACGTCACCACGTTCAGAATGATCGGATTTTCCGACAACTTTGTCCGACCGTGTGTACGCAAAACCAACATCAGACAAAGTATGACGGACATGGTCCGACGGACCTGGTCCTCGGATAATCCGCGCGTGTGTATGGGGCTTAAGACGTTTAAGGACTGAACTAAAGATACAGACAGATATTTGCCTGTGATAATTTTCACTGGAATGTACTGCTTTGTTTCCAGGGCAGTACAAATGTTGCTATACTATATTTTGATACTATGGCAAATGTTGTGAGCCTTTTTCCTGAAAGAGCTTCATAAAGATAAAGGTTTAGATATGAAACACTCAGCAATGGTGCAACAACTTCCATACCAATTGCCTCTATTGCTTTTGTTGGGCCAGAGTGGGAGAAATCCCAAAATAGGACTGTTCCCATCAGAATCCTTTTTGTGTGGCCAGGCAGTAGAAACAGTAGCAGTAGAAACATTCATTCAATTCCTACTGTATTTTGTTTGTAATAAAGATTGCAAAAAACACAGAGGTATCTGGCAATATTATTAGAGAGAAAGAGCCACCGCTCTAGGTCGGCCCGCCAAGGCAAGTGCCTGTCTTCCCGTCAGAAAGCCTCAGGTGCTGGTTGATACATGCAAGGTAGGAGGTAACAGAAAGAACTCTGGATAGCCGCACACTGGAATTGATTTCTTGTGCTGTTTATTCCAAAAACGAAGATCACATCAAATCATCCACAACAAAAGGGTGTTACAACAAATGCTGACGCGTTTCACACTGACTTCAGTGCTTACTCATATGAGTAAGCACTGAAGTCAGTGTGAAACGCGTCAGCATTTGTTGTAACACCCTTTTGTTGTGGATGATTTGATGTGATCTTCGTTTTTGGAATAAACAGCACAAGATACTAATTCTGGTGTGCGGCTATCCTGAGTTCTTTCTGTTACCTCCTACCTGGCAATATTATTACCCTGTGCTCAGCCCATGGGGGTGTAGGCAATATATTGATTACAGCACAGCAGCCCACCTCCCAGGGCCTAGTTGTCAGCCAGGAAGGTGGGGTCACTCAATACGGAGATGGAGAGCATTTCCAGGGTGTGAATTGATTTGGTCATCTACAACTGATATGTCTAGGACACCATGCTTCGCTTTAAACACTGAATAGCAAAATGAAAATATTCAGCCATTTACAATTTTTTTCTAAATTACATAAAAATCATAACCATATAGCTTGCAGTTCACAGGATAGAAGCATGTTTATATATATATATAGGAAAGTAAGGTCTTTTGGCAGTTTACTTCCTAATGTTAAACCACTGCTTCAAAACAGTTACTCAGAGTTCCCCTAAGAGTAAAATTTAGTTAAAGAAAAAAAATTATGTTTGGAGTTAATTCGGATATGCCCCCAGTCAAGTCTTTAGAGAAGAAGCTGGTCAGGACTGACCAAACATTAGACAGAAGGGGTGCATTGTGTTGGGAAACCCCCTAATGATTCCCCCTAGTGTAATCTCAACTATCTCAACAGATTGTCAACTTGAAGTTGCCAGACATTGTCCTGTGCCTTCTGAACAATTTGAAGCACGATTTTAGGAAATATGTATTACTCCCAATGTTGTTAAAGATGCAGAAGTGATACCAAAATTCCTGTTATTATACATTGTTTATCCTATCCTAATACATTCTTCTGTAGAAGTGAGCTTTTCAACCAGGAAAGGCATCTGGATAAAGTTATTGTAATACTTTGTAACAAGATATCCAATGATACATATTTTATAGTGGGATGTATAGCTCTTCTCTACCTACAAAGTCCCACTTTTCTTTTTTCATATAAGATAATTTAAATAACCATTCTTTGCAAGGATTGGAGTAAACCAGGTCTACTTACATCTCTAGAGTGTATGTCACCCAGATTTGTGGAAAATACTTGTGATACTGTGTGTCTGATTTTAAACTATGACTTGGTGGTCATTTGCCTATTTTCATAGTTGGTGACTGAAACTACCTACAGGCATGACCAGATTACTTACACAAGTGATCAGATTATTGGCTGCAGTGTAATACCAGGGACAGAACAATAATGTCATGGGACAGAGTAATATATTTGTAATAGACAACAGCTTGTCTTTCTGAACCTTAGGATATATTGGCCAACAATCCAATGGATTGTGAGTATTTCTCTTGTTGGGGAGCCTTCCCTTCATATACTTTTCCAGAGTGACACACAGCAGAAAAGCAAGATGAATTCTCTCCAGAGTAAAAAGAAATATTCCATTGGGGATACGTTTCAGCAGAACAGTTATTCCCTGATTTCTTCCTCATCTATTCTAATGGCAACAACTGTAAAATGTTGGATTTCCAAACAATTTCTATATAAATAAATAAAAAATGAGAATCTGATCAGCAGGGACATAGGAAACAATAACACTGATTGGTGTTTAAAAAAAATAAATAAAAAAAAAAGCTTTAGCTTTGCTTACCATGCTTCATGGTGCCTTTTAAGCCAGCCATACATGGATCAAAGTTCAGCCAGTTTAGCCTGCACCCAATGAATTTCAATCCATGTATGAGCTAGCTGGTTGTACCAAGTCAGTCTATTAATCGACTTGGGTACAACCAGCCTATCAGGTTATCCTATTAGCTATAGCCAGCAACACTGCTCATTGTATTCTGACAGCGGGGAAGGCTCCCCGCCAGCAGAATACAATAGCACAGTGAGAGGATTCCCCCATCCACGTTGAATGTGTGGATGGAGGAATCAGCTATTTTTGTTTGTTCAACCCACTGGTTGAATGAAAAAAAGGAATCATGTATGGCCTCTCTTAGATTGTAAAACCAACAAGTGCGTTTTGTTTTATTTATATGTATAAGCCCCTTTTTTGTGGTTGAGAAAAATGGTAATCCAAAACATTAAACTGAGATTTTGAGCCACCTGCTTCTATGTATGTGTTTCTGTATGTAGATTTGGCACTGAAGATAAAGCAAAGTTACATGACATATGTAAAGTATTTATACATAACAATGTTTTATGCATAACTGAAGAAATATTCTGAGCAAGAATGCTATTGAACATTATCAGGGCTATGACACATCATGGATGGCATATGAACAATTTCATAACTTGCCTTCCTGATGCAATTTAAATGGAAAGTTAGGCAAGGGACACCCAACGGTGACTTTGTAATTCAGTTTTAACTAAAATATAATGGCAACTCTATATAAATCCTTAGAACCTGACACTGTCTATGTTGTAAGCTACATAGATAAAAATTGAGTTGCTCATGCATTTTAAATTGCTAGCAATTAGGTCCTTTAACGTGGTTCTAAAGGCTTAAAGGAGTTGTAAACGCAGAAGTTTTTTTTATCTTAATGCATTCTATGCATTAAGATAAAAAAAACCTTCTGTGTGTTGCAGCCCCTCCCTCAGCTCCCCTTATACTTACCTGAGCCCCATCTCTGTCCAGCGATGTCCACGAGTGCCTTGGCCATCCGAGATGCTCCTCCTGATTAGCTGAGACACAGCAGCGGTGCCATTGGCTCCCGCTGTTGTTAATCAAAGTCAGTCATCCAATCGGTAAGGAGAGGGGGCGGGCCAGGTCTCCATGTCTGAATGAACACAGGTAGTTGTGATTCGGCTGCTTGCTGTGGGGGCACTCGAAAGGAGGGAGGGGCCATGATCACAGAAGAGGGACCCGACAAAAAGAGGATCGGGCTGCTCTGTGCAAATCCACTGCAGCAGAGCAGGTAAGTATAACATGTTTGTTATTTTTACAGAAAAGAAAATTAGACTTTGCATTAAGGTACAAAAAACTTCTGTATGCTGCTCCCCCCTTAGCATCCCCTTATGTGGCCAGTGATTTACATGAAAGCAGAGGCTCTCTGGTCTCTCTCTCCTCATCACACAATGGCTCCCACTGCTGTCAATCAAAGCCAGTGAGTCAATGAAGAGAGGATGGGGGCAGGGCGAAGCAACACTCTGTGTGGGAATGGACACAAAGAGCTCAGTTTGGGAGCACGCCTGCTCAAGTGCCCCCATAGCAAAAGTCTTGCTTTTGGGGGCACTCAGCAGGGGGGAGGAGCCAGGACCGCCGGTGGGGGACACAAAAAGAAGAGGATCAGGGCTGCTGTGTGCAAAACCATTGCACAGAGCAGGTAAGTATAACATGTTTGTTATTTTTTGTAATATTTCCTTTAGAATCACTTTAAGTGCTCTATAAACAAATGGAATAAATTAATCTCTATGGTGTAATTTTTACAAGTACATATAGTAGCAAATAATCTCATATTATTGTACAAAGCTCCATTTGTATGCATGATCCTTGTGTAGTTTATACCATAGCAAGTTATTTATTCCATCTGGTTACTGATCAGTTGCTACTTCTAGCAATTAATTGCTAGTGATAACTGCTATTAATTTCATTAGCATGATTAATCTACTAAAAACCACTGGCGTGCACTGCAGGTTTGCAATTTTATGATATACATGAGTTATTGGGCTCAACTTTATAAACTGTACTGGACTCAGTACAGTACTCATCCACAGAGGTTGGCATTGCTCTCAAGTGGGCACTAAAGGAAAAATTGCCTTATTGCTCGTTGCTGAAAAGTGGACTTTATGTTGCACCTGGTTTAGTAATTTTGTGCATTTATGTTTACGTTGTAATTGTGATATACCTGTATGTGCTGTTGCCAAAAACAAATTCCAGTTACCCTTTGCTTTGTAACTGCATTTGTAATTGTTACACAATGCAAATTCTTTAACCTGTGATAGGTAGATGAAAGTTTAGGAAACACCAATTCAAGTAAATTTAGGACAGAAGATCACTTTATATAATAATGATTCTATATACACTTTTAATGTTATTGTATGGGCCACTTTCTGATAATAACACAACATTGAAAGAAAGGGAGAATATGCACTGTTTAGAGATCTAAGTGCCTGTTTTATATATCTTACTTAAATGCACATAATATCAACTTCCAATTTGTAAGTAAGATGTCACCACTGTGGGTATGGAGTCGTTGTCAAGAACAGATGACCAAACCCTAAAGCGTCAAGATTTCAGGACAGGTGATCATTATATGTACCCATCATGAGTTAAAATACAGCACAAAAGAAGTTCAGCAGTGACATTGTCTATGTGCAGTTAGCCTTGTCTACACCTATCTAGTGACTTTAAAAGATTGGCACCACAAGGAAAGAACACTGTAAAAGAACTGTAAATGAAGAGCTAAGGGTTCAACAATTTAAACATTTTCAGGAGTTTTGAACTCTGGATTACAGTAGCAGGGAGAGGCCAAGAACACCAATGAAAACAAAAGCTTTGACATGACTTAGAGAGAATGGTAAGATGAGCCAAATCCAGAAGGTCACAACAAGTAATCAAAGCCAATGAACATAGTAAGAGAGGCAGAACCAGGAAACAGGAATAAACAAACTAAGAATACATAAAGGCAGATACAAAACTGTAATAACAGAAATAGGTCAAAATAGCTAAACAAAAGCAAACCTGGCACTGAAAAAGAAGAAATATTTACAAATCTCAAATACATGAGCGAAATTGGGCCTAGATTGGCCACCTTTTCCCTCAAGATGTTTACTCTCAAAGGGACCCCAAAGACAGGATGGAGGAGGATCCATCACAGCACTGCACATACCTTATTTTTTGATCAACTAAAAAATGATTAACAGTTTACAGAGGAATTCCAGACTGATCTACAATAAAACACATTTAATCCAACTACATAGGTATTAAAAATGTTGGATGTATTTTAGAATGCTGGTAATGTAAATGTTTAACATCTTTCTTCTATTTTCCTACAATCCACTGCAAAGAAAATAACAAGCGAAAGTGGGAGGTTATGCATTGTGAGCCAGTCAGGCGTTGCACAGTGCTATTACGTTTTCTGCAGCAGGAAAGACTGGTAAACAGGCTATCTTTGGTAGGACATAGTGGTTTTGTATAGCATGTAGCAGGCCTGTGTCAATTACTAGTGTGGCAGAACAAAAGTATTTTAATAGGAAAATAGGTAAAGAAGATCTATAGACAGAGCATACACTTTCATTCTACAGTACCAACACCAGCACTGTAATAGCAATACAAACAATTGATATATTTGACAATATAAGCCTACTTGAAAAATCTCCTATCTTATTGTGAATGCCGCCTGTCCGCAACTACATGCTTTGCAGCTTCTCGTCTCCTGCTTATTTATTTAGTTTACTTTCAAATTCTGAGGACTACATATCCCATGGTACCTTACTGCCTGCAATCAGGAGTGATATGGTGTGTGGCCTCTGCCTGATGAAACAACTCTCTGCTCCTCTGTAGTTTAAAAGGCAGGCTCTGTGAAATGTGTGACACATGAGTGTCTTCCCACAGGACGTAGTGAATACGTGTCACAGAATTTAAGGGCGTAAACATGTGGAGATCTTCACAATGTAAGTTTACAGATTTATCACAATCATTCAGATTCATAGGTAAGGGGTAGAAATAATTAAAATTCAATGTGGAAATGAATATGAGGACTAACCAGCCTAGAATGAAACCAAAGAGATTCTCAAAAGTGATTTCACTATAGTTATCACCAAACCCAATCTGATCCAGCAATACTGCAACCACCCTTAACCTCAAACTTATATATAATTCTAACCTTTACCTAACAGCTAAACCTCATCTTAACTTGTTCCTGATGGCTGTACACATATACTGTAGGTGGCCTCTGGGCAGGTGGGCTTTAAAGTCGATACTAAAGTGTGACGGAAAGCTTGCGATACTTGCGATTGGCAGCTTCCAATCATGTGACAGCCCATCTTTGCAAAGCGGAGAGTGGGAAGAGTCACAGTACTGGATAGAGGGCGGGGGCAGGAGCTGCTGGAATTAACTTTTCACATTAACCAGCAGGTGATTGGTTGCTGGGCAGTCGTAGCAACCAATCACCGGCTCGTTAATGTAAAAAGTTAAGGCTCCATGCACACTGGAGCTCATAAACGGACATTTTTTGGAGTTTGGGCGTTTTTTTTAAAAGCCCATAAACTCCACTCTATGTTATCCTATGTGTCCATGCACACATGGACGTTGTTGGACGTTTATCAGCAGTGGAGTTTATAGGCTGTTTTCTGAACGCCATAAAATCACGTTCAGGAGCAGTACTGGTAATGCCAGACACTGGTACAAGGTGTTAAACGAGAGTTAACGCTGTAAAAAGAGCGTTAAGCCTCGTTCAGCGTTTCTCTGCCTCTATTCAAAATCAATGGTTCCCTATGGGAGCCCATTGATTTGAATAGAAGTCGCACCAGAAGTCGGATCATCATGATCCGACTTGCAGGGCGACTTGTGTGCTGAGGATGAAGGGGAACCCCAGCCAAAAAAAAATAAAAAATTGTGTGGGGTTCCCCCCCTTGGACAATACCAGACCCTTCGGTCTGGTATGGATTTTAAGGGGAATCCCTTCGCTGTGGGGTGCCCCCCAAAAATCCATACCAGACCTTTATCCGAGCACGCAGCCCGGCAGGTCAGGAAAGGGGGTGGGGACGAGCAAGCACCCCCCCTCCTGAACCGCACCAGGCCGCATGTCCTCAACATGGGAGGGTAGGTGCTTCGGGGGAGGGGGGCCCTGTGCCCCCCCACCCCAAAGAACCTTGTCCCCATGTTGATAAGGACAAGGGCCCTTCCCGACAACCCTGGCCGTTGGTTGTCGGGTCTGTGGGCGGGGGGCTTATCGGAATCTGGGAGCCCCTTTAATAAGGGGGCCCCCAGATCCCGGCCCCCCACCCTATGTGAATGAGTATGGGGTACATTGTACCCCTACCCATTCACCTGGGGGAAAAAGTGTCAAAAATAAAACACACTACACAGGTTTTTAAATTAATTTATTAGGCAGCTCCGGGGGTCTTCTTCCGACTTCGGGGGTCTCTTCCTTCTCCGCGCTCCTCGGCCTCTTCTCTGCGCCCTCCTGTTCTTCTGCCGCTGTCCGGTATCTTCTGCTGGGCTCCTCCGCTATCTTCTGCCCGCTATTTTACTAGCATTGGCCCAGTCTTCTCCGTCGTCTGCTTCCCTCTTCTCTTCTTCCTTGACACAACGCTCTCTCCCGCTGCTATGCAGTGTGCACGGTGCGCAACTACTTATATTGGCATGGGGCGTGGTCACCGGGTGATGTCATCTGTGACCCCACCCGCTTATGATGTCACCACCGGTGAACACTGCATTGCAGCGGGAGAGCGTCGTTTCAACATCGGAAGAAGAGAAGAGGGAAGCAGACAATGGAGAAGACTGGGCCAACGCTAGTAAAAGGGCGGATAGAAGATAGCGCCAATTTTATTTTCATTTTGGCGGGGGTTCCCCTTCATCCTCAGCACACAAGTCGCACCGCAAGTCGGATCATGATGATCCGACTTCTGGTGCGACTTCTATTCAAATCAATGGGCTCCCATAGGGAACCATTGATTTTGAATAGAGGCAGAGAAACGCTGCCAAAAGCTAGCGCCGCTGAACGTGCATTAACGGCAATGCAAAACGCTGATAAAATCACGTTTTTCAACCAGTGTTTTCTGCCAGCAATCTGGCGTCCAGAAACAGCTTTTTTGAGCCCCAGTGTGCATGAAGCCTAACTCTGGCAGCTCCCGCATCCACCATCTATCCAGTACTGTCATACATCCTGTTTTCCGCTCTGCTACACACCAGTGTACGTTAGGAGAAGGCTACCTATACACTGGTGTGAAGGGGAAAGAAGACACTATAGTGGGGGGAAGGGTGTGTGTAGGGGACAGAGGACATCATATTGGGGGACAGAGGACACTAAAGTGGGGGTGATGTAAAGGGGAAAGAGGACACTGCATTGGGTGGTGTGAAGGGAACAGAGGACATCGCATGGTGGGGTAGGGCAGAGGACACTACAGTGGGGGGAGGGGTGTGTGTGGGGGACAGAGGACATTGCATTGGGGGGCAGAGGATACTACAGTGGGGGGGATGAAGGGGACAGTGGACACTACATTTTTATTTCCGTCTGTGTTCCTCATTCCCCATCTGGTAAAACTGTCAGCATGACAGTGAGAGAGGGTACATTTCTGTAGCTGAAAACCCAAATCTAAGCCCTAAATTGGTAGTAGTCAGAACTACCTGAATTTATGGCATGTGTCTGTATTTTTACCAAAACCATGGAAAAGACTTGCCTGAATTAGGCTCAGGTTGTTTTAAAGGAACCCTACTGTCAGAAAAGTGACAGAAAAGGTTTATAGAATTTCCCAGATGGTCTGCTCCGACAATGTTGGTTCTCCATTTGGAAAGCAGACCTTTTTATGTAATTGTGTGTAAAACTGGTATTAACATTAGACTGAAAATTAAAGCCCAAATTCGACCAACCTTTTTTTTTGTTGTTGTTATTTTAGACTCAGGGGGTTAGGTTTAAAGGTTCTGCCAGGTTATTATCAATGTATGTTTGCTGAGATTTTCCTTCACTTCCTCTCAGGAGAGGACTCCAATAATAACACAGACAAATATATTATTAGTAAAGTGAAGAAGAGTTAGAACTTCTAAGGATGTTTTTATTGCTGTGTTTGCCTTTATGTCCTGATGACAACCACTTCCATTCTTATCCTGGTATCAGGAAATGAGAAACGAAAATCTCTTTCTTAAAGTGATTGTAAAGCTTCAATTTTATTTAATATAACTAATGCCGAGTACACACGATCGGAATTCTCGTCAGAAAAAACTCTGACGGTCTTTCCGACGGAATTCCGACGGAATTCCGCTCAAGCTGTGTTGCCTACACACGATCACACCAAATTCCGACGGTCAATAACACAGCGGCAAAACACACGTTTGACAGCACTATAAAAGGGAAGTTTAATGCGTCCGAGCATGCGTCGAATTGTTTCCAAGCATGCGTCGGAATTTTGCGTGTGGGAATTGCCTACACACGATCGGAAAATCCTCAATTCAATTCTCAATTCAAAGTCCTTCGAAAATTCCGACAGAAAAAAGACCGTTGTCCATACACACGGTCGGAAAATCCGATGAAAAGCTCCCATCGGACTGTTTCCATCGGAAATTCCGACCCTGTGTAAGCCGCATAACAGGTTTATACTTGGAATATGGAATTGCACAGAGCAGCCCTGAACCTCCTGTTTCCGGACTCCCCTCCGGTAATCCTGGCTCCAAACCTATGGCGCATGATACTTTCCATGGGGGCACTTGTGCGAGTTCGATCCTAAATCTTGTTGTCTGCATCTGTAGACACAGACAGTGGCACTAAGACCAGCCTCTCGATCCCTTGTCAATGGCCACCGGCTCCCACTGACTCAGCAAAGCCAGTGAGACCCGAAAGTGAGGGGAGAGAAGAGCTGCTGGATCAAATGAGGGCTCAGGTAAGAAAAAAAGGGGGGATATTGATGCCTAAACATTCTTTACCCTAATGAAAGGAATGCATTAAAGGAGGCGTACAGCCAAAGCTCATTTGGCTGTACTTTTATTCTGTTTTCAGAAGACAACTGGCTGAAGCCCGCTGTCGGCTGATGTCACAGAGACGTGCTTGGGAAAGGCTTGGGAAAGATTGCGACCATATTGTCGGGATCTGCCTATGTTCCTGGCTCAACCTCTCAGCGAGCCACTGAGAGCCCGAGCCAGCAGCTCCCACCTCCTCCACAGCCTAGCACTCCAGTGAGTGCTGGAGGGGAAGAGCAGAGAGCCAGTGACTGACAGTCACCAGCTCTCCTCGGGGAGCTCTGAGAACTGAGATCAGTGGTGGGGGACAGATGCAGCATCAGACCGATGCTGCATCCACCTAGGTAAGTATGATTCTACAATAGAAAATGTCCCATACTTCTCTTTTAAGGTAAAAAATATTTACTTCCTCTGGGCTGCGGCTTCACACTGCATCCTCCTTCCTCTGGTTTATGGCAGCGCGGCTTTTCTTGCATGATGTTTCGATGTTTCCTCCCTTCTCCTCCTAGGCCAAAAGGATCACTTCTCCTTTCGGCCAATTAGGAAACGGGTCTTAGGACCCGCTTCCTGATTGGCCAGGAGGAGAATCAGTGTGACAATAGCGAATATTCATTCGCTATTGTCACACAACTGGGTGGGCTCAGGGTACAGTGCTCTGTGCCCAGAGCCCACCCTTTTTTGATGCCTATTAGAGCCGCAGGCTCTAATCACGTGCGTTAAAAAAAAAAACCATTGGAATCCATGTGTCCGGCCCCCTAATCTACATGCGGGGCGCCGGACGAAAAAAAATGGCTTTAAAGTATTTCTATGGCCACTATTCTCAAAGTGACCTGCTTCATAACTAAGTTATATAGGTATTCTGTGATGTTTCTGCAAATTCCATCACCAATCTGCTGGGTGAACTGTATATCTGCTGTTTTGTTGATTTATCTTTATGATTAAAGTTCATATAAAATTAGAGCATTCAAAAATAAACATTGGAATTTTGGGACTTTTTAGGTGTCAAAAATTGAGATGATAATTAAAAACAATTGTTTTATTGTAACAACATTTGTTTTAAAATCAAAAGATGAATTAAAATGAGACATTCACATTGTCAGCACATATACAGTGGTGTGAAAAAGTGTTTGCCCCCTTCCTCATTTCCTGTTCCTTTGCATGTTTGTCACACTTAAGTGTTTCAGAACATCAAACCAATTTAAACAATAGTCAAGGACAACACAAGTAAACACAAAATGCAATTTGTAAATGAAGGTGTGTATTATTAAAGGTGATAAAAAATCCAAAACATCATGGCCCTGTGTGAAAAAGTGATTGCCCCCCTTGTTAAAACATACTATAACTGTGGTTGTCCACACCTGAGTTCAATTTCTCTAGCCACACCCAGGCCTGATTATTGCCACACCTGTTCACAATCAAGGCATCACTTAAATAGGAGCTGCTTGACACAGTAAGGTCCACCAGAAGATCCTTAAAAGCTACACATCATGCTGAGACCCAAAGAAATTCAGGAACAATTGAGAAAGAAAGTAATTGAGATCTATCAGTCTGGAAAGGGTTATAAAGCCATTTCCAAAGCTTTGGGAATCCAGCGAACCACAGTGAGAGCCATTATCCACAAATGGCGAAGACATGGAACAGTGGTGAACCTTCCCAGGAGTGGCCGGCCGCCCAAAATTACCCCAAGAGCGCAGCGACGACTCATCCAAGAGGTCACAAAAGACCCCACAACAACGTCCAAGGAACTGCAGGCCTCACTTGCCTCAGTTAAGGTCAGCATTCATGCCTCCACCATCAGGAAAAGACTGGGCAAAAATGGCCTGCATGGCAGAGTTCCAAGGAGAAAACCACTGCTGAGCAAAAAGAACATCAAAGCTTGTCTCAATTTCTCCACAACACATCTTGATGATCCCCAAGACTTTTGGGACAACATTCTGTGGACCGATGAGACAAAAATGGAACTCTTTGGAAGGTGTGTGTCCAAGTATATCTGGCGTAGAAGGAACACTGCATTTCAGAAAAAGAACATTATACCAACAGTAAAATATGGTGGTGGTAGTGTGATGGTCTGGGGCTGTTTTGCTGCTTCAGGACCTGGAAGACTTGCCGTGATAAAAGGAACTATGAATTCTGCTGTCTACCAAGAGATCCTGAAGGAGAATGTCCGACCATCTGTTCGTGTACTCAAGCTGAAACGAACTTGGGTTCTGCAGCAGGACAATGATCCTAAACACACCAGCAAGTCCACCACCGAATGGCTGAAGAAAAACAAAATGAAGACTTTGGAGTGGCCTAGCCAAAGTCCTGACCTGAATCCTATTGAGATGTTGTGGTATGACCTTAAAAAAGGCCGTTCATGCTCGAAAACCCTCTAATGTAACTGAATTAGGACAATTCTGCAAAGATGAGTGGGCCAAAATTCCTCCAGGACGCTGTAAAAGCCTCATTACACGTTATCGCAAACGCTTGGTTGCAGTTGTTGCTGCTAAGGGTGGCCCAACCAGTTATTAGGTTTAGGGGGCAATTACTTTTTCACACAGTGCCATGATGGTTTGGATTTTTTTTCACCTTTAATAATAAACACCTTCATTTACAAATTGCATTTTGTGTTTACTTGTGTTGTCCTTGACTATTGTTTAAATTGGTTTGATGTTCCGAAACACTTAAGTGTGACAAACATGCAAAGGAACAGGAAATGAGGAAGGGGGCAAACACTTTTTCACACCACTGTAGTACAAACACATTCCCCAGTATGAATTACAAATGCCCTCCTACAACGATGACATAATTAAAGATTTTCTCTTTACTAAACAAGTATTTACTTCAACGCGTTTCACAGTCAGCTTCATTAGGAAGATATACTACTTGAGAACACAGGTCTGCTCAAAAAGTGGGTCACAAGACACCCTTAGGACCCCCTGGGCAACAGGCTCACCCAGTCTAGTAAAGGGGACACAAAGTGTGAACCACAGGAGGGGTAACAAGAAGAGCAAGTGCACTGACACTTAAATAGGAAATTTGTGAATTTGATTTACTGTGTGACACCTTATAGCTCCATGTACACTAGCTTTTGGTGGTTCAGCCTCCCCTAACTACCCTCTCTTGAACACGGAAGAATTGTGTTCAAGTTAGGAAGGTTTTGACCACGGGCCGCAAAACATGCAAAATTGCGGTAAAATCGCGGCGCGACCAACAGTCAAAGTAATTCCAATGTACATGAAGCCTAAGGCTGCAGCACTTGGGTGCCCTCTTGTGTTCACTCTCATTAGTGATTTTAATAAGTGTCAGTGCACTTGTTCCTTCCAATAAGGAGGGAGGAAGCTGAGAGAGCATCTGCTCTTGTGCACATTGAGATTGTGCTCAGCTAAGTATAAGGGGGGCCTGAGGGGTGGGGGGGGGGGGGGGGGTTAAGTGCAATGAGAAGGTATTTTAACCTTAATGCACAAAATGCATTAGGGTAAAAGAAAAAAAAAAAACTTTAGAACCACTTTAACAGCTATCTCAGTCAAAAGCCATGTAGCGCTTTTTTAATGAAGTGGTCAACCCTCAACGGGAATCATGTCATTATAGGAGACAGTTTATCCTGCGTTTGCCATACCTAACCTAAATATACCTGTAGCGGTGCTCCCATAGGGTTGCTATGTGTTACAGCATCCACACATTTCACCCTGCAGGTCAGACATCCATTAGGCACACTTCCTCAGTCAATGAACAGTCTCTTGCTTGTTTTTGTTGGTTTTATTAGGGGATTAACTTGGTTGGGGAAAAGGGACATGGGATGCCCATAGGATGAATAGTTCTTTATAGAATTTAAAGATGGTTGACTCTAAACTTGACAGTCTTTTCCTCAGCACACTTCCTTCAGCACACTACTTTGGAGTTCTAACTTCTCCTCTCCTCCAGCACACTACTTTGGAACATTTGCTTCACTGTCCAAATTTTGCCTCTTGTCACACCATAAGCACATGACTAGGCCCCATTTTGAATAAGTCCTAGTGTCTTTTCTTGATAGCCCTTTGCAGGCAGGGGTCTGCTACATACCATAAACCAGAACAGAATAGGTAACACTGCAAATATGGTATAAGTTATAAGTATTGTACATCAGGCAGAGACTATTATGCAGTAGCTTTAAAATAAAGGTGACATTGTTATACTGTATTTAAACACTATTGAATAGAAACAAGAGTTGTAGGGCAGTCCTTTTACTAGTCTTCAGACGAATAGAATGGGAGAAAGTACTAAATAATGCTTATGCTTACAGAAAAGAGTAATGTTACCAGATACCAGATGCCATATTGACCATGTCCACTTTTAACCACACCTAAAAAATCATGTCCCCATTGTAGCCATAACCACAAAATACCACACCCATTTGTAGCCACACCCCCAAAACCATGCCCCCATTTTTTAACACATCCTCAAACAAAAGGCAGACATTCAAGGTATAAAGAACAAAAACAGATTTCAAATAGGAGACAACAAGATTTACATGCATAGCTAGAACGAAAAATATCACACACATAGGTATAGAGGTATGGTCAATAAAGTGGATATTGCAAATTTCAGAGGTCACTAATGCAGAGTTCAGAGGTTAGTAGGAAAAAAAGAGTTAGGAGGTCAGTGGTAACACAAAGTTAAGGGGTCAAATGGTAAGTAATGCAGAGTGCAGGGGTCAGTAGTAATTAACACAGAGTTCAAAAGTTAGTAGTAATGAAAAGTGAAGGGGTCAGTAGTAAGTAATGCAGAGTGCAGGGGTCAGAAGTAAAGCAGCATTCAGGGGTCAGAAGTAACAAATGCAGAGTTTGGGGGTTAGTAGTAAATAATGAAGAGTTTTAAGGTCAGTGGTGAATAATGCAGAGTTCAGTGGTAAAGTAGGTAGACTGCAAAGGTCAGAAGTAAGTAAGACAGAGTGCTGGGGTTAGTAGTACAATAGAAGTAGTGCAGAGTTCAGGGGTCAGTAGTTAAAGTAGTTAAAAAAAATTAAAGTATAACTAAAGGCAAAACCTTTTTTTTTGTTTTGGATAGGGTGGGGATGGCTTAGAACACCTGACAGTTTTTATTGCTGTCACCCAAAGAACACAATGCTGTGGGGATGTTTTTCAGAAGTCGGGACTGGGAAACTGGCCAGAGTTCAGGGAAAGATGGATGGTGCTAAATACAAGGATATTCTTGCGCAAAACCTGTGTGTGATTTGAGTATAGGACGGAGGTTCACCTTCCAGCAGGACAATGACCCCAAACACACTGCTAAAGCAACACTTGAGTGATTTAAGGGGAAACATGTAAATGTGTTGGAATGGCCTAGTCAAAGCCCAGACCTCAATCCAATAGAAAATCTGTGGTCAGACTTAAAGATTGATGTTCACAAGCGCAAACCATCCAACGTGAAGGAGCTAGAGCAGTTTTACAGAGGAATGGGCAAAAATCCCAGTGATAAGATGTGGGAAGCTCATAGAGACTTATCTATGCGACTTGGAGCTGTGATAGCCACAAAAGGTGGCTCTACAAAGTATTGGATTTAGGGGGTGAATATTTATGCTGTGTTATTTTTTCCTATTTGTTGTTTGCTTCACAATAAAAAAATAAATAAAAAAAAACATCTTACAAGTTGTGGGCATGTTTTGTAAACTAAATGATGCAAATCCATGTTAATTCCAGGTTGTGAGGCAACAAAACACAAAAAATGCCAAGGGGGGTAAATACTTTTGCAAGGCACTGTACATCTACTTTAAGCAAAACAAATACGCTTTCAAAGCCAAACATGAGAAGGGAAGAATTGGGTGCCATCTGTTGGCTGAAAGAGAGTCTGCAAAATATTCATATGTGATGTTTCTTATTTATATGGCTAAAAAGAAACACATTTTTTTTTTAGTTCTGACCATAAAAAACGAAACTTTGTAATAAAACCACTATTCATTCCCTGGACGATATGTACATCCCAAATTACATGACACCCATAAAATTACACGTAAACATTTGATTTCTTCCCCATAAAATGATGCTAGTACTGACGTTCTACTAAAGTTCTGTCCATGAAGAGAACCCTTTGCAGCACCTGCACATCTAATTTTTAAAAATGTTCTCAATATTAGAAGTTTATTTTTCATTGATCACTTCTGTGTTTATTCCAATGCATTAATAATGGAAATGATCCTATCCATATTTTACTTTAATACCTAAAGCAACTCTTATTTTTGTAGCAATCCCCAAAAGTTTTGGAACTGTCTTGTTCCCCTCTCTATATGATCTCCGTGTCTACTACTCTGCTAATTTTCTTACTCATGCCCAGCATTCCGGACGGTCCTGCATATTCTCAGCTTACTGTATATCTCTTCCACATTCCCCTCTGCAAAGAACCTGGAGGCCTGTTGTGTCTAAGATAGAATCATCTCCATCCCTTCTAATTCTTCTTTAGGAGCATGTCAGCAAGTGCTCACAAATACATTAATATAAACCTTGGTAGAGTGAAGAGTCAGTCAGCATGGCGTATCTATTCTTCCCATCCACAGAAAGGTGACATAGCATAAACCCAGGGCCGTCTTAATAGCATCATGGGCCCCTGGGAAAAGTAATGCACTGGGGCCCCCACCAGCCTGACCCAATTTATGCACCTACTATCAAGAATAAAAGTATAAATAGTTGATAGAATTAAACATATATATTCATTAGTACTTTCAATAAAATCGATTTGAAAAAAATAAGAAAACATGTCATAAATCAAAGATTAATCAACACAAAGGGCACAGTACAGGGGGGAAGCAGGAGGGCACAGTACAGGTGGGAAGCAGGAGGGCATAGTACAGGGGGTCAGGAGTGCACAGTACAGGGGGGGCAGATACGCACAGTACAGGGGATCAGGAGTGCACAGTATAGGGGGTGATCAGCAGTGCACAGTACAGGGGGTCAGGAGTGCACAGTAAAGGGGGGGGGGGGGAACAATAGGGCATAGTACAGGGGATCAGGAGTGCACAGTACAGGGGGTGATCAGCAGGGCACAGTACAGGGGGAGATCAGCAGGGCACAGTACAGGGAGTCAGGAGTGCACAGTACGGGGGGTGATCAGCAGGGCACAGTATAGGGGGTGATCAGCAGGGCACAGTACAGGGGGTCAGGAGTGCACAGTACAGGGGGTAAAGCAATAGGGCATAGTACAGGGGGTCAGGAGTTCACAGTATGGGGGGTGATCAGCAGGGCACAGTACAGGCGGTGATCAGCAGGGCACAGTACAGGGGTCAGGAGTGCACAGTACAGGGGGGTAAAGCAATAGGGCATAGTACAGGGGGTCATGAGTGCACAGTACAAGGGGTAATCAGAAGGTCACAGTACAGGTGGTCAGGAATGCACAGTACAGGAGGTCAGGAGTGCACAGTACAGGGGGTGATCAGCAGGGCACAGTACAGGGTGTAAGGAGTGCACAGTACAGGGGGGAAAGCAATAGGGCATAGTACAGGGGGTCAGGAGTGCACAGTACAGGGGGTGATCAGCAGGGCACAGTACAGGGGGTCAGGAGTGCACAGTACAGGGGGGGGGGGATCAGCAGGGCACAGTACAGGAGGATCAGGAGGGCACAATACTGGGATCAGGAAAGCGCATTACAGGTTCCAGGATGCTGCTCGGGACACAGCAATCCTGGGACAGCTGAGTAAAAAGCATGATTGTCCCAGCAAATCCAGGACAGTTGGCAAATACGTAATACAAGATTATCATGGGGCCCTCATGCACCTGGGGCCCCTGGTGGGCAGTGCCCAGGATTGCCCATGCGTTAAGACAGCCCTGCATAAACCTGCTTAACAGATATTTCTTATTTACACATTAAGGGACCTAGCATAAAGTATTCTGGTACATTGGGTTATGCTGCTATTTTCATATGCGTTCATGGATCTCATCTGCACCTACATCAAATCTTTGTTCCTATAGATGTTACCTGGGCTTACTTCCACCTTACAGTAACCTAGTCATAGACAGCATTTGCTCTTCCTAGTCTAAAAGCAATTTGTGAGTACTATTGTGTCCAGTCACCGTGTACCTTGGCAGGATGGCAGATCATAAGCACAAAGGCAGTGGTTCTGGAAGTCTACCTCTGCATCTCACAGGCAGTCATCAGCTTTCATAAGTTTCTTAGGTACAGCTGTGGAGCCTACCCATCTCAAATAAAATATACCAACAACCCTGAAGAAGGGGAAGGCAATTTTAAAAAACGATTATATTCTTTGTCAAGAGTTTTCTTATTCTGGACACTAGGCACTCCTCTCTCCTTACTCAAGTTTTTTTTAGTCTGATCTGGATCAATGGTTGACCTTGAGTACCATCAAGGGTCAAGTCTCAGCCTTGGTTCTTTTTCAAAAATTGCTTGGCTGTCACTCACACTGTAAAGGTCTTCTTTTAGGGTGTGGCTTATAATCCCCTTTTTTGTACATTCCTCAGTGACACCATGGGATCTCAACCTGGTTAAGTTGGTTCTACAGAAACCGCTCCTTGAACCTGTTAGGAATATTCCTCTGTCTACCCTT
The DNA here is from genome assembly GCA_028564925.1 of Lithobates sylvaticus. Classification (NCBI taxonomy): domain Eukaryota; kingdom Metazoa; phylum Chordata; class Amphibia; order Anura; family Ranidae; genus Lithobates; species Lithobates sylvaticus. The sequence continues at coordinate 104,778,837 of CM053034.1, read as the reverse complement.
AAGCACAAGGTTTTTTTCTTTCATTGCCATTACAACAGCGAGGCCAGTCTCCGGATTGGTGGCTTTAACTTGTCATTATTATTATTATACAGGATTTATATAGCATCAACAGTTTGCACAGTGCTTTACAATACGAGGACAGACAGTACAGTTACATTATAAGTAAAAATAAGTGGAATCAGATGGCTCTGCTCGTTACAATCTAAAACTTGTAAAGAACTCTTTTTTGAGCTACACAAAGTTAAGGTTGTTTTGAGGTCCAAGGCTTCTTTTCTTCCCAAGGTGATTTCTTCCTTTCACTTTGACCAGCTCCTAAACATCCTAGGAGATTTCTCTCCATTATCTGAATGTAGTACATGCTGTTCAGGTGTAATTCTCAGCTCCCTTGTGACTCCTTGTTCACCACACTTGAAGGTCGCTGTAGGCAGTAATTAGTTAAGTTACTTCTCCCAAAAAGTAATTGCGTTAGTAACTCAGTTACTACATTGGAAAAGTAATTAGTTACACAGCAAATTAACTGTGACTTTTTTTTTTTATATTCTATGCGTGTAACTAAGGGGCGGGTCTAGTATTACTGTAAGCAAGGGGCGGATTTATTATTATTGTTATATATCGTGTAACCAAGCGGCTGCTCTATTATTACTCTAACCAAGGAGCAGATCTTTTATAGCGTGTAAGCAAGGGGCGGGTCTATTATTATTATATTGTGTAAGGGGCGGATGGCTACAGAAGAGGGCAAATGTTAAATTAATGGGCAGAGCTCGATATATAACAATAATAATAAATGCGCCCCTTGGTTACAGTAATACTAGACCCGCCCCTTAGTAACACGATAGACGCCCCTTGCAGAGTAGCACGAGCATCGGCTCGTACAATTACATGTTAACTGCGCTTGCGCGGTGTAGAGTTCACTTAGAGCTGTTTAGGTTCGGCAATTTTCGGAAGCTTTGTAGTCCTACGTACTGCGCAAGCGATGCGCCTGTGCAGTACAGGGGGTCCTTATCGGGCGGGGAAATTTTTCGGCAGGACACTGGAATTACACTAATGCCATCTAGTGGCGGTAGATGTAATTGCGGTAAAGCCGCCCAAGTAATGGGAACTGCGTTACCATGAGGGGAAAAGTAATCAGTTAGATTACCCGTTACCCTCTAAAGTAACTGCGTTAAGTAACTCTGTTTATTTTAACTCAGTTACTTACATCACTGCCTGTAGGGAACAACCTGCTTCATGTTCCACTATCGCCAGATGGATTTGACAACTCATTGTTCAAGCGTATGACCTTTAGTTCTGCCTTTAGCTGACAAAGCATACTCCCCCAGATCAGTTAGTGCTCCTTGGGATTTTTTTGCCTCAGGGAACTGTTTCCCAGATTTAGAAGGCTGTCACCTGGTCTTCTGTTCATACATTTTTTAAGTTTTACCAGGTGGATGTTCAGGTCACAGCTTAATGTACAATTAAGAAAATAGGATTTTTTACTTACCTGTAAATCCTTTAATCCATGAAATCCTTTTCTTCTACTATTGCTTTCTAAAAGAACTGAAAATGGCAGGGAGTGGGAGGTGTTGTACAACACTGTATCCTGGCCTGGGCCAACAAGGCCTAGGCCTAGGGCAGCACTTTGCAGGGGGGCAGCACGGAAAGATTCCCCACCGGCTTGCGCTGTTAGTGTAGCGCCAGTCTTATGGGGCGGACTGGGCTGAGAGGCAAATTAGTCTAGCGCCCCCATAAAGCAGCTGCACTGCTTCTGGTATGCAAGCGGACAGCAATCCGCAACTATGGGGGGAGGGTGTCGCTTCTAATTTTGACTGTTCTATCATCCTGGACCACAAACCTTCCTCACTGTGCTATATGTTTTCTGCTGCACCATTGGCATGGTTATATCTTCTTAGTCCTCTTCATAAAATTATCAGAAATTTGTGCTTAAAGTAGAACTATGGGCAACACTTTTTAGTAAGGGAGGGTTATAACCCCTGTCAGTTTATTTTTTACCATCCCGATCCCATTGCAGAGATTTCCCTTCGCTTCCTGCCCCATAGCCAAATAGGAAGTGGGAGGAAATCTATGCAAATTAGGGGAATCCATTGCGCCCCCCCCCCCAGGCCCTCAGAACTAGTGTCCACACTCGAAAATTTCAGGGCGAGTCTTAAACAGCAAGGGGTGTGGCCTTGACAGGAAGGGGTGGGACACTACTGTTGTGTTGTACTTTGCTATCCTTACATATTTGTTTGCCTGTGTCCAATCTATTGAAACCAGTGGCATAACCCAATGTACCTGAATTCTGCACTCTGTGTCCCTTAAGGATTTTACGACAATTCATAAATCCTATTTTTTGAAAAAAATATTCCAGACAGAATTCACCTTTTTTTTAACCTTTCTGATCCTATTTATTGAAACAATGCTTACTATTGTTCGACCTTTAATTTTTTTTTGTTTTGCTGCATCCAACAAGCAGCAATGAAGAAACACATTGGCAGGAAGGTACTTTGAAGTTTGTGTACCTAAACTGAATTTGCGCAAGCGGCAGACTGCTTAATAGAGGTAATCTTTATAAAGAAGAATAGGTGCTAGAGTAATGTTATAATTAGGGAAAAGGCTGCATCCTTAATTAAAATTAGAGTTGTAATAGACATATTAGGGCAGTCGACCGTGCAGGCCCAATCCAAGGCATGTCTCTGTGCCAGCAGTTTATCCATATCGTACATGGCTTAGTGGAGCCCAGAGACAAGTGAATTAAGCAGAGATCTTCCAGCTATACCTATTTTAGAAAAGCCATTATTTAAGTATTAAAGCAAACCTGACCTGGCTTAAATAGTTTCCTAAGATGTTAACAGTGCTGATGTGCTCGCACCTTGTGAGGCTAGCATGTACCTGTATTAATCTTCAAATTAATCCACGTGCAGCCCTGATCAACTTGAACTTCCTTTCTGATGCAAAATTCTACATTTTTTTTAGTTGACGAATGTAAGAACTTCTATGGAAAGCAGAGACTCTCTGTTTTACTAAGAGCCATGTTTTCTACAATTAAAGTGTCTACAGCATATCGAATGTAATTTACTTCTATTATCATTCAGTGGAAGTTCAGTGGAGAAGACGTTCACCAAACAAGGCCCTATAACTTTTTTTTTTTTTTTTTTGAAAATCTTTTTATTGAGTATAAAAAGAACATACAAACAAATAACAAACATCAGTAAACCTGCCACAGCTTTGGAATAGACCCACGCAGGGGTCAGTGCCAGCCGGCAATTGGACTGCTTCCATTATCAGTGACAAACAGCTGTAGCACATCTACAAGAAAAGAACATACATACAACCTAGTGTTGTGTTGGCTCCAGCTCAATTGAAATATCTAAGTATCAGATCTTTCAGTGAAGACCCAAGGGACCATAATAGATAGCAAATGTACCTGTACCAGAGTTTATAACTCACAAAAAGGCACTCAGTGTAGCAATATCACATCCACCCGTATAGAGGTGTTATGTACATGCTCAATCAGTCCGCGGTTGCCGTGGAGGCCTCCGCTAGCCATTTGGCCCACACTCTATCATATTTTTTGGGGCATCCCCTATTTTGGTATGTTTCCTTATATAGTGATAGTACTTTATTGACATGTGTTTTCCATAGCATTATGGACGGTGGGGCACGTTTTTTCCAACAAAGAGTGATCATTTTCCTGGCATAGAAAAGCAGGAGTCCTATCAGAGTTCTCTCTGCGATCCTGGGGGCTAGTTCTTCTACTAGGCCTAGAAGGCATATCTGCGGGGTTAGGGCTATATCTATTCCCACCACTTCTCGTACTACAGACAGTACTTGTGACCAGTAGTTTTTAATTGCTGGGCAGGACCAGAAGATATGAATAAAGTCGCCCGGATCCCCTGTACATCTCCAGCATTCCGAGGACAGGGAGGTTTTCATTTTGTGCAATCTATACGGGGTTATATATGCCCGGTGTAGTATTTTGTATTGTATGAGACGGTCTCGAAGTGAGATCAGGATTTTGAAGGGGAAATCCCACATGTCCTCCCAGTCCTCGGAGTCTAGTCCCGGGATGTCATGTGTCCATCGCTGGCGGAGCTTGGACAGATCTGGAGAGGAGACCCTAAGGAGATGCGCATACAGGACCGAAGTTGGTTTTCTGGTGCATTCATATCTCGTGACCCTCTCCAGATCGGATTGCACTATTTGCGTGTCGTTGGGTATTATTTGGGCTTTAAACGCATGAGAGATTTGCATATAGCGGAATAGATACGCGGTGGGTACATTGTTGTGGGACACCAGGTGATCAAAGGAGTGTATACCGGAGCTTGAAGTGAGGTCAAACAATGCCCTATAACTTTAGTTCACATCATAAACAGGTTGTTAACTTGTTGGATCAAACTATAAGATCATGAAAAGATTTCTAATTCTATTTCTACTCCATACCTTAGAATTGGCTTGTAGAAGTTGGCTTAAAGCTGTTATGATAAATTGAATTTATACTATAACTGAAGGCAAAGCTTTTTTAGGTTTAGTTTGGGTGAAGATGAATCAGAACACCAGTACGGTGTTTATTGCTTTCTGTGTTCCCAATAGGAAGATTCACCCTCTGTATTTGACCCGGTGACCATTATCACCAAAGGTGAAAGTAAAGGAAAATCTAAAATTTTAAGAACAGGAATAGAGGCGAAATGTAATTGTGGACAATAGTTCTGATGACTCTAGTGACTACCAGGGATTTCCCTAACTTCATGTTGTGACTATGGGACAGGAAGCAAAGGGAAATTTCTCCAATGGGACACAGATGGCAAAATACTGCCTGTCAATAACTTGATAAGCGTTATTCCTTACTCTATTCAAAATGAAAAAAAAGTTTTTCCTTCCGTTCTCCTTACTTTTTTTAGCACATTTTTGGAGCAACACCATTCATTTGAATGGGCCTCTCTCTGCTCCAAAAACGCACTAAAGAAGCTCATACAGTATATCAAATTTTGGCACTGAGCCACGCACGTTTTGTGTCAAGCGTTTTTGCATGTTTTTCAAGCATTTTTGATGCACTGCAAGAGTACTGCGCATTTGCAGAATCGCAGGCAGGAACGCACATTTCTGCTACACCCAGATGTGAACTTCAACTTTCATCTGTGTAAAGCGTTAAACCTCGGAAACATTGCTAAAACCTGATGGACCTGAATAGTTGCACATCATTTCATTTTGCACTATAAAATTAGATAAAGACCCAGTACAGGGACAAGCTCATCCAGTGCCCAGAGCAAAGAGTTCAAGCTTCCCTCGGCCCCCCTCTCACAGTTTATTATGCATAAGTCAGTGTCTTTTCAGGACAAGAAAATATTTAAGATAATTTAACCTATTTTATTTAAAGTAAAGTCATAACAGAATTTACTCACAGCTGCCCAGTGTTGGAACGCTCAGTATTCCAGCGCAGGGCGCCCGCTCTGTGACCCTTGCAACATTGGAATAGGGAAAGGACACTGCAAAGTGATAACTATGCCTAGGGCAGCTCCCCCCCCCCCCTCCTGTTACTCCCCCACCACCTCATCCTCCTACCTTGTCCCAGCCCTGTAAAGACCACAGGAAAAATAAAGAAAAAGAAAAGAGTGAGGTGGAAAAAAATGTTACAAATATTTTACCATTCAGTTAATAAAGCATATACTGTATTATTAAACTTGTATTAAATGATTTCCAGAGACTGTACCACAGTAAAGTTTACAGTACAAAGTGACTTATTAGTACTGTGCAGATCATCAGTGTACAGTTGAATTTGTTCTTTGCGCTATAAAGTTTATAATTCTTCTTGTGGAAATGATGGCTTATTACCTGATCATCTTGCTGACTATACTTTAACTAACATTGCCTAAATTGTTGCAGTGTAAATTATTCCAACTAAGTCGTGGCACAGTCCAGCCGTATATGGTGAAGAAAGGATTGGAGATAATCACAGCCAAGCAGCATTCCCGCAGTCAGGCATGCTGAAAAATCAAAAGTATAACTAAAGCAAAAATATGTTTTAGTTTTGGGTATTGTAGTACCTCTATCAAGCCTTTACTGCTGTCTGTGTCCCTGCTGGGAAGATGGCCCTCTCTATTCGATCAGGGGACCATTGTAACCGGGACAGAAAGTGTTGCGAAATCCAAAATGTTGGAACCGGTAAGTCTCAAAACTGGAACACCTGTTCTGGTGACAACATTCTAAAAACAAATCACCTCTTTTGGGATATTTGCTCTTGCCTGTTTTGTCTCTAGGGCAGTAAAAATCTCAGCAAAAATAAGATATATATATGCTAATAGGGATTATAACTATTTCTCATTCTATCCAGAAATGTTTGGACTTTAGTGTTCGTATATAATGCACGTTTAACATTTTCTGCACAAGATCTGTCATTGGTCCTTTCCAAAGGAGGTTGGTCTACAAACGTTGGAGGCACTATTTCAGAATGCACTCTTTAGCTCTTCCAGGTTTAACATTAAGGAGCATTTGGGGAGAGAAGCACACACTGGGCACCTTTTTATATTTCTTCTATGTGCTTTCCCTCAGGGCCTGTGTATTAACACAGCTTAGGACTTGTCTCAAAGGCATCAGTTTTAGACGCTTTATCGATCATCCACAATTCATTGGCAAGTGTATCTGACTTTTGTCTGACTGGCTTCAAGCAGGTTTTGCATTCCCATAGACACAGTCCCTTACATAGTTGAGTGATAAACTAGGAAAGCTGTCTGTCTATTAACTTATTTGAGGACATGTATTCTATGGATGTGCAGGTGGTTTCCTATTGGATCTCCAGCATCTGAAGACTGGGAAGCAATTCAAGCATAAGAAATCGATTTAAAGCAAACCTTCAAATATTCTTACATGGTAAACACCTCTGGCCAACATGTAAGGCCATCTTTCTTACTCAGAGCAGGAGGTGCTCCAATCCCTGGTAATACTGGTATGCAAGTATGGTGCCTTGAAATAGTATTCATACCCCTTGAAATTTTCTACATTTTCTCATGTTACAACCAAAAATGTAAATGTATTTTATTGGGATTTTATGTGGTAGACCAAACTAAAGTGGCACATTTTTTTTTTTATATATGTGAAAAGTGTGGCGTGCCTTTGTATTCAACTCCCCTGAGTCAATACTTTGTAGTACCACCTTTCACTGCAATTACAGCCGAAAGTCTTTTTGGGGATGTCTCTATCAGCATTGCACATTTAGAGAGTGACATTTTTGCCCATTCTTCTTTGCAAAATAGCTCAAGCTCTGTCAGATTGGATGGAGAGCATTTGTGAATAGCAATTTTTAAGTCTTGCCACAGATTCCCAATTGGATTTAGGTCTGGACTTTGGCTGGACCCTTCTAACACATGAATATGCTTTGATTGTAGCTCTGACTATGTTTAGGGTCTTTGTCCTGCTGGAAGGTGACAGGTTATCTTCTAAGATTGCCCTGTATTTAGCTCCATCCATCTTCCCATCAAATCTGACCAGCATCCCTGCTGAATAAAAGCATCCCCACAACATGATGCTGTCACCACCATGTTTCACGGTTGGGGGTGATGTGCAGTGTTAGTTTTCCGCCACACGTATCGTTTTGCTTTTAGGCAAAAAAGTTCAAATTTGGTCTCATCTGACCAGAACACCTTCTTTCACATGTTTGCTGTGTCCCCCACATGGCTTCTTGCAAACTGCAAACAGGACTTCTTATGGCTTTCTTTCAACAATGGCTTTTTTCTTGCCACTCTTCCATAAAGATCAGATTTGTGAAGTGCATCACTAATAGTTGTCCATTGGTCAGATTCTCCCACCTGTGCTGTGGATCTCTGCAGCTCCTCCAGAGCAACCATGGGCCTCTTGGTTGCTTCTTTGATTAATGCTCTTCTTGCCCGGCCTGTCAGTTTAGGTGGACGGCCATGTCTTGGTAGGTGTGCAGTTGTGCCATAATATTTCCATTTTCAGATGATGGATTGAGCAGTGCTCTGCTAGATGTTCAAAGCTTGGGATATTTTTTATAACCTAACCCTGCTTTAAACTTCTCCACAACTTTATCCCTGACCTGTCTCATTGGCCTTCATGATGCTGTTTGTTTACTTAGGTTCTCTAACAAACCTCTGAGGACTTCACTGAACAGCTGTATTTATACTGAGATTAAATTACACACAGGTGGACTCTATTTACTAATTAGGTGACTTCTGAAGGCAACTGGTTCCACTAAATTTTAGTTAGTGATATCAGAGTAAAGGGGGCTGAATACAAATGCTCAACACACTTTTCAGAAATTTATTTGTAAAAAATTTTGAAAAACATTTATAATTTTCCTTCCACTTCACAATTATGTGCCCCCGTAGGAGCCGCTAAGTGTTATGGTCCACCTGTCACCCTGCCCAGCCTGGCATTCACTCCAAGGCAATGAACAGTCCATATGCTTGTTTTTGTTTATTTTATTGAGGGAATTTAACTTGGATGGGGGAGGGAAATATGGGATGCCCGGTGAATTGTGTATCAAGCAATTGGTAGATTGTATATCAATCAATTGACGGATTGTATATCAATCAATTGGCAGATTGTATATCAATCAATTGGGACAACTATATACACTTCTCTGTACAAGTTACCACTTCAGTCTCTTCTGCACTTTCCGTGCTTGCACACTATTCCTCTTCCTTCCTCTTGCACAACTCTTAATCCTCAGGATCAGCTAGCACATGTAAGGTTAGGCATGACACTGGCTCAGCCAGGCCTCAGAAATTGTTTTTTGTAGGCAGGGACCATGGGACCCTATGGTGTAGCATAAGTAGAAAGTCTTTAGTGCTAGCTGTTCTATTGATGGACTACTGCTCCCAGTCAGCCCTCTTCGGGCCCTGCCAGCCCTCCTGGTTGCAGCTGCCCAACTCCACTGCCAATGACATTGCAGTCCTCACTACTGGCTCTGCATCCATCTCTGACTGTTTCCTCTCAGTCTTATCAGGCATGTCTCCCCAGTCCTCCTGACTGCACTGTCACTCACCAGCCCTCCTGGCTGCAACCGGTAGTTCCCTCCTGAAGACTTGCCCAGCAGTACTAGCTCCTGCTGTCCTCTCTTGCTCCTCCTGTGCCTCCTGTCCAGAACCTTTATGTTTTCTTGAAGGGCTCCATCCTGCACCCGAGCCCCAGGCCCAAGGTCACCCCCCCCCCCTAGACTGGGGAGCTCCCTCAAATGCCCTGACAGCCTAGTACTCCATCCTCAGTTCTTCCACCCGACAACACCTCCCCAGCTTGACTGACCCTGAGTATTTAAGGCCTGTCCCCTGCCAATCCAAGTTGGGGATTGGTCAGGGCTCCTTAGAACACCCCAGGCAGCTCCACCTCACCTCTCCTCCTCTCCTTCGAGAATCATCTAGAAGAAAGAGGAAGGTCTCAGTGACGCTGCCTGTGAGTCACCAGCTGCTAACTCTGAGTCACTCCCAGTCCACATAAACCAAAACAAACAGGCCTGGCTGCCAGGCAGGCATGCCTAAATTTACCTACACTCACAAAATAACCCTAATCTAGCACCTACCTATGTAGAGGGTGCTACAGTTGTAACATGACAAAATTTGGAAAATTTCAAGGGGTATGAATACTTTTTCAAGGCACTGTATTAATCAAATTTCTTATTTAAGAGTCACACCTTTCCTCTCTCAGCCTCACTATTGGCTGGTGAGGCAGCCGATCACAGTTATGGGCTAAAACAGAGGTTTAGGAGTTAGAAGAGGGTGATGCAAAGCCCTCTACTATAAATTTTGGTTGATATTTGAATACCAGTGCACATGGAAATTGCATTGAAATTGCATGGAAATTCTGGGCATCTCGCGTGAAAGACTTGACTTGCAGCCACCCTGGGACCTATGCGGTTAGAGTGGTTATAGAGGTGTGTTTATTCCACTTCAGGTTTAATTTAAGCAATTTTCATTTTAACATGACAATGAGAAAAAGTTGAATTTAACCTCATTTATGCCATTTTGTTCTGGAATATGCTTCATACCAGGTTGGCAGTAGTTAAATGGTGTACAGAGGTGGAAGGAGGGAATTTTGTAAGCAAACTGCGCTGTTTACCCTCAGCAAATACCAGCCCATTAAGTCTTCCCTTGTCTGTCACTTTGTGATCCTTGGGACAAAGAGTCTCTAAGTGTCACTCAGCGACTGAAAAGGGACTGTCCTGAGTTAGAGCTGTTTCCACACTACCCAGCGACAACTGTGGACAGTAATCACTTTTATCACAACAATTTTTTACAGTTTTGTGTATCCGTATTTACAGAGTAATCAGATTCATTTTTGTAAATGAACTTCTGTACAAAACATGTAATATTAAGCAATGATAAACAAAACCCACCGATTCCCTGTCTGGCAATGCTCACAGTTAACCAGATATTTGAAAAAGCACAAACATCCTCCATAGTCTAGCTTTTATTACTGCCAGTGTTTATTAGCTCATGTAACTGCAGCACTGCCTTTATTGCAGAGTATTCAACTATTAAGTTTGAGTTGTTATTCTAATTTCAACCTAAAAATGGCAATAACTTGTATATACAGTAAGCCTTTAAAATTAGCACTTTTGTTTTTTCATGTTTGTGTCCCATAGACTTTAATGGGGTTCGCATTTTCACACAAATTGTTTGCCTGTTCACATGTTCTGGTGCGAACCAAACAACTGGGAGGTGTTCGGTCCATTCTTACTTAACGCCACTGTAATCTATTTTGATGAAGTTGCTTTTTTACTATATGTTGCTGCCTCCGTGAGTTTCTGTACTTCTCCTTTTCCCCCCTCACTAGTTTGGAGCGAACAATACATTGCGGTTGCGGTCATATGCACTCCTCTATGCACACTACAAATTTCTTAGTCCATAGACATTAGTCCATTTCTGGAGTGAGCAAAAGAGTAGAGCTACATACAGTGGGGCCATGAAAAGTGACTATAGCCCCCCCGCAAACAGGAAGTCAGATTATTGCAACAAAAAAATTATTTGGAAAGTTGGAGACACTGGGGAGCAATAGAAGGTACTTTTTTGAGTTAAGAATACACAGTAGGATATAATTTTATTTTTAAACTACAGTTTAAGCCTCTGGGGCATATTATTTGTAAGCCTTTTCAAGTCTATGTTCATGGTGGATATGCGTCTGTAATTGGAACAAAGCTGGGATCTTTGCTTGATTTAGACACCATGACAAATTATGCTATTGCGAAGTCAGAAAAAAGGTGTTGGAGGTTTTGACCTCATTATACATTGCAACTAGGCGCGGTGTCACTACTTCTGCAAAATATTCATAGAAACAAGGCAGAGAAGCCACCAGGCCCTTGCCATTTTCCAATTTTAAGGGACTAGACAGCAGAGACTACTTCTAGAGGGGAAATATTTGTTTCCAAGTGTGTTAAAAGGATATTTCAATAGCTTTCATACTTTAAATAAAGGAGAGTTTTGCACATCTGCATGCAGGATTGGTCAGAATAATGGCAGGAAGGCACATACAGAAAAGTGTCTGTATGTGTCACTGGACCTGGTAAATTAAATGACAAATGAAAAACCTGGTTCGTATTTGGTTGCAATCCTTTTTTATTAGAGTGGGTGGTTTAAAGCAGCATGAGTTCACATCTTGACCTAAATATTTCATCTTTCCAGCAAGCATAGCTTTAGTTTAGATCCAAGGCTTTGATGTATCCCTATTTTTGGGACAGTTCCAACAACTGAAATGTGCCAATATGCTTTGATATGTGTAGGGTGAACAAGTAGAAGCATTTGTACAATATTAAATATGTGCACCCTTATAACTTGTACCATGAAAATGTCCCATTGTGACCTGAGTATATGATATATAGATTATGCACATTCATAAACTGCTCACTAAATTCGAGTCCCAAGTTCTCCATGTGATTAATCTAGTACACTTTGTGACAGTTTTCCTGGCAGAGGTTACTACATCATAAATATACAGTGCTCAGTGATATGATAAACATTCTGTCAAAGGCTGGCTGCTAACATTTAGAGTATGTAGAGCAATATAATATGTAAATATTACTCAGTGATTCCTTGTTCTTTTTCTTAACAGTATCTCAGTATGTGAATAATATCAACCTTCCAAATAAGGTATATACAGGCTGGTAACCCTATAGCCAGAGAGCAATAAGTACTGTATATAGGCACTCTAGCATGTTTGTTCATACAGCCCTTAAAACGATGTGAGTGCTCCATCAGGGAGTCCAAAAAAGTTACAAACTCCAGCAAAGAAACAAACTTGGGTCTCCTATTAGTTAAATAACGACATGCTTTATCAGCACATAGTCAATATTCCTTTGATTCCCTCACTGCTCTATTCAGAAAAAAAGACCAGGAGACCTCTTTCATTTCAGGCTCTAGTTGGAGCTTACACTGGGTTGAGGATTGTCTCCCTGACCCCACCTGACAACATTAGGGCATCAGCACTGTCAAAAGAAAGAAAGCCACAAGCTCCCCAGGATATTTACTATACTCTCACCAACTGAAAGGTGCCGGAAAGTGAAAGGAAATTGAGTATGTGCTGCTGCATTAAAGCAAGCCTGTTGTTTTTCCCTGCATAAGCGGAGTACATTTTTTTTTTTTTCAGGCTACAGAATGAGATTTTTATAAAACATGGTTTGCAATCTTCTCATAAGATCTTTTATGCAGTAGTTTTGAGTGCATTTTACATAGTGTGCAGTATTATCCATCATCCTAAGGCGCTTAACCTAACACCTTAAGCACCTTTTGACAACCACAAGTCTTTTTTCATTCCACCATGGTCCATTCGAAATCCTGAAGAACTGAAGTGGATCTCATACAAATGCTACTTTGCTGGAGCATGGGATTATGAGTGATTCCCTCATGACAGTTGAAATAGTCTGATTGGTTAATTAATTCATTATTTAATTGATAATTAATGCAATCCCAAGACCTGCTACCTTTTTTATAGCAGTTAAAGAAAACAGTGTCTATGTGATTATTTTAATTACTACTATGGTAAAGGGATAAGGCGGTATTGCCCAAACTAAATGTTCATGTATGTTTGGTGATATGTCTGTCCTAGAAAGCAGAATGCGGCCTGGCCAGTCTGCACCAAGGCAGGAGGATTCCAAGAAGGCGTATTCCTAGCCTGTCCCTACTCATCAGGATCCTCTCCCTACTGCCAGCCACTTTCCCTGATAAATGGGAAATCTGTCCCCTAACCTGTCCACTGTCCAAAAATGCACACCAAACCCAGGAGCCAGGGTCCAAAATAGGACAAGGCTTGCTGAAACACAAGATTAGTACATGTTGGGGACACCATTGCATGTGATCGTTGCTTGTGTAATGCAAGCAATTGCATAATGTGAGTCATTTTTTTAATGTTTATAATGCACTTAAAATAAATGGAATTACACTATAGAGGACTGCTTGGTTTTTATCTCCCCATACATGCACGCATGACGGAGTATCACTGAGGTGTATACATTCATTCCATAAGAGGGCAGCGGGGACAGCTCACGAAAGATCATTGGTTTTGCATATAAAACGCTTGTACTTTCATGTTCTGGTTAATGGGGAAATAAAAGAGGGGAGCATGGAGTGTTTTCACACAGGTCACTGAAGAAAGTTTTGAAGTTTGAAGCACTTAGCACTTTTTATACACTATGGACTTCTTATGGTTATGGACTTTCTAATATGTTTAAGATACCAGTACTAAAATCAATTTAAAGGCACAGAGCACTTTTAGTACTTTAGGTGATAATGATTTAAAGGCACAGAGCACTTTAGGGTTTATGAATTTGATATGATTTTTGTGATATTTTAATGATGTTAATCACCTTCACTATGAATTGATTTATCGTAATATTGCATTGGGAATACACAAATAGTAGCACTGCATATACCTGAACGTGATTGGGGTTATCCAAATTGGGTTAACCATTTGTGCAGACAGCTACATGTGCAGCAAAAACTTTAAAACCCTAGCATAGAGTTTACACTGTAACTTTAGGGTCCTAAATAGACTCTGCCAGACCTAAGATGGCCACCAGAGTCACAGGACTGGCCAACAACCAACCGGGTCACTGCCCCGGTGACCCAAAAATCACATAGGAACCATGTTCCTCTTGGCTTTCTTTCCCTCTGCGACGCTGCTGCGGTTGAGCACCACCCGCAGTGGAGAAAAGAGACTGCACCTTCCTACATGGTGTTAAAGGCATATAGGCTGTCATTAGTCTAGCAGGGGACCTACATGCTTGCAGACCTCCATTAATGTGGATGCCTTACTAGTGAACCGGGCTAGTATGTTTCCAGGGGGTTATGTTACTTTTGTTTTTCAACTGTAATAAAAAAAAAAAAAAGAAAGCTGATGTTCACTGGGCTTGATTTTGTCCAAATATGAACTACCATTTTTTTCCACATTCAAATTCCTCAACTTTCCAGCCTTCCTCTATACCAGGGGTGTCAAACTCAATTTCATTGTGGGCCATATCAGCATTATGATTGTCCTCAAAAGGGCCGGTTGTATCTGTAAGATTAGATGTCCAGGGAATCCCCTCCCCTAACATTAGATGTCAAGAGCCACCCCACCATCAGAAGTTGAGTTCCCTACTCTCCCTAACATCACAGTGCACCCCCTTTCTTTGTGCTGCTGCTAGGAAGAAGCTGGATGCATTGCTTGAAATCAGAAAGTAGGGGTCTGGAGGAGGACCAGAGGAGGGCTGGAGCTCCCCTCCAGCTGCAAGAGAGGTGTGAGGGCCACATTAAATGGCCTGGAGGGCCGGATTCGGCCCACGGGCCTTGTGTTTGACACCTGTGCTCTATACCTTTTTTAGACATTGCATATATATATATAATAATAGAACTGCCTTTATTGAACTATCTGAGAAAGACTGGGAATAATAAATATACTGATATTTAAAATCTAATGGTCTGTGAATGAGAGAAAACTAGACAAGGAAAGTAATGCAACTGTGGGACACAGGTAGATAACCAGGCTACAATCTACTTCCCTCTGGCAAGTACAACAGAAAGCATGTAGAATAAAGTGCATTATATATATATATATATATATATATATATATATATATATATATATAGTTGTGCTCATAAGTTTACATACCCTCACAGAATTTATGATTTCTTGGCCATTTTTCAGAGAATATGAATGATAACACAAAAACTTTTTTTCACTCATGGTTAGTGTTTTGCTGAAGGCATTTATTATCAATCAACTGTGTTTACTCTTTTTAAATCATAATGGCAACAGAAACTACACAAATGACCCTGATCAAAAGTTTACATACCCAGTTTTTAATACCGTGTATTGCCCCCTTTAACATCAATGAAAGCTTGAAGTCTTTTGTGGTATTTGTGGATGAGGCTCTTTATCTTCTCAGATGATAAAGCTGCCCATTTCTCTTGGCAAAAAGCCTCCAGTTTCTGTAAATTCTTGGGCTGTCTTGCATGAACTGCACGTTTGAGATCTCCCCAGAGTGGCTCAATGATATTGAGGTCAGAAGACTGAGATGGACACTCCAGAACCTTCACTTTATTCTGTTGTAGCCAATGACAGGTCGACTTGGCCTTGTGTTTTGGATCATTGTCATGTTGGAATGTCCAAGTACGTCCCATGCGCAGCTTTCTGGCTGATGAATGCAAGTGTTCCTCCAGTATTTTTTGATAACATGCTGCATTCATCCTGCCATCTATTTTGTTCAAATTTCCTGTGCCTTTGTAACTCACACATCCCCAAAACATCACTGATCCACCTCCGTGTTTCACAGTAGGAATGGTGTCATCATAGGCCTTGTTGACTCATCTGCAAATGTAGTGTTAATGATTGTGGCCAAAAAGCAAAATTTTGGTCACATCACTCCAAATGACTTTGTGGCAGAAGGTTTGAGGCTTGTCTCTGTGCTGTTTGGCATATTGTAAGCGGTATACTTTGTGGCATTTGTGTCGTAATGTCTTTCTTCTGGCGACTCCATCATGCAGCCCATCTTTCTTCAAGTGCCCCTTATTGTGCATCTTGAAACAGCCACACCACATTTTTCAGAGAGTCCTGTATTTTCACCTGAAGTTATTTGTGGGTTTTTCTTTGCATCCCAAACAATTTTCCTGGCAGTTGTGGCATAAACCTTAGTTGGTCTACCTGACCGTGGCTTGGTTTCAACAGACCCCCTCATTTTCCACTTCTTGGTTAGATTTTGAACACTGCTGATTGTCATTCTCAATTCCTTGGATATCTTTTTATATCCCTTTCCTGTTTATACAGTTCAACTACCTTTTCCCGCAGATCTTTTCACAATTCTTTTGCTTTCCCCATGACTCAGAATCCAGAAACATCAGTGCAGCACTGGATGAAAGATGCAAGGGTCTGTCAGGAGTCCAGAATCTCATTGACCTTTTATACACACACTAATTACAAGCAAACAGATCACAGGTGAGGATGGTTACCTTTAATAACCATTCAAACCCCTTTGTGTCACCTCCTGTTCATGTTATCAGGCCAAAATCACCAGGGTATGTAAACTTTTGATCATGGTCATTTGGGTAGTTTCTGTTGTGATTATGATTTAAAAAGTGTAAACACAGTTGATTGATAATAAATGGCTTTAGCCAAACACTAACAATGAGTGAAAGAAATGTTTTTGTGTTGTCATTTATATTCTCTGAAAAATCGTCAAGAAATCATCAATTCTGCCAGGGTATGTAACTTATGAGCACAACTATATATATATATATATATATATATATATATATATTCCACTTATTTGTGGGGCCTAAGAGGAAAAACAGTTTACAGTAAACTTTGCTTGTTCATTAAAACAGAGATCAATTGTCTGAATTGCTTTGCTTAAACATTAAAAAAACAGAGATAATCAATTAGTGGAATTGCGCACATAACTGTGTGCAAGCTTATAAATATCCTCAAACGTAGAGGACCAGAACTGTCCTTCCGACTGATGCAGCAATTTCCAGATAACCATACCGGACCTGTCAACCATCCTTAGATGAATAAAAACCATGCATCGTTATGGAAAAGAGAAATCTGAAAACTGAAAAGGAAAATAGACATTTCCTAAAAGCTTAACTCTTCTCATATTCTACTTCTATAGAGTGTGAGATCCAGCAGAAAAGAATAAGCACCTGAATGGTTAAGCTCTTTTAAAACAGGCTGTCCCTTTCTGCTGGAAAACAGTAGCTGGGGAGGTCCCAGAGTCTTAGAGAACAGGGGCGGAAGTGCGTGGCCTCGGATGCAAGGGTGTAGGAGATGGCATTGATCCAGAGACTCAGAAATTGTAGGGTACCAAAATAAGGTTTATAGATGGCCATGGTAGGACACAGTAGATATCGAAGCAATACCAATAACAGATCTATCACTGACTAATGTATGACTCCTTTTTGATATTTTGCTGAGTGATGTTTTAGCGTTTAATTTGAGTAGTGGCTGTTCAGCTATATATGAATCATCTGTGGGTGCAGTGTCCCTGGCATGGCAGTGTCCCTGGCACTTTTTCTGACAAGCTGTGTACTCAGTGAGACAAAAACTGAGATATATGTGATTTGCTGTAAATATATATAAATATATATAAAATATTCTGTATATACTGTATATGTATACATGTATACATATATGTGTCCGTATGCGTGTGTGTGTGTGTGTGTGTGTCTATGTGTGTGTATATATATAAGCTGATAAATGAGTAGAGCGGCTTCTGTTTATTCTCATCTCCGGAGCTTTGGCAATCAGACACACAGAGGATCTTAACCCCTTGTTGCCGCTAGTTTTTAAACACCCACATTGTCACAGGGTGTCCCCCTGCCGTACAACAATAAAAACCAATACAGTTTAACGTCACACAGGGGTATAAAATGATAGTAAAATCACCCAGAGCCTATTTTTTTATTTTATTTTCTCCTTGGGTACATTGTAATATTGTGGGTTGTTCCAGCAATTGTAATTTGTACTAGTAACCGTGAAGAGGAAACATTTCTCCTTGTGCAAACATGAGTCATTTAACTGACTACCTTGTGTTTAATGCATGCAAACATTAAAACATTGCTTTTTAAAGGCTCTTTAACTACAGCTTAAGTGAAATGTACTATTTGAGAATTTTTTTTGAGGTAACGTTATGCCTTTTGTTAAATGGTGTGAGCGCTGTATTAAGAATATTTTAATGAAATGTATCTAGGACAACACTAATATTGCAAATCCTTACTGACCTTACAAGTTGCATTCGTCTGAGAAGTTTTTACATGTGTTTAGCACAGGCTAAGCAAAAGGAATCTGCAGCAAAAATAGACATTTTTGTGGTCTGAAATGGTACAGCTTTGGAACCATTGTCATCTCTGATGTGTTACTGTAGCAGCATACAGTAGACCTGTCAATAAAATTCACACATCATGAATCAGTGGGAAACATATAACAGGATTGGGGTGCACTTAGAATCTTGATTGATGTGCCATTTTATGTGCTAATTTCATGAGCCCACACCAGTTTAATGAGGTGATACATAAGGGCCAACTTACGCAAGCATATGAATTTTGCAATTAACGTGTATTTTTGATGGTTCAAATTGACTTGGATTTTATACCATTGCATATTATGCAAATAGTATGCCATCCAGTTCTGGTCACCAGTCCTCTGGAGGGAGGTGCAGTAACTGGAGAGAGTCCAGAGAAGGGCAACAAAGTTAATAGGAGGACTGGAGGACCTCACCTACAAGGAATGACTACAAACAAACTGTCTCTCTGGAGAAAATAAATACCTCAATGGCAATTCTGGCATAGGGAATAAACGATTCAGTCTCAGGGAGTGTAAGAAGACATGGGGTCACTCAATGAAATTGGAGGAGAAACAGTTTAACCTTAAACTACATAGGGGGTTTTTTCACTGTCTGGGTGGTAAGGATGTAGAATTCACTCCCACACAGGTTGAACTGGATGGACTGATGTCTTTATTCAACCTTATATACCAACTATGTAAATTGCTCATGTGATAACAGCAGATAATATTAAAGCAATTCTTTCAGACACAGGGCGTGTGCTTTGATTATCTTTAAGGAAAATACAATTGGAGTACAGCTGCCATTGCTGATTGCATTTAGAAAACAAGCCGGAATACTTTTTTTAGCATCTCCATGGGCCCACCTGAAGTCTGTAGCCCCGGGCCCACCATTGTGCCTTCATTATCATTAACAGACAGAAGAAGACTATTAAAATCAAAAAAATAGACTGACCCCACTTCATGAATATTTTGCTTAATATACTGTAGTTCCTCAAAAGTGTATGTTTTACAAAACCAAAAAGAAAAATAATGTTAAAGTAATGAAGGCGCTTTTTGCTCAATTGTTATGTTTGCTTCAGTGGCCATGTTTCTGAACCAAATAAAGGAGCAGATGGGAAACCTATACAGAGAGAAATAAATGGGCTGCCATTGCTGATCTTCTCAAAGCTTCCAGTGCTTTGACATGACCACAGAGCTTTTAGGCAGCCTATACATTGATCATTATTTTCATTCAACAAGCGGTTTGAGCAAAAAAAATGGTCTGAATCCCCCATCTACACATTTGAGGTGGAGGAATTTAGATTCTTTTCTCATCCCCTTGTGACAGCACTTGTCCAATCACCATGTACCGATGCTGTCACATGAAGGGAAGAGGAGCAAGTCACATGCTTTTTCTTAACCAAAACTCCCGGGTATTTCCTTTGCTACTGGCGGCTGAGTGGATTGCTGCTACAAAGAGGCATTAAAACGCAAAAAAAAAAAAAGCTGCTTAAGAAGATATGGGAAGCTTTTTATACAATTTATTTCAAGAATTTTATTCAAATTTTAAGAAGATACATATATATATATATATACACACGTTTATGTATATATATATATACCGTATTTGCTGGCGTATAAGACGACCTTTTATAGTTAAAAAAACACCCCAAAAAATGGGGGTCGTCTTATACGCCGGGTATAAAATGCCACCGCTGGATGTCAGCCCGTCGGATGCCTGCTGGATGTGCGGTAATACTGTATGTAGCTTCGGCTACATACAGTATACACCGCTGAGCCAATCCCGGCGAGCGATGTATTCTATTGAATGCAGAGCCTGCTCAGATTGGAGTAATAACCTCTGCCAATCCGAGCAGGCTACATACAGTAGCCTGCTCGGATTGGCTTTGAGAGTCAGAGAGGCATGAGCTGATATTACAGCCTCTGCCTCTGCCAAACCGAGCAGGCTTTGTATTCTTTAATAGAATACATCGCTCGCCGGGATTGGCTCAGTGATGTATACTGTATGAAGCCGAAGCTACATCCAGCGTAACTGGACAGGACATAGGACATAGTGGAAGTGGGCAACTATGTAGTAGGTGTCATGGAGAACAATGTTGATTGAGGAATTGGCTAGGACAATGCCGGTAAGTTCCCTGACTGTAAATAAGAATCCGAGTATTGGGACCTCTCATTTAATAATTCCCTGTGCATTGTGGTCAGTCAACTAAAGATTTTAACGCCTGTTGGAATAGCAAGGATTATTGTGGTGGATGTAAAGTATGCCCATGTGTCTACATTTAGGTCGGTGGTGAATATGTGGTTGAATCAATTTTTTTGAAAGGGTTTTTTTTATATGGTGTTGCCTCGGAAGCTGGGGTAGTCTTATATGGCGAGTATAGCCCAAAACCTATTTTTTCCACTTGAAAAATAGGGGGTCGTCTTAAACGCCCAGTCGCCTTATACGCCGGCAAATACGGTATATATATATAGAGAGAGAGAGAGACAAGCAACTCTGGACATTACCAGCATATAGTCTATTAATTGGGGTCACACACCCCTGCATGAAATAAAGGTACAGAGAAAGAGCAATGAACTGAACAAGAAAACATATTAATTAAATAAAGTTATCCATAAAATATTTTCTCCCACCTCTACAAGTGATGCAATGAAGTAGGCTGAGCATGGTGCGTTTTTTATCCAATTTAATCCTGCATAGAGTTATCTCATGCAGAGCAAACCCAGTATTGCGTCCTTGCAAGGCTGTAGTTTTTATAGTGGTACCCTATTTTGGGTTCCCTCTTAAAGCACATTCTTATGAAAAACATATGGATTGGTAACCAAGGGCATAACTACAATTCATGGCACCCCATAGCAAGATTTTGATGGGGCCTCATCAGTAACCTTTTCTATGTGGCACATGGCAGAGTCAATTGGAACAATAGTGCAATTGATCTTATGCTGTGTGGAGGCAGTTTTTCTCCACCCATGAACTTGAAAGGTTATGTGTTCCCACCCCATAGGGTGACCACAGCCTCAACAAGTGTAAGTTATTCTTTTTTTTTTTTCTTCTCCTATCATGGAACCACTATTTGAGTCATTTATCCTTTTTGGAGCAATTTACTACACTATAAGGGATCATTTATTTTCTGGTGGACAGCCTGAGCTACACCAGAGACCTCTGGCCATCACTTCAGGGCCAAACCCTTTGGGCCACACTTGACCACCACCACACCCTAGATCAGATAGCAGTTAAAACCAGACATGTGTTCTAATCCTTCCCCATCCAAAACTAGAAGAAAATGTTTTTTGCTTTACATGCACTATAACGTGCTTCATTCAAGGACAGAAAGCAGGAGAGTTGTTAGGATGCACTATTAGAATCCATTGCTGTGGATTGAAGTTGTCAGAGAAGAAAAGCAGTGCAGGAAAGACAGTTTACATTTTAGTCAGTAGCTCCCCAGCTTTTTCAGCATCAACTGTTCTTTTTGTAGTATAAGATTCTAGGGCTTTGATGTAACTCAACTTTTAAAATCTCAGTCCAAAAATGTTATAGACCCAAAATCACCATCATTTTGGAAAAAATTATTTAGTGGTCAAAATCGCTCTGTCACCAACTTAAAGTGGTTTTAAAGGCTAAAGTTTTTTTACCTTAATGCATTTTCTGCATTAAGGTAAAAAACCTTTCATGCTCAGCTCCCCCCCAACAGCCACTCTCTAAATACCTGAGCCTGATCTCAATCCAGCACTGTGCCTGAGAGCAGCAACACTGCTCTCTCTCCTCACAGGGATTGAGGCAGCAGTGGGAGCCATTGGCTCCTGCTGATGTCAATTAAATCCTGTGAGGAGGGAGCAGGGGGCAGGGTCGAGAGGCACTGCGTGTCAATAGATACGGGATCAAGCCTGCACATATGCCACCATAGGAATAGGCTTCCTATGGTGGCACACAGAGAAGAGGAAAAGCTAAGCGCAATGGCGTGGGACCCTAGAAGAGGAGGATCAGGGCCACTCTGTGCAAAACCATTGCACAGAGCAGGTAAGTACAATATGTTTGTTATTTAAAAAAAAAACTCCTTAACTATCACTTTAAAAAATGGCAGGTACAGTATCTCACAAAAGTGAGTACACCCCTCACATTTCTGTAAATATTCTATTATATCTTTTCATGTGACAACATTGAAGAAATTACACTTTGCTACAATGTAAAGTAATGTAAAAAGTATTGAGTGTACAACTTGTAGAATAGTGTAAATTTATTGTTCCTGACAGGAAAGAGCCGCTAATTCTGACACCCTTCTTGCTAAAATAATTGCCACCAAAAAAATAAAACACCTTCCGAGTCAATAGGACTAACAGAATCTCACAAATTGGTTCAAAAGGTGGTTTCTGCAAGACAGACAAGACCAAATTCAAATCAAATGTACACAAGGAGGACTTAACAGGCGGTTATCCCCAGAACAAAAATATAGATCAATGAATAAGAAATTGGCTTCTGAAAAAAAAACGACAAAGCCGATATTTGGCCTTTAAAGGCCAAATTAATTTCAACCCTTGATTAGAGGAATGCAAAAATGTGCCCAAATATGTATTTCCGGGGATACAACTTCCTGATCTCACACCAGGACACATCAGACTTTGCAAGTCCTATGATAAATCTTTCTGGAGAAGATTTCCTGGCCTTCAGCACTGTAGATATGAGGGCTACAGAGACTCCTCAATTCTTCAGTACCCAGGTCTCATTAGCCAGGCCGTTAAACTCAGTGACTGTAAAGCAGAGTGCAATATTGACCCCGGAAACAAGAGGTTTGGCCTGCCTGGAGGCGCCCAAGGACCATCCACTGCCAATTTCATGATGCTGGCATACCATGCCCTTCTGGGCCAGGCTGGTGCCACTAAAATTACTGGAGTTTTCTCCTCCCAGACCCTGCATAACAGATGTGGAAGAAGCTGAACTGGTGGGAAGGCATAGATTAGGGAGAAATGGTCCCACAGTGTTACTAGGTCATCCACCCCTATTGCCTACGGAACCCTCATCCTAGAGACAAACCTGTCCTGCTTCGTATTGAAACTGGACTTAATAATATCTACATCTGGTATGTCTCAGCTTTGACAAATTACACTGAACTAATCATTGGTGACTGAGAAAATCTGCCTGCCATCTCTCCATACCACGGATATGTAGAAAATCTACCTGCCATCTCTCCATACCATGGATATGTAGAAAATCTGCCTGCCATCTCTCCATACCATGGATATGTAGGACCAGAACATGACATGTCGCCCCAAACCAGAATATGATCCACTTCCTCCTGAGCAGCTTGGCTCCTGGTGCTGCCCTGAGGTCTAGTAAAGGGGACCTCTCTTGCTTTTTATTGCTCTGTGCAATGGAAGCAATCATACCAGCAATTTTACCTACCAGGCCCACCGCAGCCAGGTCATCCTTAAGCCTAGTACTACACTACTTGTTTTTTATTGTTCAACCCAGCAGGGCTGAACGAAAAAAAATAAAACTGACAGCTCAGGAAGAGCTGCAAGACTAACTATGCAATGTTAGTACAGCGATCTCCCCTGCTGTGCCATTG
This sequence comes from Lithobates sylvaticus, assembly GCA_028564925.1. Lineage (NCBI taxonomy): Eukaryota > Metazoa > Chordata > Amphibia > Anura > Ranidae > Lithobates > Lithobates sylvaticus. The sequence goes on along the minus strand of CM053034.1, from coordinate 104,755,039 downwards.
TGTTCTGGCAGGGGGTTCGGCCTGCTCTGTGCCCTGTACCAGAGACTTAAGCTGCCATTACAGCCAGGAACTTTACTTAACCAAGATGGCCACCAGATGGGCAATGCTATGGAGTGTCACTTTAGTGGCAGCTCTGAGTCAGCTCTGGGGCTGCGGACATCACATCCAAGATGGCTTTGCTCAGCAGGTCAGAACTTTTGTATGTGTGCATGAGGGAGGCATTGACAGGTAAATAACATGGTAATGCACATAATGTATACTCTTATAGGAAAATTGGCAATAATAGCCTGGTAATAGCCTGGTGAAAGTGTCTTTTTAAAGGAAACATGTACTGATAGAAATTGTATTTGCCTGTCTATTTCTGGCATGAACCCTTTCTGAGTTAATGATCCAAAACAAGTGACTGCTTTAAGTGAATTTGCTCTCAATCTGCACACTTGTGTCAATTTAGGTCAGAATGACAGCCAGATTTCAGGCTGTGTCAGCAATGGCAGACTATGCATATTTCTCTGTTATTTTTACTGCAGTTTTTTTTTTTTTTGCCTTGCATAGGTAATAGAATAAGTGTAAATATAGGGTTGTAGTATTTGTCTGTTACAGTAATAATTATTATCTACAGTATAGGAGCCATTATAGTATAATATATACTGTGAATTTTCCATAATTACTAACTGCCAATTCTAGAAATGTTGCAATTAATTAAAAATGACAAAACAAGAATCAAAATCTGACCATAAAGCAAATCTATGCCTTGCCTAATTAGTGCAAACAGGTTTGCCTTAACCCTCCTCCTTCCAATCCCATGGAGTATCGCTTTGTTCCCCTGCTGCTTCATTCATTACAGGCATTTGAAGGAAATACCTAGTACATGCAGGTATGAAGTAGCATGTGACAGTGACGAGCCAATCACAGGAAGTTGAATGTTATAACCAGTGATGTAAGTAACTCAGTTAAAATAAACGGAGTTACTTAACGCAGTTACTTTAGAGGGTAACGAGTAATCTAACCGATTACTCTTCCCCTCATGGTAACGCAGTTCCCATTACTTGGGCGGCGTTACCGCAATTACATCTACTGCCCGGGAGGCCCGCCGTGGTCGCGCTGCCTGGCCGTTCGTTCCACCATGGGGAGGGGGGCTTTCGCCCACTGAGCTGAGAAGAGGCTGAGACTCAGAGAGACTGTCTGGACCCCCCCAATCCCGCCCCACCTATTCAGAGAGAGAGAGAATGTAGGGAGGCGGGGCGGACACTGAAAAATTAAGTCAGCTGACCAGCAGACACCAATCGAGTGAAGAGGAGGGTGTCTCTCTCTACCCATGAGGAAAGGCATCCCTGGAGGTATTCAAGTAAGTGACTGACGATTCGAATTGCAGTGCAATTGATCCATCCCAAGTCCTCCACCACCTCTGCTTCTTACTGATCCCATCCCTTGGAAAGGCACACACCTGTCTATTTAAACTGGCAGTAATCCCGAGTGTGGCTCTGGGTAAATTTTAGTACCATTAGTGGTAACCCTGAGTCATACTCGGGATTGCATTCCAGAATCTTGGTCCAGGTACTTACCTTGTCACCAGGATCCTGCGATGTCCCCACGCTGTGTCCACCACCGGATGCTCTGTGTGCCGGTGTTCTATCGGATAGTGCCCACTATCCAGAAGTGCCCGGGACGAACGGCGCATGCGCTGTACGGAACAGCACAACAGCTGATTTTACGATCAGCTGTTGTGATGCCGAGACGGCGCCTGCGCACAATAGCCGGCAGAAAAATATTTTGGTGCCACCAGATTGTGCCTCGCGCTGGCAAGGCATGTTCATGTCGGTGATGGGTGGATTAGTACATGATGGGGGCAGATTATTCAATGATGGGCAGTGCTGCTAAGATGGGCCGGATTTTTAAATGATGGCCACTGCTAGACACATATTTTTCTGCTATTCTTCCTGGACGCTTACAGGGTGTGTTTAGTCAACTGAAGGGCGGGTTTTTCTATCTGAAAAATATTTTGCAGCACTGGTCATCATTTAAAAATCTGCCTCATCTTAGCAGCACTGCCCATCATTTAATTATCCGGCCCCATCATGTACAAATCCGCCCCTCATCGACATGAACACACCTCGGAAGCACGAGACACAATCTGACACAAACATTTCTTCTATCGGCTATTGTGTGCGGCGCAAGTGCTATTCGTCCCGGGCACTTCTCGATAGCGGGCTCTAACCGATAGCTCCGTTCCCTGCGATCACCGCGATGCATGGGGCGGAGCCCGGCGGTAAATTCAAAAAGTACAGAAAACATAACACATACAGTACACTGTAATATTACAGATTACATTAATGTATCAAATCATTTCACCTCTCCTTTGTCCCTAATGCTTTGTCCAGTGTCCTGCATGCACTGTTCTTTCTGCCTGAAAACTTGAGATTGTCCATGGCAACCAAAAGTGTCCCTTTACGTCAAAAGCAGTTTTAAACCAGCTAGAAAACAGTGATAGTAAATTAGAACACTTGCAGAATTGAGCGATAGTGAATCGTGGGCAAATTAATTTTATTATTATTATATTATTTATAGTTATTTATTATATATATATGTGTGAAAATGTGGAATAGACTCCCTCCAGAGGTGGTTCTGGCTAACTCAGTAGATTGCTTTAAGAAAGGCCTGGATACTTTCCTAAATGTACATAATATAACTGGGTACTAACATTTATAGGTAAAGTTGATCCAGGGAAACTCCGATTGCCTCTAGGGGGATCAGGAAGGGATTATTTTCCCCTGCTGTAGCAGATTGGAGCATGCTCTTCTGGGGGGGGGTTGCCTTCCTCTGGATCAACTGTGGGTATAGAAATGGGTATATTGGATTGTACAATATTTTTTTTTTTTTTTTTTTTATGGTTGAACTGGATGGACTTGTGTCTTTTTTTGGCCTAGCTAACTATGTAACTATGTAACTATATTATAATTTATGATTTTGTTTTTCAAACTTTATCATACCCAGGATGTCAACTAGAGTCTTGTTTGGACAGATTTAAGTGAGATATTCCTAAGAATTATAGGCCTACAATATAAAACGCTAAATTTCTATGCAAAACAATGTACCGCTTTGAGATTCAAAAATCGGACATAGTCATACCGCCAGGGAGGCTACGAACCCACAGTTACCAGTGCATGTCAGAGCACAAACCAAGCCATGAAGTCCAATGAATTGTCTCTAGAATTCACAGACATGATTGTATTGAGGCACAGATCTGAGGAAGGGTACAGAAAAGTTTCTGCCGCATTGAAGGTCCCAATGAGCACATTGGCCTCCATCATCTGTAAATGGAAGAAGTTTGGAACCACCAGGACTCTTCCTAGAGCGGCTCGCCCAGCCAAATTGAGCGATCAGGGGAGAAGGGCTTTAGTTGGGGAGGTGAGCAGGAACCCAATGGTCACTCTGACAGAGCTCCAGTGTTTCTCTGTGGAGAACCTTCCAAAATAACAACCATCTCTGCAGCACTCCATTAATCAGGCCTGTATGGTCGAGTGGCCAAACGGAAGACACTCCTCAGTAAAAGGCACATGACAGCCTGCCTGGAGTTTGCCAAAAGGCACCTGAAGGACTCTCAGATCATGAAAAACAAAATTCTCTGGTCTGATGAAACAAAGATTAAACTCTTTGGCCTGAATGGCAAGCGTTATGTTTGGAGGAAACCAGGCACCGCTCATCACCTAGTCAGTGCCATCCCTACAGTAAAGCATGGTGGTGGCAACATAATGCTGTGGGGATGTTTTTCAGGGGCAGGAACTGGCAGACTAGTAGAGATCGAGGGACAGATGAATGCAGCAATGTACAGAGACATCCTTGATGAAAACCTGCTCAAAAGCGCTCTGGACCTCAGACTGTAGCAAAGGTTCATCTTCCAAGAGGACAACCCTAAGCACACAGCCAAGATAACAAAGCAGTGGCTAAGGGACAACTCTGTGAATGTTCTTGAGTGGCCCAGCCAGAGCCCAGACTTCAACCCGATTGAACATCTCTGGAGAGATCAGAAAATGGTTGTGCACCGACACTCCACATCCAACCTGATGAAACTTGAGAGGCCCTGCAAAGAAAAATGTGAAAAACTGCCCAAAAATAGGTGTGTCAAGCTTGTAGCATCATACTCAAAAAAACTTGAGGCTGTAATTGGTGGCAAAAGTGCTTCAACAAAGTATTGAGCAAAGGCTGCGAATACTTATGTACATGCTGTGTTTTTTTATTTTTAATAAATTTGCAAAGCTTTTAAACAAAGTTATTTCACATTGTCATTATGGGGTATTGTTTGTATAATTTTGAGGAAAATAATGAATTTAATCCATTTTGGAATAAGGTTGTAACATAAGAAAATGTGGAAAAAGTGAAGCGTTGTGAATACTTTCTGGATGCGCTGTAATTAAAATTAAATTGACTTGGCTGATAAGCCCTGTGTTGCTTAATTTTCTATATTTATAGTTAAAGTGTTAATTATAATACAACCTTGTGCTGTTAATTACTGACATACCCTAGTTAAACAAGTTCTTAATTAGATTCAGTCCGTTCTTTATCTGCACCTAATCAGCCACTGAAACTACAGTTCCTGTAGGTCATTAATCAAAGGGATACATGGGATTGAGGAAATTCTTAATTATATACTGTACTTTTTTATTCTAGTATTAGTCCAAACAAACAGATTTTTGTCTGTGCATCCAGACTGTGTTTCATCATCAAACTGGTTTTTCACCTTAAAGTGACCCTATGAGAATAGTCATATGAAAGCTGCCATTTTGTTTACAATTGTTGGTAAAGATAAAAGCTCCAGGGCTGCCATTCTCCCCCTGATTCACTATTCACCTAGTTGATCACAAACAAGAATACAACCAGTGAAGTCTAAAAATACTGCTTGTCCTAAGTCAAGAATGCACTATACAGGAAAGTCAGGAATGGGTTCTCATATTTCTGTCACCACAGATTCACTTTGAAGTAGATATACCATTAAAATTCACACTGTACATCAGGGATATGCAATTAGCGGACCTCCAGCTGTTGCAAAACTACAAGTCCCATCATGCCTCTGGGTGTCATGCTTGTGGCTGTCAAAGTTTTGCTATGTCTCATGGGACTTGTAGTTCTGCAACAGCTGGAGGTCCGCTAATTGCATATCCCTCCTGTACATTAAAAGACTGAAGTCCAGGGCAATTTAGAACTATCGTTGAACTGGTGCTCTTCCCACACTGCAAGGATTAAATGCTTGTTTTAACTAGGGTACCATTAAAAAGCAGTTTTACTTGCCCTATTGTTGAACTCTTCCTCTAATGCTCAGAGTTATGAGTGGGCCCTCACTTACAATGTAGGACTGCTAGTTCTGCATTGTACAGGGTGACAGAGTTCCTGCATCTGATGAAGTTCTATCTACATAGAGTCAGCCTTCACTTGCCTTCTGTATACAGAACACAGGGGCTCACAAACTCAGCACCTCTGCTATTAAGAGAATATCTTGTGTTTTTTTCCAGTTAATACAAGGGATTCTCTGATTGGGTGAGGCAGAGAGGAAGGGCGATTTTGACATCAAAATCTTCGTCTTCTCATTGAAAAGGGCCAGCGTTGATTTACTAAATCTTGAGTGTACAAAATCTGGTGCAGTTCTGCATACAAACCAATCAGCCTCCAGATTTTATTGTCAAAGCTCTGTGCAGCGACAGGCCTGTCAGAGCGCCGCTCTCCCCTATGGGGGATCGGATGACGATGGACCGTAGAGTCCGTCGTCACTCGATCCGATGACGGATGGAAAAATAGGGTTTTCCTCTGTCACACTTTTTTTCCCACAAATAGAGCTTTCTTTTGGTGGTATTTGATCGCCTCTGTGTTTTTTATTTTTTGCGCTATAAACAAAAAGAGAGCGACAATTTTGAAAAAAACACATTATTTTATACTTTTTGCTATAATAAATATCCCCCAAAAATATACAAAAAATATATTTTTTTCCTCAGTTTAGGCCGAATAGGGGATAGATTTATAGCATTTTTATTATTTTATTTTTTTAACTAGTAATGGCGGCGATCTGCGATTTTTATCGTGACTGCGACATTATGGCGGACAAATCGAACAATTTTGACATATTTTTGGAACCATTGGCATTAATACAGCGATCAGTGCGATTAAAAATGCATTGATTACTGTAAAAATTTCACTGGCAGTGAAAGGGTTAACACTAGGGGCGGGGAAGGGGTTAACTGTGTTCCCTGGGAGGTGATTCTAACTGAAGGGGAGGGACTAACTACAGGAAGTGACAGATCGTGGTTCCTAGCTAATAGGAACACACGATCTGTCACTCCTGTCAGAACAGAACAGGGAAGTGTGTGTTTACATACACTCGTCCCTGTTCTGTGTCTCCAGCTCACGATCGCTCGTGGCCACTGGTCATCGCAACCGTCGGCCACAAGCATCGGCACCCCCGATGCGTGCGCCTGCTATCCGGACCCTGCGAGCCAAGGTATAGTTACGTGGTTTCATGCAGGGAAGCCAACCTGCCGCAGTAAAGCTGCGACGGCTGGTCCGTCACGAATGTTAATTCTAGATTACTAACAGTAGTTTACATGACCAAACTCTTCCCAGTTGTTCCTTGATTCCGAGCATGCGTGTTCGCACTTTCGATTTTTGTGTGACGGATTTCTGTACTGACTATCCGAAAATCAGAAATACAAAGAATCACCGCTCCAAGGTAATGACTTCTCCCAAAACAGCTGTCTCCACACTCCCACAGGGTGCTGGCTCTGTTTGCAACAGGAACTGAAGTAGAAAAGATGTAGCTGGATAGCCGCACTCCAAATTATTCAACTTTATTTCAAAAGATATAATAAAATCATAGCATCTAGGCTTGTGTACAGACTAACTGCACAGCTGCTGACATGTTTCACACCGAACAAGGGCTATGACTAAGCACCGTGTTCGGTGTGAAACATGTCAGCAGCTGTGCAGTTAGTCTGTACACAAGCCTAGATGCTATGATTTTATTATATCTTTTGAAATAAAGTTGAATAATTTGGAGTGCGGCTATCCAGCTACATCTTTTCTACTATCCGAAAATCAGACTTTGAGTTCACATGAGACAAAAAATGTAAGTCAAAATTTAAGTAAAATCGTCTGTCGCAAGCACCGTACTAACGATCCGAAAATCCGCAGGCAGCTCGTCTTCAGACTTTTCCCTTCTGATTTACGTACCGTGTGTACGTGGCCTGATGCCATGGAATTTCCGACAGAAACCTTTTCCGTCTGAAAAATTGAGAACATGCTCTCAATTTTTTGCTGGCGGGAATTCGGCCAGCAAAATTCTGATGGAGGCTACACACGGTAGCATTTTCCGATGAAAAGCTCTCTTCTGGCCGAAATTCCGATCGTGTGTATGCAGCATTAGACTTCACGCACACTTCAGCTCAAAAACACCTGGCATTTGTCTTTTTTCTTCTGCCCCTCCATGTTAGCCTTTGTATTCAAGCACAGCGTTTTGGCTGTAAAAAACACCTAAACACGTCTAAATGCTCCTAGTCACTAGACAGGTTTAGCGCTTAAGCTTTTTTTTTCATTTCAATGGCTAGAATAAATGAATATTCTGGCCAATGAAATGAATAAACGTCAACGCGCTTGACGTGCCTAAATGCATTTTTTTTTGTTAAGCTGTTTTTCTCCTGCCAGGAGAAAAGCATTTACACGATCCACAGTGTGCATGTATCCTAATGCCATCTACAAACAAGCGGAATTTCCGTCGGAAAAATCTTGGATGGATTTTCCAACGGAATTCAGCTCAAGCTTGTCTTGCATACACACGGTCACACAAAAGTTTGCTGAACTTTAGACCGTCAAGAACGCAGTGATGTACAACACTACGACGAGTCGAGAAAATGAAGTTCAATGCTTCCGAGCATGCGTCAAATTGTTTCCGAGCATGTGTAGGAATTTTGCGTGTCGGAATTGGTACAGAGGATCGGAACTTTTTCCGACCGAAAAATTGAGAACATTCTCTCAATCTTTTGCTGGCTGGAATTCCACCAGCAAAAGTCCGATGGAGCATACACACGGTCGCATTTTCGGACCAAAAGCTCTCATCGGACTCTTGCTGGCGGAATTTCTGCTCGTGTGTACGGGGCATTAGGCTAACGGAGGAAATAAAGACAATTAAAGTGTATGTCTGACCAAAACCTATTTTTTGTAATTTTGGATAGAGGTGGGGAAGGGTTAGAACCCCTTTTAGGTTAACCTGCTATCTGTGGCAGTGTTTAAGAGATTTCCTGTCATTTACTGTCAAAGTGACAGTTGTTGAACTAGATAGGAAATCTGATAAAATCTGCAAAAGGGATAGACATGGGTTCCAGCCTCCTCTCACTCTAATAAAAATAATTTTTATGTTTGTCTGTAAAGCTGTTAGAGATTTTCTTTTACTTCTTGTATGAGGAAACCTCTATCAAACCTTTATTTTATTTTATTGTTTTTAGGCTGGTGTAGCATTTACATACAAATCGAGGGGTTTGCAAAACCTGCTTGAAGCAGGACAAACAAATACAGGTCAGAAGGAGGTTTGTTGTAGGCCAGCTTCTCAGTCTGCTATCAAACTGATGCCATCGACACATGGACAGTTCACAGAAGAACGTGGTACAGGAAAGGCACATTCTATGTGCCTTTCCCAAACCGTGCTCAAAATACCCTGCCTTTGTGATCTGTTGTGGGTGCCAATGTAATGTTAGCGGTACCCCAAATGCAGATTGCAAATGCACTGCATTTGCAGCCACCAAACAGATGGTACTGCAGTACCATGCGATTTGGTATGGCACATATTTTAAAAGTAGCACATGCACTACTTTTTCCACATTCTAGTGCAATTTCAGCCCATTCAAATGAATGGGCTGCAAATCACACCACACAGGAGCGCACAGAAATCGGACAGGAAAAATAAAGTTTCGGCTAGACATACACTTTAAATGGCACTGAAGAAAATGAAGACAACACCATATATTGTAGTTATTACCCTCATTTAAACTTGCCAACATATTATTAGACATGGACATTGCAATAGTATCTAGCAGTTGAATAGGGATAGGAAAAAAAAGAGAAACAAATGCATTCACAGCATATAGGGGTGGTTATATATGAATATCGGGTGGGAAGGGGCCAATGTATACACTGCTTTCTCTCCAATATCTGCCATTGTTAATATTACTGCAGACAACAGATGCCAGACAGTGAACTCCTTTCATTTGTTTATAGGTCAAATACATTATAGCATTATGGATAATACTTTTGCATTACCCAGGTGCACAAGCCTTTATAATAAGGGTTAACACTTTTGTTTCTTGCTTTCTTAGCATGTAGAATTACAAAAAAATACAAAATATCATTATCGCCAGTATTTTTTCATAGATAGCGATAAATAATTGCAAAGATGCAGACAAAGCATGCAATTCTACACATATTTGCCCTAATATATACATTTATTTCAGACTGGAGTTTAAGTGATTGGCTAAGAAAATACTATATTTTAGCATTTAGAAGTAGGAGGTTGACACATCTCACTGTTGCAGACTGTGATATCAGTATTCATTAACAGCATACCGTCCTGTCCAGCATCCTTCTGCTATTAAAGCGTAAAGGGGCTTATTTAGTAACACTGTAAAAAACAATGTGAAGTAACTCTAGTAATCAGTAAGAAATCAGTTTCCTTTGTTGTAATGAAACTATTGGGGACATTTTCAAATCAATCAGATTCTGGTGTATTTTCAAGAGAATAAAAAACACTGATAAGTCACTATGGGCAACTTTTCACTTTTTTTTACAGTTTTCTAATTTTTTGATAGCTAACCATGAAATTGAAATCGTATTAGGCTGGTTGTAATTGTCAGTCATATACTGTGCGGTACAGCAGACCAAGAAGAAAAGCAATGCATCATGGGAAGTCTGATTTATCTACAATGAAGTGAACCATTGTTCAATTTAGTAACTCCACACTGAAGGCCTGCTTATATGCATGATCAAATAGCCTGTAGAGGCCCCACCTTACCCCATCTGCTTTTCATAGTTCTACATTGCGCCATTGGTCCATTCTTTGATCAGGGCAAGCACAACATGAACTGAACTGTCTGCATATTATACAATAGCTCTTTGGGCTTTAGCGCTTAAGGAGGGCTCTACTAGCTGTACCACAAGGAATTATGGCAGTTAGCAGTGTAAAGTGGTTAAATATCGCTTTAAGCCCCATCTTCTTGACAAAAAATATGTAAGCCCCACAGCATAGATTGCCCAGAGATGGCTTTAGCTGTCTAATGCTTTGTCAAAGTTCAGTACAAATAGCAGTTGGTGAACTGCTTTGGGTAAAATGATTGTGTCTTTCTGTACATATCAATACTGGTTCTGTCTATATGATTTTTTTTGGAGTCAATTAATACAAAATAGTGGAATCGACATACTCCTTTAAGCTTTATATATGTGGGATACACACATGTAGCGCCGGGCTCCAAATGAGCACACGCTATGTTTTTGTAAATTTAAAGTTCCTGAAACCACAGTTGGGTTTTAGGTTTAATTGTTCAAAATTCTGGTCTCAGTACCAGTTTGGCTGGATTGCAGATTGTTCTGCTTGGCCATAGGTGTCGGTGTCACCTCTGGCAAGCATAGGAAAGCAGTCCGGTTGGACGCATTGGGTGCCAATCTTTCTCTGAACCAACCAGTGAGTGGGTTGTCTCGCTGTGCTTCTGGGAGGGGGTACTTAAGGGACTGAGGTCACGTGCTTCTGGGTTCCGGTCCAGAAGATCTTTCTGTCTGTTTGGTCCTGGTCCTCCTGACCAGCCCTCAGGGGCCCTCATGGCCTGGGGTGCGGATCCATCCATTTCCGAGTCTCGGGGCTGGCTAGCCCGAGGCGCAGTAACTGGAAGGAGGATTCCAAGGTGGTCCGGTGCCGTCTCGGTTTTGGAGAGGCCCAGCAACTGAGAACGCAACCAGATGAGGACTCTTCAGAAGAGGGCCAAGCACAAGGCTGGCTGCTCGGTAAGAGCCTGGAAGCTAAGTTGGAAGGACACCAGGTGAATCCACACTCGTACGGTATCACCGGACCGGCTGCAAGATACTGGTATCGTACAAGGGTTTTCTAAGTTCATTTATCCTTCAATTACAACCAAGTCTGTGGCAGAGACTTTGCTTGATTTGAATCACCTATCGGCTGCTAAGTCTACTGAGAAGGAGATTTATCCGATAGCTGAACTATCCAGTTGCAAATGGCTATTCACTGGAGTTTATAGTGAGAGACTTCACTTTATTCAGTTACAAGCAGTTCCAAGAGTACCTGAACTTTCTACCTATACCCTCTATTCCTTCATTGAGAGACTGTGTTTTGTCCTACGTTTTGCAAATAAAAATCCCTAAAGTGGATCCAGTGTCAGTTTCTGCAGTTCTTTGGGCTATCTACCTCGGGAAACCCCTAGACGCATACGACGTCAAGAAGGTAACGGTAAGCCCAAAAATAACCATCAGCTCCTTCGGGGGTTAGTGCTACACACACAATAGCAGAAAGGACATATATGAAGCAGTGCCAGTGATTAATAACTGATATAATCATTAGTAGAAAAAATGATATTGTATGAAAAAGTCATTAGCAGCAAAAATGAATATAACTAAGTCCACAATGGTTAATTATCCAATGACACCTTGGTGACTCCACACATATACAAAAAGTGCCCGACCACCGAGATATGAATCTGCTTACCAGCATTTGGCTATGACCCAGCCGCGGCCTTTAGCTTGCACCGAAGACACTTGAATCATACAGGAACGGAATCTCATAACAGGGAAAGCCATCTTAGTATTTCACAGGATTGTACCACACTTAGATGATATTGCAATAGGGTCAAAGGAAAGAGAAACTGCCCATAGTGTCATAACGTTCATATGTTTAATAAAAAAATATAGTATTGCACTTACATGTTGAATAAAATCAAAATCGCATTAAAAACAAAGCCGGACGGCAAATTCAGGAGCCCATCCTCCTCTCGAGTAGCGTGGTGATGTCACTGCATGCTCTCCCAGGCGCGTTTCGTCATAGGTGACGTTTTCATTTGGGAACGGGCAACGCAATGACACCACCACCATATATAGAGCCAGACCTCGTTCTGAGACGCCAAAGTTAGGCTAAAAGCGCCATTTTAGTTATGGGCATTGGATACCTTATCCTTATTACAGACAGCACGGAAAGAAGGACCCGGCCGCGTAAAGGGACATAATTCTATGATTTCTAAAAAGCAGCCTAAAAAAGAACCTAAAAAAAACATCAATTATATCAAAAACAAATAAAATATTCTGCAACTTCCCTGCATGTAGGACATATACCTATCATACTAATTATGTTTGTTTATTAAGCAAGTTTACCCCCGATCGCTCATTGCGCTAATTTGACAGCACATTGGTGTACTATAGCCACACCATCACAATTACTAAAAATCCTAACAGCCATATAAATAACCTAATTATATACAAACAAAGGGGAACGCATTGAATCTATCTCCCTATTTCCCATATCGATGCATGTATGCAATATCGTGTAACAGTGAATTATATACATTAAATTTAATTAACCGTGAATAATACATTAATGTTAATTATAATTAACGTGAAAAATATATCAATATTGATTGTATTAATTATCACAGAAAGGATTGTAATAAAAGGGAATAAAGAAGCAACAGGAATCTCACATTCCTCTCTATTCCCCTCCCACTGCATATTGTATAGCCAAAGCTAGCTATCATGCCAGTTACACCCTAGTGATATGATGAGTATATAACTCGATAGTATTTAAATTTATAGACTCATAGACTTATAGAGTGAAAAGTGTAAACAATACTGAAAAGCTGCCCCTTATTAGTAAATAAACGCATGTGTAGTATACCCTGAGTGATCAATTAAGATCATTATGCTCCCACATTACGGGAACAAAAAAACAACTAATATATAAAAATATATATTTTGAAAAAAATATATATAAAAATGTATATGTAATAAAGTGATTATAAGAAACCCCCACTAAATTTCTATACCTTAAAAGGGAGAAAAAATGATTATATATTATATATGCTCACGCTCGCGTCTCAGACCAAGTTTACAAAGGCTAAAAAATCATGAATTATCTATAAATGCATTAACATCTGTATTGATATTAAGCCCGTAAGGGGCATAAGATTTCAAACGGTGGATCCATGACATTTCGAGTTTAGATATCTCTCTCACTAGTGAGCTCCTTCTCCATTAAGGTTTGAACTTGTCAATACCAAGAAACAGGGTCTTTGATGGATCCCTATTGTGTACCAGCAAATAGTGCTTAGACACAGAGTGTTTCTGATTCTGAAACCCTGTCTTTATATTTGTAATGTGTTCAATTCAAACGCACCTGGAGTGGGCGTTTGGTCCACCCTACATATTGCAGCCCACAAGGGCACTGCAACATATATACCACTCCAGTTGTGGAACAGGTAATACATGGCTTGATTGTGTGGTACACTTGTGTGGCCGTGGAGATGTAGGTGGTGGTGGTCTGTCTCTGGGAACATGAATTAAGAGAACATACTCTACATCTTCCACATTTGTAAAAACCTGACAGCTGGTCAAAGAAACCTCTACTATTGCTTGGTGGGTCTAAAACATTAGGTGCTACTTGGTTCCTCAAAGAGGGAACACCCCTAAACACCACTCGTGGTTTATCGGGTAAAACACCTCTTATCACAGCATCATTATTAACAATGTGCCAATGCTTGTTGACCAATTGTTTAATACTTCTGTGTTGTAAAGAACAATAAGTCACAAAGGGGACCCCTCCATTGAACCCACTTCTTGTGATTTTCTTTCAACCAACAAGTCTGCCCTATTCATATTCTTAATGGTGTCCAAAGTTTCAGCCAGAAAATCACGCTGATAACCCTCTCCAAGAACCTGGCAGTGAGGACATCTGCTTGTACAAGGAACTATTCTGGGTCAGAACAGTTCTGCCTGAGTCTCCTGTATTGACTCTTGGGTAATGACAGCTATCAATAGGAATAAAAGAGTTCCTATCCGTCACCTTAAAAAAGGTGGAGGTAGCAAACCCATTATCCTTAACAGAGATATTGAGGTCCAAGAAGTTTATCTCTACCTGGCTCATCACACAATTAAGTTCTTTGCCCCTTTGATTATTATTAAGGGACCGTATGAACTCTTGGATGTCACAACTATGGCCATCCCATGGGAGGAGGATGTCATCAATATACCTGGCCCACAGGACCAATTGTGGTATGTCCTTGGTATAGATGACATCCTCCTACCACCTGGCCATGAATACATTGGCCAGGCTGGGGGCATATTTAGCCCCCATGGCAACCCCCATATCTTGTCTATAAAATTGGTTATTAAACCAAAAAATGTTAGTAATACCATCAAAAAGGCTACTTGCTCTTCCGACAGACCAGAATCTCGGTCCAGATAGCCCTTGACGGCCTCGAACCCCAGATCATGTTGGATGATGGTATATAAGGAGGTGACATCTGCTGTGACCATCCATATATACCTGGTTTGGCAGGAATGTCCGCCAGCAGATTAATAATATGCCTAGAATCTTTAACAAAAGAAGGCATCTTGCACACAAGAGGCTGTAAATAAAAATCTATATATCTGCCCAGACAGGGCAGACAGGATCCTTATGTACCATATACACTCGAGTATAAGCCGAGTTTTTCAGCACATTTTCTTGTGCTGAAAGTGCCCCCCTCAGCTTATACTCGAGTCAAGCACTTTTCTGCAGCAGAGAATGACATTTCCCGAGATGTGGGGAAAATGTCATTCTCTGCTGCAGAAAAGTGCTTGACATTTTCCGAACCGACTTTGGGACCCAGTATCTCGGGGCCACTTGGTGCTAGGAACCCCATGTTTTGATATATTGTAGTTTACACACCAAATTTGGGGTTCCTAGCACCAATAGCCCCAAAGTCAGTCAATTGTGTCCATCTGCAGCAATGTCTTTTTGGGACCCTTGGAGGCTGCAGCTAGGGGGCATCTAGGAACCCTTAACTACCGAGTTTAAGGTGCGGGGGACCTTTGGCTGCAAATGGGCACAGTAAGGCATGTAAATGGGCACAGTGAGGCGGCAAATGGGCACAGTGAGGCGGCAAATGGGCATTGTTGACCCTCTTTTCCACTTACAGTAGCTGTGCATTTCTCACCCTAGGCTTATACTCGAGTCAATAAGTTTTCCCATGTTTTTGTGGTAAAATTAGGTGCCTCGGCTTATATTCGGGTTTGGCTTATACTCGAGGATATACGGTAGTTTAGACAGATAATACATGATGAGAGTGCGTGGGGGCCCTGGGTACCAAAAACAGGCTTTCTTTAGAATTAAATATGCCTGCTTCCCGGCCTTTCGCCACTATTTTTTCCAGCTCCCTAGAATATTGAATCTTAGGATCGGAGGGCAACATGGTTTAGGTAGTATGATCACCAACAATTCTATGCATTTCTGCAATATAATCTTTAAAAAAAAAAAAAGTACCTACAAAAATCTTTAAGACTTTAAAATTTGCTCACAGCTAAAGATTAACCATACAATGAATGGCAAAAACGGCACTTGTGTTTTAAAAAATTATTGTATACGTTTTAGGTACTGATTTTATGGCTAATACCATATATTACCAAAAGTATCAGCATACAACGACATTTTGGACATGGTCTTTTATGTCTTCATTTGTGTATGTCTCCTACACATCTGTGTAGGTATTTTTGTATTATTTTTGGAATCATTCAAAGATAAATATATTGGAAACCAAGGCCACCTCTAAATGAAATGTGTCAGTACATGTGATGGATCTAAGATGTCACATTTTGGAGTTGTATAGTATTTTTAGGAAAAGTACACACCCAGTAGACCTACAATGCATATTTTCTGATCCAATAATATTACTCTTTGATAGTGACTCATGCCATTCCTCTTGCTATCCCATCTATGCAACAGTACCTTTGCATAGAGGATGTTGCAAGCCAGTGCTCCCTTTCTCATTTCACAGTTTTCTAGCGATCCCTAGATAGAATTGACATAAGTCACTTTAATCATTTGTAGTATAGAACACATGACCTATACATGTTTATGTGGTCCCGAATACTTACCACACTAAAATTAAACCTCTTGACACATCTGTAATGTGTGTGGTATTTGGGACTAAATCAGTTCACATACACCTTGTGTTCTCAAGTAAATAGATGTCACTGGAAATGATGTACCCAGAGTCATTGTGACCTGAACAACTGTCATGAGGTTGTCATATATCCCATTATCTTTAACATGTAGGTAGAAGGTTAAGAAACAAGACTACAAATGCATTTACAAACAGGGAGAGCGATATGCTAATTACCAGTAATTTATTCTAACGCCGAAGATAACTCAGGCTAGGAATCTGGAAAGTAAAGGGGATTTCTTATCTAGGAATATTTAATAGGATATGTGGAAAGAGCTTTTTAATTATAAGAAATCTGTAGATACTTAAACGTCACACTTATCAGGGTGATATTATAAAAAAGAAGCTTAAACTAAAATCATCATCACAATGTGAAAAATTTGGCACACTATTATTAACCATAGGAGTTGAATTTGCATAAAATTATATATCAGTAAATTTATTTTTGGAATAAATTTTAAGATGTAGCGAGATTCTTTTTTTCTCTCTATTTTCCAGCCATCTGAATCAGTCTCTGCGGAGCGTGGTTTTATTCTCTGTAGAAAATAGCGAGTGACTCACAAATCAGCTAACGCTGTAAAACAACTCTTTCCATTGAGCGAGCCGCCACATTATGTTTTGTTATCTGCATTGTACACACACAATTTTACATAGAGCTGCACACAGATTTTTTTTACAGTCTATTTCGGGTGAATGGGTCATAGGCAGAAAAAACAGATCACTTGATAAAATTTCCTATTTGGTTACATCATGGTAAACTTATAGTAAAATAAGGCAAGCCACAAACAGAGGAAGCAGAATCTATTTAAAAAAAAGTGTAGAAAGGGAAATAAAAGTTATTGCCAATAGCACCCTGCTACCCGTCAGCTGTCATTTTTTTTAAACATTTTATTGATTAAGACTTATATAATCCAGAGTAAAGCATAACAAATTGATTTTTTCCAATAAAACTTCAGTCAAATGTAGATCATTAAAGACTTGGGCTTCATAATATCCTTCAAATTTTCTGTATACGGTATTTGATTTTTTGTGGATGTGTCTAGTGTGGGATGTGGATACGGGTCTATAACTGTTTCATCATGGTGCCATGCTTTGATTGAGGTTAAAAAAAATTCAAGCAAGAGTTTATAGTATAGATGCATAACTATACCTAATAGAGCTCCACTTTTTGATGCTGAAAATTCAAAGCCTGGTAGTTTTTGGCATGCGGCTTCAGCGTCTAACACAAGTATTAGAAAACGTGTCTCCAGGGACAAATTTAGACTTCATGCTGCCTAGATACCCTTGAATGGTGATACCCTTTTGTTCAGGCTGCGCATTTGTGTCATGTAATTGTTTTAGCAAAAACAAATGCAATTATTCTAATAAAAAGCAAATTGGAATCAGGATGTGTTTTGCTTAATTAAGCCTGCTTTTGCACCATACAGACCAACAAAACAGAAAAAAGAGAGAAGGTTTCATGTTTCTTGAAGTAGTGACTCTTCTGACACCTCCAAATGTCTACTCCACCCTCTTTACCCTAATGCCGCGTAAACACACGATCGGAAATTCTACCAGCAAAACTCTGATGAGAGCTTTTTGTTGTAAAATGCAACCGTGTGTATGCTCCATTGGTCTTTTGCTGGCGGAATTCTTGCCAGCAAAAGATTGAAAGCATATTCTCTATTTTTCGGTCGGGAAAAAGTTCCTATCCGAAAATGCGATCGTCTGTATGCAATTCGGACGCGCAAAAAATCACGCATGCTCGGAAACAATTTGACGCATGCTCGGAAACATTGAACTTAATTTTCTCGGCTCGTCGTAGTGTTGTACGTCACCGCGTTCTTGACGGTCGAAAGTTCCGAGAACTTTTGTGTGACCGTGTGTTTGCAAGACAAGCTTGAGCGGAATTCCATCGGAAAAAACATCCAAGATTTTTCGGACAGAAATTTCGCTTGTGTGTACGCAGCATTACAGTTTCTTCATTGAAATTAGCCACAAATGTCCAGAGATGACTAGAAAAGAGGAAGAAAGCAGTTATCAGAATCTACATTTAAAGTGATACGAAACATACACTGTTTAATTTGCATTGTCACTTCTATTTCTGTATATGGATGATGGCACCTTAACTATTTTAACCTCTTGCCGACCAGACGCTGTCATTATACTGCGGCAGGTCGGCTCTCCTGCGCAAACCTTCCTAGGTCTACGTCGGTCTGTGCAAGGAGGATAGCGGCACACCGCACACCGCAGGGGCATGCCTGTGGGTCCCGCGGACTCGATGTCCACCGGCGACCCGCGATCGCTGTGTACAGAGGCAGAACAGGGAACTGCCTATGTAAACAAGGCGATTCCCCATTCTGTCTAATGACAAGTCAGAGATTTTCTGTTCCCAGTGATCGGGAACAGTGATCGCTGTCATGTCCCACCAGTGAGCCCATCCCTACTACAGTTAGAACACACCCAGGGAACACACTTAGACCCTTGATCACTCCCTAGTGTTAACCCCTTCCCTGCCAGTGTCATTTTTACATTGATCAGTGCAATTTTATAGCACTAATCAATGTAATAATGTTACTGGTTCCCAAAAAGTGGCATTTGGGGTCAGATTTGTCGCAGTCCCGCTAAAAATCGCAGATCACTGCCATTACCAGTAAAAACAATAAAAAAAAAAAAGTCCCTAAATCTATCCCGTAGTTTATAGACATGATAACTTTTGCGCAAACCAATCAATATACGCCTATTGCGATTTTTTTTTTTTTTTACCAAAAATATGTAGAAGAATATATATTGGCCTAAACGGATGAATAATTTAGTTTTATTATATATATATATATATTTTTTTTGGATATGTATTATAGTAGAAAGTAAATAAAAATAGTTTTTTTTTTTCAAAATTGTCGGCCTTTTTTTTTTTAAACCAGAAAGGTGATCAAATACCACTAAAATAAAGCTAAAATAAAGCTCTATTTGTGGGTAAAAAAGGACGTAAATTTTGTTTGGGTACAGCGTTGCGCAACCGCGCAATTGTCAGTTAAAGCGGCTCAGTGCCATATCGCAAAAAATTAACTGTATTAAATTGGCATACAAATACATATTTCAAATTAAATCTTTATTATTTTGTGGAAATAACATGGTGTGAGCGGATTTTTGCCAGTCACAGGCTGTGTCAGACCCCTCCAGTCTGTGTCTTAGAATCAGATGGAGTTGAAGCCACCATTAATCTACATGTAATATCCAGTCCCCATTATTTTTAGCTGGTTAGCGGGCATAGAGGAGAAGTGAGGGAAAGGACTTTCATTTGTGACTGCCATTGCCACTGTGTATACACCTACATGTGTCACTCTATAGTCTATAGGGAGGAAATGCTCAGCATAGAAACTCACTGAAAATTGAGCATGTGCAGAGTTGCCACCACAGCTGCAAAATCCTTAGCTGAATTGGGGACATAAACAGAAGGCGGAGACAGATAACAGCAGAATCAACCAGGTTTTTTGCAAAATACAGAAAAAAATCTCATAGTGACTGAGTGAGTATGAACAGGATGTAATACAGCATTTATGGATACTTTTTTATGGCGTAAGTTTAGTGACACTTTAAGGGCTGGGTGCTGCCTCAGACAAGTACCATTATGGCAAATAGAGACCTGACTATCCCTCAACAACCTTCTATTGCTGTCAGCTATTTAAACCAATATCTAATGATTTATAAAATCCTGCTTCTCACAGCGTTCTATTTACATATCGATAAACACGCTTTCAGAAATTATCCGTACCAGTTTCTAAATCTTCAAATGGCTGTATACTTTATATATATATTACTTAACAGTTATCTAGTGATACTATTCCCTGTTTTGAGCTTTGAATTGAGGCAAAATAAAAATATTAGTTCATTCTTAATTTTTGAGGGATTCAGAAACATTTGGTTTATACCGCTGCCAACAAGAATATTGGACACTGGCAAATAAAAACCAGTGACCAGCCCGGTATAACACCCCCACTCCTAGTAATGCTAATGTCTCAGGAGGATGGATGTCTTTTTATTTTTTAGGCCCCATGCACACGAGACGCAGATGCAAACTCTGCTGAACGCGTGTTTTAAAAAGCAGAAACCTGCGTTTAAAAACGCGCGTTTTGCTGTGTTTTCATGCCGCGTTTAGACGCGTTTGCGTCTATAAGCATTTGTAAAGATAACAACATATAGACCCTCCCCAAGCTCAGAAAGCATGTATTATTAACTATTTATGCCATTTTGATCAGAGTGAGCAGCAGCAGAGAGAGCAGTTGTACACTTGCATTTGCCTCTCTTTCTGTGTTTTTTTTTTTAAAATGGATCCCATATTGAATATATGTCAGGAAATGCTCCTGATGTTGCTCTTGATGAGGCAGTAATGTCGTCGCAAATTTGCATGACAGGTCCAGTATCAGAGCTCGTCGATATTGGACCCATCCGTTGATGGCACAGCGAATGTCCGTTGGATATTTCACAAACATGTATGCATTTCACAAACATGTATGCATCAGTGAGTATATATGCTCTATGAACTATCTAAACTAATTACGACATTTTAAACAATTTTTTCTAGTATT
This sequence comes from Lithobates sylvaticus, assembly GCA_028564925.1. NCBI lineage: Eukaryota > Metazoa > Chordata > Amphibia > Anura > Ranidae > Lithobates > Lithobates sylvaticus. The sequence goes on along the minus strand of CM053034.1, from coordinate 104,734,251 downwards.
TTTTATGGTTTACCATCATATTTCTGAGTTTTCTGCTCCAAAAAATTGGGTTCCTTTAAAAAGGCTTATAAACGCAAACGCGGCTAAACGCAGGTGCCTGCGTTTAGCCGCGTTTAGCTGCGTTTTGCATCTGAAAAGCAGAAAAGCAAAGTGTCTGAACGCATTTTTTTGCTTCTGGAAAAACAAGGTTAAACGCAACTGCATAAAAACGGGAAAAAACTAGACTGTGTACATGGACACATAAGATAACATTGCATGCGTTCAGGTGCAGTTGAAAAAAGTGTCCAACTGCCTCTGAACGCGCGTTTAACAGCGTCTCGTGTGCATGAGGCCTTACTGAGAAAAGTTTATCTATTTTACCTTTTCTTTCTTTTCGTTCAAGACTATATTTCATCAAGACTGAACGCTGCTTGAGTTGGTCTCTAATGCAGCTATAAAAAAATAGTAATAATAATAATAAAAAAAAAAAAAAAAACTTAGATCAAGGCTTGATCTAGGTCAATGCTAGGGTTAGTGTTTGGGTCAAGGCCAGAGTCAAAGGTCAATGTTAGGGTCAAAGGTCAGGGTCAGTATTTTTTGGACAGAATATTTTTTAAAAAAATTAGTATTAGTGTCAGTGTGCTTTAGGTAGGATAAAAGAAAAAGCTAAATGTGTGTACTTCGGGTACAAACAACGACTAACATACACATATGTGGTATCGCTGCAATCGTCAGAAGTGGGAGAATTTTGTTTGGGTTGTTCTTTGGTGGTAGGTTATGGTAGTAGGAAGAAATATACAGCTAACTAACTAAATGTATTCTCTCTTGAGAAGAGGAGGTGACCAACATGTACAAATACATAAGGGGTCCATATAGTGAACTTAGTGTTGAGTTATTCACTTTAAGGTCATCACAGAGGACAAGGGGGCACTCTTTACATCTAGAGAAAAAGAGATTTAATCTCCAAATATGGAAAGGTTTCTTCACAGTAAGAGCTGTGAAGATGTGGAATAGACTCCCTCCAGAGGTTGTTCTGGCCAGCCCAGTAGATTGCTTTAAAAAATGCCTGGATTCTTTCCTAAATGTACATAATATAACTGGGTACTAACATTTATAGGTAAAGTTGATCCAAGGAAAATCCGATTGCCTCTCAGGGTATCAGTGTCATGAAGATCCTGCCAGAAACTTAAACCCGGGCCGTCCCGGCCCTCAGATTCCACTGCGCATGCGCATGCGCGCCCGGGCGCGTGCACGTGTACAACCGCGCACAGGGAGACGGGCGCGCGCCCTAGTTAACACCAGCCGGCCTATTTAAGCCTGACCTGGGCAGACGGTCTTCGCTGTCTGCTCTACAGCGTTGTGGTGTAGTAAACTTGATCCTGTTATATCTGTTCCTCTGACCCGGCTTGCCCTAGACTATCCAGCTTTCCGCCTGTACCCGACCCCGGCTTGTTTGACCATCCTCCTGCCTGACCCACTGTACCTTGCTTCCAGTTGGATTCCATTACCTGGCTTCCTTAATGAACTCTGGTTCCCTGCAAGGTCTCTGTCCTGTCTGCAGTCTGATTCCTGTAAACGAACCTGATCACCTGTCTGTCTCCAGCCCATTCAGTGGTTCTGTTTCCTGTTTCCAGTTCCTGTCAGCTCTGCTATCCAGTTTACCTGTGAACCTGCTTGCCAAGCCGTTGTCCAGTTCCTGTCAGCTCTGCTATCCAGTTTACCTGTGAACCTGCTTGCCAAGCCGTTGTCCAGTTCCTGTCAGCTCTGCTATCCAGTTTACCTGTGAACCTGCTTGCCAAGCCGTTGTCCAGTTCCTGTCAGCTCTGCTATCCAGTTTACCTGTGAACCTGCTTGCCAAGCCGTTGTCCAGTTCCTGTCAGCTCTGCTATCCAGTTTACCTGTGAGCCTGCTTGCCAAAGATCCTGCCAGCTCTGCTATCCAGTTTACCTGTGAGCCTGCTTGCCAAAGATCCTGCCAGCTCTGCTATCCAGTTTACCTGTGAGCCTGCTTGCCAAAGATCCTGCCAGCTCTGCTATCCAGTTTACCTGTGAGCCTGCTTGCTAAAGATCCTGCCAGCTCTGCTATCCGGTTTACCTGTGAGCCTGCTTGCTAAAGACCCTGCCAGCTCTGCTATCCAGTTTACCTGTGAGCCTGCTTGCCAAAGATCCTGCCAGCTCTGCTATCCAGTTTACCTGTGAGCCTGCTTGCCAAAGATCCTGCCAGCTCTGCTATCCAGTTTACCTGTGAGCCTGCTTGCCAAAGATCCTGCCAACTCTGCTATCCGGTTTACCTGTGAGCCTGCTGTCATAAAGATCCTGCCAGCTCCGCTATCCAGTTTACCTGTGAGCCTGCTTGCCAAAGATCCTGCCAGCTCTGCTAACCTGTTTCCTGCTCATCAGTCTGTATCCGGCCTCCCCTGCTATCCAGACTTCCACCATGTCCGCTTGCTGACTTGACTACCCTGCCGGTCTGTTGATCCTGCCAGGCACCCGTGCTCCTCCTCACTTCTGGCTCTCCTGTCCCCACACCAGGGGACCAGAAGTGGGAGACGCAAGGGAGGCCTCTCCCTGCAATCTCGGGCTCGCACCACCAGGTACGTGACAATCAGGAAGGAATTTTTTCCCCTACTGTAGCTTTGCTGGGGTTTTTCGCCTTCCCCTGGATCAACTGTGGGTATATGATAGGGTATATTGGATTGTATGATTTTATTTATTTTTTTATTGGTTAAACTAGATGTCTTTTTTTCAACCTGACTAACTATGTAACTGTAAATATATGTAAAATAAAAAATAAAGCCTATTTTTTTTTTACTATTTTGGGCCAGTTTGCCTTTGTTAATAATAATTATATAAAAAAAAAAAAACACACAGGAGATATCCATTACTATTTACCACCAAATTGAAGCCCAATTTGTCCTGAAAAAAAAAAAAAGGTATAAACCACCTGGGTGCACAAAATAGTTGTGATGATATGTACAGTTTTACTAACACATGTCAAAGTTGCAAAATTGGGCTTAGGCATTAAGATTTGTTTTACCCTTGGGCGTGAGGGGTTAAGTAGCGCATTGTTAGGGTTTACATACACTTTAACAATTATTTTTTACAAGTACCTAAACTGATCGCAGAAGCAAAAGTGGAAATCTTTACATGCTTGTATATACATTTTTAGAGCTTCACATGTGCACGAAGTGTTCAGTATTATGCGGTTCTCTAATATCCAAATTTTTGCACTTTTTAGTAATGTTGCTATTTGTTCCGCGTCTTCCTGTTGCATCCCTCCCAACTTTTTGAGATGGGAATGAGGAACACCTATCAGCTAAAGTATGCAGGGATATGACACACCCCTTGCCACTTCCCCTTAAAGGGGAATTGTACAAAAAACAAGATTGGTTAAACCCACAAGTGCTTTTTTTAACACTACTATTCCTTTATACTGGCTTTTGGAATTTACAAATGCAGCAATTTAGAAATCAGATGAAAGGTTCAACGCTGAAAAAACCACAATAGCTAAAAAGTGCATTTTATATACAATATATAGATCAGACCAAAATGAGGGACAAATGAGGAGAAATGAGGGACAGAGAGACATTGCTCCAAATCAGGGACAGTCCCTCGAAATCAGGGACAGCTGGGAGCTATGCTGTATATCAGTAAAGTTGTAATTTTTAAAATAAGATGGTGTGTTAAAGAGGAACTGCAGTCTGCTCACATAATTTGTAATAAAAACATCTTTGCCATTCTGAAGCTTCCCTCCAACCACTGTGCATATTATTTTATATATATTGCGATTCTGTACTTGCCAATTATGCTGCAGAACTTCCCCTCCACTGAGTCTGGCTGCAACCATTTTAACTGTGGGCAACTGAAGCTGCTGCCTGTTCACTTCCTGGATTTACACAGACACACAGAGACACACCTCCATCTCTGCAGCCCTGCAGCTCTCATTGGCCCTATTATGACTCATCCCCCCTCCTGGCAAACTCTCAGTTAGAGGCAGAGTTAGAGAGAGAGCTGCGCATGATGTTTTAAGCCTAGGTTTTTTTCCAGACAAGAAACAGGAAGTGGGCTGTATAAGGTATTTACTGGCAGAAAAAAATGTTTTACTATCCAAAGTAAAAACAACAAGGGCAGAATATTTAAAAGATGGAAAGTGGAAAAAATGACTGATGGTCCGCTTTAAGTGTGAGAAATGTGCATATTGGACTCTCAGGCCTCATGTACACTTAATGTAAAAACTGCCTCTTTAACCACTTGTCGCCCGCCCACCGTCATATAACGGCCAGGCAGCACAGCTCTCATTCTGGGCGGGCATCATATGAGGTCCGGCCAATTTAAACAGGGCATGCGCACAATCGTGTGTGCGCAGCCCTGTACTTTCCGTGGCGGCATGTCACGCAGACACCGCTTGTCACCGAGAGGGGTGAACAGCCATTGGGCATGGCTGTTTACCACGTAATCGGCCGTGATGAAGTCACGGCCGATCACAGATGGTACCTCCCCACTTTGCATGGCGCATTAGCGCGATCGCGAGCACGTCGGTGGTAAACAGCCATTGGCCGGCAGCTGTTTACCATGTGATCGGCTGTGATCCTTTCACAGCCGATTACTAAATGTAAACACAGAGCGGTAGCGAGATGTTACCGCGTTCTCCTCCTCACACACCGATCGTGTGTGAGAAGGAGATTGTGGTAACATCTCATTACCGCTTACAGTGTACACCAATCACACAGATTGCCCCCTCCCCAATAAAGAGGACCTGTCACCACCCATCAATGTACCTGTCCCCACCCATCAATGTATCTGTCACAGTCCATCAAAGTACCTGTCACAATCCATATGAGTACCTGAGTACCTGTCACGGTTCATCTGAGTACCTGTCACAGTTCATCTGAGTACCTGTCACTGCCCATCTAAGTAGCTGTCACAGCCCATCTGAGTACCCATCACCGCTCTTCAGAGTACCTGTCATCACCCATCAGAGTACCTGAGTACCAGTCACCAGCCCATCAGAGTACCCGAGTACCTATCTGTGGCCCATCATAGTACCCGAGTACCTGTCACCAGTCCATCAGAGTACCCGAATACCTGTCACCAGTCCATCAGAGTACCCAAGTACCTGTCACCAGCCCATCAGTGTACCCGAGTACCTGTCTCTCGAGCCCATCAGAGTACCCGAGTACCTATATGCAGCCCATGCCTCATAGAATATATGTTGTGGTATTTTCTTTCCAAAATGGGGTAATTTTGTGGGTAATTCCACTGTTCTGGTGCTCAAGGACCTTCAAAAGTGTGATAGGTAGGAATGAAATGTGTAAATTGTTCTCCTAGAACACCTGAAGGTACTACTTCAATGTTGGGCTTCTGTATGTGACCAGGCTGGGTAAAAGTCTCACACATGTAGTATCGCCATACTCAGGATGAGTAGCAGAATGTGTTTTGGGGTGTAATTTTTGCTATATACATGCTATGTGTTAGAAAAATATCTTATAAATTGACAACTTTGTGTAAAAAAAATGGGTTAATTTTTTTCCCACATTTTCCAAAAACTTCTGGAAAAAAATTAACCGTTCAAAAGACTCATTATGCCTCATAGATTACACGTTGGGGTGTTTGCTTTCCAAAATGGGGTCATTTTGTGGGCAATTCCTTTGTCCTGGTGCTCCAGGGCCTTCAAAAGTGTAATAGGTGGTTGAGAAATGAGATGTGTAATTTATGCTCGTAGAACGCCTGAAAGTGATACTTCAATGTTGGGCCTTTGTATGTGGCCAGGCTGTGTAAAAGTCTCACACATGTGGAGTCTCACACATAGAAATCAAGCGTTTAGTGGCTGAAGAAAAAAAATAAACACTTGCACATTCAGGAGAGGAGCGTTTGAGCCAAAAAAAATGCTTGATGCTCCTAAACACACCTAAACACTAGGGACATTTAGTGCTTAAGCATTTATTCATTTCAATGACCAGAAAAAAAAAAATCAATATTCTGACCAATGAAATGAATGAACGCCCAAAAGCTTGACACAACTAAACATGTTTCCAAATTGTGGCTTTAGCCGCGTTTTTTAAGTTACTTTTCTTATGCCAGGGAAAAAGGCATTCAAAGGAGCTGGGCAAACACCCAGTGTGCATGAGGCCTCAGAAATTGCCACCCCCAGGCATATGTGAAGCTTTACAGAGGTAAATAAGGTTATCTGTTTTTGATTTTTTTTGGGCCAGGTTTGATGCTTTAGTGGCTAAAGTCATACAAAACTGATAATTCATGTGTACACGTATGTTGTGAATTTAACGACCTGCCACCCTCTTATGTCAATCAGGAATCCAAAGGAGATTTCTCTGAGGAAATTTTAAATCAGTGTCCTTCCCTGTTTGTAATTTTGCTTGTTGCTGTTAGGTAAAGCAGTGTTGTCAGTCATTTACATCTGGGTTCTCAACAGAAATATAGAACAATGGCTATGGCAATGAGGATTTCAGTATATTAAGGCCTAGCTGCAGCCAAAACTTAAAGTGGGAAATGGTTAGAGACTTGGTATGAATAGTAACAAAACTATGTGACAGACAGAAGTTTTCCTATGGCACCTACTTTTTATAGCATATGGAAAACTGTCCAAACATGTACATTGCTGTATTACTATAAAATAGCAAAACGGCTGTTTTACCATCCCTTCTAATGAATAAAATCTACATTTGACAGGATAACTACACCTTTTAAAGACAGTATACATAGCATAAGTAACATATGTTTTATTTCAGCTTTGAAAAGTGTTACACTGTGGATCGTAATAGTTCTGGTGGGGCGCCAGATGTCATATGAAAAAAAAACACACATATATACAGTTTATGTACAGTATCTATAGATATATATCTATAGATACTGTAGATACAGTATTTTATGTTGTAGGCTTAATAAGGCGGGTATTATTTGTATTGATTTCTTCTATTATGAAGCT